>CM060951.1:232588762-233216262 GCA_030765055.1 Mantis religiosa | reverse complement strand
GGGGAGATCCTTGCCAGCAACCGGGCGAAACTGTGACTAAAACACAACACTAAACTCACTTAATTTATTATTAGAATCGTGAGGCCAATCAAAAGTTACAAACTCTCTGAGTAAGCACGTCTGTCTAATGTCTCTGCCGTACGCACTGATAACCGCTGTTCGAAACTTCTCGACATTCATTGGTCGCAGACCAGTACTCAATGCTCTGCTTGCCGACTCTCATGCCAGCATGACATTAAATTCTCTGACTGTCGTAACAATTGTTTCAATTTAGGTCACGAGAGTTGAAAATGTTTAAATATGTTTAATAATAGTTTAAAGATCGGTATGGAAAAGTTAATTAGGTAAGAAATGAAAGTAGGAAATTCAGTAGGTCATGATATGATGCAGTGTGATGGTATTGGTTGTTAAAATTGACGCGGACCATGGAGAAAGAAGCTATTTTTTGTGGTTGTTATAGCAAGAAAACAGTCTTTTGATTGTATAACGTCGTGTACCATTCTGTGTTGGAACGGCGTGTAGAAAAAATCGAAAGACAATTTCTGCGTAAATGCAGTTCAATTACATTGATCAACCTCATTGTAGATCTACGTTGTGACGTGTTCTATAAATGTATTACTGAGAGTTAAAAGATTTAAATTATATTAATTAAAATGGAATTATTTCTACAGTAGATAAGAAGTTAATTCCCTCGTTCGAGACCAGAGTTCTCATGTACCGACTGGAGCCGCCGCAAAGCGTGTGCAAGAAAGAAAGAGACGTAGCGCTGGGCGCTTGTCGAGAGAGACAAATCCGCTACCGTACGGCCGCTCTATCTCCGGCTCTGACATTTAGTGGCTGCGGGAGGTGGAGGGGGAAGGTTAATAGTACCAACATATAATACCGAGTAATTGAAAACATATCGTCAGAATTATCTTTATAATGAGAGTATAGGATTATATTAGCTTCAAAACATTGAAATACAACTTGTAATTTCATTATCATGCAAGATATTCTTTACAACATCACTCTATTCGAATATTTCGTTCCCACGTTTCACGCACACCAACTGCTTCTGTTGGTGATACTGGGAGTCTGTACACCCGGTGTCGTGGTCTGCTAGCGCCAATCAGCGTTGTCGCTGCTAGGCGTGGCTTGCAAATCCAGCACCGTGTTGCCGCTGCAATTTTGTGTGGACCACGTGGCTCTTAGTTGCTTTTGGATCCCGCGCTGGTGGTTTGTTTAATTTTTTGTGTGTGCGTGAATTCCGATTTGTAGCGTCTGTAAGTCTTATTACTATCGCTATTTTAGTATTATGGCTACTGGTTCGTCAGAATTCAAGAAAAAATCGGTTCTTATAAGAGCCAAAGCTGTGAATTTATATTCAAGGCTACGTGGGTACTTCGAGAAAGAGCGGGACACTGGTGGACCTCTACTACCTGTTACCAAGGTGCTGGAGAGAGTTTGTGATGCCTTGAAGGTGGAAAGAATGTGACCAAGGAAAAGTGCGCCAGCTGATTTAAGTTCGCCGTCTGCAGTTCTGCGTAAAACGGGAAAGCAAAGGCAAGGAGGCAGCCATAAAGCTTCACTTGATGCTTTTCAAAAGGATGCTATAGGGCGACATGTATATCAATATTATATGAGAAAGGAATTTCCCACTCGTGCGAAGTAGCTTTTTGTTATTTCTTTTCCAGTAAATGGTATATTGTCTCCATATGCAACTATTCTGGGATCATGTATATACACGTTGTCCACGTACATTTACGAAGTTACGATCTGCAAATGCGTGAGATGTTCCTCTGTTTGAAATTCCCGCTAAAGAACTGGCAACAACGCGCTTCCCCCTCTCGAGAACTGTCAGAGCCGGAGATAGAGCTGCCGGACAGTAGAACAATGATGGCGGCCGAGTGTGAGAAGCAGTGAGTTGTAGTTTTGTCTCAGTTGTGTGTGGACATTAGAACTGTGCCGCAGTGAATTCTTTTATTTGTTTACGTGCGGCGGGCGAACGAGACGACCTTGAAGACTTCTGCTTGTCAATATCACGTCTTTTTGCTGCTGCCAGTGTTGTACAATGCGTCTTTTTACTGCAATAAAGAGTGTTTTAAATTTCTGCAAACAATACTTTTAATTCTACGAAGTGACAATACATCTGAGCGCCAGGTCCGAGCGGAAGACGTAGCTTCAACAGCATCCCGGATGGCAGGAGACACTCCACCCTTCCCACACCTCAACGCGGGGCAACATCACCCGTACGTACGTATGTACGTAATTTCGCAAAACGGTAAACCGCTAAGGGCTCACATATACAATGAGATACAATGATTTGTGGTGGACGACACGGTGTTGGGGATCTCCGGTTTCCCCCGCCATCTCATTTCATCGGTGTTCCATCTTCATCTCATGTATCAACAGTGTCACCGCCTGCTGTGCCGTATGTAGTAAAAGCGGGCGTTAAACACTGCACACATTGTGGGTCAATGGTTAAGAACGGCCGGACGGAGAGCCGAAGATCCGTGCTTCAAACCCCGGCTATGTCATTGAAGTTTTCATTTTGGCTCTAGTTATTCAAACCTTAGCCTGCATATGCCTAGTGTCAAAGAACAATTTCCATCAAGAAATATCTCGCAAATGTTCACCTACCTATATGACATAAATTCTATGTTCTAACAAAATCTATATGTTTTGTTTTACGTGGGTAGTTCCATAAGTACTCGTGTTTCAAAGTATATGTTGCTGCTAAGGGAAGTTTGTACTTTCATTTGTTACACGTTGCCAAAACCAATTTGGTGTTGAATAATAGGTTAGTTTGCATTTTACAGACATTTCAATAAGTTGTTCAACGTGTTTGGGCTAAAACAGAAAAAGGGAGATATTGTTCAGTGATTAGCTTTTTTACTTTTAGATGGGGAAACTTGCGAGGAGATAAAAGTCAAATTGGATGTTGTTTATGGAGACCTTTCGTCTTCTAAGACGACAATTAGATATTGCTATAACGAATTTAAACGTGATCGAATTTGACAAGGGACACCCAGGACGGAATGCAGATCTGTTTACCGAGGAAAGTTATTCAAAAAGTCCACGATATGATCCTCGTTGACCGTCGAACGAAGGTTCGCGAAGTGACAGAGGCCATATGTTTATCGACGGGAACGATAAGTTGGCGATGAGAGAGCGATCGGCCTGATGGGCACCGCGTTTGCTCACAGTGGACAATTTGGAAGCTGTTTTAGCGAAATTCGAAGCACTTTTTGAGTCGAGTTGTCACTGTCTAAGAGACCTGCATTCATCACTATATTCCTGACACCAAGCAAGAACCAAAACAATGGGCTGCTTCCGAAGAATCTGCTCTAAAGGAGCCAAAGGCAATCCCATCGGCTGGAAAAGTAATGGCGACTTTATTTTAGGACGTGAAGGGTGTCAGACTCATTGTCTTCTTGGAAAAAGCAAAAACGATTACTGGAGCATACTACAGTGAGTTATTGGCCGAATTCGGCAAGAAGTTGAAGGAGACACGATCCCGTATGACGAAGAAGAAAGTTCTGTTTAATGACCCAGCAGTTGCCGTATCAAACTGCATGAACTGCTGCACAAACCCCAAACACGAAGAAATGGCTGCCAGGTACAACATTTAGATGAAAGAGCTGGTACAAACGATTCTGGCGATAAAACAGAAACGAACAACGTCTCGTCTCGTTTGATCTTGTTTTGTCATTTTTGTCACAATATGGAATATCAAGTTATGTGCACGTTTTCTGCAGTATATATTTTTGCTACAGTGGAACTCAAAACACACATTTCTTGTGATAAAAAGGTAAAAAGCCAATGATACCTTTAGAAACTCTATGGCTTCTTCATATCTCGGAAACTGCAGGTCCTCTATTCGTATCCCAGGCGTAGGTTCTTCACAGATGAGTGGAGCATGTAATACTGGTTTATATGGTTTATGTCCGCTGGACTTGGACTTTTGTTCATCAGATTCGGTTTCAGACATGACGCTTCACTTTAGTAAATAACCACTCCAAAATTTCGTATATCTCAATAACAAATGTACTAAACAAGAGAGCATCGCTGCTGAATTACAGAAGGCATTGTATTCCAAACAAAAGTTAAATACTTACGAAAATATTAGTGGTAATTTAAAACAGGCATTTTACCAAAAGTTCCATTGTCTATGTATGTGAACAGGATAATTAAAAAATTCGATTGAATAAGCACCTTTCAGCTGTTCATGCGTTTTACGAATGTAGTTATAGAGCTGCTAACATATGAACAAGAAACACCGCTAACTGATTTATGTAGCTGAGGAAATGAAGTTCCCAAGTTGTAGAGGTGCTAACATATGAACAAGAAACACCGCTAACTGATTTATGTAGCTGAGGAAATGAAGTTCCCACGTTGTAGAGCTGCTAACATATGAACAAGAAACACCGCTAACTGATTTATGTAGCTGAGGAAATGAAGTTCCCAACTTGTAGAGCTGCTAACATATGAACAAGAAACACCGCTAACTGATTTATGTAGCTGAGGAAATGAAGTTCCTAAGTTGTAGAGCTGCTAACATATGAACAAGAAACACCGCTAACTGATTTATGTAGCTGAGGAAATGAAGTTCCCAAGTTGTAGAGCTGCTAACATATGAACAAGAAACACCGCTAACTGATTTATGTAGCTGAGGAAATGAAGTTCCTAAGTTGTAGAGCTGCTAACATATGAACAAGAAACACCGCTAACTGATTTATGTAGCTGAGGAAATGAAGTTCCTAAGTTGTAGAGCTGCTAACATATGAACAAGAAACACCGCTAACTGATTTATGTAGCTGAGGAAATGAAGTTCCCAACTTGTAGAGCTGCTAACATATGAACAAGAAACACCGCTAACTGATTTATGTAGCTGAGGAAATTAAGTTCCCAACTTGTAGAGCTGCTAACATATGAACAAGAAACACCGCTAACTGATTTATGTAGCTGAGGAAATTAAGTTCCTAAGTTGTAGAGCTGCTAACATATGAACAAGAAACACCGCTAACTGATTTATGTAGCTGAGGAAATGAAGTTCCCAACTTGTAGAGCTGCTAACATATGAACAAGAAACACCGCTAACTGATTTATGTAGCTGAGGAAATGAAGTTCCTAAGTTGTAGAGCTGCTAACATATGAACAAGAAACACCGCTAACTGATTTATGTAGCTGAGGAAATTAAGTTCCTAAGTTGTAGAGCTGCTAACATATGAACAAGAAACACCGCTAACTGATTTATGTAGCTGAGGAAATTAAGTTCCTAAGTTGTAGAATTGCTAACATATGAACAAGAAACACCGCTAACTGATTTATGTAGCTGAGGAAATTAAGTTCCTAAGTTGTAGAGCTGCTAACATATGAACAAGAAACACCGCTAACTGATTTAGGTAGCTGAGGAAATTAAGTTCCTAATCCACAGAGCTTACCCCAGGGATCGAATGTTCGTAGCCCAGGAGTTGAAGTGTAGCTACGAATGTCTTCCTAAACTCCAAAATATCGCTAGTGCACTTGACATTTCTGCTCAGTTGTGGGTACATGGCCATGTTTGTTGTCGTTAACACAATTATTCTTCCAAAAACCTTCTAAAGTACTGGCTCTACTAGTGGCATCTTTTATCACTATTTCATTTCCACTTTCGTTAATTTACATTTTACTTCTCATACTTAAAGCAAAAATACAAAAATATTACCATGATTACCGAGAAAGTTACGTCTGAGGTAAAGTCTGTGGCTCGCATTTAATAGGTCACGGGTTCAAAGAAATTTCAGGGTCGTTGTGGCACACTTTGGCTTGCAAGATTCGCAGCCATTGAGACAAATCTGGAACATTGGGATGAAACGAAACTTCTATTTACCCTAGCAAAAATGAATATAAATGGTACATAGTCAATGGACTGTTAAGCAGGATGGATGCTGCCTTGAGTACGGGGCTGCCCTTGTTATGGCGCTGCCTCAGAATCGAGGCAAGCAAAATGGAGCGTCACGTCCCGTGTCGGCGATGCTGCGACTACGGCCACTGCGCCTCCACGTGCACAGCTCCTCCGAGATGTCACTACTGTGGGTACGATACCTCACCACCGAGTGCAGAAGCCACGATTTACGGCACCGACGCAGATACTGTGCAACCTGCAATGGCGTAGGCCATTTCACAGGTCAGCCACAGTGCGCACGCTACCCCAGACCGAGGCATCCAACACAAGGCAACACAGCGACAACCAGGGAAGACGTACCTCGCTCACCTCCGACATCAGCAGCACCTACCACCCTTCCTCAAGATGGCTTGAGGGAAGCCCTTCAGGTACTTCGGAGGGAGGTGGAGAACATCGGAGCCCGGCTCACCTCTCTGGAGAACTCCATCACAGCTACACAGTCCTCCAGAGAAGAAATCCATGACCTCCACTCGGAGGTACTCAACATTGCACCTGGCTTGGACAACTGGAAGAGACAGTCACCGCAAACATCACAGAACGCCACTCAGAGCAGACCGACCAGCTTAGGAGGATAACAGCAATCGCCCAACGCTCTGCAGACATCACATCTGAATTTCAAAACCGGCTAGATCTGGCACAGCAACATCTACAGCAACTCCACAACAGCGACAATTTATCATCTGTGAAACGAAAGCTCTCACGGCTGGAGGAGAATCACACCAACACCGACGCCAAACTAGACCAGCTCCTACAACTGCTCCACTGCCTGGTTGAACATCAACTTCAGACCAACACTGAACATCCTACTGTCTCTCTTCGCGAACGCGCAAGAAGACATTATGCCCACAATTCCCAACAATAGAAGTCCACTAATCCACTAAATAAAGTACGCATAATCCCCTTCATGCCATGCTCAGGACTTCGGTTATGGTCATGGCCAAGGAAACTAACCCCATCGTGCTCCCGCACACTGTGAGGCAGCATATGATGACGATAATGACGGAGGTGCTAATGCAGAACTCCATAATAGGCAGAAACATAACTGCCATTCCAAATTATCCATACTCAGAATCTCTCCTTGTAACTCCTTGTTATTGTTAATAAAAACCCTTAATAAAAAAAAAGACTGTTTAGCTTTGTAAAACACTCTGAATTTGTCTACTAAATTAACTAAAATCCATTTGCAGGATGAATGTACTTTCCAAAGTGACGATAATGAACCACTTAAAGTATTGGAGGATCTGGTTCTCTTCTACAAAACTGTCCTTTAAAAAATTGTTGTCTCTTCCCAATTAGATCAACAAAACAATTCCGACATCACTCGTTTTAACTTTCAGAAGTATTAAGTAATTCTTCCTCATTTACTTGGGTTATGACTTTGAATGTTGCACCAAAGTCTGGATTTAAAAACCAGAAGAGTGTTATGGTAGGTATATCAAATGACACAGTGGAACGTGTCTTCTGTCGTTAACGTCATAAAAATAAACTTAGAAATAGACAAATAGTTTGTGAACTATACCTACGCTATAATTTCAAAACAGAAAATACATGCTGTACAAACTTCCAGCCATCAGCAAAAAATGTTAACAAAATATATTGTATTTATGGATGACTAAAAGAGGATGGAACTATTAGGCTGTTTAGATGCACACACCTTTTTAAAAAAATACTTTTTTACTCAGGAATTCTCAAAACATATATTTCTGTTGAAATCTCTCCTTAGCAAATTCACTGCTGCACTTTATGAATTCGTGAATTGACAGCTTCCACCCATATCCATCAGTAGTGCAGCAATCTGTCTTGCTTGCACATGAAGGTGGTTAGAGCAGATTTTGTCATGAAACACATCCTTCCAGGAAGTGTCATAAGTCACATTTAAATTCTACAGTTATTTGAAATCTCAGTTATTATTTTTGGGTGTAATACAATTCTTTATTTACAACTGGATCCGTCATACTTGACTATAAGTCCAGTAAACAAACCCACATGTCTCTTTCACCAACTGACAGGCGGGAAGGTAGTGAGGCTAATTCACTGTTGCTCTTTTTGTGCAGCATGCTGTTGAATACATAATTAGAGCTTTGGGATTTGAGATAAGGAGTGAGTGTTGGGTTGATCATTGCCAGCAGTAATTGTCTCAATGACTTGCTCATACATAAATTGAATCATAAATTGGAAGATTACTATTATGAAATCAATAAATAAGTAAATAAATTAATAAAAACTGAATATTGTATCCTGGAACCTACATTATTACACCAGGTAATTACTTTAACATTTTGTAATAACTAATATATAACTTTAATTTGTATATAATTTTTCAGATTAAATTCTTACTACATCAACAGCTGAAAAACTAAAGTAACCATAATGAAGTGGACATCAACTTTTACATACAATGATTGAAAACCAAAATCATTACAGGTCTGCCCCACACTCTGTAGTTGTATTTGTGAATGTGGCATTCACACTCAAGAGGCGAAGTCCCCTTTGGATTCTTTGAAAACTTGTGTCTCAGATAAAAGTATAATATACGATGAAAACATGCCTAAATAATAATAATAATAATTTATTGTCAATAGACTTTGCAGTTTCTGACATTATACATATAAATACAATTGTTTTTAATTACAAATTAAGAAATAAATTCAGCATGTCGTATGTACTACAAATTAAGGAATAAATTCATGTGGTACAATGATTATAATTCATTGATACAATACAAACTTTTTGTTAACAAGTACTTCTTCAGAGCACCCTCGAATTGCTTGCCTTTACAAGACCTTAGATGTGCTGGCAATTTTTTGTGAAGCAATAAGCCCATTACATTTGGATCCCTGTCGGAAATATTCTTATTAAAACTTTGCCTAAAAAAGTCGTCCTTGTGCCTAGTGTTATGACTATGAATATTACTATTTTTAAGATTTTCCTTTTGTACTGCATAAGTTACTACTTTATAAACATACAGAGAATATATTTTTAATATTCCTTTATCCTTAAATATTTCCCTACATGATTCTCGGGAACTCAAATTGTAAATAATTCTGATGGCCCTTTTTTGCAATTGAAATAACCTTCCCATAGGCGTTGCAGCAGCACAGCCCCAAATTTCCATTCCGTATAATAAATGTGGAGTAAGCATTATGACTTAATAAAAGTGCACAAACCCAAATATTGATAAAATTTTGAAGGAAAATGCTGCGACTGTACTAAGACTGCCACCATATCAATCAAACCTAAATCCTATTGAACAGTCTGGGTTGGTGGCCATATCACCACATTCAAACTAAAGGTTCCATGAAATTGATGTGGAAAAGTGGCAACTTCCAAGAAAGGAATTGTAAGTGGCAAAATGTTTCCCAACATGTAAAAGATATAGAAGATATTATTACAGAATTGAACAGTGTTACAGTGATAGTTTGGTATTAAACAGTTATTTACAATGTCTACAGTAATGCTTGCATTTATATAAACAAATTGACACTATTAAGTAAGCCAGGTAAATTGTGTGGGCATGTTTCAGCTATACTACAATATTATGTACTAGAGAGTTTACTAACAAAAATATTATCTCAATACAGACTGATTTATGTACAACTGACACAGCTCTTTCTTTAATTATTCCATTGCAAATTATTGAGTTACGAAATTTTAGCACCAAATTAAGCAGTGTGTTCTGGAGTTTTGATTCCTTGTCACTAGATGCATAGATGTTTGTTTTATTCCTAATTGTTATTGTTGGCAGCTGTTTTCGACATTTTGTTCTAGTCAACGTAAAAATGCAGTACACATTAAATCAACGAATCTTCCTTGTCAAGCAATACTGGATTACAGCTACTCAAAGGCCAAACCAGAGAGAATTTGGTGCTTGCAATACTCTCAAAAGAAACACAATACTGGGACTGGTAAACAAATTAGATAGATAATTAATTCATCTTGTAAATCATACATGGTACATGAGTACTATGATATAAGACATATCAAATTGTGAATTTACAGTGCAATTAACTATACTTGTAAATTAACAAGTCACATCCAAGTCAGTGTTTGTACAAAATAATGTTTTATAAAGATATCTCAAGAATTTTATAATATACACAATTAATTCAGAAATGTAACAATATTATAAACTTTCCATAAATTCACTAACAGAATAAAAACAGTGGTCTAGCAAGTATGCCAAAACTGACTTCTTAAATGCTGAATAGGCAGTTTATTAATTAAGTGATTCCTAGGTTTATTACACTGTTTTGATGAGCTCTTGTGTTACTTCTATTCACATGAATATCCATTCTCTGTCTAGTATTAGGATTATGAACTGTGTCATTAAAGGTACAGTGGCCATTTCCTTTCATTAAATTTGTCTTTGTAACTTTTAAAATTTTAAAAATGAAAATACATGGGAGAGGTAAGATTTTACATTTTTTAAATAATGGTCTGCACGTAGATGTTGATTTAACACCTCCAGTGAAACAACTGGCTCTCTGGTGAGTGAAACAAGACAAGCATCGTTCATCTAGGCTTCCCACGGTTGTTGACGTAAGAGCATGACTGTAGCAGTCACCCAAAAAATCATTAAGATGTTTGTTGCAGGAGACAGGGTACATTTACTCAATGTGTCAGAGAGCTGTGAAAAGTGCAGACCTAAAGCCATATAGGGTTATGGTTTTTGTTGACATAAGAGCATGACTGGAGCAGTCACCCAAAAAATCATTAAGACGTTTGTCGTAGTAGACAGGGTACATCTACTCAATGTGTCAGAGAGCTGCAATAATTGCAGGCTTAAAGTCATATAGGGTTACGGTTGTTGTTGACATAAGAGCATGACTGGAGCAGTCACCCAAAAAATCATTAAGACGTTTGTCGTAGTAGACAGGGTACATCTACTCAATGTGTCAGAGAGCTCCGAAAAGTGCAGGTCTAAAGCCATATAGGGCTACGGTTCATCAGCTAAAGGGACCAGATAAGGATAAAAGATTGAATTATTTTTGTTGGTTTCAGATGTTCATTGTGCAAAATTCTCCCATATTGTCCATCACATGGTTCACAGATGAAACATGGTTCTATTTATCCGGTTATGTAAACTCACAGAACTCACATTATTGGGCCATCTAAAGTCCACATGTCATCCATGAAGCACATATGCACTCGGTTAAAATCAGAGTTTGTTGCACAATATCCGCACAGAGTATAGTGGAGCCAATTTTTTTAACCAGACTGTGAACACTGCAGAGTACCAACTGATTTTCATGGAGTTTGTTGGCAGTTGGACGATTTAGAGCTGACTCAAGGATATTTTCAGTAAGATGGCGCTACATGTCATACATCGAATGAATCCATGGAACTAATTGCAAGCTTCTTTGACAACCGGATAATTTCCATGAACCTGTGGCCACTGAGATCTCGGGATTTGACATCACTGGACTTAAAAGACAGGGTTTATGCCACATGTCCTCAGACACTGGACGATCTGAAGCAAAACATCACACAGGAGATTCACGCTACTGACAACAGAGTCCTCCAACGAGTGGGCAGTAACTTGTAATGACATAATATAAAAATTAAGTAAGTGACGAGTGTCAATAAACCAACCACAAATAATTTTTATATTAAGTTTGACGTCACTGTTACTAAATTCCTCCAAACACACATTGTAATGACATGTTGAGTTGTACCTTATGCAGGATGGAGGACATTTTCAACATTTGCTATAGAGGTAAATAATCTCCCAAAATTCCTCTACATTTTAGATATAATTAGTTGTCACTAGCACAATTCGTTTTGAAACAATTAATGAGAGAAATGTGTCAGTAGTATACACATCAATTTCCTTAGTTCTGCACTCAGTTGACTTGGTATGTAATTTGGTGTCAAGAATGGTGAACCTCAGTTCTCAGTGGTGTCAATGTCCACTGTCATACATTTAAATGTTTATGTTTTGCATTATTGAAAGTGTTTCATTTAACTTTACACTAGATAAGGAAAGAAAGGAGTCTGTTACTGCTTCGCATGTGTCCCCAAATATTCAGATTTTTTGACCAGTGCCAACAAGATGTATAATCAAAAGTATAGAAATTGAAAGAAGCGTAGAGACAATGAAGCACAAATTAAAATATAAGTAAATTGAGAAGATATTGACACATTGCTTCACTAACACTGTTTTTCACAGAACATATTTTAAGAGCTGTTGCTACCATCATCAACTGAGTCTCGACTAGTGCAAATTGTAATGCTTTCCTCATTCTCCGTGTCATCGGTAGATGGCATGATGTATTTGTCAAAGATGTCCAGTGGTGGAATTTCAAAATTCATGATTCTATGACGAGTTTTATTAACAAAGATCTTTTCCTGTATAGAAAGTTCTGTAGCATGACTAATCTGTTTTATTAAAGCTGTGTCGAAATTAATATCATGTCTGGTATTTAAAAAATGAAAAGTGACTGCTGGTTTTTCTATTTCACCGTTTTTAATTTTGCATATATGTTATTTAGTTCTGATGTTAATGCTTCTTTTTTTTTGTGATATATATATAATCTTAGGGAAAGTTTTACATTTCATCTCATAGAGTCCTGTTTCTTTCTGGCAGTAATTAAATTTTTTGGGATACCTTTTAACAAATTCAAAACTTGCCCTAAATGTAAAACTTTTTATGTGAAAGTTTTTTAATGGTTTGGATTATATAGATAGAGTCAACCTGAAAAATACAATGCCAGGATTTGAACCACGGATCTCCTGGTTTCGTCCAGTTGCTCTTATCCATTGAGCTACCATGATAAAACAGTACACCACTAGAGGCTCTCGTATTTGAGATACACCGTTTGTGTCGACTTACTATTTTAAGTACTTGAGTCCCAGGCTTCATCATTTAACTCTTACTATTTTAGTTAATTGATGCAAATTAATCATTTCTTCATACTAGCCATATATAGGCTAAGCTTTTAGAAAACCTTTAGGCTTTTAAGTCGCCACAAATGGTGTATCTCGAATATGAGCGCCCCTAGTGGTCTACCGGGAAAATATATGAGCCAGAAAGCAAGCATAAACATTATGCGGAGAACAATAGTGATTATGCTACACATTCTTCTGCCTTGCCTTGTTTGTGTTGGGTGGAGTAGTCCCATCCATATTATATGTACAGAATGAGTAGGTATGGCCCCAACTTCGAGCCGTGTGGTACAGCATGCGTTGATGATCAAACTTAGGCCAAAGTTGTTTCATTTTTTGTATTATTTCTATACATTATTCTCTACCTATTAAATATGATTTTATGCTTACCATACCATAGTTCTTGACTGTGAGTGAATGGCATAAGATCTTGTGTCTAAATGAAAACATACAAAACAGAGTAGAGAAGTACTCGTGTAACTGAGTTGTGAGGGAAGCCTGGTTTGATGGCTCACTCAGTAATTTAACAGAAACAAATTAAGAATAGCTTATGGAAATATTTATTTTTTCCTTTCATCTGTTATTTTGTGAAGTATAGACATAAGAGAGCAGTGTAAGTGAAGTTTACAGAACCTCTACTGTCACTGTCACAGCATAACATGAAAAATGATGACCAAAAACAAAATTGGTTATACACCAATAAGAATATAATCCTGTAAATAAACGTTTGACTTTGCAGCTTTTTATAAAGTGAATATCAAGCATCTAAATACAGTGTGATTGTCCCTTCACTACTGTAAGGAGAATAAAGTTCAATGCAACAATCCTCACTGCATTAAACTTCATCTGATTCATGTAGGTACAACTTTGAATTGTTCTCAATTACTCTTATATTTTAAACCTTACAGTTACAGTATTGTCAATGGTGGTAGCCCTGGAGAGGCCATCCATATGGAAGTTATCGATCTATGATTGTGCAATGATTTCAAAACATTTTCTTTAAAGTTTTTATATAGCACTTAAAATACAGTTGTGTACAAGATAAATTTGTCTAACATACATACAATTTTCTGAATCTCTCAATTTAACAAGATGAAATTGATGTATATGTTGGAAACATGCATACAAAAGTTCAGTTGTAATACTGTGAATGTTCAGAGAGTTGCCTCGGATGGGATGAGCTTGAGGGGTAGACCACTTATGCTGGCGAGCACACTTGAACGAGTGCTGAGTACTAGAGGGATGGGCGTCTCCTTGCATGGCTGGACCTCAAACTGAGACAGTATATGGAACAGGCCTGTCTTCACAGCCATCAGTCCAAACCTCATACCTGCAATATACACACACTACACTAAAATGATAGTCCAATTTCTCTTGCATTTCATTCTCTTTGTTTCATTCACTAGTGTTTCCGATTTTGCATTCAATGATAAATTTTTCGAACAGAAATCAGGACTATCTATGGGCAACCCATTGTCCAAATTCCTGGCAGACCTTTTTATGAGCTTTTTGAAACCCATATAACAAAGGCATTCCCACTAATTTTCAAACATTGTTATAGATATGTGGGTGATATTTGGGCAATAGTATATGATGCGTTAAGACTACTTAATTTACAGAATCCTGCTTTGCATTGCAATCCTGCAATTTTCCATAGAAAAAGAGAAAATAAATGAAATCCCTTTCTTAAACTTGAAACTAATCAGAAAACTCCTTGGAGGCGATAGGGAGTTCACCAAAGCAACATACAGTAGTCG
Organism: Mantis religiosa; assembly: GCA_030765055.1. Taxonomy (NCBI): domain Eukaryota; kingdom Metazoa; phylum Arthropoda; class Insecta; order Mantodea; family Mantidae; genus Mantis; species Mantis religiosa. Next base: position 233,201,694 of record CM060951.1, on the reverse strand, counting down.
ACATGGGCTGATGATGTTAGGAAGTAGCACGTTCTAGGTAAACACTAGCAATAAATGGAGCATTGAGTACTAGTTCAACACAAAATTATATTGATTTTGTGCTTCATTGGATCATAATCCTTACTCATAGGAATAGAGGTATAGCAAACCTTGTTTTGTTCACTGCCATAGTGAACCATGTGATGTGTTCAACAACCGCACTGAACCAAGCCCATTTGTGCTGTCAAACAATTCTCTGGTTAAAATGAGTACTGATTTTGATTCATCTTGTGAATCATTGCTGCTCATTTGACTTACAAAAAGTGCTTCCCTATCTTAAGCTTTCAATATCCATAGCATACTATAAATGCAATCTCTATGGGATACATTGCTTTAATAATAATGTTGGATACATGTTTGTCTGGGATGAGACAGAAGGAGGAAGAGATTGTCAAGATATTTTTAGCATTGTCATAAAACACCTAAAAGAGAAAACTTCTAAATGTAAATACATCATTCTATATTCTAATGCCTGTGATGGCCAAAACCGAAATATTAAAGTGTCTACATCCTTTCATGGAAGTGTTGAAAACACTGTTGTTGTATAAATTAAATTAATTGGGAGTCGATTAATAACACAAAACAACACTCACTAAGCATCAAACACCTATGAACTTATAGAACACATTAAGGATACTGAACTAAATGAAGAAGACACACTAGTCTCATTTGACGTTAAATCACTGTTTCCCAGCATACAAGTTAAACAACTCCCAACATTGATAGAAAAATGGCTCAAATCACTTGGAATGTCATCACTTGAAATTTCAGATTACATCGAACTTACCAAATAATGCATAGAACAGAATTTCTTCCAGTTTCAAACAAAATATTTCCATCAAACTTCTGGTTTAGCAATGGGCAACCCCTTATCACCCTTCCTGGCCGATCTGTACATGAGTGCACTAGAAATAAGGATCACTAAAGGTTTCCCATGGATGTTCAAACTCTGGCAAAGATATGTAGATGACATATTTGCCATAGTGCCAAAAAAAAAAAAAAAACACATAAGTGATGCACTAAAACTTTTAAATATTCAAGAAAAAAGCATCAAGTTCACTGTAGGAGTTGAAAAAGATGAGTATTTACCATTTTTAGATCTAAAAATAATCAGAAATAAAAATAGAATAAACTTTGGCATTTACAGAAAACCAACACAGACAGACAACTACATAAAAGCTAATGGCTACAACCCAAGATCCCACAAACAGGCAATCTTTAATGGTTTAGCACACAGACTGGTCAACATCCCTCTCACAGCAGAAGAATACAAAACAGAATACAACAAAATTATTGAAATAGCACAGAAAAATGACTTTCCCAAATCACTAGTAGACAAAAAAGTGAACTTAGCAAAAAAGAAGAAACTACTAAAGGAAACCACAACCATCTCAGCTACAGAAACTAAAATGGTCTTCAAAAAATTCACTTACCATCCATGGGCCTTTTATAAATTCAAAAAAGTCTTCAAAAAACAAAACATTCAACTAGCTCCAGTGAACCATTACTCCTTAAAAAATCTAATTTGCTCAAACATCAAAGATGCCATTCCATCTAACAAAAAATCTGGTATATATCAAATTGAATGCTGTGACTGTAGTCAAATTTATATTGGAAAAACCAAAAGAAATTTAGAAACAAGAGCAAAGGAACACTTTAGGAACATAAAATACAAACAATTAGAAAAATCAGCAGTTGCCACGCATTTTTGGGAAAAAAACCACAACATAAATCCAGAACCAAAATTACTAAAACATACAACAGGAAACAAATGGGAACAAATCTTTATTTAAAAAAATAGGAACAAAGTATTCAATTTCGACATCCCCCAGAAAGATTTGTTCAGCAAGTTCCTCGAACCGCCACCAGAGGAGACCGATGACAAAATATTGCCAGCTACACCAATGAGAACAAGTTGATGTCCGGCTGAAGATAGAGGGAAGGCCTCAGAAACCGGTTCCGGGAAAATTTAAAAGTGAGTGTTGTTTTGTGTTATTAATCGACTCCCAATTAATTTAATTAAAGTGTCTATTTCACTCCTGAAATTAACATTGCTACAGAATCATTTGACCACAAATTTATGGTGTCAGGCCACTGTTTCCTCCCTAACAATGCAGACTTTAGCCTGATTAAAGCACCTCTATATTCCTGAAAACTGGAAAGAAATTATTGTGAATGCAAAGAGGAAATATCCAAAATTTTGTGTTACTGAAGTTAGAAATTCAGATTTTGTTTCAACTGCAGCTTTTGAAGAAGGACACCGAGAGGCCTCCTATCAGTTGGATGAACATAAGATAGCTGCAAGTTGTGAAAGGTTTCCCTTTCATATTAAGAGTTCAAAGAAACTCTCAATAAAGATCTGCCTTTTCGTAAAATAAATTTGGCTTGAGGACGAACGTTGCTTTCTTTACTTCATGTTGGTCAAGATGTACTGTTCATGAACTGACTAAACAGAAGGTTATGATGTATCTTCTCTCATACATTCTGCTGATTCATCATGCATATTTCAAGAATGTTCCAGTGGATGTAAATATTAGACACAAAGCTAATTCTTCTAGAGCAGATGAAGATGATGTGTACTGTGACTGATTTACCAAAAATGGGAAAATGATACTCTTATGTGTTCCAGCAACAGTAAAATAGGTTATATTCGTGTTTCATAGTAGAACAAGTCCTCATTTTTTTATAAGTTTTAAATTTTAAGCAGAAATACTTACTTCTTAACTTTAAGAGCAACAACTCTATAAAAATCGTAATTTTAACTTTATGTTGTCATATGTGTTCCTATACTCTTATTTTACACGAATTAATTATATACTGAAAACTTTAAGGCTTCAATATTCACTTGGTCTACTACAGCTATGAATCCCTCATATAAATTTTGTAATTTTCTTGGTGATTGTTACTCTGTTTTTGGCTATGTTTACTCTATGTTCATATTCTAGATGATATTCTTGTTTGTTGAGGGGAACAAACTGAGACATGTTCGCGATTGGATGAACAGCACAGGCTCTGTCCACTGTGTGAGAGTTGCCAGCAGAGGCACACTGGCTTTTCACTTGCCTAAGCTCCATGACATTTGATTTACTGGTAACACCATGACTGATACAGTAATAACAATAAGATAAGTGAAGTACCATTGGACGAGGAGGGAAATACAATAACCTAATGTACCAGACTTACCTATGCAGTTGTGAGGACCTTCCCCAAAAGGAAGGTATGTGTAAGGTTCACGTGTCCTCTTGGCCTCATCAGAGAACCTCTCAGGGTCATATCGTTCAGGGTCAGGGAAGTACTTGGGGTCTCTGTGTAGCCCCAAGAGCCCAACAAAGATAGGTGTGCCCTTCTCCAGGGTCAAGTCCATGTCTGGCAGTTTGTAATCTTGTAGACAGACTCTGTCCAGTATTGGAAGTGGTGGGTACTTGCGAAGAGTTTCTGTCAACAAAATAAACAAATTGCATTTGTTTCATGATTTGGATCTAGATTTAATTAGTTTGTGTTAATTAAAAATGCCCTATTTGTCAGTTTTTCTACATCCTTGTTCTGTCTTTAACAAATCATTATAAAAATACCCATATTGGATTTTCTGACTTAAAAGAAAACTTACAAACAAGTACTATACAAATATAATAATTTCTAACATAAAACTTCACTTATCTTAAAAGAAAATTATGAAATTAACTTAATTAATTAAATTCATTACTTAATTTTTGGATTTTTTCCCTTCTAGATCTAAAGATAATAATAAATAATAATAAATTAAACTTTGGTTATTATAGGAAGTGTACTTATATTGGTAATTACATAAAAAATAAAAGTTTTAACCCTTTTTCACATAAATTTGCTGCTTTCAATAGTTTCATTTATAGATTAATAAATATACTCCTGAATAAGCAGGAATTTAATAAAGAATATAAACATATTAATAATACTGCTTTAATGGTTTTAATAAAGAACTTATAGATAAAAAATTGAAGAATTTAAATATCAAAAACAGTTAATGATATTTCTACCTTTAAAAAGATAAAAGACAATTATAATTTTCAAAAATTTACTTACTATCCTTGGGTTAATAAACATTTTCAAATTTTTTTTTAAAGAGATTGGTATAGATAGATAAGAGTCAACATGAAAAATTCATGACAAGGCCGGGATTTGAACCATGGAAAAATGGAAAAAAGTGAGTCAAATGGAAAATTTAATGCATTGACGGCAAGTCGGCCATGGTAACTCAATGGGTTAGAGTAACTGGATGGAAACCAGGATAACTGTGGTTCAAATCCTGGCCATGGCATTGAATTTTTCATGTTGACTCTATCAAAAAAAATAAAAAATACTATTAAAATTTATTGCATTTCTCTAAAAAAGATAAAATTCCTAATAATAAAAAGTATGATACTTATCAATTTAATTGTTTCGATTGTGATAAAGTTTATATTGGAAAGACGAAACGTAATTTGGAAACCAAAGCGAAAGAACATTTTGTAACATTGGATATAAACAAATTGATAAATCGGCCATAGCAGATCATTTTTGGTCATTTAACCATGAAATAAATCCTGAAGTTAAATTATTAAAACAATTAAATGGTCTGATAGATTTAATGGTTCGGGAAAATATATTTATTTAAAAAAATAAACATGGAGTAATGAATTTTGAAATATTGGCATTAATTTCTCTTTTTAAGTTTGTTTAATTTCCAGATTTTGCTAGTACTGGCGGCAACATTAGTGACTTCTAGCGATAGTAACGTTGATAACGAGGTTGTTTGAGCTGACAATGTGAACAAGATTTCAGGAAATTTCGATTCTCATCAATTAATAAGAAAATGTTCATCATTTTCTTTTAAGCTAAGTGAAGTTTAATGTTAGAAATTATTATATTTGTATTTGATTTGATTTGATTTATTGATTCATCCATTAAAACATGTACATGTTATAGGACACGTCAAATTAAAAACTATGAACTAAAAACTAAGTACAATATTTATAATTAAGGTAGCTAACTAAATATTTACAAATTTAAAAATTCATCCACGCTGTAGAAGCTAATGGCTCTAAGGAAGTTTAATAACAATTTATTAAATTGATGTTGTGATTCAATATTTTTTATAGATTCAGGTAGCTTATTGTAAAGATGTAAGCCAGCATATGTGAAACTATTTTCATATATCTTTGTTTTGTGTGACTTCACAAATAAATTATTCTTTGTTCTAGTGTTGTGTATATGAATTTCAGAATTTGTTTTGAATAAACTTAGGCTTGCTTTCATATGTACAAGAGTTTCATATATGTATGTACTTGGCAGTGGTAAGATACCTAATTTACTGAAGTATGGCTTACAACTAGTTGTGCTTGAGACATCTGCTATAATTCTAATTATTTTCTTTTGGTATCTGAATACTTTTAAACTGTCTTTAGTATTTGTTGCTGTATAGTATTTGTTGCTTCACTGTAACTAGCTTCATATTTTACATATTTACAAACAAGTATCAAATGTTTACAACTGTTTGATACTGAGCACTATCTTCACTTACCTGAAGAAATCTCTTCATGACACTAAGATATCCTGCCAATGAATGACTACATGTTTGCATTATCTATTTATCTGCCGTAGGAGTCAACCAAACTCATGGCATCGTCAAAAATACAGTTTAAGTACAATAATTTTCAAAAATATAAATATGAATTACAATATAGTTGAAAATATTACAAATTAATATAAAGTCTAATATAATTGTTACTTATTCACAGGTATTGATGCCAATTTACATTCCCTTCTCTTGATTATTCTTTAAGCTAGTTTGAAACAGGGTTATAAAGCAATAGGATATACTATGCAATACATATACATAACTTACAATACAAATGCCAATAGAATTACAATTCATCAATTGTAATTAGGTAAATCTTAAGCTCCTTTTTAAAAGTATTTTCTGACATAGCTTGCTTTACAGAATTCAACAGTTTATTACGTTTGGACCTTTAATACTACTATTTATTCAAAAACCCTGTCTAAAAAAATAATTGTTGTGTCGTTTGTTATAATTATGCATATCCCTATTTCTCAAGTTATGCTTTCCCAAACCATATATTATTACCCTATATACATATAATGAAAATACTGTAAAAATTTGTTTTTCCCTGAAGTACTGCCTACAAGAATCCCTAGAATTTAGATGATACATTATTCTAACTGCTTTCTTTTGTAATTTTAGTAATCTTTCCCTATTTTATTTTGCATTACACCCCCAAATTTCAATTCCATTCACTAGATGAGTAAATATGACACCATAGTAGATAATTTTTAACTCTCTTTCTTCTAGTAGATTGGCAAGTACAATGACTTACTGATTTTCCCACAGATGTACTGAATATGTACCGACCATGTTAGTGTTTCATCTATAATAATGCCTAGAAATTTATGTTTATTTGTAACTTGTACGTTGTAATCTGATAATATTATAGAGTCATGTTCATTATTTAAATTCCTTAAATTAAACTGTATTAACTTTCGCTTTCTTCTTGGGCAGCCAGCCAGGTGAAAAGATGGTTCGATATTAACGTTTCAGGAGAGTACATCTCTCCTATCATCAGGATATTTATAAAATGTTATAACCACAAATGAAATACTGGATATAACACAACTATAAACAAAGACAAAACACTATCAAAATTTGCATTACTGAACAAAAGACTGTTTTCAGTAAATTAAATGCCAGGTCAGGAGATGGAGTGAGTATAGAAAATTGTGTCAAAGAAACGTAACTACTTAACTTGATTATCAAGCTGTATTGATATTTGCTTCTTAATTCGACGGATTTCCATTTTTAAGACCGGTTTCCAAGAGGAGCTGAACTGAAATCCAGCATCACGATTAAGCGTGCTCCTTTCAGAGGAAATCGCCAAAGCCTTCTTAACTCTCCGCTCCCAGTAACTGTTGCATTTTGCCAAGATGGTCGTCTCCCGAAATTGGCTCTATGGTCGTTATCAAAACAATGCTCTGCCAGTCCAAACTTCTCAGGTTGTATTAAACAAATGCTCCGTTCATGTTCGATTATTCTAGTAGCGGTGATCCTTCCGGTTTGTCCTATATACGGTGTCCCACATTCACAGGGAATGCGGTACACTCCCGGAACTTGGAAGTCCAGTTTTTCTTTCACTGGTCTCAAAAAATGTTTAATCTTCGGAGGTGGCTTGTGGATGGTCCTGGTGTATTTGGCGAGAATTCTGCTGATTCTGCCGGATAGATTGCCGGTAAACGGGATGCAGGCTGTAGCGGTAGACTTATCTGACGCTTGCTGTATTACAGGTTTCCCTTTCCTAGCTTTGGTGATCGAGGCTGCTGATTCTGCCGGATAGATTGCCGGTAAACGGGATGCAGGCTGTAGCGGTAGGCTTATCTGACGCTTGCTGCATTACAGGTTTCCCTTTCCTAGCTTTGGTGATCGAGGCTTCTGATTCTGCCGGATAGATTGCCGGTAAACGGGATGCAGGCTGTAGCGGTAGACTTATCTGACGCTTGCTGTATTACAGGTTTCCCTTTCCTAGCTTTGGTGATCGAGGCTGCTGATTCTGCCGGATAGATTGCCGGTAAACGGGATGCAGGCTGTAGCGGTAGGCTTATCTGACGCTTGCTGCATTACAGGTTTCCCTTTCCTAGCTTTGGTGATCGAGGCTTCTGATTCTGCCGGATAGATTGCCGGTAAACGGGATGCAGGCTGTAGCGGTAGACTTATCTGACGCTTGCTGTATTACAGGTTTCCCTCTCCTAACTTTGGTGATCGAGGCTTCTGATTCTGCCGGATAGCTTGCCGGTAAACGGGATGCAGGCTGTAGTGGTAGACTTATCTGACGCTTGCTGTATTACAGGTTTCCCTTTCCTAACTTTGGTGATCGAGGCTTCTGATTCTGCCCGATAGATTGCCGGTAAACGGAATGCAGGCTGTAGTGGTAGACTTATCTGACGCTTGCTGTATTACAGGTTTCCCTTTCCTAGCTCTGGTGATCGAGGCTTCTGATTCTGCCGGATAGATTGCCGGTAAACGGAATGCAGGCTGTAGTGGTAGACTTATCTGACGCTTGCTGTATTACAGGTTTCCCTTTCCTAACTTTGGTGATCGAGGCTTCTGATTCTGCCGGATAGATTGCCGGTAAACGGAATGCAGGCTGTAGTGGTAGACTTATCTGACGCTTGCTGTATTACAGGTTTCCCTTTCCTAGCTCTGGTGATCGAGGCTTCAACGTCATATACGGAGTAGCCGTTTTGACGGAAAGCGAGTCTCAGGTGCTGTAATTCTTGTTTTAAGTGGCTGGGATCAGAGATAGACAAAGCTCTGTGGGCCAGTGTATTCAGAACTTCCAGTCGTTGAGACTTATGATGGAATGATGAGCGTTCAGATAGCTCATTATGAGCGTTCTTGCATTTCTACTGAGGTGCAGGGATGACAGAACTATACCCAAGTTTGCCAGACTACGCTATCCAATTAAGAATAAGTCAACCTACAAGATCCTTAACCGCGCCAGTTCTGCGCTAGTCAGAGAACGTATTAAACACACAAGGTACTCTAAACACTAGTAACACAACTTCACTTATCTTATTTAGTGAAGTTGTGTTACTAGTGTTTAGTTATTATTTATAACCTAGTTTACTTCACTGTCAGCAGCTTCAGTTTTTTACATAACACAAGGTACTCTCTTGATTCTATTGATCGACGACTGCTGCATTCCTTCTGGCAGCTCTCCTCTAAACTCTCTCCAATGGATTGGGATAGGGTGGACACCTCCATCTTTGCACAAGGTCAAACCATGATTCTCTGGAGCACCAAGCAACAGATGAAGAAGTTCGATTCACTGGTGCATTCCAAGGATTCCGTTCCGCCTCTACCTTCCAGCCGCATCATAGTCAACCTCACGAACCAAGAATTGGACGAACTCACTACTTCCGTTTTGTCGAAAGGATCAAACTTTGCGCCAACTCCGAGTCATCTTCCAGTTGCTGATAGCATCAGCGGGGTGGAATCCGCTGTTCAGAAACTTACGTTAGATAGTGCCGAAGAAATACGCACTGCGGTGGCCGCCGCTGTCACTCACACCACACTTCCTAGGCCCAATATGAACCGAGATGAAAGTTTAGCACTTAAGAGATTTCGGAATGATGAAAACTTGGTTGTCTTGCAGGCGGACAAGGGTAATGCACTGTGATCCTCTCCACAGCCCAATACTTAGAGAAAATGAAGCAGCTCCTAGATGATCCGGCCTACAGGATTCTCGATAAGAATTCTACCTCTTCCATCGAACGTCGGATTGACAACTTATTAAAAGATCCTGCCTTACTTTAGAAATTAAGAAGGCGGTATCACCGTCGGGTTCCAGGCCTCCTAGAATGTATGGACTTCCGAAGATCCACAAACCGGACGTTCCTTTACGCCCCATTGTGGGCGCCAGGAGCAGACCTACATATCGGCTGGCACGTCACCTGGCTGATCTGTTACCTCTGGTAGGAGATTGCCCACATAATGTAATTCCACACAGTTTGTACATACACTTAGGAACATTACCATGTGCCCTTCTGATCTTGTCAGCTTCGACGTGGTACCACTTCAAGAAGCCATCCAGTTTCTGAAGGAGCATTTTCTGGCTGATATCATAGAGCTCTTCCGACATACCCTGACGTCCACTTTCTTCTTGTTTGGTGGTACTTTCTTTGAACAAGTAGACGGAGTAGCAATGGGCTCCCCTTTGTCACCAGCTATAGCTAATTTCTATATGGAACACCTAGAACATGAAATACTTGCTAAAGCTCCACTTAAACCATCTCATTTCTATAGATACGTGGACGACACCTTTGTAATTTGGCCACATGGATCAGAAACTTTGCCTAGCTTTCTTGCGCACCTCAACAGCCTTCGACCTCCAATACAGTTTACCATGGAAGTGGAGAAGGATGGAACTCTTCCATTCCTGGACATTCTTGTTTCAAAAAACAGCAACGGTACACTGGGACTTGCTGTATACAGCAAGCGTACACACACACACACACACACACACACACACACACACACACACACACACACACACACACACACACACACACACACCGATCTCTATCTGAACGCTTATAGTTTCCATCATAAGTCTCAACGACTGGGAAAATGTAATGTGTTGTGTTTAACGCCCGCTTTTACTACATACGGCACCGCAGGCGGTGACATTGATGATACATGAGATGAAGATGGAGCAACGGTAGAATGAGATGGCGGGGGAAACCGGAGGTCCCGGAGAAAACCCGCCCCAGCGCCGTGTTGTCCACCACAAATCTCATTTTGCGGTCGCCTGGGATCGAACCTGGACCGCCTTGCCAACGACTGGGAGTTCTGAATACACTGGCCCACAGAGCTTTGTCTATCTCTGATCCCAGCCACTTAAACAAGAATTACAGCACCTGAGACTCACTTTCCGTCAAAACGGCTACTCCGAATATGACGTTGAAGCCTCGATCACCAAAGCTAGGAAAGGGAAACCTGTAATACAGCAAGCATCAGATAAGCCTACCGCTACAGCCTGCATCCCGTTTACCGGCAATCTATCCGGCATAATCAGAAGCCTCGATCACCAAAGCTAGGAAAGGGAAACCTGTAATACAGCAAGCGTCAGATAAGCCTACCGCTACAACCTGCATCCCGTTTACCGGCAATCTATCCGGCATAATCAGAAGCCTCGATCACCAAAGCTAGGAAAGGGAAACCTGTAATACAGCAAGCATCAGATAAGCCTACCGCTACAACCTGCATCCCGTTTACCGGCAATCTATCCGGCAGAATCAGAAGCCTCGATCACCAAAGTTAGGAAAGGGAAACCTGTAATACAGCAAGCATCAGATAAGCCTACCGCTACAACCTGCATCCCGTTTACCGGCAATCTATCCGGCATAATCAGAAGCCTCGATCACCAAAGCTAGGAAAGGGAAACCTGTAATACAGCAAGCATCAGATAAGCCTACCGCTACAACCTGCATCCCGTTTACCGGCAATCTATCCGGCATAATCAGAAGCCTCGATCACCAAAGCTAGGAAAGGGAAACCTGTAATACAGCAAGCATCAGATAAGCCTACCGCTACAACCTGCATCCCGTTTACCGGCAATCTATCCGGCAGAATCAGAAGCCTCGATCACCAAAGCTAGGAAAGGGAAACCTGTAATACAGCAAGCGTCAGATAAGCCTACCGCTACAATCTGCATCCCGTTTACCGGCAATCTATCCGGCAGAATCAGAAGCCTCGATCACCAAAGCTAGGAAAGGGAAACCTGTAATACAGCAAGCGTCAGACTGCATCCCGTTTACCGGCAATCTATCCGGCAGAATCAGAAGCCTCGATCACCAAAGCTAGGAAAGGGAAACCTGTAATACAGCAAGCGTCAGATAAGCCTACCGCTACAATCTGCATCCCGTTTACCGGCAATCTATCCGGCAGAATCAGAAGCCTCGATCACCAAAGCTAGGAAAGGGAAACCTGTAATACAGCAAGCGTCAGATAAGCCTACCGCTACAATCTGCATCCCGTTTACCGGCAATCTATCCGGCATAATACATCAATACATCAAGACCATCTACAAGCCACCTCCGAAGATTAAACATCTGTTGAGACCAATGAAAAACAAACTGGACTTCCACGCTAATCGTGATGCTGGATTTCAGTTCAGCTCCTCTTGGAAACCGGCCTTAAAAATGGAAATCTGTCGAATTAAGAAGCAAATATCAATACAGCTTGATAATCAAGTTAAGTAGTTACGTTTCTTTGACACAATTTTCTATACTCACACCATCAACTGACCTGGCATTTAATTTACTGAAAAGTCTTTTGTTCAGTAATGCGAATTTTGAAGTGTTTTGTCTTTGTTTATAGTTGTGTTATATCCAGTATTTCATTTGTGGTTATAACATTTTATAAATATCCTGATGATGGGAGAGATGCACACTCCCGAAACGTTGATATCTAATCATCTTTCCATCTGGCTGGCTGCCCGAGAAGAAAGTGAACGTATTCGTCGCTAGGAAAGCTTCAGGTCATATTTGTATTAACTTTGTTTTAGACATGTTACATTTCAAATTATTCTCCCAAAAAATAATTAAAGAGTGATTCAATAGTTTGTGTCATTATATTATGTAATTGTAGAATCGAGGTGCCGCAGCATACAGTTGTCGTGTCATCTGCATACGATATTGCTTTACTCTGTACATTGTTTGGGTATGTCATTCACGTACAGTATAAATAGGAGAGGACCCATCACAGAACCCTGCGGCCACGCCGTGGCTCAGTGGTTAGACCACTTGGCTCTCACCAAGGCGGCCCAGGTTCGATCCCAGGCGACCGCAAAGTGAGATTTGTGGTGGACAACAAGGTGTTGGGGCGGGTTTTCTCCGGGACCTCCGGTTTTCCCCGCCATCTCATTCCACCGGTGCTCTATTTTCATCTCATGCATCATCAGTGTCACCGCCTGCGGTGCCGTATGTAGTAAAAGCGGGCATTAAGCAATACACATTTCATTTCACAGAACCCTGCGGAACACCTTAATCAAGCTTACCAAATAATGGAGGTACTGGCGCTGGTGCAATATGCTCACTTTTCTCTTTCTATAAAAGATTAACTTTAAATTCTACAGTTTTGATGAAATTTCAGTAATCCTTCTTAACTTACAAATTCTTCTACATCATACAAATAAATTTAAAAAGTGTTAATATTATCTGGCTCTATAATATCCATAACATCTTATATAACACCTAAAAAACTAAATATTTCATAATGCCATATAATCATAAAACATTTAACTTAAATAAAAGATTAATATGCCATCCTGGTTGAGGATGGAGGTGAAGGTTTCCGTAACTAATCCCTCGATAGTAAAACATGTAAGTGACGAAGTGTCAATAACTACAAATAGTTCTTTTGATTAAAAGATTAATACTTAAATGAATACCAGCACTTTGCTGGATACATGGTAATGAAACAGCTGACTTCTAGCAAAAAAAAGGCATCAAAATTACGTCAAACTCATTTGAGCCACGCTATCACTTTATCAAAGGAATAATGGTATCAACATATAATCAAAAAATTAAAGAAGATAATAGATTAGAAACAAAAGGAAAATTATGGAGAAAGTTATCTAACAGTATGACTAGAATCAATACACTACCAAGAAAATCCTCTGTCCAACCAACGAACCAACTTTTTTGGGTAAAATAGTTTTTCCCCAAAAAATATTTATTGGGAATTTCAATACAGTGCAAGAAATGCTGATGCAAAACAGTATTTGTGATAAATAATGTAAACTCTGTCTATATGCTTCTTTTGATTTCGGGATTTCTCAGTAGATAGTACTGATGAATTGTACCTCTAGCAGTTTAATCCCTCAGGACGTTGATTAATCAGTTGGTAGATCTGTTGTTCATGTTTCATTTCCGTGACATATTTTGTATTCAGTAGTTTTGATTCTAGATTCATGTTGTATTTTTTGTTTTTCAAAATGTGGGGCAACTGCTGATTTTTTCTAATTGTTTGTATTTTATGTTAAGCTACCAAAGGAAACCACAACCCTCTGAGCTACAGAAACTAAAATGACCTTAAAAAATTTCACTTACCATCCATGGGCCTTTGTTAAATTCAAAAAGATCTTGAAAAAAAAACATTCACCTAGCACCAGTCAAGCATTACTCCTTAAAAAACCTAATTTGCTCAAACATCAAAGATGCCATTCCATCTAACAAAAAATCTGGTATATATAAAATTGAATGCAGTGACTGTAGTCAAATTTATATTGGAAAAACCAAAATATATTTAGAAACAAGAGCAAAGGAACACTTTAGGAACATAAAATATAAACAATTATAAAAATCAGTAGTTGCCACACATTTTGGGGGGGGGGGAGAAAAGGCACAACATAAAATCCAGAACCAAAAATACTTAAACACACAACAGGAAAACAAGAAATGTCCACATGCGAACAAATATTCATTGCAAAAAATATAAACAAAGTATTCAATTTCGACATCCCCCAAAAAGATTTGTTCAGCAAGTTCCTCGAACCGCCAACAGAGAAGAGAAAGTATCGCCAGCTACACCACTGAGAACCAGTCAATGTCCGGTTGACAATGGAGGAAAGTAACCTCCGAAACATGTTCCGGGACATTTAAAACTAAGTGTTGTTTAGTGTCATTAATGAACTCACCCTTAAATTTAATTTAATTCTGTTAAATATCCGCTTTTAAAATAAGCAATTCGACCTGTGCCTCATGAACCAGGCCTTCCCATACCAACTCCACCAGATGGTAGTACTGTGAACTGAAGATTTTGAAAGTGTTAATGACACTAGTAAATTACAACACAGTGACCAAGATTTTGTGGAAGGAATTACTGTAAACAAACCACACTTGTTAACCAAGGAGAATTCAAATGAAGTGGTTGGTAATCTTGAGTTATCTAAAAGTAAAGCCGAGTTACTTGCTGGCACCTCCTGCAGGATAGTACCAAAATAAGTTATTTTCATCAACGCCATAACGAATCTGGGCATTTATTTTCTAAACAGGAGGACTTAGTTTTGTGTAATGCTGCTGATTCTTGGTGTTCAACATAAGCCTGAAGATTGGCATTTGTTGACTGCCTATTCGTAAACAAGCTTTAAAGGAATCTTGCTACATGATGGAAACAAGTCTCCATCCATTCCTATAGCCCATTTAGTTGGCAACTCTTTCCATCCAATATCCAATATGATGACTTCTCATGGCAGATAAAGTGATAGCTATCTTACTTGGATGACAACTTGGTTATACAAAATTGTGCTGCTTCTTATGCATGTGACGCAGTAGAGACAAAAGCAGTTATTACCAATGTCAAAAAGAGTTGGCAAAGAGAATCATTCAATCCGGGACAAGTTGTTCGTTTACCACTTGTAATTGTTGACAAAATCTTATTGCCTCCTTTATATATTAAACTTGTGAAAGCAATGAATTGTGATGGGAGTGCATTTCTGTTCCTGAAAACTGGGTTTTCAAAGTTCAGTGATGCGAAACTAAAAGAGGGAATATTTGTTGGCCCTCAAATTAGAGAACTAATGAAAGATTCACAGTTTTAAATATGCAAGAACAAGCTGCAATGTTCTCTTTCAAAAATAGTGTTATAAACTTTCTAGGAAACCGCAGATCTGAACTTTACGCAGAACTTGTCAGTGAGCTGATTCAGAACTACAAGGTCATGAGATGTAATATGTCCTTGAAAATACACATGTTGAACTGCCATCTGGGAACCCCTGGCTGTCAGTGACGCAGATGCTGGGCATTTCCACCAGGTCAGTTGAATCAGGGAAAATGAACTCCAAATATGTTGACAAGACTGCTACTGGACATGAAGAGAGGTGTTTCTCAAGCAAAGTACGGTCGATGTACCAGTGAACTTCCTACCACCACTAAAGGTGTCTGAACTTATCTAGACAAATAAAACAAATTCGAATTAGTTAGTTATTCTGCAATTGGCGGATGAGAGAAACAGGGAAACTCCAAGTTGATACTCCAAACTTCCAACGACTGCAATTGCGATTTATTTATCGTCATCGCAAAAGACAAACGCGCGAGAAATTGCAGACGCTTAAAATTAAAAAGTAGTTATAGTGTTATAGTGCGTACAGAAATTAATTTTGTGTCTAATCTTCCAAACGTATATCAACACGCTACAAGAAAAATTTCAGTCTTGATAACAAACAATAAACGTTATTTAATAAATTATGGCAAGTGAAATTTCTTTGAAGACTTTGGCAAGGAGTGGAATGACTTTCTACTTTGTAATGCGTTTGTTTGTTGAAAATAAAAGACGGTGTATGTGTTCCATGAAAGTTTGTGTGTGTACTTTTATATTTAGTTAATAACCCGGTCCATTATCATTTTATGTTTTTTCTCACCTTTTAATTCTTCCTTGGACTTATCGTACAAATGTTTCAAAACCAAAATTAGGCAAATCGGTTCGGCCGTTCTCGAGTTTTTGTGAGCCTAACATACGTCAATACATATATAGCTGAGCTATTCAGGCCAAGATGTGTAATTGCCAGAAATCTTATTAATGCAATTACTCAAAAACTATGGGTGATGCAAAAGTTCTACAAAAGTGAGTAAGAATCGCTCTTTATACTTCTTTTAACATTAAACATATAACATTTTGTTGACCAGTGTAATTATTGCTGAAACAAAAAACTCGAGGTTGATAATAGTGACAGAACATTACTGATGAGTTGAGTAAATCACTTTTATGGAAATTATTGTCAATGTACAGACAATTAGTTGTATTACCATGCGCTTGCTATAGTTGTAATGGTCATTTAATAACAAAAGTGTAGTAACTAATTTAGTTGGTCTTGTTTTTTTACCTTATGGAAATGTCACAAGACATTTAGCCTCATTTTTATTCCTTGAAAAATATTACAATAAATAATTACGTGGATGCATATTTAATGCATTTATAATCATTAAGGTTATGATTTAACATTTTGCACCCGTGTTTACTAAAACTGGATAACCTTTCATATCAAACACGCAGCTTCCATGAGTTCTATTTGTTTCGTCATTTACTGTACGCCAGGTTACTAATATCTCACCCTTCAACGAACACAGCGCTGTGTCAGTGATGGTCAACTACTGGTCTTATTCTTTGTTTGCAATCATTTGATTCAGTGAAGTTTTATACACAGTAATTCTGTAATTATACGGACTTACCTCTAAGCTCACCACTGCCAATCACAAGGGAATTTCTCATCAAATACTCAGTTCTAAGTAACGTTGCTTCTTGTGTGACGTAACGGCCTGACGAGGACGGTACACAAAAAGCATACAAAACATGGAATTTTTGTTCTTTATACCCAAATTTCAGCAATGAGCTCTGTCCCCTGTAGTTCCGCTAAGAGATGTTCTACGAAGCTCGTTGCTATTTTAATGTTGGCTTTCATCAGTTTTGCGAAAAGTTATGAATGTAGAATTAAATATGTATCAGGCGAGTTTTATTTTGTTGTTGTTTGGCCTTATATTTCTTTTTATTTTATTTTATTTTTGTTGTATATGTGTGTTTTAGAACAGTTTATATCTGGCTTTTGTCCTGGAGAATTTTTTAAAGGGCGCTGATAACCGCTGCAGTTTGGTGCCCTTATACACAACGTCATCATCCTCAGGTGAGTTTCGGGTAATGTATCTCGCCATGGAAGTTTCACAGCGTTAAGTTGAATATCACATTTCAAAATGTTGCAATTGCGCCATCTGAACGCTAATAAAAGAATGCTTACATTGTTTTTCTTCCATTGCAACTAAATGCTGTTGGTACACCAGCAGCAAATTAGGGAAAGAGATGAATGTTGTAAAACAGGAGCCATTCACATATGAAACGTAACAGCTTAACGTGAACATTCACTACTACCACTCTTGAAATAGTTTTTTGTGAATTTGCTTGGTTTTTGATTGTATTGTACATTCAATTACTTTACTGATATTTACCAAACGTTAGGTATCTATCTAGTTCACGTTAATGATAGAACATATGGGTATACGTAAGACAGAATTTTGTATCGCATGTTTACATTACGTTTTATGTTTATACTTAATTTTCAGGCAGGTTTCGTTATTTTAATAGAAAAAACAATAATATAATAGTGGATTTATGGTTTTGTACATTCTCGTTGGAAACTTAGGATTGTCTGTAATACGAAGCACTTACCTGAGACTACCATAGCCAGGTACTTCATGTTGAAGACGTCCTCGTACGTCGGTTTGCCCCCGGTCTTGTCCAGAACGCCCGCGATCTCATGACGTAGCCTGGTACAAAGTTAGGATTGTCTGTAATACGAAGTACTTACCTGAGACTACCATAGCCAGGTACTTCACGTTGAAGACGTCCTCGTACGTCGGTTTGCCTCCGGTCTTGTCCAGAACGCCCGCGATCTCATGACGTAGCCTGGTACAAAGTTAGGATTGTCTGTAATACGAAGCACTTACCTGAGACTACCATAGCCAGGTACTTCATGTTGATGACGTCCTCGTACGTCGGTTTGCCCCCGGTCTTGTCCAGAACGCCCGCGATCTCATGACGTAGCCTGGTACAAAGTTAGGATTGTCTGTAATACGAAGTACTTACCTGAGACTACCATAGCCAGGTACTTCACGTTGAAGACGTCCTCGTACGTCGGTTTGCCTCCGGTCTTGTCCAGAACGCCCGCGATCTCATGACGTAGCCTGGTACAAAGTTAGGATTGTCTGTAATACGAAGCACTTACCTGGGACTACCATAGCCAGGTACTTCATGTTGATGACGTCCTCGTACGTCGGTTTGCCCCCGGACTTGTCGAGAACGCCCGCGATCTCATGACGTAGCCTGGTACAAAGTTAGGATTGTCTGTAATACGAAGCACTTACCTGAGACTACCATAGCCAGGTATTTCATGTTGAAGACGTCCTCGTACGTCGGTTTGCCCCCGGTCTTGTCGAGAACGCCCGCGATCTCATGACGTAGCCTGGTACAAAGTTAGGATTGTCTGTAATACGAAGTACTTACCTGAGACTACCATAGCCAGGTACTTCATGTTGAAGACGTCCTCGTACGTCGGTTTGCCTCCGGTCTTGTCCAGAACGCAAGCGATCTCATGACGTAGCTGGTGCAAAGTTAGGATTGTCTGTAATACGAAGTACTTACCTGAGACTACCATAGCCAGGTACTTCATGTTGAAGACGTCCTCGTACGTCGGTTTGCCTCCGGTCTTGTCCAGAACGCCCGCGATCTCATGACGTAGCCTGGTACAAAGTTAGGATTGTCTGTAATACGAAGCACTTACCTGAGACTACCATAGCCAGGTACTTCATGTTGAAGACGTCCTCGTACGTCGGTTTGCCTCCGGTCTTGTCGAGAACGCCCGCGATCTCATGACGTAGCCTGGTGCACAGTTAGGATTGTCTGTAATACGAAGCACTTACCTAAGACTACCATAGCCAGGTACTTCATGTTGAAGACGTCCTCGTACGTCGGTTTGCCCCCGGTCTTGTCGAGAACGCCCGCGATCTCATGACGTAGCCTGGTACAAAGTTAGGATTGTCTGTAATACGAAGCACTTACCTGAGACTACCATAGCCAGGTACTTCATGTTGAAGACGTCCTCGTACGTCGGTTTGCCTCCGGTCTTGTCCAGAACGCCCGCGATCTCATGACGTAGCCTGGTACAAAGTTAGGATTGTCTGTAATACGAAGCACTTACCTGAGACTACCATAGCCAGGTACTTCATGTTGAAGACGTCCTCGTACGTCGGTTTGCCCCCGGACTTGTCGAGAACGCCCGCGATCTCATGACGTAGCCTGGTACACAGTTAGGATTGTCTGTAATACGAAGCACTTACCTGAGACTACCATAGCCAGGTACTTCATGTTGAAGACGTCCTCGTACGTCGGTTTGCCCCCGGTCTTGTCGAGAACGCCCGCGATCTCATGACGTAGCCTGGTACAAAGTTAGGATTGTCTGTAATACGAAGCACTTACCTGAGACTACCATAGCCAGGTACTTCATGTTGAAGACGTCCTCGTACGTCGGTTTGCCCCCGGTCTTGTCCAGAACGCCCGCGATCTCATGACGTAGCCTGGTACAAAGTTAGGATTGTCTGTAATACGAAGTACTTACCTGAGACTACCATAGCCAGGTACTTCACGTTGAAGACGTCCTCGTACGTCGGTTTGCCTCCGGTCTTGTCCAGAACGCCCGCGATCTCATGACGTAGCCTGGTACAAAGTTAGGATTGTCTGTAATACGAAGCACTTACCTGAGACTACCATAGCCAGGTACTTCATGTTGATGACGTCCTCGTACGTCGGTTTGCCCCCGGTCTTGTCCAGAACGCCCGCGATCTCATGACGTAGCCTGGTACAAAGTTAGGATTGTCTGTAATACGAAGTACTTACCTGAGACTACCATAGCCAGGTACTTCACGTTGAAGACGTCCTCGTACGTCGGTTTGCCTCCGGTCTTGTCCAGAACGCCCGCGATCTCATGACGTAGCCTGGTACAAAGTTAGGATTGTCTGTAATACGAAGCACTTACCTGGGACTACCATAGCCAGGTACTTCATGTTGATGACGTCCTCGTACGTCGGTTTGCCCCCGGACTTGTCGAGAACGCCCGCGATCTCATGACGTAGCCTGGTACAAAGTTAGGATTGTCTGTAATACGAAGCACTTACCTGAGACTACCATAGCCAGGTACTTCATGTTGAAGACGTCCTCGTACGTCGGTTTGCCCCCGGTCTTGTCGAGAACGCCCGCGATCTCATGACGTAGCCTGGTACAAAGTTAGGATTGTCTGTAATACGAAGCACTTACCTGAGACTACCATAGCCAGGTACTTCATGTTGAAGACGTCCTCGTACGTCGGTTTGCCCCCGGTCTTGTCCAGAACGCCCGCGATCTCATGACGTAGCCTGGTGCACAGTTAGGATTGTCTGTAATACGAAGCACTTACCTGAGACTACCATAGCCAGGTACTTCATGTTGAAGACGTCCTCGTACGTCGGTTTGCCCCCGGTCTTGTCGAGAACGCCCGCGATCTCATGACGTAGCCTGGTACAAAGTTAGGATTGTCTGTAATACGAAGCACTTACCTGAGACTACCATAGCCAGGTACTTCATGTTGAAGACGTCCTCGTACGTCGGTTTGCCCCCGGTCTTGTCCAGAACGCCCGCGATCTCATGACGTAGCCTGGTGCACAGTTAGGATTGTCTGTAATACGAAGTACTTACCTGAGATTACCATAGCCAGGTACTTCATGTTGAAGACGTCCTCGTACGTCGGTTTGCCCCCGGTCTTGTCCAGAACGCCCGCGATCTCATGACGTAGCCTGGTACAAAGTTAGGATTGTCTGTAATACGAAGCACTTACCTGAGACTACCATAGCCAGGTACTTCATGTTGAAGACGTCCTCGTACGTCGGTTTGCCCCCGGTCTTGTCCAGAACGCCCGCGATCTCATGACGTAGCCTGGTGCACAGTTAGGATTGTCTGTAATACGAAGTACTTACCTGAGATTACCATAGCCAGGTACTTCATGTTGAAGACGTCCTCGTACGTCGGTTTGCCCCCGGTCTTGTCCAGAACGCCCGCGATCTCATGACGTAGCTGGTGCAAAGTTAGGATTGTCTGTAATACGAAGTACTTACCCGAGACTACCATAGCCAGGTACTTCATGTTGAAGACGTCCTCGTACGTCGGTTTGCCTCCGGTCTTGTCCAGAACGCCCGCGATCTCATGACGTAGCCTGGTCTGTAGCTCTGGTTGTAGCGCCAGCTCGTACAGAGTGAAGCTCACAGTTGTTGCATTTGTCTCGAAGCCAGCAGTGAAGAAGATTGCTGGTTGTGCTAGCAAATTATCTCCGTCAAACTCTGAAAACAGGTTATCCTTCATATTAATATGGCTAGTGTGTCACCCCCTTACTTTCTTTGGTTTATTTTACAAATATATGCAAGTATATTGTGAGGAGGTTATTACTGAAGTTTTATTGTGCATATTTGTGCATATATTTTACTTTTTCAGCAATGATTCGTACAAATATTTCCCCCGATACTTTAAGAAGAGAAGGATACGAGAACATTTCTCTGTTGCGACTCTTTTTCTGTAGGACTTAGCTATCATGTTTATCGCCGTAGCTATCAACAATGGACGCTTCCTGCCGCTCAACAACTTAAACAAAATGTGGCAAATGTATAAGGTTAGGTGCGGCCGTTTAATCATAAAACTTGATATGGTTTGTATCAAAATGGCAAAGGAAAAGAGTAGTAAAGTTTATTTGGTTTAATGGAAATTGAATGGTGGATTGATGAAAATCCTACCCTTAAAAAGAAATGTGCAAGTGTTTTATTTTAGTGCTTTCAGAATATATTAAATAATTTGATCTTCAAGTTAGTAACTGTTGGTTTTATTTAATTAACATAAAGCCTTATTATTTTATAAACTGTTATAGCTACTCTGCAACAAAAATTATAGATTACCCTGTTGCTCATAGAAATATAAAAACATTTTAAGTGATAGATTAAAATCGTTTCTTCCAGAAAAGAAATGAAGAATAACTAACTTCATTGCAACGAACATGACTAATAGCAAAATAGACTGAAACAGAGACTAATATAGTGCCTCTGTTTAAGATTTTGCTATTGGATTACTTCAAGATTAATAAATGTGAGAAAGTGGAAATAATTTACTTTAATTTGAAAGCATTAGAAAGTTTTTAGAGTATATTTAGCAGAATTTTAGTGCATACTTACCAAACAGAGACTTATCGTCGATTTTTCCAATCGCTTTGATGTCTGCGCTCTCATTGGGAGATTCTCCAGACAGTTCTGTCACGCTGCCTGTTCAAACAATAAAACATAACATGCATCTACCTTATGTTAATGAAGATAAATGTTTGCAGAATATAGTACACTTTAACTGATAGTCAAATGTTTTGATCGTGGTGCAAGCTCTTTGTATGGCCAAGAGATAAAAAAGGATACTTCTTGTTTGAGAAAAATATAAGTTTTGAAACATTCGATCCAATAACAAGGAAGGCTATGAAGCAGCCTTATTTAGCATAAAGAGTGAAGTTTAACAAGATGTACATTTGTTACGTAGTAAAATGTCTATCTCCTACAGTTAACCACTTATATAAAAGTAATTCAATAAAGAGCATTTCTGAGTAGGGATCCCAGATTCTGAAATGAAAAAACTGGGACACATTGATATTATGTTATCGGAAAACCGAAAGAGCTGTTATATATACAAATAGGGTAAATAATGAATTAATACAGATTTTAGCACATGGTATATGGCTAACGCTAAACACACTGTGACAGAAATTACACTCCACTTCGAATTCACATCTAGTAATATCAATACTACTCTCCTTCAAAAATGGTAATTGCTCTTTAAGAGAATTACTAAATATACACTTTCGCTTAAACATCTTAATTTACTTCACAGTTACAGTAGAAGCAAATTAAACCGAATAATAATTGTAGTATCCACGTGTTCACGCACATAGCCAATCAGCGTCGTCGTCTGTAGAAACTAGAACTCAACTTCCGCCGATGGTAAACACACGTTTCGGTACCAACATAACAATTCAAATAGCGAAATATTTCCCTTTTGTTGTTTATCTGATTATGTGAAGAAACATATTTCTCCATGCCAAGGAATACAAGTACAATAAAATTAGAGATTTTCGTATTTAAGATTAAAAAGCTACTCAGTACTAATAAAGCTCTGAAAAACTTAGCGTCCCAAGTAAAACTTTTCGGGACACCGGAACAATTAAACAAAAAAGACTAAAATGTGGAACTGTCCCGGTAAAACCGCGACGTCTGGTATCCCTGCTGCTAAGAACATTCCCACATAATTTGAAATATGAATTTTATTTTTCAAAAATATTGTAAACATGCGGTATTATAATAAAATTGTTTTTAAAAAATAAGCTTTACAAAAGTGTTGCATGCACAGATTTGTCTGGGTTAGGGGATTTATTTAAAACAAAACTCGTTCAAAAGCTCTAAATTAAACTGAAGCTCGTCGAATTGTAGATGATAACTTAATCTGGAGAACAGCAATATGTGATACAAATTGGTGTATTAGCGCAGCTCTGGCAGCGTTCAAATGTTGTTGTCAAAATAATAATATGACTTGATGTGGTGTAAGAGGACAAGTTCATCAAGTTCTGAGGCAGAGATACTCGGCATTAGGACAGTGCCATTCCAAACAACAACAGACAGCATAGGCCATCTGTTTAGATCCATGGCCCATTTCTTATGAACACATTGAAGCAGATGAAAAGGGTATCAAAACTCAGGAAGTGTTGAACCTTTCTGTAAGGTGATTCACAATCTAAGATCTTAGGCAGTTTTCTGTAATAATGCATTTAAAACAAATGACAATACCTTTGTTTTTCAGTTGTATCAGCAGGTCTAGGAAGTCGTCACGCTTGATTTGGTTCTTTTCTCTGAACTGGATCGTGTCCCAGAAGACCCGACGTAGGAACTTGGTCGTGGTGGGTGTGAAGAAACTTGCCTTGAGTAGTTGTACAAGCGTAGGGATGAAGAACAATCCCATAACTTCCAAGGTTCTGTACCGAGTGAAGTGGAATATCTTGCGACCAAACTCTCTGAATTCCGCCTTGGGATCCTTCAGGGAGTTACTCTCGATACCAAAAGCACAGATCGAAATGACATCTGTCGCATATTTGGCTGTGGTTTCTTTCAGTTCCACAGGGCCCAGTGGTGCCACCTCCTGAAATATCAACCACACCTCATTCTTGTAACGCCATTCTCACTATAAGACCGCCTCTGTAGCGTGGTGTAAGCGTCCCTAGGTCAGGGTAAGTTATCTAGATAAGGTTTATCCCTTTTCTGAAAGATAAATGTCTGATAACTATAAGCTCTATGGATTCTGGGTTTATTTGACAAACACTTCATTCATCATCCCAAATGATTAAACGTCGCAGAGCGTTAACTAAACAAAAAATCTCACTAAAGGTTTATTTCTGTATTTCTTGGTAATACAAATAAGCTTTCATTAAATATTTATCTACTTGATTGTCATTTGAGAGTTCACGTATTTTTGCGGGAGTATTTTCTGTCGCAAGGTTGTTTTCCAATTTTACGGTCCTGCATTTTATTTCACTCCACCCTTTCCGCGCTGCATAGCTTAGTGCGAGCCTCCCAGTGCGATGAGCCGCCGTACTGTAAGCCCTGGGGAGGGGGGGGGGGGTGTTTAATCTGCAAGTTTTAGAGACCCACCCCACCCCCTGCCTTGTGGCGTACACCTACAGGCTGTTATAATACAAGACTAAAGCGATGCTCAGATGTTTCTGAACGTGAGAAATACAAATACTGAGTTTCTAAAGCCAAGCTAATAACAAAGAATATCTTGGAAACGGTTAGCACCATAAGAAATTTAATGTGATTCTAATTGTCTGTCTTAACAAGATATACATTCTTTGCATATTAAGTTACCAGTTATACGAGTACAAAGTTCAATCAGAGCAGATTACCAGGAAATTCAAGATATGCGCTTCATTTATTATGAAAATATTTCAAACATATTATAATCATTATTGTTAGGGTCATTTCTGAGAAAATAAACATTTCGAAATTTATTTAAGATATTCTTGGGAAACAAGCCAGGTGAAAAGACGATTAGAAATCAACGTTTCGGAAGCGTACATCTCTCCCATCATCAGGATATGAATGAATAAGACATTTTATAAACACTAAATTGAGATAACACAAAAAATCAACAACGACAAGACACTACCAATACTCGCGTCCCTGAACAAAAGACTGTAGTATATTAAATACCAGGTCAGAATATGACTTTTTTATATAAATGGTTATTTGGTGTGGGGATTTCTTCCCAACCTTTATATGACTTCTTGCAAAACTCTGAACTCGAATACCACGTTTGGTACTCGTTTTGTGCTGTTTTCTTCATTCTTTAATAAAGGTAACTTAAAACGTGGAATTGACTTTTCGGAAGGAAACTACTATTTGCGTGGTACTAGTGAAGTTGGAGCTAACCATCACGATAATTGAAGCGAGTCTCACGTATCTAAATGTGTAACATTTATTTGTATTACCAAGAAATTAACAGAGGAACAAACCTTTGGTAAGAATGAGACCTGTTTGATATTTCAGGAGGTGGCACCACTGGGTCCTGTGGAACTGAAGGAAACCACAGCCAAATTTGGGACAGATGTCATTTCAATGTGTGCTTTTGGTTCCCTGGACTGGTTTCCCGGGGCGGGAGGGGGGATGATGAGATAAGAGGAGACAGAGGGCGGCCATCTCAAGCAGTCAACGACAGTGCAGAGGGCCGGGTCCCTGCATTTTTATACCAGTTGGAAACTCCCCGGCAGGCCAGTAAAACGGTTATCCCACCACACTCTGTTCCAAAAACATATCCACCTACCAAGAGCATATCATCCTGCCATGCACTACGACACTTCTACCCTTAAAGAGACCACCAGATATGAGATGATAATGGAGATGAAACAGAGGGATAGGAAATTCAGGATATGTAATTAAACTACCCAGCATTCGCCTGGTGAACCGGGAAAACCCATGACAAAACCCATAGATGAGGTAGGTCGGCCATGGGAATCGAACCGGGAGCTCCCGAGTACGGACCCAGACGAAAGCGCCTGAGCCATTCCGCTCAGCCCGTAACTCCCTGAAGGATTCCAAGACGGAGTTTGGTCGCAAGACATTCCACTTCACCCAGTACAGAATCCTCGAGGTCATTGGGTGTTCTTTATCCCCTCGCTTGTACAGCTACTGAAGGCAAGTTTCTTCACGTCGTCCATAACCAAGTTCCTTCGTCGAGTATTCTCGGACACGATCCAGTTCAGAGAAAAGAACCAAATCAAACGTGACGACTTCCTAGACCTGCTGATACAACTGAAAAACAAAGATTTTGTCAGATGATTTTTCATTTATTTCAAATGTGTTGTTAAGACCATTAGATTATGAGTCGCCTAAATAGATGGCGCAAGATCAGGCCTGTATGCTGTATGTCCATTGTTGTTTGGACGGACATTGTCCTGCTGCAAGACAACTCTGTCTCAAAACGTGATAAATTCTTTGTGGTTGTTGAGAATGAAAATCCATCTGGAAGAGATTCCCATTGTATCACCTTTTCAAATACACATGTCATTATTTTGAGGCCAAAAAAACGCTGTATCCAGGTAACAGAGTTGTAATACTCACATTTTGTTAATCACTGTTCTCTTGATAAAACTGACATCTCATGGATTAGAGATAAGATCTTACCTTGAGCTTCATTAGATGTCAGCTTTTGTACAATGTTTTAAGTGATTTTATATGTCGCTGTATCCTAAGTTTTGAAGCTCCAAATCTCGGAGTGTTCGTCTAAGGATTTTGTTCCAAACTTCTGCTTATTTTATCAACATTAATGTTCTCGTCTCCATTATTCAATTCTTTTTTAAATGTATGTCCTCTAACGTTAAGCATATCGGACGATAAGTGGAATTGATGAAATGATGCTCAAATGAGCCCAGAGTCCATAGAGCTTAGAGCTACCCGACATTCGACTTACAGGATATGGGAAAACCCTGGAAAAACTCTTATCAAGATAACTCACCCTGACCGAGATTTGAACTCGGGACCTCTTGAACGTGAGGCAGACCACGTTACCGAGGTCGGCCCCATTATTGAAATATCAAACCATTGTTATACAATTGACACCTTCATATGTTCTTCGAGCCGCGACAGCGGATTCTTGATTTTGTTTCCAGAAGTACCCCAACCACAAAGTTTTTGGTCTCCGTTTTAAAATCAGAACAATAACCATAGCACCATATAATAGTACTGACATAAATGTATGACATAAACCCAGATAAAGAGATGTTTCCGTTATTTTGTCTCAGGAAATGCGTACCTTTGTTTTTCAGTTGTATCAGCAGGTCTAGGAAATCGTCGTGTTTGATTTGGTTCTTTTCTCTGAACTGGATCGTGTCCCAGAAGACCCGACGTAGGAACTTGGTTGTGGACGGCGTGAAGAAACTTGCCTTTATTAGTTGTACAAGCGAAGGGATAAAGAACAATCCCATAACCTCGAAGGTCCTGTATCGGGTAAAGTCGAATACTTTCCGACCAAACTCTCTGAACTCCGCCTTGGGATCCTTCAGGGAGTTACTCTCGATACCAAAAGCACACATCGAAATGACATCTGTCCCAAATTTGGCTGTGGTTTCCTTCAGTTCCACAGGACCCAGTGGTGCCACCTCCTGAAATATCAAACATATCTCATTCTTACTAATGGTTTATTCCTCTGTCAATTTTTTGGTAATACAAATTAACTTTTATTTAAGTTCACGAAAAATGTGGCGATTCACAGCAGAGAGACCAAACACAGAGAGGATTCTCACAGGCCAAGTAGTTATTTCGAAATAGGCGTAATCTTATTTACGGGTGGCCCGATGCTACGAGGTGTTTGACTTCATACGATGTGATAGAAAGTTCAGAAAGTCTAAAATGGAAATGGGGTAGACACGTATCACGTATGGATCATCAGAAATGGACATGGGCTCCAAAGAACCAGATGGGAAGTCATGGGCAAGAGTGGCAAGAAACAGGGGCAGCTGGCACCAAACAGTACCCTTCGGAACAAACAATAATAGTGAATGCAGTGTGTGTGAAAAGTACAGAAGTGTTTGGGGACAAGTAGAGTGGAAATGATACAAGAGTGGAATATAGGAATAGAGAAAAGAAGAAGCGATAACAATGTTCGCCTTTGGAGCCTAAGTACGAGATTGTGAGGCCTTTGCCCTTGTGGCATGCCTATAGACTAAATGTTTATTATTATTATTATTATTATTATTATTATTATTATTATTATTATTATTATTATTATTATTATTATTATTATTATTATTATTATTATTATTATTATTATTATTATTATTATTATTATTATTATTATTATTATTATTATTATTATTATTATTATTATTATTATTATTATTATTATTATTATTATTATTATTATTATTATTATTATTATTATTATTATTATTATTATTATTATTATTATTATTATTATTATTATT
Organism: Mantis religiosa; assembly: GCA_030765055.1. Taxonomy (NCBI): domain Eukaryota; kingdom Metazoa; phylum Arthropoda; class Insecta; order Mantodea; family Mantidae; genus Mantis; species Mantis religiosa. The sequence goes on along the minus strand of CM060951.1, from coordinate 233,173,003 downwards.
ATTATTATTATTATTATTATTATTATTATTATTATTATTATTATTATTATTATTATTATTATTATTATTATTATTATTATTATTATTATTATTATTATTATTATTATTATTATTATTATTATTATTATTATTATTATTATTATTATTATTATTATTATTATTATTATTATTATTATTATTATTATTATTATTATTATTATTATTATTATTATTATTATTATTATTATTATTTTTATTATTATTATTATTATTATTATTATTATTATTATTATTATTATTATTATTATTATTATTATTATTATTATTATTATTATTATTATTATTATTATTATTATTATTATTATTATTATTATTATTATTATTATTATTATTATTATTATTATTATTATTATTATTATTATTATTATTATTATTATTATTATTATAGTTGTTGTTGTTGCTGTTGTTGTTGTTGTAAAAGAATATGTTCATACCAATAAAGTGATAGCTCATCATTCAGCTATTATCAAATGTACAATTGGACAGCTACAAGGGAACATCCTGTAGATATTGTAAAGTGCTATCGACAAATAGAGGCAGGTCCCTTCTATCATGCATCGCTGTTTAACTTTATTTGAAGCAAACTCAAAACGTCATTACTTGTACAACGCCTGGGTTCCTGCTCCTTCAACTTCGGTGCACACAAACAGATGAGCTGCAGCGCAGTCATTAAGGGACAACGCATAAACACTTTACGTCGTGATTTTCTCTGTCACTCTCAAACAGTTACAGAATATGTTTTCTCTCTCTAGCTTGGACATTCTCATTTCCATTAAGTGAATATTTATTTTACACTAGCTGACCCGACGAACTTCGTACCGCCCTTATGGTGTTTGAACTTATTCAGATTACTTATTTATTCTTCAATTGGGGGTGAAGGTGAAATACAAAACAGATTCAATGAAGTTACCTAATCAATTTAATTTTTTTTCCTTGGTAATTGTGGCCTCGATCACGTTATTCATTAGCTTTTTCACAGTTAGTCTTGTTCCTCTGCACAGTCGTGGCTGGTTAATGTTACGTAGCATGATCACAACTGATTTTACTTTTAACTTTAAATTGTGAGGTGAGAGCCCAGGCAATTCTAATGAATTTATAAACTCTGTGGCATAGTTGACTACGTCATCCTGGTCTATAACTGTATCTGCTGATTTGTGTGAAAGTAACTCCGCCGGAACAAACAGACACTCTAGACCGTAATTCTGACTTACGAACATGACTATTAGATTTAGCTGCGTCTCGCTGCTCAGCACGTGACGTAGTTACTGACTTCTACGTTCTAAGTCAGCTCGGCTTCTCCTTGACATAGCAAAAATGTTTCCGCCAACTTCACAATGTCACAAAGGAATTCCATTAGTGAATTCAATTCACATTCACGAATTCACAAACACAAATTATAAAGAAGTTATCCAAGGATTCACCAATATCGTCTGTGCTCAAATATTTATAGCTTATAGTGCGTTCAGAAATTAATTCCGTGTCTCCTCTTCGATAACAAATTTGTTAACAAATGATAAACGTTATTTAATAAATTATGGTAAGTGAAATATCTTTGAAGACTTTAGCAAGGAATGGAATATCTTTCTACTTTTAAATGCTTCTGTTTGTTTAAAATAAAAGAAGGTGTATGTGTTTGCGTGTGTGCTTTTATATTTAGTTAATAACCCGGTCCATTATCACTTCAGGTTTTTTCGCCACATTTTAAATCTTCCTTGGACTTACACAAATATTTCAAAACCAAAATTAGGTAAATCGCTTCAGCCGTTCTGGAGTTTTTGCCAATTCATTTTATGTACATAATTTTTGCTTATTGTTTAATCATAATTTACGCCCTCCAACGTTGTCATATCTAACGATGAATGAAATGATGTTCAAATGAGTACAACGTACATAGAGCTTATAGTTACCTGACATTCGTCTTTCAGGATATGGAGATAGCTGACCCTGACCATGGAATGTTATGCCAATTAAACATTACCTGGAGATACTGCATGAGGTTTGATGCACAACGTGTCACGAGGGGGAACATCTTCTTCATGCGTCCTGAGGTAAAAGTCGGCGACAGTTTGACACGCAGGTACTTCCAGGGCGCCCCCTTGAGGACAAAGAGGTTCTGTGTCCCCAGAGAGTCCTTCTCGTAGGCAGACACATGTCTGTCACCGAACACGTTGAAGTCCTTCACCAGGGCGTGCTTGACGAGATTCGGGTGTCGAAGCAGCAATGCTGGTCTGTAACATTGGACATTGTATAGGTAGAGTTAGACTGTCATAGCCGGGATTTGAACCACGGATCTCCCGGTTTTCGTCCGGTTGTTCTAACATGATATTTAAGCCGTATGCTTCTGTTTCACCTTGCTGCGCCAAGTTGCAGCAAAGAAAATCTGACACTGGCTCCGACTTTGAAGTTTAATAAACAGTATTCACTTCAACGGAGAAGTTTCCGAAAATGGAAACAAATATATAAATATCCGGAGTTAACGTATTTGAATTCCTATAACACGCGGTTCTAACTTTGAGGCAAGAATGACGCTAATTCTGCTATGTCTTGTTCCATCCGCGATCCCAACAGAAGAGTTCAAGATTATTTCTAGAATATATAACTCAATTGTGCTAATAACCTCCACGTTTTGCTAATGACCCTAAGATCCCCACTGCTAGCTTCTAATACGATGTTGCCACTTCATTTCTAATTTCTGAAGTCTTCTTCTTTTCAACTTAAAGTCTCTCTATAGATTTGTAAGAAATACTCTCCGATATTCCAAGAATTCCAAGGTAGCCTACCTGCCATACCTAATCTAGCAACTTCGGATAGTGACCTACGCTCTCGTCTACGTAACCTACTGAATCACCTCTACCAATTTGCCTGAAAACCAGCCGTAGGCCATCTTACAGGAATCAAATTTATTCCGGACCTACAGCCTATTGACATTTAACATAAATGTACAAATGATTCATAAAAAAATTGAGCAAAAACAAAGTTGGATTCGAGAAACATCGGAGGTATTCGATGATGCTGCATTCACAATTTTCGCTTTGATATCACTCTGACTTCATTTCTGAGTTATGCGATAGAGAGGGATATGGCCGTGAGCGACAAAACGCACTTGTCAACTTGAGTTCGAATCCTTGATGTGCATGGTTTTTTTGATACTGTAGCAATGTCTTATGTCTTTCTTGCAGAAGATAAATAATAATATTTTAAATACATTCATTTATGAAAACTAGGAAACATATTCTTGTCAGTTTCAAAATAAATGCAATGTTATTAGAATATTGCCTTAATATTGTTTGTGTAAACACTCGACCCATGACTGCTGCTCATCCGTGCCCCGCAACATGAGAGACTTTACATATCCGATACTAAGCTAATTTCTGAAATTAAGGAGGTGCAATGAGTGAAGAATAGTAATGTTGGATCTTTGTTACAACATGTGCAGGGGCAGTGTAACAAAAGACACGGGAGAAAGAGGTTTTCTTAGCAAGAATCCTGAATGGATACCACTTGACTCCGTTTGAATAGGTATTCTTCGGACCGAGACTAATAATCACAATGGACAAAATAGTCGCAAAGGGAATCTTTGTGTGAAAAGACAGGGCTTCAGAAGGAAAAGTTACACACCCACGCGCAGCTGTGCATAGTGTGAAGACATAGTCCGCGGCGTGAAGCCGATTCAGGCAGATCTGTCGGTTCATACGTAACGAGTAATAAGCATTCCACCTATAGTGACTCTAAACAGTGATAAATTGGTAAACCTTGGTTTGATGTGATGATAAAGAGAGGCAGTCATTAAATCAGTGTCATTAGAACCATCCTTACTCATTCATATCCACGCATACCCTGCGCTACCCATCTTATTTGCATCATTTATTTGATTTTAAATATAGGAATAAATTCGATATCATCTCGGGAAACAAGCCAGGTGAAAAGACGATTAGAAATCGACGTTTCCGGAGTGTACATCTCTCCCATCTTCAGGATATTTTAATAAATGTTATAACCACAAATTTATAACTGGATATAACACAAATATAAACAAAGACAAAACACTACCAATACTCGCATCACTGAACAAAAGACTGTTTTCAGTAAATTAAATGCCAGGTCAGAAGATAGCATGAGTATAGAAAATTAATTGTGTCAAAGAAACCTAACTACTTAACTTGATGATCAAGCCGTATAGATCTGTGCTTCTTAAGTCGACGGCTTTCCATTTTAAGGCCTGTTTCCAAAAGGAGCTGAACTGAAATCGAGCATCATGATTAAGCGTGCTTCTCTCGGAGGAAATGGCCAATGCCTCCTTAACTCTCCACTCCCAGTAACTGTTGAATCCGTCGTTTTAAGAAGCACAGATCTATACAGCTTGACTGACAGTACATACAATGTATGTGTTTTTAGGTGAAAGAGCGGCACTAGTAATTTATAAACCACATCAAAATATTTCGGTGATGCTGTACACGTTTTCTATCGTTTTTCCGACAATCTCTGGTTAACCCGAATTTTCGTTAATTGGAATCTGCCCTGGTCCCAATTGATTCGGATAAAGGAGGTTCTACTGTATAGTATTTTAATAAAAATCGTTAGATCCATTTTTGAAAAAAAACTAAATTTTCGAATAAATATAAATGTAAAGAGTAGTTTGGGGTGGAAGAATCCTTGTGTTGATTGCTTGGAAGATGGAGAGAGAAAGACAGGACCTGATAACATCTTGGGAGGAATGCGGTACATTGTGTAGAGGAAGTTATGGTAATAGGCTAGAGAACGTTACCTGCCGAAGATGTAGAAGCCCACGACGGGTTTGTCGTCAGGCACAGACTTGTACAGGTCCCACAGGAACTGTCCTGGCGAACGTTTCTGAAGAAGAGGCAGCAGAAAGTTGCCAAATATCGGTATGGGTTTGGGTCCTGGAATTCCTCGGTCCGTCCAGTACGTGAACTTGCGTTGGTAGTACAGGTATACAGAGAGACATACTCCCACCAGGATCAGCACAGTGTCCCAGAAGAAGCTCCCCGTCACCAGGATCATGTCTGCCAACTGTAACATACATAATTCATCCTTAAATCTCTCCAAACAATTCTTTGTACGCTACATAACTTGGCCGGCCAGTGTAGGGCCTATCTCTCACTCACAAGTGCATGGACGTCAACTTAAATATCAAATCATGTTAACCCTTTCATGGGTCGTTTGATTTATGAATGTGGCATGGTTGCAACTATATGCATAATAATAGTTTATGGAAATGGTTTACCTACATAAATGGTTTTATAAGCTTTTATTTTCAGCATTTTCAAAAAGGTTTAAGTGGGAAGTATATTAACCACGGCCCGTATGAAAGTAGGTAATATGTAAGGGGAGAAGTCTCAGATTACAACAAAAATTTACAGAATGTACCGGTGCTATACTGCATTAAGTATTTTATAATAACAGAACTACAAAAGTAAAATAGCACATTTGGTACAATCTAAATTGAACTCCTCCACGTGTAATTTTTTCCATCACTTACTTTCTATGGAACTTTCTAAAGCAAGGATCGATACATTGCAAGCTTTGCGTATGTAACACGTTTTATTTAACATTTTTGAAGTATTATAACTGAACCAAAACACTAAAACCAATTACGCACACACGCACGCACACGTATTAAATTAGGGTGACCATACGTCCTCTTTTCCCCGGAAATGTCCTCTTTTCTGCTGTAAAAAGAAAACGTTCGGACGGAATTTTGGAAATTTGGCGAATGTCCTCCTTTTTGCAGCTAGGCATACAATTTCATTTTAAATTGCATAATCTTTGTTTCTGGCCACTGAGACATCGCATATCGAAGAAGCTTAAGCCACGGCAAAGACTATATACCTAGTATAACTATACTCTTTGGTCGTTGAATACTCTCTGACTGACCTATTAATTCGCAATAAATATATCCTTCCTGTTCCTGTGCAGCCGGGTAGGTAGTTTCCTTGAAAGCACGTGTGATGGCATTTCGTTAATTTTCTGATAATTCTGAAATCGTAGCAGTAAATATCTTTGTTGTGAAAATACCTAAATGTAAATGCGTATACAGTGATTAATGGAAAAGTAAAAAAGGAAGAAACGAATCAGAGGCAGAATGTCTCGTCTGCCGTGGAGGAACTTTCATATGAATTGCAAACAAAGATAAGACCCTAAAAGTAAAATGTTACTTCTTAGGAAACAAATACACAATGCCAATGTGTGTCTTCGCATATTAGGGTATATTTGTATAATTGTTAAGAAAAGGCACTGGTCGCAAAAACGAATATAATCATTGTTAATACGAGATTATCTATGCTGATTACGTTTTTACGAATTTTATTTCTCGGAAAAGCTCCGTTGTAGAGTTAAACGTTAATTTGTGTGGTGTGCCTGTGCTGTATAAAGGGACCCAGGGAAACAATGTGTTAACAAAGTAAATGGATTGTCCAGTTCAACATGTACTTCATTTTGGTCTTTCAGCTGACACAGAATCCATCGCACTGAACATATTTATACAGTGCGTACTGAAGAGCAGAAATCTTTTTGTGAGTTTGTTGACACGGTGTTAGTAGAATACTGGAAATGTACCCTGCGCTCAGGAAAAAAACTTCAGTTCCAGTAATAATAAGATGAACTGAGTATGGCAGTTGTACAGAAACATATCGCTGATCTAGAAATGGAAGCAAACTGAGTAGCATGGAATGCACATCATAAACACTGAGCTCCAAAACACTTAAGGAATAAAGGGAAGCAGGGTAGAATGTGACAGGTTTGTGTGCTAAATTATAATAACAGCTTAAATGAAATAAAACAAGTACCTATTTGTATTTTCTTTCTTAACCTCTTTAATGCTGGCTGCTTTCTTAAACCTGTCGAACTGTACGTCTGTATGTAAACCTTACGGACATCAAACAGTTCCGTGCTACAACTGGAATGGGGCGATACTCAAAGTGTCCTCTTTTTATGCCCATGAGATATGGTCACCCTATATTAAATGAATTGACGTCACGAAAACCCGAGAACGGCTGAACTGAATTGCCTAAATTTGGTTTCGAAATATTTGCATAAATCCAAGGATGGTTTAAAAGGTGAGGGAAAAAACCAGAAGTGATAATTCACCGAGTATTAACGAAATATAAAAGTACACACCCAACATTTTACGGAACACACATCTTCTTTTATTTTCGACAAATAAAAACATTAGAATGTATAAATATATTGCACTCCTCGCCAAAGCCTTCAAAGATACTTCACTTAGTATATTTTAATAAATAACGTTTATCATTTGTTATCAAGACTGAAATTTTTTATGTAGTATGATGAAATACCTTTCGAAGGTTAGACACGGAACTAATTTCTGAACGCACTATAACACTATAAATATTTGAGCACAGACAATATTGGTGAATCCTTGGATAACTTCTTTATAATTAGTGTTTGTGAGTTAAATTGACACAAAATTAATTGGATTCCAATGATTCCAATGGATTTCATTTTCTACAATTTCCAGTGCGTTTGGCCTTTGCGATGACGACAAATAAATCGTAAGGGTAGTCATCTCTCGTCGCGTGTTGGCGCGTGGAAATCCATCATATTTATATACTTAAGCATCACAAAAAATACAAAACTTATTGTTTATCAGGAAGCTTTAAATTGATTAACTTAATTATGACCTTTTTTTGTAATTTACGTCCTGCAACGTCAAGTCATATCGGACGATGAATGAAATAGGTGAAATGATGCTCAAATGAGCCCGGGGTCCATAAAGCTTAGAGTTACCCGACATTCGTCTTTAAGGATAAGGGAAAAAACTCGGAAAAACCTTATCCAGGTAACTCACCCTGACCGAGATTCGGACTCAGGACCTCTTGAACGTGAGGCAGACACGCTACCATCTACGCTATCGAGGTGGGTTTAAATGTGACTGTGTAGTATTTAAGTTTCGCCCCCAATTGCAGAATAGATATAACCAACTGATCCGAATTTGTTTTATTTACATATATAAGTTCAGACAACTTATATTGGCGGTCCGAAGTTCGCTTGTGAAACTAGCAGGCACAACCACGCTCCCTTCAAGGTTGTGTCATTGCTCCGCTAGATGTCAGCATAGACTGTACGTGGTCAGCATACTTCCCACGGCCTTGAAACGGTTAACTATCAAAACATTAACTTTCATTATTGTAACATGTTAATTCGCTTCTGTCATTAAAAAATACATTATTGTAATAACGTGTTATCTACATGAGTTAGCTTGTATTACCTAAAAAACAATAACACTATAACCACTTTTAAAACTAATTAATGCATTAAAGTTTCTAATACTGCATTTGTGCATGTTAACTCTAGAAGTATACAAAGTATACTCATAGATAGAGTCGACATGAAAAATTCAATGCCATGGCCGGGATTTGAACCACGGATCTCATGATTTCCGTCCAGTCGCTCTTACCCATTGAACTACCATGGCCAATTTGCCATCATGGCATTAAGATAAGAGCGACTGGACGGAAATCAGGAGATTCATGGTTCATATCCCGGCCATGGCATTGAATTTTTCATGTTGACTCTGTCTATCCAAAACCTTAGCCTATATAGGGCTAGCGTGAAGAAATGATTCATTTCCATCAATTAACTTAAATAATAAGAGTTTAATGTAAGTCGCCACAAACGGTGTATCTCGGATACGAGAGCCCCTAGTGGTCTACCGGGAAGTAAATAAATAAATGAATAGAATTTAATGTCAGGTTGGCATGTTGGCCGTAGTAGCTCAATGTGTAAGAACTACTGGACGGAAACCGGGAGATTCATGGTTCATATCCCGGCCATGGCATTGAATTTTTCATGTCGACTCTGTCTATCCAAAACCTTAGCCTATATACGGCTAGTGTGAAGAAATGATTAATTTCCATCAATTAACTTACAGTATACTCAGTTTACGCTGATAAACTATTTATGTTAGCAAATAAAATTCTATCTCTTTGTTTTTCTTTGTGCTTACGCTTGTCAGTAGGCTGAAACAAAACACGGGGAAGTTGCATTATCAACTGTCGCAAGTGATAATGAAAATTGACAGTCTGCTGATAACAGAAACAATGCAGCTATTGTGTTTGACGTTTACTGCGAAATTATATCAAACCTCTCGAATCTGTAATGCGTAACAGTCACACAACTGCACAAAATACTGTAGCATAAAATACTCACAGCACCCCCGGAGTAACAGCAAGAAGCTCGTGGTGAGGTAACAGTGCTTCCCTCTAGTGTGATTAAGGAGAACTAGACCAACCCGTGGTGGATTAACATGCTTGGGCTCACAGAAGACTTCTCTCTGGGGAAAGAGCAATATCTGCAACGTTCCCTGCCTATACTTGTCAAACCTTAAGCTAGGCGAATGTTTAAACTTATCTCTACATTTAAGCAAGCAGTGACCTTCAGAAAGTTCCAGACGTCCAAGGTTTCCACGTTTAAACATTCCATGACAAAACCATGCGTACAGAACACTTTGTTACAATACAGAGAAACTTTTCTTCCTCTACATTATTCAGACATTAAAATTGTTATAGTGATTCCTATGCATGTTTGCCTAAGTCTTTGCAGTTTTATGGCACTGCTGTTTCGTGATTAACTGTCGCTTTCCAAAAGGAAAATATTCCAGAAAATCAGAGTTCACTGTTATCTGTTTCCGTGTATTTGATATGCAAGTGACAACTTGCGCATTCGTTCACTTCGGTATTTAGTATTCATGAAGAAGTTTCGTGCCTGTTGCACATTCATGTTCAAAACATATTTCAATCAATCCCTTACTGGTATTAATAAAGAACGGTGGCTAGGGATTTTCACTATTTGTTTGTTTATTTATTTTATAAGAAGCCGTTTTTGCGTGTTAGTTGTGCTAAATTCCTTATTTTCCTGAACTATTTGATAGTGCTTATGGCAACCGTCCGAGACGTTGGTAACTTGCTTTACGAGAGGTCACAGCTCTATTGTGTTAATTAGGAAATGGAACTCTGAATGTAAATTAATTGTCCTTTTACACTGGCCGTGTGTAGGCTAAATTAGAGTCAGACTGAAAAATTCAATTCCATAGCCGGGATTTGAACCACGGATCTTCTGGTTTCCGTCCAGTCGCTCTACCATTGAGCTACTATGGCGAACGTTCCGATATGACATTAAATTCTCCAACTAATTCGTATTTTCCCGGTAAACCACAAGGAGTTCTCATAAACACATGAGACAACTACCTTAATGACGACTTACAACGTGTAAAGTACTTTAAGGCCCGGGCTTTATAGTACACCACTAGGAGTTCTCATAAACACATGAGACAACTACCTTAATGACGACTTACAACGTGTAAAGTACTTTAAGGCCCGGGCTTTATAGTAAACCACTAGGAGTTCTCATAAACACATGAGACAACTACCTTAATGACGACTTACAACGTGTAAAGTAGGTACTTTAAGGTCCGGGCTTTATAGTAAACCACAAGGAGTTCTCATAAACACATGAGACAACTACCTTAATGACGACTTACAACGTGTAAAGTAGGTACTTTAAGGTCCGGGCTTTATAGTAAACCACAAGGAGTTCTCATAAACACATGAGACAACTACCTTAATGACGACTTACAACGTGTAAAGTACTTTAAGGCCCGGGCTTTATAGTAAACCACTAGGAGTTCTCATAAACACATGAGACAACTACCTTAATGACGACTTACAACGTGTAAAGTACTTTAAGGCCCGGGCTTTATAGTAAACCACTAGGAGTTCTCATAAACACATGAGACAACTACCTTAATGACGACTTACAACGTGTAAAGTACTTTAAGGCCCGGGCTTTATAGTACACCACTAGGAGTTCTCATAAACACATGAGACAACTACCTTAATGACGACTTACAACGTGTAAAGTACTTTAAGGCCCGGGCTTTATAGTAAACCACTAGGAGTTCTCATAAACACATGAGACAACTACCTTAATGACGACTTACAACGTGTAAAGTAGGTACTTTAAGGTCCGGGCTTTATAGTAAACCACAAGGAGTTCTCATAAACACATGAGACAACTACCTTAATGACGACTTACAACGTGTAAAGTAGGTACTTTAAGGTCCGGGCTTTATAGTAAACCACAAGGAGTTCTCATAAACACATGAGACAACTACCTTAATGACGACTTACAACGTGTAAAGTACTTTAAGGCCCGGGCTTTATAGTAAACCACTAGGAGTTCTCATAAACACATGAGACAACTACCTTAATGACGACTTACAACGTGTAAAGTACTTTAAGGCCCGGGCTTTATAGTAAACCACTAGGAGTTCTCATAAACACATGAGACAACTACCTTAATGACGACTTACAACGTGTAAAGTAGGTACTTTAAGGTCCGGGCTTTATAGTAAACCACAAGGAGTTCTCATAAACACATGAGACAACTACCTTAATGACGACTTACAACGTGTAAAGTAGGTACTTTAAGGTCCGGGCTTTATAGTAAACCACAAGGAGTTCTCATAAACACATGAGACAACTACCTTAATGACGACTTACAACGTGTAAAGTACTTTAAGGCCCGGGCTTTATAGTAAACCACTAGGAGTTCTCATAAACACATGAGACAACTACCTTAATGATGACTTACAACGTGTAAAGTACTTTAAGGCCCGGGCTTTATAGTAAACCACTAAGAGTTCTCATAAACACATGAGACAACTACCTTATTGACGACTTACAACGTGTAAAGTACTTTAAGGCCCGGGCTTTATAGTAAACCACTAGGAGTTCTCATAAACACATGAGACAACTACCTTAATGACGACTTACTATGCTGTAAGTACTTTAAGGCCCGGGCTTTATAGTAAACCACAAGGAGTTCTCATAAACACATGAGACAACTACCTTATTGACGACTTACAACGTGTAAAGTACTTTAAGGTCCGGGCTTTATAGTTGAGACCACTATTAGGTCAATTAATGGAAATTAATTGTTCTTTCACACTGGCCGTGTGTAGGCTAAATTGTGGAAATGTAGAGTCAGACTGAAAAATTCAATGCCATAGCCGGGATTTGAAGCACGGATCTTCTGGTTTCAGAATCTTCTGGTTGGATCTTTACGAGTTAGTTGGAGAATTTAATGTCATATCGGCACGTTGGTCATAGTAGCTCAATAGTAGAGCGGCTGGACGGAAACCAGAAGATCCGTGGTTCAAATCCCGTCTATGGCATTGATATTTTCAATCTGACTCTACGTTTCCACAACTCTGAATGTATTACGGCGCATGCCCCAACACCCCTCTGTAGTCCAAGTTAATTCTGAAACCTTCGGCATATCACAGCGTACAAATTTATATCAATGAAATTTATTTTCCGCAAACATTTACATTTTGATCAGGAATTTCGTTACTCTTTTGTTTCATTTGTTTTATATGTACAATATCTGACACTCGAATGTAAACACGTGATGTTATACAACAAGAGGTCAAACATAACCTAAGTTGAGTTAACTATGAACACGATAAGAGAGTGATCTTGCAGTTTTATTTTCACTACTCACTCTCTCTTGGCAGATGGCACGCCAAGGTCAAGCAAATAGCTTCCTTCTAAGAACTCATCAACTGCCAAATGACGATGTTAACATTTCATATGCCAAGTTCGTATTGTGTACACGTGTCTAAAAGTTTCGTATTTTGTTAAAATCTTCATAATTCTTCTTAATTATGATTAGTAATGAAGCTATGAGGTGCAGTACCAAACCGTTTTGTGCAGACAGTTGGGGAGAAGTGGCTTCCACTGCTCAAATTTTATGGAAGATCTGGAAATGTCATTTACTGCTCCGAAATAAACCAGCCGACTGTATTATCAGAAGACGCTATCAGTAACAAGAGCGTTTTTTCAAAACTCGATAAATGCAACACATGCTGTTTTTCATTTGTTTTCATTAAGATACATATGCCTCAAAAGGTTGATTTTTGCGTGATGTCTATATCTTATAGAAATATATAATATGTTGTGATGAAATATATTAAAATTCAATTTTTCTCGGTGTATAAATCAGTTTTTCTTTCAAAACTCTATATATGCATATATAATCATTGCTTCTCTCAGCTATTTTTTTTTTTTCTTTTTAGTTCCATGATGCGTTCTAATTTTGTTCTGGAAATAAATATTTTTAATTGCTTTGCTCTGTTTTACATATCTGCATTGTTAATACTGTATTGTTTTTATTGATACTTTTAACTTTATTAGGAATACAAAAACAATATTATACATACAGTAGCATAATACAACAATAATAATACAGTTTAATATAATTATTATGAATAATTTATATATAAATATAGTTAATTAATTACCTGAAGTGTTTGTAAAATACATTATTGTATTTTGATAAGGAGCTTTGTCCTTAGGAGTCCTGAATGTTCTTTCTTCACAGAATTTATTTTAACATTTTATTCATGGTGAAATCTGACTTGGCTTTCTCTGCATTTGTATTTCGTTATATCATCCTTAACGGTAATAGTTAGGACCTGTTTTGTCCCCAACTTTCCTTCTTGCTAGGTAGGATAATCTACCCTTTGCCAGAAACTTTCTCAACAGTGACAGCACCATTCCTTTTTCTAATGTTATACTTCACTGCCACTGTTTTCTTCGTTTTGTATTATTGGTGTTCACTACTCTGCGCTCAGGTGAAGAACTATCCTGGTCTGGTTTATTTAATGATATCAATGACATGCATAGCAGTTTCGCATCTTTGCATTCCTTCTTTCCATTACATTTCGAAGGCGAAACCACAAGTTCTATTTTACACCTTTTAATTTGTATTTGAGGTCGAGAATCGCAATTATCTCCCTCCGGAACATTCTTCGACTTGTATGCTGTTGTCATCAATCATTTTGATTTATGCACAGTAACACATGTAGCTGCTCTGACTAGGCATCACTGTTCCCCTCTGGTAAAATTGTTACAATATGACACATCATTCTAGTCCATTATTACCAAAAGCGTGCTACGACACTTGCATTTGTCGACTTCTGCTTTAACTCTTATGTTTGATTTCACCAACATATATTAAAATCGACGTTAACAAATGTAACGTAACAATTGTTACAGCGTTAAAATTCTTGCATTTCATCAACTTGTTTTCTGAAAATGTTAACAAACATGTGTTAACGCCGAGAGACTTGTAAATATTACAGATATAGAAGGCCATGAATGAATATTATTGTTTTCTGAACGTACTGCGATGCGATTTTGTTTTTATTTTCATTTACACACAGCTGAAAAAATGTGGGTGAACAAAGTCAGAAGAGAAGCCGCAGACAAATTTCTCATCAATCGAGAACGAATTGTTAGTTGAATTATTAAGTAAATATGAGGATATTGTAGAAAATAAGAGGATGGAAGCGGTAAATGTGAAAGAGGAAAATGTGACTTGGGAAAAGATTGGAAATGTGTCTAATTCGAATCCAAATGCCATAACCAAAAGTAAGAAGCAACTTCATCAATATTACGTAAATTTAAAACGTGGTGACGAGTGACTTGAATGTTTCAAGACGGGAGGTGGACAGTGAATTATAAAATCACAGTTATTAATACTTGAAGCAAAGGTGAGGTCGGCATGTTCTAACCTTTCTCGTACTTCCTCAGTAACCTTCATAACTTGTTTTGACAGTTTATACCTGCTTCTTCTGATAGATCCTCATAGACTGTACTCTATTACGAATGTCATTTAGACGGTCTAAATACCTATAGCAAATCGACATCAAAAGCTGAGTTCACGTCCGGCATCTTGACTATTTTGATTTATTAATGACTTAACAACAGAAATATGGTTTGTTAGTTCAGGAAGAGTGTTAAGCTAAAACTTCTTGGTGAATTATAACTATTGCTAAACAGACTAACAGCCGTGTCAAGTCTTAACATCTGTTGGTGAAATCGGGCATAAAACGTATTGATTTTAAGCGCTTATATACGAGGTATTATTGGACTTTGCCTAAATCTGAGTTCAGAGGTTCATGTAAAAGTTCAACATTATGCCATTACTATGCCTAACTCAATGTTGAAAATTTAGCATTTATAGAGTTTTGAACAAACGCTCCTTTGTTATGAGTGGCGCCGTCCCATAGCAGTTCAATAAATCGACAGACATGGCGGTAGGTACACTAAAACATCGATTTGAACTGAATTTGAACCCGTGATCTATAAACCCTGCTCTTTCACATTATACATTAGTTTTAACGTGTGTAAATTATTTACATCAGGCCACTCTTTATAATTCTAATTTAAATGTATAAATTAATATACATTTAAGGAGCATTTACAAAGTCCTCGTACTTGGATACATCACATTGCAGTTATAAAAACATGTTTACAAAAACGTCTTGGTGTTTCGTTACGGGACTGAATATAAACAGTTGCTATCGCCACAGAGAATAAAAACGTTTTATTGCAGGGAACAGCAAACAGAACGTTGTTCCTTTGTTTGCTTAGTTACCGCTTATCAAGTACTGCAGATGTAGAAACCTTCCATGTAAGGACTCTGCTTTATTTCCTCTGTGTTTATGTTTACTGGCAACACATGCTATTATAAATAATAAGAGAAAAATGCTTACATTAGCAACCGATATTTTATATTAACTGTCATTATTGTTATCATCGGCGACTGCAGATTGTGTTATTGTAAATTTACAGTTCAATGGAATCCATAACGAACTGCATGACAGTACAATATTATCTCCTTGCCTCAGATTACGCTTTACATGGGATATTTTAAACAAATTTAATTTTCTTAAAAGACATATGAAATGAGCAGCTTGACTTTTCTGGAAGATGTACTCAGGTCCTTTGAAACTTTGAACATCACAGAACTGGATGAAAAACTTTAAAGGTTTTTATTTTAGTTTTAATCTTATAAGTAGAAAAGTTAAAGCATTTAATATAGTACGATTATAGAACAAACTAAACAGTATAAAATAATTTCTTTAGTCCCATACAGATTTTACTATAATTGTAAAGGTTTAATAGTTATGTAAATATGTAAAACCAAACCGGGGGACAAAAGGAATATAAAAGTGGTACCTAAGAAGTTGACCTAAATTATATGAACCACCCTTAATGTTGTAATCCTTTCTTAAAGTACGAGAAGGTTCCCTTATGAAAGTTATCACGTAGCTCTAGTACACGTGATATATGCATGTCCTACGATAATAAACCAAGGTACAAAATATGCAACGGAGTGGCAGATTTTAACACAACGTTTCCTTAACATTGGCCTTTCTGCTTCTGGAAAATTTGCGACGCCATGTTTGATCTTACCTGCACACCTTGACACAGTTTTTTCTCGGTCACTTTCTAGACTTCGTTTGCTAAAAACATAACAAGTTAGAACATCCACTATGAGTTCGCTAATTACATCTCCCTGTCATCACCATCCATCTAGTAGGGACTTCACTATATGTAAATGCTAGTTCTCCGGATTGGGAGAGTTCTCTGACCCAGTTGTATCGGTATATAGCCGACCAGTAATGTACAATCCTTGTGATAGAGTCAAGCGTCTATGTACACCTTGTTAACACAAAAACTACGTTACACAGTCGTTCTCAGTGTAGTCACCTATTTAAAAAGTGGGTACCTATGTGTTGAGAGCCATTGATCTTTGCATGGATAAGAGATATAAAAATTAATAGCAACTTCCTGTTTGAGAAAAGTATACGTATTGGAAAATTGAGGCAAATAACAAAGAATATCTCGGAATTGGCTCACTCCACAAAAATGTATCAAACATAACTGTATGATTTAACAAGATATACATTTGTTGTGTAGTAATATTTTGTCTGTCTCTGACAGTTTATCATTTATACAAAAGTCATTCAGAATAAAGAGAACTTCTGAGTACATTCACAGAAAATTCAAGATATACATTTGTTGTGTAGTAATATTTTGTCTATCTCTTACAGTTTATCAGTTATACAAAAGTCATTCAGAATAAAGAGAACTTCTGAGTACATTCACAGAAAATTCAAGATATACATTTGTTGTGTAGTAATATTTTGTCTATCTCTTACAGTTTATCAATTATACAAAAGTCATTCAGAATAAAGAGAACTTCTGAGTACGTTCATAGAAAATTCAAGATATACATTTGTTGTGTAGTAATATTTTGTCTATCTCTTACAGTTTATCAATTATACAAAAGTCATTCAGAATAAAGAGAACTTCTGAGAACATTCCCAGAAAATTCAAGATATACATTTGTTGTGTAGTAATATTTTGTCTATCTCTTACAGTTTATCAATTATACAGAAGTCATTCAGATTAAAGAGAACTTCTGAGTATATTCACTGAAAATTCAAGATATACATTTGTTATGTAGTAATATTTTGTCTATCTCTTACAGTTTATCAGTTATACAAAAGTCATTCAGAATAAAGAGAACTTCTGAGTACATTCACAGAAAATTCAAGATATACATTTGTTGTGTAGTAATATTTTGTCTATCTCTTACAGTTTATCAGTTATACAAAAGTCATTCAGAATAAAGAGAACTTCTGAGTACATTCCCAGAAAATTCAAGATATACATTTGTTGTGTAGTAATATTTTGTCTATCTCTTATAGTTTATCAGTTATACAAAAGTCATTCAGAATAAAGAGAACTTCTGGGTACATTCACAGAAAATTCAAGATATACATTTGTTGTGTGGTAATATTTTGTCTATCTTTTATAGTTTATCAGTTATACAAAAGTCATTCAGAATAAAGAGAACTTCTGGGTACATTCACAGAAAATTCAAGATATACATTTGTTATGTAGTAATATTTTGTCTATCTCTTATAGTTTATCAGTTATACAAAAGTCATTCAGAATAAAGAGAACTTCTGAGGACATTCACAGAAAATTCAAGATATGCATTTGTTGTGTAGTAATATTTTGTCTATCTCTTACAGTTTATCAGTTATACAAAAGTCATTCAGAATAAAGAGAACTTCTGAGGACATTCACAGAAAATTCAAGCTATGCATTTGTTGTGTAGTAATATTTTGTCTATCTCTTACAGTTTATCAGTTATACAAAAGTCATTCAGAATAAAGAGAACTTCTGAGTACATTCACAGAAAATTCAAGATATACATTTGTTGTGTAGTAATATTTTGTCTATCTCTTACAGTTTATCAGTTATACAAAAGTCATTCAGAATAAAGAGAACTTCTGAGGACATTCACAGAAAATTCAAGATATGCATTTGTTGTGTAGTAATATTTTGTCTATCTCTTACAGTTCATCGGTTATACAAAAGTCATTCAGAGTAAAGAGAACTTCTGAGTACATTCACAGAAAATTCAAGATATACATTTGTTGTGTAGTAATATTTTGTCTATCTCTTACAGTTTATCAGTTATACAAAAGTCATTCAGAATAAAGAGAACTTCTGAGTACATTCACAGAAAATTCAAGATATACATTTGTTGTGTAGTAATATTTTGTCTATCTCTTACAGTTTATCAGTTATACAAAAGTCATTCAGAATAAAGAGAACTTCTGAGGACATTCACAGAAAATTCAAGATATGCATTTGTTGTGTAGTAATATTTTGTCTATCTCTTACAGTTTAGCAGTTATACAAAAGTCATTCTAAATGAAGAATGAAGAGATATGTAACATGTTACTGCTCAACAAAGATATATGCCCGCCTCGGTAGTGTAGATGGTAGCGTGTCTGCCTCACGTTCAAGAGTTCCCAGTTCGAATCTCGGTCAGGGTGAGTTACCTGGATTAGGTTTTTTCCGGGTTTTTCCCTTATCCTTAAAGACGAATGTCGGGAGGTCTAAGCTCCATGGACCCTGGACACATTTGAGCACCATTTCACCCATTTCATTCACCGTTTTACTGTTGGAGGACGTAAATTTAAAAATATATATATCGTGTTTTAACACGTATTTTGTGTCATTACTTCTTGCTAATCGAGAAAATTGGAAATAGAAAAATAAAAGTATGATTAAATAATCCTTCTATAGTACCGGACCTACCACAAAAATCTGTAGTTGCTAGTACGAAGGGGTTATTTGTACATGCAACAAATAGAAGAAAAAATAAACACATATTTTGTTTTTTAACAACTCTGTGAACATTTGAGCAGCGGAGTCTCACTCTACAGCAGTTCTTTTACATGCCATAGCTAGAGTTTGGGTTTGAACCCACGACCTTGGTGTCAGTAACCAACTAAACCGTCCGATCCCCCTTTCCAAAACATTTTAGAAATGGTCTGTTAATATCCCTATGAACAGCGCAACAAACCGAAACTACAGAAGACATGCGGATGACTATAAAACACGCAATGTATTCCAAATAACATAGCTTTTCGTGATGTTTACCACTTTAAATACATTCTTTATTAATATCTTGAAATTTGAAATATATAGCCCTTACCAAAAGCTATTCGTTTTTTCTTTCTCTTATTACTTTTATTTTTACTTGTGTTCGTAAAAAGAACATGGAATTTCAAATCCAACAGATAGCTACCCGCTTTCTAAACATCTGACTGTGCTTACAACAAAGTGAGTAATATCTGTATCAACAACAAATGTAAACTAATAGATAAACGTTCTAAAAATACATTGTATAAAATATCTTGTGAATGTAAGTATAATTAATTGATAATTAACTGTAACAATAACTAGAGTTAACTCACCAGTCAGTTCACGTCGTGCTGATACTTTAAACAAGCTGTACGTCTGACGGGATAAGATATCTGCAGATCGCTACTCCATCTCACGACGACAACTGACATCTCACAGACATCTGACAGTCTACAACTAATTGATTTACTTTCTCTTTAGTTAACTATTGCACTCCGTACCGGGAGTATTCTATATTTTTCTACGTATTTCATGTTTATGAAATAATACAAGTACAAATTTCCAGTGTATAAACAAGGAAAACAAGAGACTGGAAACATCGTCGGCATACGCAGCCTTTCTCTGTGTAACATCCTGAGCAAAAATACCAGCGAAATGTATACTTTTGTTACACTCACATAACTTTCTCTACTCTTGTATAAACACTTATTGCTCTCTCTACTTCAAGATAAACATCATCTTATTGTAGTTACAAGGGAATACAGTAGACTTTATGTGATAGTCAAATGTTTAGGTCGTTATGTGAAGTATACATAACTTTCTCTACTCTTGTACAAACACTTATTGCTCTATCTACTTCAAGATAAACATTATCTTATTGTAGTTACAAGGGAATACAGTAGACTTTAAGTGATAGTCAAATGTGTAGGTCGTTATGTGATGTATACATGACTTTCTCTACTCTTGTACAAACACTTATTGCTCTGTCTACTTCAAGATAAACATTATCTTATTGTAGTTACAAGGGAATACAGTAGACTTTAAGTGATAGTCAAATGTGTAGGTCGCTATGTGATGTATACATAACTTTCTCTACTCTTGTACAAACACTTATTGCTCTATCTACTTCAAGATAAACATTATCTTATTGTAGTTACAAGGGAATACAGTAGACTTTAAGTGATAGTCAAATGTTTAGGTCGTTATGTGATGTATACATAACTTTCTCTACTCTTGTACAAACACTTATTGCTCTATCTACTTCAAGATAAACATTATCTTATTGTAGTTACAGGGGATTACAGTAGACTTTAAGTGACAGTCAAATGTTTTGATCGTTATGTGATGTATACAAGACTTTCTCTACTCTTGTACAAACACTTACTGCTCTATCTACTTCAAGATAAACATTATCTTATTGTAGTTACAAGGGAATACAGTAGACTTTAAGTGATAGTCAAATGTTTAGGTCGTTATGTGATGTACTCATGACTTTCTATACTCTTGTACAAACACTTATTGCTCTATCTACTTCAAGATAAACATTATCTTATTGTAGTTACAGGGGATTACAGTAGACTTTAAGTGATAATCAAATGTTTTGATCGTTATGTGATGCATACAAGACTCTCTACTCTTGTACAAACACTTATTGCTCTATCTACTTCAAGATAAACATTATCTTATTGTAGTTACAAGGGAATACAGTAGACTTCAGGTGATAGTCAAATGTTTTGGTCGTTAGGTGATGTACACATGTCCGAGTTCGATTCCCTGCCTGACTCATGGGTTTTTTCGTGAGGTTTCCCGGGTTGCTAGACAAGAGCTGGGTAGGTTAGTTACATTCCCCGAATTTCCTGTCCCTCAGATCCACCTTCATTATAATTTGACATCATCTGCTGGTCTGTTTTATGGTAAACTTGTCGGCCGGTGTGTCGGTTTGCATGGCAGGATGATATGCTCTTGGTAAAACTTCCTCCTCTGGTAACAAATGACTGTAATGCCTGACCTGGCATTTTATTTACTGAAAACAGTCTTTTGTCCAGTGATGCGAGTATTGATAGTGTTTTGTCTTTGTTTATATTTGTGTTATATCCAGTTATACACTTGTGGTTATAAGATTTATTAAAATATCCTGATGATGGGAGAGATGTACACCTCGCTTGTTTACCGAGAAGATCTCGGAGAGAGGAAGTGGTAAGTGCCTATTTTGGTAACCTTTGGTGCCTGAAATGTTAGGTGTATTTAACAATTACAAACGGTCCAGGAAGGCGAGTATGCAACTGGGACCTCTGTCAGCTATATGACTCCAAATTAATCAAAGCAGCTTGCCGTTTTTGTTTTGTTTTATCTTATCTGTTGTGGAAGATAACGGAGAGCAGCAATTGTACCGAATTGAACTGACAGCAGAACTGCTTCAAGGCTACATCAATTAAGTCATTAGCAAAAACGTTCGCGTCAATAAAACGCTTGAATCTAGAATTCTTGTTAAATGTCATGCGCTGTAAAAACAACTGCACAACGTTTGTGTGATGCTTTCATACGATGTTCTCTACCAACGGCAGAATTGTGTTTATTTATCCATTTCATTATAAGGAGAACGTCAGGCGGTTCCCGGGCACATCCTCCTGTTCCTTATCTTTCAGCTACTGGTTAAATGATTCGTGTGAGACCTTAGAAGCCCGTTGTAAGTTCCACATTTTCCAAACGTGTTCAAGAAAACCTCCACATCCCCAGCCTGGATCCGTGACACCCGCTGGTTCTTAACTTCATGTGGTGTACTACACCACACAGCGCTGCGTTCGTTTCTTATCTTGTTCATTAGAAGGGTAAAATATTAAAAACTTGAAAGAGCTATGGGTCTGACAAAAGTTTAGCCAATTACTATACTCAACACAGGTACGTCATGATAAACAATAGCCTTAATTGTTATTTATGTGTTAATATATACTCACGTAATTTTTATTGTAATAGTTTTCAAAGAATGGAAATAAGACTAAACTTTCTCCTTGTTACAATATTCAGTCAGAATATATGTTAACGTCTGTAGTTTGTATATTTTGTTTGCTTTGTCATGTAGTACTGAGAACGTTATGGACCCCATCCATTTCTACCAGATGACACAACACAAGTACAAGGTGCCTGATGCTTTTACCAAAAGTCTTCACTACCAAACAAATGAACATCTGTTAAAGCACACAATCTATTTCTATAAGCCTTTTCCATTGTAAATGTTTCGAGCTGTTTAACACTTCGTCTTGTTACAAAGTGCAGTAGATATTCCGTTGTTTCTGGCGGTTGTGACTTTTTAACGTCGCTAGCTGTAAAGATTATGAGTAAGATTATGAGTTCACGTTTTCTGCAGCACTTCACAAAGTACAAGTTCTGTGTATTCAACCATGTAACTTCTTTTATTGTAGCTTTGTTTCTTTTGTTTGTGCAATTTTCTGTCAGTTACCTTTTTGATGTATACAAAACTATTTAAATAGATAAGACAACCTCTATGTGCTGTAGTATATCCACTTTGGTGATAAGATATCAATTGTTAATTGAGAATAATATTGTTAATAAAAAACTTGTATACTTGGAAAGGTAGTCAGACAGATATAGCCGGGATTTCAACCATGGATGTTCCGATTGTTCTAACCACTGGCCTACCATGGTAACATGCCAGCAGGACACTAAATTCTCCAACTGACCCCTATTTTCCCGGTAACTACTAGGAATTCTCAAGTTGTGACTGCTTCAGAGAGAAAACTAGCAATGCAAGTACAGACATGCTGAAGTTGTGTATTTGTGTACACTTTAGCATTGCCCTAACGAATTTGATGACAAATGAAGAAGTGAACTTTCATCTCTTTTCTTTCTATTACAACTTAAGCCCCGGGATCATAGTTTAGGCCAATATTACACAGTAGCGAGGCCTGACTTTCAAAGCGAGGTAAGCTCCAAATAATAATTTTCAATAAAACAAGAGAGAATAATGCCTCAAAGAACTAAGGCTATTCTTTAGTACTCTTTCTATTGTACAGTCACATGTAGGTCCAGTAGCGAGACGTGACTTTCAAAACGAGAGACGCTCCAAATAATAATTTTCAATAAAATAAGAGAGAATAATGCCTCAAAGAACTAAGGCTACTCTTTAGTACTCTTTCTATTGTACAGTCACACGTAGGTCCAGTAGCGAGGTGTGACTTTCAAAACGAGAGACGCTCCAAATAATAATTTTCAATAAAATAAGAGAGAATAATGCCTCAAAGAACTAAGGCTACTCTTTAGTACTCTTTCTATTGTACAGTCACGTGTAGGTCCAGTAGCGAGGTGTGACTTTCAAAACGAGAGACGCTCCAAATAATAATTTTCAATAAAATAAGAGAGAATAATGCCTCAAAGAACTAAGGCTACTCTTTAGTACTCTTTCTATTGTACAGTCACGTGTAGGTCCAGTAGCGAGGTGTGACTTTCAAAACGAGAGACGCTCCAAATAATAATTTTCAATAAAATAAGAGAGAATAATGCCTCAAAGAACTAAGGCTACTCTTTAGTACTCTTTCTGTTGTACAGTCACATGTAGGCGCTGCTCACACTACAAGCTTTCCCTGTCCCACACCGCGTTAACTGTTAGCCTACCATGGAGCAATAACTTAAAAACTTCAAAAGAAGTTCCTATTTGCTAGCACTAAATACCAATCAACGTAAAATACTTTTGCTAATGCTATTTAAATATACTTACAGTTGTATTTAAAAGCAAACTTTTCTTTACACGCTACGGAGACTTCACGTGACAAATCTATCAATGATGCCAGAATATCGAAGAGTGGCGATTGCTTCCGGAAACCTACGAAGCACGGTATTCAAGTTTACGAATGTGTAAATTGTGTACAGTATTGAATAAGCTCGAGCTTAAGCAGCTGTCAATTTGTCTACAGTACTGCGGATGTTCGCGAGTAAATTTTGCAAATACAATATTGTTTGGGGAAGCTCCGCCACTGGTATATGGTCAAATACTACAAATTAAATGTCAGAATGGAGATGGTCATGCTGGCTCAATTGTTAAGGCAGCCGTGCTTCAAATCCCGGCTATGTCGTCGTACACAGGGCGTACATTGTTATTCGATGTCCTCACTTGATTGGTTTGACAACAAACTGGAGGGGCAGAGGCCCCAAGACTCGCAGCAGCAGACTGTAGGGTGTCAGAGAGAGTGTACGGGGTGTGTTGGGGTGCAGGTGTACTTCGAACTCCCTCAGCAGGACTACCAACATCACCTTCACTGATAGCAGTCCAAATCGCGAACCTGGAAACAATGTCCTCTGATAACAACTTGTTAAGTGATGATACAGACCAAGTTGTACCTTACTGCGGACACTTACCTATGCAGTTTCTAGGGCCGTCTCCGAACGGAATGTAAGTGAAGGGCTTGATGTTGTCGCTGCTGAACCTCGTGGGGTCGAAGTTGAGCGGATCGTGGAAGTGGTCAGGGTCTCTCTGAATGCCGAGCAGGGACACGAACACGGTAGTGCCGGCCTCTATCAACAGTCCATCACCAGGCAACAGACAGTCCTCAGTACACAGACGGTCCACAAACGCCATTGGTGGGTACAGTCGCAGCGTTTCTGGAACACACGTTCTCTACACCAAACTGAACTTACACTATCCTTACTTAGCCTTTAATCTTCTTATCCAAAATACAAGCCTATAGCCATGAATACCTCAGAAATAGCTAAGAAAGTTATTTTGTAATGGCCTCGAAACGATAGAAAATTACACTCGACTACACAATTACACTCAAAATGGAAGAAAACTTTGGATAATCCATCAATAATTTCCATTTATCAAGAACATCCCCTGTTGCTGCATTTTGACTGATTGCTTCAATAAATATCTTTTCAGAATTGGAACGCTGGTATCTCCAAATAGCTTATTGCGCTGCAAAGAAGAAGAAATGGATATGATACGCTTGAAATTGTGTATTCATTGCAGCTTTTGAAATTCTAACATCCAAAATATTAGAAAACAGGAAAGAGAATCATTTCATTATTGACTCTAGAGCAACACACACACACGCACGCACGCACGCACACACACGACTCTTCACGACTTGAAGAAAATTGAATATTGGGCAAGAGAAAATAAAATTACTTTCAATGACGCAAAATCAAAAGTATTAGTGATATCAAGAAAGAAAAAAGGTGCAAACGAGAAGATAAACATCTATCTTAATAACAAAATTATAGAACAAGTAGACATCATGAAATACTTAGGCATTCATATCGACAAACAGTTCAATTTTGATCATCATATTGACCAAGTGCATGATAAAGCTATAAGCCTAATTCACACTTTATCTAAGCCAGCAAAACTAACCTGGGGACTTGGAAGCAAAGCACTAGAAACAATATACAGAGGAGCTATAGAACCTATACTGACGTATGGAGCACCCTTATGGGCACCTGCATTAAACAACCCGAAGAATCTGAGAAAAATCCAGAGAATCCAAAGGTTGTTTAACATAAAAATCACGAAGGCATACAGGACAATTTCATTTGACGCATCTTGTGTCATTGCTGGTATCCAACCCATTGATATCACAATTGAAGGGAAAGTCAAACTGTACAACTTCTTGCAAAATAAACAAGACTATGACGCACCCCTGCCCCCCAGTGACTGGAACCACCCTGCAGAAGTACCTGAAGTAAAAGAAGCTGATGATAAAGACTCTATATTCAAAATATACACGGATGGAAGCAAAATAGGAGAGCAAGTGGGTGCAGCAGTTGTAATATTCAAACAAGGGACTTCAATTCGAGAGTTAAAATACAAGCTAGACAGAAGATGTACTAATAATCAGGCAGAACTGGCCATATTGAAAGCGCTACAAGAACTTTAAAACTTTAACAACACACCGGAGGAAGAGAAGACTGTAGCGATATATTCAGACAGTACAGTAACCCTAGCCATTCTGCGGAATAACAATAAACATAACTCCATAGCAGAGAAAACCCTTAATATATGTAAAACCTTACACAGAAATGGAGAATACATTTCAGTTGGGTGAAAGCCCATGTAGGCATATGTGGAAATGAGTTAGCAGACAAACTAGCGAAATCCGCTGCTCTAGATGGAGATCTGCCCAATAGCTACAGTTTGATACCTAAATCTGTAATTATTTCTGAAATACAAGAAACAGGACATCAGGTCTGGCAGAATAGGTGGAATGCCACGGACAAAGGGGCTCTCAGCAAATTATTTTTTCCAACAATAAAAGATAGGCTGAAGAGAAAGCTTCCTTTAAAACCAATTTTCACAGTAATTATTTCCGGCCACGGAAAAGCCAAAGCTTATTTACACCGATTACATATAGTAGACGATCCAAAATGCACATGTAACAGCTCCCAACAAACCGTAAACCATGTAATATACGAATGTGTAGACAAAAGTCAAAGAGCCAAGCTAATACAAGATGTAACTCTAAATGGAAGCAAGTGGCCAGTAACCAACGAGAGTCTTGTAAACCACCACCTAAAAGCATTCTGTAAATACATAAATTCAATTAACCTGTAAAGATATGTAAATATGTATAACTTGTGAAATCAACTGCTAAAAGATGTAATGTAATATTAACATGTAAATATGTACAATTTGTAAAATCAAATGTTGGAAAAATGTAATGTAATGCATGTAATACTACTATGTAGTGGGGCATGCTGATTGTTATCAATAAAGAAAAAAAAAAAAACACACACACAGGCACACGCGCACACACACACACACACACACACACACACACACACACACACACACACACACACACACACACACACACACACACACACACACACACACACACACACACACTTTTGTATAGTAAGCTAATTTTCTGTGAATATACTTAGAAGTTCTCTTTATTCTGAATGACTTTTGTATAACTGATAAACTGTAAGAGATAGACAAAATATTACTACACAACAAATGTATATCTTGAATTTTCTGTGAATGTACTCAGAAGTTCTCTTTATTCTGAATGACTTTTGTATAACTGATAAACTGTAAGAGATAGACAAAATATTACTACACAACAAATGCATATCTTGAATTTTCTGTGAATGTACTCAGAAGTACTCTTTATTCTGAATGACTTTTGTATAACTGATAAACTGTAAGAGATAGACAAAATATTACTACACAACAAATGTATATCTTGAATTTTCTGTGAATGTACTCAGAAGTTCTCTTTATTCTGAATGACTTTTGTATAACTGATAAACTGTAAGAGATAGACAAAATATTACTACATAACAAATGTATATCTTGAATTTTCTGTGAATGCACTCAGAAGTTCTCTTTATTCTGAATGACTTTTGTATAACTGATAAACTGTAAGAGATAGACAAAATATTACTACACAACAAATGTATATCTTGAATTTTCTGTGAATGTACTCAGAAGTTCTCTTTATTCTGAATGACTTTTGTATAACTGATAAACTGTAAGAGATAGACAAAATATTACTACACAACAAATGTATATCTTGAATTTTCTGTGAATGTTCTCAGAAGTTCTCTTTATTCTGAATGACTTTTGTATAACTGATAAACTGTAAGAGATAGACAAAATATTACTACACAACAAATGTATATCTTGAATTTTCTGTGAATGTACTCAGAAGTTCTCTTTATTCTGAATGACTTTTGTATAACTGATAAACTGTAAGAGATAATATCTTACTGCACAATGTACATCTTGTTGAAACACACAATTCATTTCAATTAGACTTTGTTGTGGCGTGAGCCATTTCTTAGATATTACTTGTTATTTGTCTGTATTTTCCTGTATTATACTTATATCAAACGGGAAGTCCTTAGTGGCTTTTTATCTCTTGGTCGTACAAAGAGCGACAAGTTGTTTAAAGCATTTGGTACTGTATTTCCTTGTAGTTACAATACAGTAGTTTTCAGCATGAAGTAGATAGTGTTTGTATACTATCGCATGAATAATGCTTCAGGTTTGTTGAAATTGTAGCTGCCCTTGTTAATGTTATACGCTGGTTGCGGTTTTCTGCTTGTCCAATTGTTTTGGTATGTTTACTAAGTTCCTTGAAGTAAATGAGTCATTTGTTTTTGACATCTTTGCTTGTTATCGGCATTCTATTTGATGGAAGTACATGTTCAATCGAATTAATTACGTTTGAGTAACTGATTAAAATACATTTAACATTCGATAAATATTATGAAGCTTACACTTAATCTCTGTGCTATAAATTACTGTTAATGTTGCAATTGTTCACGTGTTTTTTAAATGTTCTGTGGACATTTCTGATTGTGTATTTGCTAAGTATCACGATAGACAGAGATTATATTCGCATAATAAAGCAATCGAGAACAACTGATAAGCGAACACACTTGAGCAATTATTTGCCCTAAAATTTGCGTTCTGTCTTGAAATTATTTTTGCCAAATCATGACAAGGCGATTAGATAAGAGATATCGTCGACTACAGCCGTCTGTCTCTCCTTGTATACAAAACTATTGTTTCACATTAAACTTGCTTTTATGCGATGTCAAAACATACTTCAGCTAAACGACAAGCTCATAGCTTATAAAGTAGGAAAAGAAATATTAATAAAGGAATTATTATTTATGCAAAGTTGTCCATTTTTCATTTAAATTTCAGGAAGTTACTACACATTAATAAAGACAGACGGCATTGCGGCCAATGAGTTCTCCGCAAAGACGACAGTGCCCCAATAAACAAATGAAATGCGACATACATCACGTAACTCATGCATCTGTCATAAGTAATTCTTTGTAACTTCATAATGAAGCTTCGCAATATTTGGTGTTACATTGATGTTTATGTTCTGAAAATATCTTCAAATATATGTTATATTAATTAAAACATTTGAGATATTTTTGAATAAAGCAACAATTTAACCATCAGAAGGTGCTCGGTGCCGTCGCTGACTCTGTCTCTCATTAAGGTAACCCTGACAGGTCCAGCTGCTCGAGTCTTTTTTGTTTTAACTTACATTGTTACAGTAAATTGTGACAACACTCATTTTGTGAACAATGGAACGCGTGAAGCAGAAGTCAAAGTACTGATGTCATTGTTGTTTTGAACAATGGAATGTCTATTTCTGTGGAAAGGAAGTAAGCAAAACAGTGTGTGAAGTGATTGACTTCTACTCAAGTCACCAGAACTTTCCTCTTTGCAAGATGACGACCCGGCAGACATGTCTGATAGCGATGAAGTAATTTCTGGGGATGAACATCATGTTTCAGAATGCAGAAAAGAGTATCATTTCATAATGTTCTGTCCAAACCAGAAGAAAATGATGATAGGAAAACCAAATAACAAAAGCTCAGTTAAGTTCACTTTCAAGAAACACACATGTAAAATTCTTAGTAATGGTAATAAAATTAGAACACACGTCACTTTACTATTCTATTACTGTATTATTGTACTTCTTTATTATCTAATTTGATGTTTAAATTCTAAATTTATGATCTGAATACACACATGTGTAAATGTACTATCTTCTACATACCCGAACAGCTGAGTGCACGAAGGTTTTTGTTACCTGCCACGACCATGTTGAGGTACGTCATGTCCTGTATCACTCTATACGTCAGTTGCCCGTCGTGCTCACTCAACACGCGTGTTAGCTCAGCACGTAACTCTGTCTGTATGTCCCTGTGATGTGCCAACTCGTACAGGGCTAACATGGCTGTCGTTGCCGTAGTCTCGAACCCCGCCCCGAAGAAGATCAGACCCTGGGCCAACAGTTCTTCCTCACTCACTCCTACAAACACGTGTAACCACACATTAAATGTTTTAATTTTAACTTACAAATATGTTGGTTTACTTAGCTATATCATTTTT
Source organism: Mantis religiosa (assembly GCA_030765055.1). Lineage (NCBI taxonomy): Eukaryota > Metazoa > Arthropoda > Insecta > Mantodea > Mantidae > Mantis > Mantis religiosa. Next base: position 233,142,742 of record CM060951.1, on the reverse strand, counting down.
AAGTTCTTTTATTTAAAATTTTGCTTGTCTTTAGGTTTTATATATCTTTGAAAATTAATAATTTTACTTTAAAAGGATTGAAAAGAAAACAAATGTGATATGACTTAGTTGATTGCCTTTCGGAATCTACTTAACAAATTACAGAAGAACTGCGTGAAAACTACATCGCTTGCAAAATTTTATATAATTCTGAATTATAAAAATGGTAAAAAAAATTGAAATTAAAAAATAAAAAACTTCCAGATGTGTAGCCTACATTATTCAAAATTAAATATTTATAACATAAGAAGTGAAAAAAGGACCTTTAGAATGTAGGGATTGTAATTAAGTTCAGTCATGAAATGCAATTGTTATTTTTGCGAGAGTTTTTTATTATATTTCAGTGTAATATCTGTTTAAATTCAGTGTCTACCAACATTTCGACATAAATACAGTTTTACAACCTCATAGAAGGCAGTATAAGTTGGTAATCTGGCTTCTACTGAATTCAATCGACCAGAAAATCATAAGTATAAAGGTCAGATCCCTGGAAATCAGTTATGTTCAAGGTTCAAAAAGTTACAGAGGCGAATAAGAAGTTTTTAGCATTGATTAACATAAGTAGAACGTTGTTAGGGATATTGAGATTTAAGTTAATAAAGAGAATGTGTAATTCTGAAAGTCACTTCATGTTTTACAGAAGTGTTTACTAAAAGTTGAAGATCGCGCTCAGGCTATACATATTTAGTAGTGTCTTAGCATTGATCATTCGAAATGACTTAACGTTGGAGGAGGTTAATTAAGAATGTTGGTGTTCAGGTGGGACATAGGTACTCACCACTGTGGCCACTGAGACACCGTTTGACTAGGTCGAGGTAGTTGCCTGACGCCTGGCCTGAAGCCAACGCCTCCATCAGTGCTCCACTCAGGAAGGCGGTAGCATCTCGTTGGAACAGCATGATGGGTAACATTTGTACCAGACGAGGTTCGAAGAAGCTGCCTAGTACTTCGACAGCTCTGGTCACAGTCCACTTCATCATCTTGATGGCACTCAGTCTGAACTGGGACCTGGAGTTGTTCAAACTGCCGCTCTCAATACCTGCACAAACATAACAAAGACTACAAAATCAATTTTGACTCTACAAAAACAACGATAGAAGATCCCTCGAACTGTTATGATAGATCTAAAGATTAGAACTAATAGGAACAGCTGTAACAGAGACGGAGGCCTTCAGATCAGCAAAACATGGACGCCAGTGATGCAGCACGTTTGTCCACCACCGCCTCCTTGGCGGTTGTGTCTCAACCAATGAGAAGAGAGTAGATGGTTCTCATACCGTTGTTTACTAGCTTTAAATATTGGGACATCAGTAGTGTCATACCAGACCACCAGTATGGATTTCGTCCTAGTCACTGAACGTCCAAGAACTACTGCGAGTTGTGGAGGCACCCGCCCTGGCTGTAGTGTTCTTGGATGTGGAGAAGGCCTTCTCTACCAAGTGGAACGCCTAACTCCTTCATAAACTAATCCAACATGGCCTACTAACTCAACTCATCAATATTCTACACAGTTTCCTCAGGCACCGCACCTGTTTTAAAGTCACAGTCGCGAGGAACACAACTTCTCTTAGACTTGTGAGAGGCGGAGTCCCCGAAGGCTCTGTACTATCTCCTACACTTAAGTGTACATATGACAGACTTCCCAACTCAGCCTCAAGTCGAAATGACACAATACGTTAACGACGTGCTACTGTTCCTCAGAGCCTTCGGCCCGATACAAAGACACCTCCGTCCCACACAACAATGGTACCGGCGCTAAAGCTCACCATTCTATTCACTAAGCACCACGCCCCCGCAGACTGCCCCAACTTTAACTTAAGAGATCGAAGGATAGAGTGGGTACCTTCCATCAAATACACAGAATCAGAAGACAGAGGCTGGACTTTTCGCCGACACATCAGGAACCTCTCGGTAAGGGTTCAGGGAGCTATCGCTTCCTTGTACCCCATGCTGAGTTCTCGTTTAATGCCAGTCCGCATGAAATTACACTCATAGCCCCGTTGATGCTATGTCTGCGAGGTCTAGGGCATGGCCGCAGACAGCTGGCTGACATGACTTCAACGCGCTCAGAAAAGAGGACTTAGGCCGATCTTTCCCTGTAAGGTTGCTTCAGGAAGCCTCATCACTTCCATACGTGGAGGATGAAATTAGGCGCTGGGCAACAAAGTTTACGCCACATTGCCTTTGAATAGAAGCGCCCTGATTAGGTCTCTTGGAGATTATGGCAACTAGACGTTCGTTTGCGGGCACCCGAAATAACTACGGAGCAAATCCACCAGCAGCAAAAGCTTAGCTACATAATCAAAGCAAGGGATGTTTGTCCTCAAAATTATCTAAATTATTAAATTTAACCTACTTCATCGCCAGGGTGCATTAGGTATAGGACCCTGTCTTTCTTCACAGGAGTAAAATTATTACCTCACAATTTCTACCATCCTCAGTCACAACACCTCAACCTTAAACCCATCAATAATAAAAGAAAATCCTTCTCACGGTTAAACCCAATCCTGGGAGGGCACGTGGCAAAAATCTTCGGGCTGAACACAGTCTCGATTTCAGTTCCCCTGAGGATGGCGGTAGACAGTCGCTGAAAACTTGGGCAGTTAATTCGACCTGGGTATGAACTGGAGAAACCATTATCAGCAACCAACGCTTCAAATTACTAACACAGTTCAACTTCATCAAATATATATTTGAAGTTTCATTGAACTTGTGTCATCGTTCATGCCAGATCTTGGATAAAGAAATAATGGGTCAATTAAATAAATTAATATTTATAATAAAACTAATAAATGAAGAAGCAGTTATAACTCTGATAAGTAATGTAGTCACATTGGATCAGGGACTATGAGTGGAGAGAAGGAGTTGAGTAGGGCCGTAGAGCCGCCATTGCAGTTCGCAGACCCACCTCACTTAGACTGGGAGTGGCTGACGTCACGTTCGAGACCTTTATTGCAGCTGCGTGTAAGCGGTGAACCAATGTGTACGTCAGAAATATTACTATGCACAAGTATGAGACAAGTCGAACTATTGTATTTGTGTTAATGATTTTGATGAAACTAAGTTTGAGGCAAACTTTGCGTCTTTGTCACAATACATAAAGAATTAATAGGTTACAAGGAAAAACAGGATCGCTCTAAATATATTGTGACTTTTTGGGTTCGTAGAATTAAAAGTATTGTTTGCAGAAATGTAAATTGCTCTTTATTGCAGTAAACAGTAACTTTGTACATCCTTTGCAGCAATAAAAAAAGACGTGACATTCACAACAGCAGTCTTCAAGGTCGCCTCGTTTGCGGGGTTTTTATACCTCCAGTCATTTTTCTAGAATGTAGTCGATCGTTCGATAACAATCGTGACGCAGCGAGAGTAAAACGGAACTATCTCTGTCTCTTTCTCTCAGCAAGCGTTTAGCTTTGCGCCCACGCGCCGGCTGTGGCTTGCGGCAGCGGCACAACAATGCCTCAGTGACAATATTGTTAATAGGTTGTAGGTTTGGCTTGGGATTAAGAGACCGTTATTAGCGACGGTAGGTTTATGGGTCACTTCACGCTAGTGAGGCTTATTACTCTTGGAACGTGAAGTAGAAATTTATAGACAGACACTGAGTTTAAAAGCATCAGACTGAAGAAAAGTAGAAAAGATGTGGCAAGATAGGATTGAGAGCTAGGACAGAGAGTCTTAGAATTATTACCAAAGAGGAGTTTATTACGAGAATTTTAAACTTAATTGCGCATTTTGAGTATAATTTAAAACACTTCTGGTCTAATTGCATAAACTGGCAGTACCACATGCTGTCAACTGGTATATCACTCGCATGCTCACGCGTAGTGCACGTTTACATGCCAACAAAGGCTCTGCCTATTTTACCAATCCGGTAATTCGCTGGGTCTTTCCCGACACACTCCCATGCTTACATGAAGCTGCTTCAGTACAATTTCCTGACACTGTATGTACATCACAAGCTTCTACAGTTAATTGCTGAGGTCTTTTGGAAAAATTTACACCTGCCCTATATTCTGGATTGGAGAGCTTTCGTAACAACTTGTTCACATTAAATATAATTTTCCTGAACTGAGAATGAATCACTTCACGTTTGTTGATCGAAAAATCACTTGTCCCAGCTTCGAGGGACTTAATCACGCACTCAGATCACAAACACTGGAGAAAAGATGCATGTATTATAATAATAATAATAATAATAATAATAATAATAATAATAATAATAATAATAATAATAATAATAATAATAATAATAATAATAATAATAATAATAATAATAATAATAATAATAATAATAATAATAATAATAATAATAATAATAATAATAATAATAATAATAATAATAATAATAATAATAATAATAATAATAATAATAATAATAATAATAATAATAATAATAATAATAATAATAATAATAATAATAATAATAATAATAATAATAATAATAATAATAATAATAATAATAATAATAATAATAATAATAATAATAATAATAATAATAATAATAATAATAATAATAATAATAATAATAATAATAATAATAATAATAATAATAATAATAATAATAATAATAATAATAATAATAATAATAATAATAATAATAATAATAATAATAATAATAATAATAATAATAATAATAATAATAATTTAATGTAACATTAACAATATTTAAACTCGATTTCAACACATGACTAAGGATGCCATTCAGTTTAACAAAGTAACATCTCTACTCTGACAACGAATTGAAAATAAATTCTATTTCAAACCGCGTGACTTTTGTTTTCATAGTAGGTGTATGCTTGAGATATTGTGAGGAAAGAATGTTGTTGTTTTTCAGGCTTATCTGTGTTGTGTGGATGGATGTTGGGTAACCATAAACATGTGAGGATAAAACGTACTTCGTTCGCGTTTCAAGTACCGTATAGACAGAATTTTCAAAATTAGAAAATAAAATTCTTTCTTACTATAGGTATAAGATTGGCATCTGTAATTTTCAAGCATTTATCCGAGCGTAATTAATGAGACAATGTTCTCAGTTCAGCCGCGTGAGATGAGTGTACTACATTAGGCAGCGCTGGTAGGAGGCGCAAGCTTAGAATTCGCTGGAGTCTTGCAGTACAATCCGCCTCCATATGACCTTAACTTTTGCGAAGATTATAGAGGACTGCGGTATTGGTTCAAACTATTTTGATATAAATAATTATTATAGGAATCAAATACTTTAACACCGGAAATTTATATCGTAGTTTTTATTGGTCAGCAACTTCTCCGTTAAAGTGTAGACGGTTTATTTAAAGTTTCGTAGTCACAACCATGCTGACCTATCATTTAATGACACGCGCATCCCTCATAGCTCGAGCAAATGGCCAGAATTATCCTCTGTGGAGCACTTGTTCCTTCAAGCAAGGATCCAATGACCACTTCAAGCTTCGGGTTGTGGATTCTATACTCTACCTCACTCTATGTTTCCTCTCTGAGCCATGTCATAGATCATAACTTCAAGAAAATACAGTGTCACTTAAATTTGTACATTTTATAGACATCGTTGTTAAAGTCAATTCAAGAAAGTAGAAGTGTTGTTGACAAAGGTGCAGCCCAACGATGCGACACTTCCTGTAGGCGTACTCTACTGTTTAATGCGTAACATTGTTGTATGTCTGTTAGTGCAGTATTGAGTAGATCGAGATGACAGAGTAAGAAGAGCAACAAGCAAACCTTTACACACACACACACACACACACACACACACACACACACACACACACACACACACACACACACACACACACACACACACACACACAAAATAATGCAGGAAAGCTACGGTAATGCGTGCTTAATTCGGTGTTACGAACCGTTCACGTGGTTTAGAGATGGACAAAACATTTGACAATCACTTGTACCTAGAATAAGATGAAGTAGTTATGGTTTGTATAAGTGTACAAATAAAAAGTAAATATAATTATTAACTATTGTAGCACGAAGAGGTTGCTCACCAAAGAGACACCTGCAGATGATGTCGAGTGCAGTGCGAGTCAACACGTCCTTCACATTGACGGCGACTCCACGAGACGCCCAGACGAGGATCCAGTCCCTGGTCTCCTCGACCGTCTGGACCATGTCCCCAAATACATCCTTGAGTTTCCCCGACGTGAAGACGGGCGACACGTGCGCTCTGACTCGCCTCCAGTTGGCACCACGGAGACAGAAGAGATTGGCAGCTCCTAGTGGATCCGTGTCGGACCTGGCATTAGTGCGGCGGTCCATGAACTTGGGGAACTTCTTGACGAGGATGTGCCGAAGTAGCTCTGGATCACGGATCATTAGCACTGGCCTGTAACAATCCATCTGTAAAGTTCGGAAAATACTGAGACAAAAATACAAATTTATCTAAAACTCATTATTTCAACCAATGCTAAATTACAACTATTCTTCCGTTTACACAAATATACAACTTCAAGACTTCTCTTTAATGTTTCTGGGAAGCACCAAAAGGTTCACTCTTATACGGAGTTACTGCTTCCAGCACCATTCTACGGTCTGCCGACTTCTCACCACGGAGCATGATCGTCGACTTAACTTGAAGCCCAAAACGTCAAAATCTGTTCCTGTCTACTCAGCTCTAACAACGGCCCTTTTATATAACCTGTTGGGCGCCAATGGAAACCTCTCAAGTTATAGTCTCGAATACGCTTCTACCACGGTGCATCCTCTCTCGATCCTCCAGGAAACGTGACAATATCCACAAATTGAAAGTAGAACCTGTCTGAAGAATGAATACAGAGTAGTACATCACCTCTTACAGTGGACGGGTTGGAATCTATTCAAAAGCAGACATTGTCTTACGCTCGCAAAGTAGAAAGTTAATATTGAATGTGTTACAGCTCTGTAAAGAAGAGAAACTTAAGGTCAAAATTCAAATAGTACAAGAAAAATTCTTTCAACATCTCATAAACATCGCAAGGTTCGAACTCATGAGTGAAAAATGTGCTGTGCGTAGAACTTTTGTCGAGTTGTACAAACAAAGAAGAGAAATTTTAGTTAATTGATGGAAATTAAGCATTTGTTCACACTAGCCGTATATAGGCTAAGGATTTTGATAGATAGACTCAACATGAAAAATTCAATGCCATGGCCGGAATCCTGACATTAAATTTTCTATTTGACTCATAATGTCAGGACGGCACGTTGGCCATGGTAGCTCAATGGGTTAGAGCGACTGGACGGAAACCAGGAGATTCGTGGTTCAAATTCCGGCCATGGCATTGAATTTTTCATGTTGACTCTATCTATCAAAAGAAGAGAAATTCCTGTGTGTCGCTTGTCAGATTTTTTTTTTTTTTTTTTTTTTTTTTTTTGTAAATAGAATGGATCCGTGAGAGGTACAAAAAAGGATATGAGCAAATGTGATACGGCTGTAGAAATTGCAGAAAGGGACGATATATTAGAAGGGGGTTGTGAGAAGCTGAGGAGAGGATCTAGAATGTATGATGAAGTGATAGGTTTAATGGAAGAAGAACTGAAAAAAAAGCTGCTGGTGAAGTTAAATAATGTAACAGGGAAGGGGGGCGCTAATGGGGGGATGTGCAAGAGAGAAATATTGGAAAGTGAGGTTAAGTGAATACAGGCAAGTGGTAATCATTTACAGCGATAGAAAAAAATTGGTAAATATGAAAAATTAACGTAAGAATAATAATAAATGACGAGCAATTGCCTATTGAAAGGGGCAATCACGTGTAAAGCATGAAGGGCTGCCGTGTTAGCAAAGGGTTCAGCACGCAACTCAGGAATAATCCAAGGTGTATTTGTTTTATCAGTCTTGTTTACGCAAGCTTCCACTGTCTCCGTCTATTCATTCTTCAGAGAGAGACGTTGTTTGACATTGTTCCGGGCACTATGTCTCTCCTATATGATTTTCAATAAGTGTTGTTAAATGTCAAGAGCAATCTCCAGCCTGTGTCAGTTTGCGTTAATGTCCATACTTTGTAAAACTTGGCTAGTTTTACTTGTCAGATTGCTGTTTATTGAAACATGTTCATACATTTAGCTGATGTGCTTTCCTAGGTATTTCAAACTCGTTACTTGTTCCAATACTTTATCATTTACTGCAACGTTCGTTGGATCTGAAGGCCATTGCTTTTGTTTTATTTGTTGTCGTCTCGTAACTTCTGAAACGTGCACACTGCAGTTCGTCTTCGGTTTTACTTGTAATTATCCACAAATAGCATCGTCTTAAGCATAAAGTTGCATTGGTGCAATGCAAATGCCTTCAGTAAATTTAAATATCCATTTTCTAATCAAATCATCTATTATATAAATTAAAAACAACGTAGGAGATAACCTACATCCCTGCCTTACACCCAGATCTCGTATACAGGGTGAATAAAAAGTATAGAACTTGTAACTTTGTTACAGTTTTGTGAAGTGATATGTTTCAGAAAAGCTGCGAGATATCAACATATTGTGGGTCCAACGTACAGATAGATGGTTTTCTCAACTGTAAACTAAATTTATTAGGACGTATTACAGCACATGAAATTTAAACCAAGAAAACACATTAATAACAAAATTAGTGGTGCAGTGTTGTAATACATGATTAATTCACTTCTAAAAGTTGCTCTAAACGTCCTCTATTTACTACCAAAGTCTGTTTTGAAATTAGTTAATATTTTCAGCAACACTGTTCGCTTAATCAGCTACATTTCTTGTACAATTCTTCAACATCTCATGGTCGGTTCTTGTAAAACCTCCATGTACTTCATATATCTCTACAAGAAAAAGTCTAAGGGGCTCAGGTCTTTGACTAATTACTTTCAGGAAGATTTAGCAACGTTGTCCTTATTAGGTTAGTTTTTGTTCAATCCAAAGCCACATATGTATTGTTTAATTCCAAACCTACTCAATTTGAAGTAATGATACGTGCAGTAAGGTCTTTATTTGTAATGATAGTAATGTGAGGACAGCGGACTCGCCCAACACGTAAACTGATTGTCGCATATTGCTACATACATTTAGATCCATTAACTGCTTCCCTGCTTTTGTTGTGCAGGAAGCTTGTGCTGCCCTCTCTGCGTTTTGTAACACTGCTCTCCAACGTAAGGAGCGGAACTACTATGTCTGTGTCAACTGCTGAAGCTTCAATTCTCTTAATGTTCTCATTTTCCCCAAAATATTCAGTTGTAGCAGAGTTTGAGGGTTTTACAGCCGGCGTTAATCCCTGTGGACCGTGGTCCAGGAGATGAAAATTCTGTCGTTTCGCTCATATCTTCGACGAGCATCTTCAGAGGATTCAGGTACTTACTCCTCGGAGATATGAGCGAAAGCGCGGGAAATACATTCTATTGAGAATTCTTGTTTCAAGATGTATCTCATGGTTTAATAAACAAACATGATAATCGCTTAATTTAATGTTCAGTCTTAGCAGTGGCGGCCCGTGCTGCGGGAAAAAGTCCATGCAACTCATCTTGTTTCGAAAAATGAATTCCATGCGCCGATGTTTCTTCATGGTATAAACAGAATTTCTACTTCTTTTCGCTTTTTGCTCAATTTTTAGACCGGGTATTGGTCGCCCTAACGTTTTTATACTAACCCTCCTTCTAATGCTCTCCTTAAAAAGGGAGTTTTTAGAAATTCATTAGCCTTGTTCATTATTTATTGGTTAAAGCTTTCGTAATATTAAATTACTCATACACGGGGGATTCCCGTTCTGGTCGCGGGAATGGAGTATCGTGCATCACAAACAATCTGCCTGCTATTGATCTGTTTACGTAAGAAAGCTGCAATTAGTTTCTAGAATTAAAATGCAAACCAATGATAGATTGTTAAACGATTTTCAACGCATATTCAAGTTCTATAGCTATAACTATGAGTGTTGGTGGCCCTGCTTCACCGCGCAACACCCAGATGCAGCACGCATGTGGGCACTTAGGACATCAGGGAGGCAAGAGGGAAAGGTTGTACGCATGCGCAATAACTGATTACCGAGCTCGCTGGCTCTTAGCACGTTGACGTCACGGATGCGTTCCATTAGTTACGCAGATGTTTTCCATGCATCAAGAGCTCATTGTTGATCGTACTCGATGTCTTATACCTAGAATAATGCATTGTTATTTACATGGTCTTTTGAAATTTCTACAAAGTGATTTATAAAATAGAAAAGAGCGTGCTGCTAAGGACGAGCCTCCCCTGAGTCTTACCAGTTTTCAAAACTTTGTTCCAGCAGTAGAAGTACCTAACCTCACTGCTTTAACAACACATTCAGTAGCTTTCTGACTGTTTTTATCTACTGTATTTAATGGCGTATTTCTCAAGTTGAAAGTATTTGCAAATTCAAGCTGGATGTTGTATATCTGATCAAATGAATATATTTGAAGATACCTGTCGAACATGTAGAAGCCCACATAAGGTCTTCCTGGAGCACTGTCATACACTTGCTGGAAGAATGTCGCTGGTCCCTGTTGGAGAGAGAACAGTGGCAGGAGGTTCCCCACCAGAGGCTGTGGGACCAACGATGGCACATACTTGTCTTCCCAGTACCTGAAGTTACGGCAGACGTACAGCTGTAGCAGTCCTAGGCTCAGGGCAATGCAGTCGGAGGTCGATATCGGGACCTGAGACAAAAGCAGTAAGCACAGAAACAACCAGCCTTTGTTGTGGAAGTGACGAGTGACAAAGAGGAACACCGCGACAGTGAACCAGTCCACGAAGCCCCGACATAACCAGGAGATCGCTAGAAGGATACAAGCTACCTCGTCCATGTTCAAACCTTCACTGTCCACATCTCGGATTACGCTATTGTTTCGACCAAACAATGGCTCTGGTCGTAAATCGTTATCGCATTCCACGTTTATAGCACCTCCATACCCATAATTTAATGAAAATGCACTTTTTAGAAAAAGCTCTCAATATCTTTCTTTTTTTTTATTTAACATCCTCTAACGTCAGCCACGAATAAAAGAAATGAGTGAAATAATGTTCAAATGAGCCCAGTGTACAGAGAACATAGAGTTAGTAGAGTAATCTTCCAGTAAAAGGGAGAATTTTATCCAGATAATTCACCCTGACCCATATTCCAACTCGGGACCTCTTGAATATTAGGCAGACACTCACCACCACGCCAGAAGCTGGGCTCCTGTCACCCTCTAACACAAAATCAAAAAAGGAAAAGACGAAAAATAACGAACATTATACATAAACTCAAACTCTTCCAAAAATGTGACCAGAATTTTTCACCAGAACTCTTCCATTATTTTTTACATGGAACATCATTCGAAAACTCTTATCTCAAAAACGTCAACGACTTTGTTCAAATACTATATATTTAAGATATCTTCATGTGAAATGAAGTGTATATGTTACATTTTCTGTGAATGTCCTCAGAAGTTCTCTTTATTCTGAATGACTTTTGTATAACTGATAAACTGTAAGAGAAAGACAAAATATTACTACACAACAAATGTATATCTTGAATTTTCTGTGAATTTACTCAGAAGTTCTCTTTATTCTGAATGACTTTTGTATAACTGATAAACTGTAAGAGATAGACAAAATATTACTACACAACAAATGTACATCTTGAATTTTCTGTGAATGTACTCAGAAGTTCTCTTTATTCTGAATGACTTTTGTATAACTGATAAACTGTAAGAGATAGACAAACTATTACTACACAACAAATGTATATCTTGAATTTTCTGTGAATTTACTCAGAAGTTCTCTTTATTCTGAATGACTTTTGTATAACTGATAAACTGTAAGAGATAGACAAAATATTACTACATAACTAATGTATATCTTGAATTTTCTGTGAATTTACTCAGAAGTTCTCTTTATTCTGAATGACTTTTGTATAACTGATAAACTGTAAGAGACAAAATATTACTACACAACAAATGTATATCTTGAATTTTCTGTGAATGTACTCAGAAGTTCTCTTTATTCTGAATGACTTTTGTATAACTGATAAACTGTAAGAGACAGACAAAATATTACTACGCAACAAATGTATATCTTGAATTTTCTGTGAATGTACTCAGAAGTTCTCTTTATTCTGATTGACTTTTGTATAACTGATAAACTGTAAGAGATAGACAAAATATTACTACACAACAAATGTATATCTTGAATTTTCTGTGAATTTACTCAGAAGTTCTCTTTATTCTGAATGACTTTTGTATAACTGATAAACTGTAAGAGATAGACAAAATATTACTACATAACTAATGTATATCTTGAATTTTCTGTGAATTTACTCAGAAGTTCTCTTTATTCTGAATGACTTTTGTATAACTGATAAACTGTAAGAGACAAAATATTACTACACAACAAATGTATATCTTGAATTTTCTGTGAATGTACTCAGAAGTTCTCTTTATTCTGAATGACTTTTGTATAACTGATAAACTGTAAGAGACAGACAAAATATTACTACGCAACAAATGTATATCTTGAATTTTCTGTGAATGTACTCAGAAGTTCTCTTTATTCTGATTGACTTTTGTATAACTGATAAACTGTAAGAGATAGACAAAATATTACTACATAACAAATGTATATCTTGAATTTTCTGTGAATTTACTCAGAAGTTCTCTTTATTCTGAATGACTTTTGTATAACTGATAAACTGTAAGAGACAGACAAAATATTACTACGCAACAAATGTATATCTTGAATTTTCTGTGAATGTACTCAGAAGTTCTCTTTATTCTGATTGACTTTTGTATAACTGATAAACTGTAAGAGATAGACAAAATATTACTACACAACAAATGTATATCTTGAATTTTCTGTGAATTTACTCAGAAGTTCTCTTTATTCTGAATGACTTTTGTATAACTGATAAACTGTAAGAGATAGACAAAATATTACTACACAACAAATGTATATCTTGAATTTTCTGTGAATGTACTCAGAAGTTCTCTTTATTCTGAATGACTTTTGTATAACTGATAAACTGTAAGAGATAGACAAAATATTACTACACAACAAATGTATATCTTGAATTTTCTGTGAATTTACTCAGAAGTTCTCTTTATTCTGAATGACTTTTGTATAACTGATAAACTGTAAGAGATAGACAAAATATTACTACACAACAAATGTATATCTTGAATTTTCTGTGAATTTACTCAGAAGTTCTCTTTATTCTGAATGACTTTTGTATAACTGATAAACTGTAAGAGATAGACAAAATATTACTACATAACAAATGTATATCTTGAATTTTCTGTGAATGTACTCAGAAGTTCTCTTTATTCTGAATGACTTTTGTATAACTGATAAACTGTAAGAGATAGACAAAATATTACTACACAACAAATGTATATCTTGAATTTTCTGTGAATTTACTCAGAAGTTCTCTTTATTCTGAATGACTTTTGTATAACTGATAAACTGTAAGAGATAGACAAAATATTACTACACAACAAATGTATATCTTGAATTTTCTGTGAATGTACTCAGAAGTTCTTTTTATTCTGAATGACTTTTGTATAACTGATAAACTGTAAGAGATAGACAAAATATTACTACACAACAAATAAATATCTTGAATTTTCTGTGAATGTACTTAGAAGTTCTCTTTATTCTGAATGACTTTTGTATAACTGATAAACTGTAAGAGATAGACAAAATATTACTACACAACAAATGTATATCTTGAATTTTCTGTGAATGTTCTCAGAAGTTCTCTTTATTCTGAATGACTTTTGTATAACTGGTAAACTGTAAGAGATAGACAAAATATTACTACATAACAAATGTATATCTTGAATTTTCTGTGAATGTACTCAGAAGTTCTCTTTATTCTGAATGACTTTTGTATAACTGATAAACTGTAAGAGATAGACAAAATATTACTACACAACAAATGTATATCTTGAATTTTCTGTGAATGTTCTCAGAAGTTCTCTTTATTCTGAATGACTTTTGTATAACTGGTAAACTGTAAGAGATAGACAAAATATTACTACATAACAAATGTATATCTTGAATTTTCTGTGAATGTACTCAGAAGTTCTCTTTATTCTGAATGACTTTTGTATAACTGATAAACTGTAAGAGATAGACAAAATATTACTACACAACAAATGTATATCTTGAATTTTCTGTGAATGTTCTCAGAAGTTCTCTTTATTCTGAATGACTTTTGTATAACTGGTAAACTGTAAGAGATAGACAAAATATTACTACATAACAAATGTATATCTTGAATTTTCTGTGAATGTACTCAGAAGTTCTCTTTATTCTGAATGACTTTTGTATAACTGATAAACTGTAAGAGATAGACAAAATATTACTACACAACAAATGTATATCTTGAATTTTCTGTGAATGTACTCAGAAGTTCTTTTTATTCTGAATGACTTTTGTATAACTGATAAACTGTAAGAGATAGACAAAATATTACTACACAACAAATAAATATCTTGAATTTTCTGTGAATATACTTAGAAGTTCTCTTTATTCTGAATGACTTTTGTATAACTGATAAACTGTAAGAGATAGACAAAATATTGCTACATAACAAATGTATATCTTGAATTTTCTGTGAATGTACTCAGAAGTTCTCTTTATTCTGAATGACTTTTGTATAACTGATAAACTGTAAGAGATAGACAAAATATTACTACACAACAAATGTATATCTTGAATTTTCTGTGAATGTACTCAGAAGCTCTTTTTATTCTGAATGACTTTTGTATAACTGATAAACTGTAAGAGATAGACAAAATATTACTACACAACAAATAAATATCTTGAATTTTCTGTGAATGTACTTAGAAGTTCTCTTTATTCTGAATGACTTTTGTATAACTGATAAACTGTAACAGATAGACAAAATATTACTACACAACAAATGTATATCTTGAATTTTCTGTGAATGTTCTCAGAAGTTCTCTTTATTCTGAATGACTTTTGTATAACTGGTAAACTGTAAGAGATAGACAAAATATTACTACATAACAAATGTATATCTTGAATTTTCTGTGAATGTACTCAGAAGTTCTCTTTATTCTGAATGACTTTTGTATAACTGATAAACTGTAAGAGATAGACAAAATATTACTACACAACAAATGTATATCTTGAATTTTCTGTGAATGTTCTCAGAAGTTCTCTTTATTCTGAATGACTTTTGTATAACTGGTAAACTGTAAGAGATAGACAAAATATTACTACATAACAAATGTATATCTTGAATTTTCTGTGAATGTACTCAGAAGTTCTCTTTATTCTAAATGACTTTTGTATAACTGATAAACTGTAAGAGATAGACAAAATATTACTACACAACAAATGTATATCTTGAATTTTCTGTGAATGTTCTCAGAAGTTCTCTTTATTCTGAATGACTTTTGTATAACTGATAAACTGTAAGAGACAGACAAAATATTACTACACAACAAATGTATATCTTGAATTTTCTGTGAATGTTCTCAGAAGTTCTCTTTATTCTGAATGACTTTTGTATAACTGGTAAACTGTAAGAGATAGACAAAATATTACTACATAACAAATGTATATCTTGAATTTTCTGTGAATGTACTCAGAAGTTCTCTTTATTCTGAATGACTTTTGTATAACTGATAAACTGTAAGAGATAGACAAAATATTACTACACAACAAATGAATATCTTGAATTTTCTGTGAATGTTCTCAGAAGTTCTCTTTATTCTGAATGACTTTTGTATAACTGGTAAACTGTAAGAGATAGACAAAATATTACTACATAACAAATGTATATCTTGAATTTTCTGTGAATGTACTCAGAAGTTCTCTTTATTCTGAATGACTTTTGTATAACTGATAAACTGTAAGAGATAGACAAAATATTACTACACAACAAATGTATATCTTGAATTTTCTGTGAATTTACTCAGAAGTTCTCTTTATTCTGAATGACTTTTGTATAACTGATAAACTGTAAGAGATAGACAAAATATTACTACACAACAAATGTATATCTTGAATTTTCTGTGAATGTACTCAGAAGTTCTTTTTATTCTGAATGACTTTTGTATAACTGATAAACTGTAAGAGATAGACAAAATATTACTACACAACAAATAAATATCTTGAATTTTCTGTGAATATACTTAGAAGTTCTCTTTATTCTGAATGACTTTTGTATAACTGATAAACTGTAAGAGATAGACAAAATATTACTACACAACAAATGTATATCTTGAATTTTCTGTGAATGTACTCAGAAGTTCTTTTTATTCTGAATGACTTTTGTATAACTGATAAACTGTAAGAGATAGACAAAATATTACTACATAACAAATGTATATCTTGAATTTTCTGTGAATGTACTCAGAAGTTCTTTTTATTCTGAATGACTTTTGTATAACTGATAAACTGTAAGAGATAGACAAAATATTACTACACAACAAATAAATATCTTGAATTTTCTGTGAATATACTTAGAAGTTCTCTTTATTCTGAATGACTTTTGTATAACTGATAAACTGTAAGAGATAGACAAAATATTACTACACAACAAATAAATATCTTGAATTTTCTGTGAATGTACTTAGAAGTTCTCTTTATTCTGAATGACTTTTGTATAACTGATAAACTGTAAGAGATAGACAAAATATTAGTGCACAACAAATGTATATCTTGAATTTTCTGTAAATGTACTCAGAAGTTCTCTTTATTCTGATTGACTTTTGTATAACTGATAAACTGTAAGAGATAGACAAAATATTACTACATAACAAATGTATATCTTGAATTTTCTGTGAATGTACTCAGAAGTTCTCTTTATTCTAAATGACTTTTGTATAACTGATAAACTGTAAGAGATAGACAAAATATTACTACACAACAAATGTATATCTTGAATTTTCTGTGAATGTTCTCAGAAGTTCTCTTTATTCTGAATGACTTTTGTATAACTGATAAACTGTAAGAGACAGACAAAATATTATTACACAACAAATGTATATCTTGAATTTTCTGTGAATGTTCTCAGAAGTTCTCTTTATTCTGAATGACTTTTGTATAACTGGTAAACTGTAAGAGATAGACAAAATATTACTACACAACAAATGAATATCTTGAATTTTCTGTGAATGTTCTCAGAAGTTCTCTTTATTCTGAATGACTTTTGTATAACTGGTAAACTGTAAGAGATAGACAAAATATTACTACATAACAAATGTATATCTTGAATTTTCTGTGAATGTACTCAGAAGTTCTCTTTATTCTGAATGACTTTTGTATAACTGATAAACTGTAAGAGATAGACAAAATATTACTACACAACAAATGTATATCTTGAATTTTCTGTGAATTTACTCAGAAGTTCTCTTTATTCTGAATGACTTTTGTATAACTGATAAACTGTAAGAGATAGACAAAATATTACTACACAACAAATGTATATCTTGAATTTTGTGTGAATGTACTCAGAAGTTCTTTTTATTCTGAATGACTTTTGTATAACTGATAAACTGTAAGATATAGACAAAATATTACTACACAACAAATAAATATCTTGAATTTTCTGTGAATATACTTAGAAGTTCTCTTTATTCTGAATGACTTTTGTATAACTGATAAACTGTAAGAGATAGACAAAATATTACTACACAACAAATGTATATCTTGAATTTTCTGTGAATGTACTCAGAAGTTCTTTTTATTCTGAATGACTTTTGTATAACTGATAAACTGTAAGAGATAGACAAAATATTACTACACAACAAATGTATATCTTGAATTTTGTGTGAATGTACTCAGAAGTTCTCTTTATTCTGAATGACTTTTGTATAACTGATAAACTGTAAGAGATAGACAAAATATTACTACACAACAAATGTATATCTTGAATTTTCTGTGAATGTACTCAGAAGTTCTCTTTATTCTGAATGACTTTTGTATAACTGATAAACTGTAAGAGATAGACAAAATATTACTACACAACAAATGTATATCTTGAATTTTCTGTGAATGTACTCAGAAGTTCTTTTTATTCTGAATGACTTTTGTATAACTGATAAACTGTAAGAGATAGACAAAATATTACTACACAACAAATAAATATCTTGAATTTTCTGTGAATATACTTAGAAGTTCTCTTTATTCTGAATGACTTTTGTATAACTGATAAACTGTAAGAGATAGACAAAATATTGCTACATAACAAATGTATATCTTGAATTTTCTGTGAATGTACTCAGAAGTTCTCTTTATTCTGAATGACTTTTGTATAACTGATAAACTGTAAGAGATAGACAAAATATTACTACACAACAAATGTATATCTTGAATTTTCTGTGAATGTACTCAGAAGCTCTTTTTATTCTGAATGACTTTTGTATAACTGATAAACTGTAAGAGATAGACAAAATATTACTACACAACAAATAAATATCTTGAATTTTCTGTGAATGTACTTAGAAGTTCTCTTTATTCTGAATGACTTTTGTATAACTGATAAACTGTAACAGATAGACAAAATATTACTACACAACAAATGTATATCTTGAATTTTCTGTGAATGTTCTCAGAAGTTCTCTTTATTCTGAATGACTTTTGTATAACTGGTAAACTGTAAGAGATAGACAAAATATTACTACATAACAAATGTATATCTTGAATTTTCTGTGAATGTACTCAGAAGTTCTCTTTATTCTGAATGACTTTTGTATAACTGATAAACTGTAAGAGATAGACAAAATATTACTACACAACAAATGTATATCTTGAATTTTCTGTGAATGTTCTCAGAAGTTCTCTTTATTCTGAATGACTTTTGTATAACTGGTAAACTGTAAGAGATAGACAAAATATTACTACATAACAAATGTATATCTTGAATTTTCTGTGAATGTACTCAGAAGTTCTCTTTATTCTAAATGACTTTTGTATAACTGATAAACTGTAAGAGATAGACAAAATATTACTACACAACAAATGTATATCTTGAATTTTCTGTGAATGTTCTCAGAAGTTCTCTTTATTCTGAATGACTTTTGTATAACTGATAAACTGTAAGAGACAGACAAAATATTACTACACAACAAATTTATATCTTGAATTTTCTGTGAATGTTCTCAGAAGTTCTCTTTATTCTGAATGACTTTTGTATAACTGGTAAACTGTAAGAGATAGACAAAATATTACTACATAACAAATGTATATCTTGAATTTTCTGTGAATGTACTCAGAAGTTCTCTTTATTCTGAATGACTTTTGTATAACTGATAAACTGTAAGAGATAGACAAAATATTACTACACAACAAATGAATATCTTGAATTTTCTGTGAATGTTCTCAGAAGTTCTCTTTATTCTGAATGACTTTTGTATAACTGGTAAACTGTAAGAGATAGACAAAATATTACTACATAACAAATGTATATCTTGAATTTTCTGTGAATGTACTCAGAAGTTCTCTTTATTCTGAATGACTTTTGTATAACTGATAAACTGTAAGAGATAGACAAAATATTACTACACAACAAATGTATATCTTGAATTTTCTGTGAATTTACTCAGAAGTTCTCTTTATTCTGAATGACTTTTGTATAACTGATAAACTGTAAGAGATAGACAAAATATTACTACACAACAAATGTATATCTTGAATTTTCTGTGAATGTACTCAGAAGTTCTTTTTATTCTGAATGACTTTTGTATAACTGATAAACTGTAAGAGATAGACAAAATATTACTACACAACAAATAAATATCTTGAATTTTCTGTGAATATACTTAGAAGTTCTCTTTATTCTGAATGACTTTTGTATAACTGATAAACTGTAAGAGATAGACAAAATATTACTACACAACAAATGTATATCTTGAATTTTCTGTGAATGTACTCAGAAGTTCTTTTTATTCTGAATGACTTTTGTATAACTGATAAACTGTAAGAGATAGACAAAATATTACTACATAACAAATGTATATCTTGAATTTTCTGTGAATGTACTCAGAAGTTCTTTTTATTCTGAATGACTTTTGTATAACTGATAAACTGTAAGAGATAGACAAAATATTACTACACAACAAATAAATATCTTGAATTTTCTGTGAATATACTTAGAAGTTCTCTTTATTCTGAATGACTTTTGTATAACTGATAAACTGTAAGAGATAGACAAAATATTACTACACAACAAATAAATATCTTGAATTTTCTGTGAATGTACTTAGAAGTTCTCTTTATTCTGAATGACTTTTGTATAACTGATAAACTGTAAGAGATAGACAAAATATTAGTGCACAACAAATGTATATCTTGAATTTTCTGTAAATGTACTCAGAAGTTCTCTTTATTCTGATTGACTTTTGTATAACTGATAAACTGTAAGAGATAGACAAAATATTACTACATAACAAATGTATATCTTGAATTTTCTGTGAATGTACTCAGAAGTTCTCTTTATTCTAAATGACTTTTGTATAACTGATAAACTGTAAGAGATAGACAAAATATTACTACACAACAAATGTATATCTTGAATTTTCTGTGAATGTTCTCAGAAGTTCTCTTTATTCTGAATGACTTTTGTATAACTGATAAACTGTAAGAGACAGACAAAATATTATTACACAACAAATGTATATCTTGAATTTTCTGTGAATGTTCTCAGAAGTTCTCTTTATTCTGAATGACTTTTGTATAACTGGTAAACTGTAAGAGATAGACAAAATATTACTACACAACAAATGAATATCTTGAATTTTCTGTGAATGTTCTCAGAAGTTCTCTTTATTCTGAATGACTTTTGTATAACTGGTAAACTGTAAGAGATAGACAAAATATTACTACATAACAAATGTATATCTTGAATTTTCTGTGAATGTACTCAGAAGTTCTCTTTATTCTGAATGACTTTTGTATAACTGATAAACTGTAAGAGATAGACAAAATATTACTACACAACAAATGTATATCTTGAATTTTCTGTGAATTTACTCAGAAGTTCTCTTTATTCTGAATGACTTTTGTATAACTGATAAACTGTAAGAGATAGACAAAATATTACTACATAACAAATGTATATCTTGAATTTTCTGTGAATGTACTCAGAAGTTCTCTTTATTCTGAATGACTTTTGTATAACTGATAAACTGTAAGAGATAGACAAAATATTACTACACAACAAATGTATATCTTGAATTTTCTGTGAATGTTCTCAGAAGTTCTCTTTATTCTGAATGACTTTTGTATAACTGGTAAACTGTAAGAGATAGACAAAATATTACTACATAACAAATGTATATCTTGAATTTTCTGTGAATGTACTCAGAAGTTCTCTTTATTCTGAATGACTTTTGTATAACTGATAAACTGTAAGAGATAGACAAAATATTACTACACAACAAATGTATATCTTGAATTTTCTGTGAATGTACTCAGAAGTTCTTTTTATTCTGAATGACTTTTGTATAACTGATAAACTGTAAGAGATAGACAAAATATTACTACACAACAAATAAATATCTTGAATTTTCTGTGAATATACTTAGAAGTTCTCTTTATTCTGAATGACTTTTGTATAACTGATAAACTGTAAGAGATAGACAAAATATTGCTACATAACAAATGTATATCTTGAATTTTCTGTGAATGTACTCAGAAGTTCTCTTTATTCTGAATGACTTTTGTATAACTGATAAACTGTAAGAGATAGACAAAATATTACTACACAACAAATGTATATCTTGAATTTTCTGTGAATGTACTCAGAAGCTCTTTTTATTCTGAATGACTTTTGTATAACTGATAAACTGTAAGAGATAGACAAAATATTACTACACAACAAATAAATATCTTGAATTTTCTGTGAATGTACTTAGAAGTTCTCTTTATTCTGAATGACTTTTGTATAACTGATAAACTGTAACAGATAGACAAAATATTACTACACAACAAATGTATATCTTGAATTTTCTGTGAATGTTCTCAGAAGTTCTCTTTATTCTGAATGACTTTTGTATAACTGGTAAACTGTAAGAGATAGACAAAATATTACTACATAACAAATGTATATCTTGAATTTTCTGTGAATGTACTCAGAAGTTCTCTTTATTCTGAATGACTTTTGTATAACTGATAAACTGTAAGAGATAGACAAAATATTACTACACAACAAATGTATATCTTGAATTTTCTGTGAATGTTCTCAGAAGTTCTCTTTATTCTGAATGACTTTTGTATAACTGGTAAACTGTAAGAGATAGACAAAATATTACTACATAACAAATGTATATCTTGAATTTTCTGTGAATGTACTCAGAAGTTCTCTTTATTCTAAATGACTTTTGTATAACTGATAAACTGTAAGAGATAGACAAAATATTACTACACAACAAATGTATATCTTGAATTTTCTGTGAATGTTCTCAGAAGTTCTCTTTATTCTGAATGACTTTTGTATAACTGATAAACTGTAAGAGACAGACAAAATATTACTACACAACAAATGTATATCTTGAATTTTCTGTGAATGTTCTCAGAAGTTCTCTTTATTCTGAATGACTTTTGTATAACTGGTAAACTGTAAGAGATAGACAAAATATTACTACATAACAAATGTATATCTTGAATTTTCTGTGAATGTACTCAGAAGTTCTCTTTATTCTGAATGACTTTTGTATAACTGATAAACTGTAAGAGATAGACAAAATATTACTACACAACAAATGAATATCTTGAATTTTCTGTGAATGTTCTCAGAAGTTCTCTTTATTCTGAATGACTTTTGTATAACTGGTAAACTGTAAGAGATAGACAAAATATTACTACATAACAAATGTATATCTTGAATTTTCTGTGAATGTACTCAGAAGTTCTCTTTATTCTGAATGACTTTTGTATAACTGATAAACTGTAAGAGATAGACAAAATATTACTACACAACAAATGTATATCTTGAATTTTCTGTGAATTTACTCAGAAGTTCTCTTTATTCTGAATGACTTTTGTATAACTGATAAACTGTAAGAGATAGACAAAATATTACTACACAACAAATGTATATCTTGAATTTTCTGTGAATGTACTCAGAAGTTCTTTTTATTCTGAATGACTTTTGTATAACTGATAAACTGTAAGAGATAGACAAAATATTACTACACAACAAATAAATATCTTGAATTTTCTGTGAATATACTTAGAAGTTCTCTTTATTCTGAATGACTTTTGTATAACTGATAAACTGTAAGAGATAGACAAAATATTACTACACAACAAATGTATATCTTGAATTTTCTGTGAATGTACTCAGAAGTTCTTTTTATTCTGAATGACTTTTGTATAACTGATAAACTGTAAGAGATAGACAAAATATTACTACATAACAAATGTATATCTTGAATTTTCTGTGAATGTACTCAGAAGTTCTTTTTATTCTGAATGACTTTTGTATAACTGATAAACTGTAAGAGATAGACAAAATATTACTACACAACAAATAAATATCTTGAATTTTCTGTGAATATACTTAGAAGTTCTCTTTATTCTGAATGACTTTTGTATAACTGATAAACTGTAAGAGATAGACAAAATATTACTACACAACAAATAAATATCTTGAATTTTCTGTGAATGTACTTAGAAGTTCTCTTTATTCTGAATGACTTTTGTATAACTGATAAACTGTAAGAGATAGACAAAATATTAGTGCACAACAAATGTATATCTTGAATTTTCTGTAAATGTACTCAGAAGTTCTCTTTATTCTGATTGACTTTTGTATAACTGATAAACTGTAAGAGATAGACAAAATATTACTACATAACAAATGTATATCTTGAATTTTCTGTGAATGTACTCAGAAGTTCTCTTTATTCTAAATGACTTTTGTATAACTGATAAACTGTAAGAGATAGACAAAATATTACTACACAACAAATGTATATCTTGAATTTTCTGTGAATGTTCTCAGAAGTTCTCTTTATTCTGAATGACTTTTGTATAACTGATAAACTGTAAGAGACAGACAAAATATTATTACACAACAAATGTATATCTTGAATTTTCTGTGAATGTTCTCAGAAGTTCTCTTTATTCTGAATGACTTTTGTATAACTGGTAAACTGTAAGAGATAGACAAAATATTACTACACAACAAATGAATATCTTGAATTTTCTGTGAATGTTCTCAGAAGTTCTCTTTATTCTGAATGACTTTTGTATAACTGGTAAACTGTAAGAGATAGACAAAATATTACTACATAACAAATGTATATCTTGAATTTTCTGTGAATGTACTCAGAAGTTCTCTTTATTCTGAATGACTTTTGTATAACTGATAAACTGTAAGAGATAGACAAAATATTACTACACAACAAATGTATATCTTGAATTTTCTGTGAATTTACTCAGAAGTTCTCTTTATTCTGAATGACTTTTGTATAACTGATAAACTGTAAGAGATAGACAAAATATTACTACACAACAAATGTATATCTTGAATTTTGTGTGAATGTACTCAGAAGTTCTTTTTATTCTGAATGACTTTTGTATAACTGATAAACTGTAAGATATAGACAAAATATTACTACACAACAAATAAATATCTTGAATTTTCTGTGAATATACTTAGAAGTTCTCTTTATTCTGAATGACTTTTGTATAACTGATAAACTGTAAGAGATAGACAAAATATTACTACACAACAAATGTATATCTTGAATTTTCTGTGAATGTACTCAGAAGTTCTTTTTATTCTGAATGACTTTTGTATAACTGATAAACTGTAAGAGATAGACAAAATATTACTACACAACAAATGTATATCTTGAATTTTGTGTGAATGTACTCAGAAGTTCTTTTTATTCTGAATGACTTTTGTATAACTGATAAACTGTAAGATATAGACAAAATATTACTACACAACAAATAAATATCTTGAATTTTCTGTGAATATACTTAGAAGTTCTCTTTATTCTGAATGACTTTTGTATAACTGATAAACTGTAAGAGATAGACAAAATATTACTACACAACAAATGTATATCTTGAATTTTCTGTGAATGTTCTCAGAAGTTCTCTTTATTCTGAATGACTTTTGTATAACTGGTAAACTGTAAGAGATAGACAAAATATTACTACATAACAAATGTATATCTTGAATTTTCTGTGAATGTACTCAGAAGTTCTCTTTATTCTGAATGACTTTTGTATAACTGATAAACTGTAAGAGATAGACAAAATATTACTACACAACAAATGTATATCTTGAATTTTCTGTGAATGTACTCAGAAGTTCTTTTTATTCTGAATGACTTTTGTATAACTGATAAACTGTAAGAGATAGACAAAATATTACTACACAACAAATAAATATCTTGAATTTTCTGTGAATATACTTAGAAGTTCTCTTTATTCTGAATGACTTTTGTATAACTGATAAACTGTAAGAGATAGACAAAATATTGCTACATAACAAATGTATATCTTGAATTTTCTGTGAATGTACTCAGAAGTTCTCTTTATTCTGAATGACTTTTGTATAACTGATAAACTGTAAGAGATAGACAAAATATTACTACACAACAAATGTATATCTTGAATTTTCTGTGAATGTACTCAGAAGCTCTTTTTATTCTGAATGACTTTTGTATAACTGATAAACTGTAAGAGATAGACAAAATATTACTACACAACAAATAAATATCTTGAATTTTCTGTGAATGTACTTAGAAGTTCTCTTTATTCTGAATGACTTTTGTATAACTGATAAACTGTAACAGATAGACAAAATATTACTACACAACAAATGTATATCTTGAATTTTCTGTGAATGTTCTCAGAAGTTCTCTTTATTCTGAATGACTTTTGTATAACTGGTAAACTGTAAGAGATAGACAAAATATTACTACATAACAAATGTATATCTTGAATTTTCTGTGAATGTACTCAGAAGTTCTCTTTATTCTGAATGACTTTTGTATAACTGATAAACTGTAAGAGATAGACAAAATATTACTACACAACAAATGTATATCTTGAATTTTCTGTGAATGTTCTCAGAAGTTCTCTTTATTCTGAATGACTTTTGTATAACTGGTAAACTGTAAGAGATAGACAAAATATTACTACATAACAAATGTATATCTTGAATTTTCTGTGAATGTACTCAGAAGTTCTCTTTATTCTAAATGACTTTTGTATAACTGATAAACTGTAAGAGATAGACAAAATATTACTACACAACAAATGTATATCTTGAATTTTCTGTGAATGTTCTCAGAAGTTCTCTTTATTCTGAATGACTTTTGTATAACTGATAAACTGTAAGAGACAGACAAAATATTACTACACAACAAATTTATATCTTGAATTTTCTGTGAATGTTCTCAGAAGTTCTCTTTATTCTGAATGACTTTTGTATAACTGGTAAACTGTAAGAGATAGACAAAATATTACTACATAACAAATGTATATCTTGAATTTTCTGTGAATGTACTCAGAAGTTCTCTTTATTCTGAATGACTTTTGTATAACTGATAAACTGTAAGAGATAGACAAAATATTACTACACAACAAATGAATATCTTGAATTTTCTGTGAATGTTCTCAGAAGTTCTCTTTATTCTGAATGACTTTTGTATAACTGGTAAACTGTAAGAGATAGACAAAATATTACTACATAACAAATGTATATCTTGAATTTTCTGTGAATGTACTCAGAAGTTCTCTTTATTCTGAATGACTTTTGTATAACTGATAAACTGTAAGAGATAGACAAAATATTACTACACAACAAATGTATATCTTGAATTTTCTGTGAATTTACTCAGAAGTTCTCTTTATTCTGAATGACTTTTGTATAACTGATAAACTGTAAGAGATAGACAAAATATTACTACACAACAAATGTATATCTTGAATTTTCTGTGAATGTACTCAGAAGTTCTTTTTATTCTGAATGACTTTTGTATAACTGATAAACTGTAAGAGATAGACAAAATATTACTACACAACAAATAAATATCTTGAATTTTCTGTGAATATACTTAGAAGTTCTCTTTATTCTGAATGACTTTTGTATAACTGATAAACTGTAAGAGATAGACAAAATATTACTACACAACAAATGTATATCTTGAATTTTCTGTGAATGTACTCAGAAGTTCTTTTTATTCTGAATGACTTTTGTATAACTGATAAACTGTAAGAGATAGACAAAATATTACTACATAACAAATGTATATCTTGAATTTTCTGTGAATGTACTCAGAAGTTCTTTTTATTCTGAATGACTTTTGTATAACTGATAAACTGTAAGAGATAGACAAAATATTACTACACAACAAATAAATATCTTGAATTTTCTGTGAATATACTTAGAAGTTCTCTTTATTCTGAATGACTTTTGTATAACTGATAAACTGTAAGAGATAGACAAAATATTACTACACAACAAATAAATATCTTGAATTTTCTGTGAATGTACTTAGAAGTTCTCTTTATTCTGAATGACTTTTGTATAACTGATAAACTGTAAGAGATAGACAAAATATTAGTGCACAACAAATGTATATCTTGAATTTTCTGTAAATGTACTCAGAAGTTCTCTTTATTCTGATTGACTTTTGTATAACTGATAAACTGTAAGAGATAGACAAAATATTACTACATAACAAATGTATATCTTGAATTTTCTGTGAATGTACTCAGAAGTTCTCTTTATTCTAAATGACTTTTGTATAACTGATAAACTGTAAGAGATAGACAAAATATTACTACACAACAAATGTATATCTTGAATTTTCTGTGAATGTTCTCAGAAGTTCTCTTTATTCTGAATGACTTTTGTATAACTGATAAACTGTAAGAGACAGACAAAATATTATTACACAACAAATGTATATCTTGAATTTTCTGTGAATGTTCTCAGAAGTTCTCTTTATTCTGAATGACTTTTGTATAACTGGTAAACTGTAAGAGATAGACAAAATATTACTACACAACAAATGAATATCTTGAATTTTCTGTGAATGTTCTCAGAAGTTCTCTTTATTCTGAATGACTTTTGTATAACTGGTAAACTGTAAGAGATAGACAAAATATTACTACATAACAAATGTATATCTTGAATTTTCTGTGAATGTACTCAGAAGTTCTCTTTATTCTGAATGACTTTTGTATAACTGATAAACTGTAAGAGATAGACAAAATATTACTACACAACAAATGTATATCTTGAATTTTCTGTGAATTTACTCAGAAGTTCTCTTTATTCTGAATGACTTTTGTATAACTGATAAACTGTAAGAGATAGACAAAATATTACTACACAACAAATGTATATCTTGAATTTTGTGTGAATGTACTCAGAAGTTCTTTTTATTCTGAATGACTTTTGTATAACTGATAAACTGTAAGATATAGACAAAATATTACTACACAACAAATAAATATCTTGAATTTTCTGTGAATATACTTAGAAGTTCTCTTTATTCTGAATGACTTTTGTATAACTGATAAACTGTAAGAGATAGACAAAATATTACTACACAACAAATGTATATCTTGAATTTTCTGTGAATGTACTCAGAAGTTCTTTTTATTCTGAATGACTTTTGTATAACTGATAAACTGTAAGAGATAGACAAAATATTACTACATAACAAATGTATATCTTGAATTTTCTGTGAATGTACTCAGAAGTTCTTTTTATTCTGAATGACTTTTGTATAACTGATAAACTGTAAGAGATAGACAAAATATTACTACACAACAAATAAATATCTTGAATTTTCTGTGAATATACTTAGAAGTTCTCTTTATTCTGAATGACTTTTGTATAACTGATAAACTGTAAGAGATAGACAAAATATTACTACACAACAAATAAATATCTTGAATTTTCTGTGAATGTACTTAGAAGTTCTCTTTATTCTGAATGACTTTTGTATAACTGATAAACTGTAAGAGATAGACAAAATATTACTACACAACAAATGTATATCTTGAATTTTCTGTGAATGTACTCAGAAGTTCTTTTTATTCTGAATGACTTTTGTATAACTGATAAACTGTAAGAGATAGACAAAATATTACTACATAACAAATGTATATCTTGAATTTTCTGTGAATGTACTCAGAAGTTCTTTTTATTCTGAATGACTTTTGTATAACTGATAAACTGTAAGAGATAGACAAAATATTACTACACAACAAATAAATATCTTGAATTTTCTGTGAATATACTTAGAAGTTCTCTTTATTCTGAATGACTTTTGTATAACTGATAAACTGTAAGAGATAGACAAAATATTACTACACAACAAATAAATAAATTGAATTTTCTGTGAATGTACTCAGAAGTTCTTTTTATTCTGAATGACTTTTGTATAACTGATAAACTGTAAGAGATAGACAAAATATTACTACACAACAAATAAATATCTTGAATTTTCTGTGAATGTACTTAGAAGTTCTCTTTATTCTGAATGACTTTTGTATAACTGATAAACTGTAAGAGATAGACAAAATATTAGTGCACAACAAATGTATATCTTGAATTTTCTGTGAATGTACTCAGAAGTTCTCTTTATTATGATTGACTTTTGTATAACTGATAAACTGTAAGAGATAGACACAATATTACTACATAACAAATGTATATCTTGAATTTTCTGTGAATGTACTCAGAAGTTCTCTTTATTCTGAATGACTTTTGTATAACTGATAAACTGTAAGAGATAGACAAAATATTACTGCACAACAAATGTGTATCTTGAATTTTCTGTGAATGTACTCAGAAGTTCTCTTTATTCTGAATGACTTTTGTATAACTGATAAACTGTAAGAGATAGACAAAATATTACTGCACAACAAATGTATATCTTGAATTTTCTGTGAATGTACTCAGAAGTTCTCTTTACTCTGAATGACTTTTGTATAACTGATAAACTGTAAGAGATAGGCAAAATATTACTACATAACAAATGTATATCTTGAATTTTCTGTGAATGTACTCAGAAGTTCTCTTTATTCTGAATGACTTTTGTATAACTGATAAACTGTAAGAGATAGACAAAATATTACTGCACAACAAATGTGTATCTTGAATTTTCTGTGAATGTTCTCAGAAGTTCTCTTTATTCTGAATGACTTTTGTATAACTGATAAACTGTAAGAGATAGACAAAATATTACTACATAACAAATGTGTATCTTGAATTTTCTGTGAATGTACTCAGAAGTTCTTTTTATTCTGAATGACTTTTGTATAACTGATAAACTGTAAGAGATAGACAAAATATTACTACACAACAAATAAATATCTTGAATTTTCTGTGAATGTTCTCAGAAGTTCTCTTTATTCTGAATGACTTTTGTATAACTGATAAACTGTAAGAGATAGACAAAATATTACTACACAACAAATAAATATCTTGAATTTTCTGTGAATGTACTTAGAAGTTCTCTTTATTCTGAATGACTTTTGTATAACTGATAAACTGTAAGAGATAGACAAAATATTACTACACAACAAATGTATATCTTGAATTTTCTGTGAATGTACTCAGAAGTTCTTTTTATTCTGAATGACTTTTGTATAACTGATAAACTGTAAGAGATAGACAAAATATTACTACACAACAAATAAATATCTTGAATTTTCTGTGAATGTACTCAGAAGTTCTTTTTATTCTGAATGACTTTTGTATAACTGATAAACTGTAAGAGATAGACAAAATATTACTACACAACAAATAAATATCTTGAATTTTCTGTGAATGTACTTAGAAGTTCTCTTTATTCTGAATGACTTTTGTAT
Organism: Mantis religiosa; assembly: GCA_030765055.1. Lineage (NCBI taxonomy): Eukaryota > Metazoa > Arthropoda > Insecta > Mantodea > Mantidae > Mantis > Mantis religiosa. The sequence continues at coordinate 233,111,938 of CM060951.1, read as the reverse complement.
AACTGATAAACTGTAAGAGATAGACAAAATATTAGTGCACAACAAATGTATATCTTGAATTTTCTGTGAATGTACTCAGAAGTTCTCTTTATTCTAATTGACTTTTGTATAACTGATAAACTGTAAGAGATAGACACAATATTACTACATAACAAATGTATATCTTGAATTTTCTGTGAATGTTCTCAGAAGTTCTCTTTATTCTGAATGACTTTTGTATAACTGGTAAACTGTAAGAGATAGACAAAATATTACTACATAACAAATGTATATCTTGAATTTTCTGTGAATGTACTCAGAAGTTCTCTTTATTCTGAATGACTTTTGTATAACTGATAAACTGTAAGAGATAGACAAAATATTACTACACAACAAATGAATATCTTGAATTTTCTGTGAATGTTCTCAGAAGTTCTCTTTATTCTGAATGACTTTTGTATAACTGGTAAACTGTAAGAGATAGACAAAATATTACTACATAACAAATGTATATCTTGAATTTTCTGTGAATGTACTCAGAAGTTCTCTTTATTCTGAATGACTTTTGTATAACTGATAAACTGTAAGAGATAGACAAAATATTACTACACAACAAATGTATATCTTGAATTTTCTGTGAATTTACTCAGAAGTTCTCTTTATTCTGAATGACTTTTGTATAACTGATAAACTGTAAGAGATAGACAAAATATTACTACACAACAAATGTATATCTTGAATTTTCTGTGAATGTACTCAGAAGTTCTTTTTATTCTGAATGACTTTTGTATAACTGATAAACTGTAAGAGATAGACAAAATATTACTACACAACAAATAAATATCTTGAATTTTCTGTGAATATACTTAGAAGTTCTCTTTATTCTGAATGACTTTTGTATAACTGATAAACTGTAAGAGATAGACAAAATATTACTACACAACAAATGTATATCTTGAATTTTCTGTGAATGTACTCAGAAGTTCTTTTTATTCTGAATGACTTTTGTATAACTGATAAACTGTAAGAGATAGACAAAATATTACTACATAACAAATGTATATCTTGAATTTTCTGTGAATGTACTCAGAAGTTCTTTTTATTCTGAATGACTTTTGTATAACTGATAAACTGTAAGAGATAGACAAAATATTACTACACAACAAATAAATATCTTGAATTTTCTGTGAATATACTTAGAAGTTCTCTTTATTCTGAATGACTTTTGTATAACTGATAAACTGTAAGAGATAGACAAAATATTACTACACAACAAATAAATATCTTGAATTTTCTGTGAATGTACTTAGAAGTTCTCTTTATTCTGAATGACTTTTGTATAACTGATAAACTGTAAGAGATAGACAAAATATTACTACACAACAAATGTATATCTTGAATTTTCTGTGAATGTACTCAGAAGTTCTTTTTATTCTGAATGACTTTTGTATAACTGATAAACTGTAAGAGATAGACAAAATATTACTACATAACAAATGTATATCTTGAATTTTCTGTGAATGTACTCAGAAGTTCTTTTTATTCTGAATGACTTTTGTATAACTGATAAACTGTAAGAGATAGACAAAATATTACTACACAACAAATAAATAAATTGAATTTTCTGTGAATGTACTCAGAAGTTCTTTTTATTCTGAATGACTTTTGTATAACTGATAAACTGTAAGAGATAGACAAAATATTACTACACAACAAATAAATATCTTGAATTTTCTGTGAATGTACTTAGAAGTTCTCTTTATTCTGAATGACTTTTGTATAACTGATAAACTGTAAGAGATAGACAAAATATTAGTGCACAACAAATGTATATCTTGAATTTTCTGTGAATGTACTCAGAAGTTCTCTTTATTATGATTGACTTTTGTATAACTGATAAACTGTAAGAGATAGACACAATATTACTACATAACAAATGTATATCTTGAATTTTCTGTGAATGTACTCAGAAGTTCTCTTTATTCTGAATGACTTTTGTATAACTGATAAACTGTAAGAGATAGACAAAATATTACTGCACAACAAATGTGTATCTTGAATTTTCTGTGAATGTACTCAGAAGTTCTCTTTATTCTGAATGACTTTTGTATAACTGATAAACTGTAAGAGATAGACAAAATATTACTGCACAACAAATGTATATCTTGAATTTTCTGTGAATGTACTCAGAAGTTCTCTTTACTCTGAATGACTTTTGTATAACTGATAAACTGTAAGAGATAGGCAAAATATTACTACATAACAAATGTATATCTTGAATTTTCTGTGAATGTACTCAGAAGTTCTCTTTATTCTGAATGACTTTTGTATAACTGATAAACTGTAAGAGATAGACAAAATATTACTGCACAACAAATGTGTATCTTGAATTTTCTGTGAATGTTCTCAGAAGTTCTCTTTATTCTGAATGACTTTTGTATAACTGATAAACTGTAAGAGATAGACAAAATATTACTACATAACAAATGTGTATCTTGAATTTTCTGTGAATGTACTCAGAAGTTCTTTTTATTCTGAATGACTTTTGTATAACTGATAAACTGTAAGAGATAGACAAAATATTACTACACAACAAATAAATATCTTGAATTTTCTGTGAATGTTCTCAGAAGTTCTCTTTATTCTGAATGACTTTTGTATAACTGATAAACTGTAAGAGATAGACAAAATATTACTACACAACAAATAAATATCTTGAATTTTCTGTGAATGTACTTAGAAGTTCTCTTTATTCTGAATGACTTTTGTATAACTGATAAACTGTAAGAGATAGACAAAATATTACTACACAACAAATGTATATCTTGAATTTTCTGTGAATGTACTCAGAAGTTCTTTTTATTCTGAATGACTTTTGTATAACTGATAAACTGTAAGAGATAGACAAAATATTACTACACAACAAATAAATATCTTGAATTTTCTGTGAATGTACTCAGAAGTTCTTTTTATTCTGAATGACTTTTGTATAACTGATAAACTGTAAGAGATAGACAAAATATTACTACACAACAAATAAATATCTTGAATTTTCTGTGAATGTACTTAGAAGTTCTCTTTATTCTGAATGACTTTTGTATAACTGATAAACTGTAAGAGATAGACAAAATATTAGTGCACAACAAATGTATATCTTGAATTTTCTGTGAATGTACTCAGAAGTTCTCTTTATTCTAATTGACTTTTGTATAACTGATAAACTGTAAGAGATAGACACAATATTACTACATAACAAATGTATATCTTGAATTTTCTGTGAATGTTCTCAGAAGTTCTCTTTATTCTGAATGACTTTTGTATAACTGGTAAACTGTAAGAGATAGACAAAATATTACTACATAACAAATGTATATCTTGAATTTTCTGTGAATGTACTCAGAAGTTCTCTTTATTCTGAATGACTTTTGTATAACTGATAAACTGTAAGAGATAGACAAAATATTACTACACAACAAATGAATATCTTGAATTTTCTGTGAATGTTCTCAGAAGTTCTCTTTATTCTGAATGACTTTTGTATAACTGGTAAACCGTAAGAGATAGACAAAATATTACTACATAACAAATGTATATCTTGAATTTTCTGTGAATGTACTCAGAAGTTCTCTTTATTCTGAATGACTTTTGTATAACTGATAAACTGTAAGAGATAGACAAAATATTACTACACAACAAATGTATATCTTGAATTTTCTGTGAATTTACTCAGAAGTTCTCTTTATTCTGAATGACTTTTGTATAACTGATAAACTGTAAGAGATAGACAAAATATTACTACACAACAAATGTATATCTTGAATTTTCTGTGAATGTACTCAGAAGTTCTTTTTATTCTGAATGACTTTTGTATAACTGATAAACTGTAAGAGATAGACAAAATATTACTACACAACAAATAAATATCTTGAATTTTCTGTGAATATACTTAGAAGTTCTCTTTATTCTGAATGACTTTTGTATAACTGATAAACTGTAAGAGATAGACAAAATATTACTACACAACAAATGTATATCTTGAATTTTCTGTGAATGTACTCAGAAGTTCTTTTTATTCTGAATGACTTTTGTATAACTGATAAACTGTAAGAGATAGACAAAATATTACTACATAACAAATGTATATCTTGAATTTTCTGTGAATGTACTCAGAAGTTCTTTTTATTCTGAATGACTTTTGTATAACTGATAAACTGTAAGAGATAGACAAAATATTACTACACAACAAATAAATATCTTGAATTTTCTGTGAATATACTTAGAAGTTCTCTTTATTCTGAATGACTTTTGTATAACTGATAAACTGTAAGAGATAGACAAAATATTACTACACAACAAATAAATATCTTGAATTTTCTGTGAATGTACTTAGAAGTTCTCTTTATTCTGAATGACTTTTGTATAACTGATAAACTGTAAGAGATAGACAAAATATTACTACACAACAAATGTATATCTTGAATTTTCTGTGAATGTACTCAGAAGTTCTTTTTATTCTGAATGACTTTTGTATAACTGATAAACTGTAAGAGATAGACAAAATATTACTACATAACAAATGTATATCTTGAATTTTCTGTGAATGTACTCAGAAGTTCTTTTTATTCTGAATGACTTTTGTATAACTGATAAACTGTAAGAGATAGACAAAATATTACTACACAACAAATAAATATCTTGAATTTTCTGTGAATATACTTAGAAGTTCTCTTTATTCTGAATGACTTTTGTATAACTGATAAACTGTAAGAGATAGACAAAATATTACTACACAACAAATAAATATCTTGAATTTTCTGTGAATGTACTCAGAAGTTCTTTTTATTCTGAATGACTTTTGTATAACTGATAAACTGTAAGAGATAGACAAAATATTACTACACAACAAATAAATATCTTGAATTTTCTGTGAATGTACTTAGAAGTTCTCTTTATTCTGAATGACTTTTGTATAACTGATAAACTGTAAGAGATAGACAAAATATTAGTGCACAAAAAATGTATATCTTGAATTTTCTGTGAATGTACTCAGAAGTTCTCTTTATTATGATTGACTTTTGTATAACTGATAAACTGTAAGAGATAGACACAATATTACTACATAACAAATGTATATCTTGAATTTTCTGTGAATGTACTCAGAAGTTCTCTTTATTCTGAATGACTTTTGTATAACTGATAAACTGTAAGAGATAGACAAAATATTACTGCACAACAAATGTGTATCTTGAATTTGCTGTGAATGTACTCAGAAGTTCTCTTTATTCTGAATGACTTTTGTATAACTGATAAACTGTAAGAGATAGACAAAATATTACTGCACAACAAATGTATATCTTGAATTTTCTGTGAATGTACTCAGAAGTTCTCTTTACTCTGAATGACTTTTGTATAACTGATAAACTGTAAGAGATAGGCAAAATATTACTACATAACAAATGTATATCTTGAATTTTCTGTGAATGTACTCAGAAGTTCTCTTTATTCTGAATGACTTTTGTATAACTGATAAACTGTAAGAGATAGACAAAATATTACAGCACAACAAATGTGTATCTTGAATTTTCTGTGAATGTACTCAGAAGTTCTTTTTATTCTGAATGACTTTTGTATAACTGATAAACTGTAAGAGATAGACAAAATATTACTACACAACAAATAAATATCTTGAATTTTCTGTGAATGTTCTCAGAAGTTCTCTTTATTCTGAATGACTTTTGTATAACTGATAAACTGTAAGAGATAGACAAAATATTACTACACAACAAATAAATATCTTGAATTTTCTGTGAATGTACTTAGAAGTTCTCTTTATTCTGAATGACTTTTGTATAACTGATAAACTGTAAGAGATAGACAAAATATTACTACACAACAAATGTATATCTTGAATTTTCTGTGAATGTACTCAGAAGTTCTTTTTATTCTGAATGACTTTTGTATAACTGATAAACTGTAAGAGATAGACAAAATATTACTACATAACAAATGTATATCTTGAATTTTCTGTGAATGTACTCAGAAGTTCTTTTTATTCTGAATGACTTTTGTATAACTGATAAACTGTAAGAGATAGACAAAATATTACTACACAACAAATAAATATCTTGAATTTTCTGTGAATATACTTAGAAGTTCTCTTTATTCTGAATGACTTTTGTATAACTGATAAACTGTAAGAGATAGACAAAATATTACTACACAACAAATAAATATCTTGAATTTTCTGTGAATGTACTCAGAAGTTCTTTTTATTCTGAATGACTTTTGTATAACTGATAAACTGTAAGAGATAGACAAAATATTACTACACAACAAATAAATATCTTGAATTTTCTGTGAATGTACTTAGAAGTTCTCTTTATTCTGAATGACTTTTGTATAACTGATAAACTGTAAGAGATAGACAAAATATTAGTGCACAACAAATGTATATCTTGAATTTTCTGTGAATGTACTCAGTAGTTCTCTTTATTCTGATTGACTTTTGTATAACTGATAAACTGTAAGAGATAGACAAAATATTAGTGTACAACAAATGTATATCTTGAATTTTCTGTGAATGTACTCAGTAGTTCTCTTTATTCTGAATGACTTTTGTATAACTGATAAACTGTAAGAGATAGACAAAATATTACTACATAACAAATGTATATCTTGAATTTTCTGTGAATGTACTCAGAAGTTCTTTTTATTCTGAATGACTTTTGTATAACTGATAAACTGTAAGAGATAGACAAAATATTACTACACAACAAATAAATATCTTGAATTTTCTGTGAATATACTTAGAAGTTCTCTTTATTCTGAATGACTTTTGTATAACTGATAAACTGTAAGAGATAGACAAAATATTACTACACAACAAATAAATATCTTGAATTTTCTGTGAATGTACTCAGAAGTTCTTTTTATTCTGAATGACTTTTGTATAACTGATAAACTGTAAGAGATAGACAAAATATTACTACACAACAAATAAATATCTTGAATTTTCTGTGAATGTACTTAGAAGTTCTCTTTATTCTGAATGACTTTTGTATAACTGATAAACTGTAAGAGATAGACAAAATATTAGTGCACAACAAATGTATATCTTGAATTTTCTGTGAATGTACTCAGTAGTTCTCTTTATTCTGATTGACTTTTGTATAACTGATAAACTGTAAGAGATAGACAAAATATTAGTGCACAACAAATGTATATCTTGAATTTTCTGTGAATGTACTCAGTAGTTCTCTTTATTCTGAATGACTTTTGTATAACTGATAAACTGTAAGAGATAGACAAAATATTAGTGCACAAAAAATGTATATCTTGAATTTTCTGTGAATGTACTCAGAAGTTCTCTTTATTCTGATTGACTTTTGTATAACTGATAAACTGTAAGAGATAGACACAATATTACTACATAACAAATGTATATCTTGAATTTTCTGTGAATGTTCTCAGAAGTTCTCTTTATTCTGAATGACTTTTGTATAACTGGTAAACTGTAAGAGATAGACAAAATATTACTACATAACAAATGTATATCTTGAATTTTCTGTGAATGTACTCAGAAGTTCTCTTTATTCTGAATGACTTTTGTATAACTGATAAACTGTAAGAGATAGACAAAATATTACTACACAACAAATGAATATCTTGAATTTTCTGTGAATGTTCTCAGAAGTTCTCTTTATTCTGAATGACTTTTGTATAACTGGTAAACTGTAAGAGATAGACAAAATATTACTACATAACAAATGTATATCTTGAATTTTCTGTGAATGTACTCAGAAGTTCTCTTTATTCTGAATGACTTTTGTATAACTGATAAACTGTAAGAGATAGACAAAATATTACTACACAACAAATGTATATCTTGAATTTTCTGTGAATTTACTCAGAAGTTCTCTTTATTCTGAATGACTTTTGTATAACTGATAAACTGTAAGAGATAGACAAAATATTACTACACAACAAATAAATATCTTGAATTTTCTGTGAATGTACTTAGAAGTTCTCTTTATTCTGAATGACTTTTGTATAACTGATAAACTGTAACAGATAGACAAAATATTACTACACAACAAATGTATATCTTGAATTTTCTGTGAATGTTCTCAGAAGTTCTCTTTATTCTGAATGACTTTTGTATAACTGGTAAACTGTAAGAGATAGACAAAATATTACTACATAACAAATGTATATCTTGAATTTTCTGTGAATGTACTCAGAAGTTCTCTTTATTCTGAATGACTTTTGTATAACTGATAAACTGTAAGAGATAGACAAAATATTACTACACAACAAATGTATATCTTGAATTTTCTGTGAATGTTCTCAGAAGTTCTCTTTATTCTGAATGACTTTTGTATAACTGGTAAACTGTAAGAGATAGACAAAATATTACTACATAACAAATGTATATCTTGAATTTTCTGTGAATGTACTCAGAAGTTCTCTTTATTCTAAATGACTTTTGTATAACTGATAAACTGTAAGAGATAGACAAAATATTACTACACAACAAATGTATATCTTGAATTTTCTGTGAATGTTCTCAGAAGTTCTCTTTATTCTGAATGACTTTTGTATAACTGATAAACTGTAAGAGACAGACAAAATATTACTACACAACAAATGTATATCTTGAATTTTCTGTGAATGTTCTCAGAAGTTCTCTTTATTCTGAATGACTTTTGTATAACTGGTAAACTGTAAGAGATAGACAAAATATTACTACATAACAAATGTATATCTTGAATTTTCTGTGAATGTACTCAGAAGTTCTCTTTATTCTGAATGACTTTTGTATAACTGATAAACTGTAAGAGATAGACAAAATATTACTACACAACAAATGAATATCTTGAATTTTCTGTGAATGTTCTCAGAAGTTCTCTTTATTCTGAATGACTTTTGTATAACTGGTAAACTGTAAGAGATAGACAAAATATTACTACATAACAAATGTATATCTTGAATTTTCTGTGAATGTACTCAGAAGTTCTCTTTATTCTGAATGACTTTTGTATAACTGATAAACTGTAAGAGATAGACAAAATATTACTACACAACAAATGTATATCTTGAATTTTCTGTGAATTTACTCAGAAGTTCTCTTTATTCTGAATGACTTTTGTATAACTGATAAACTGTAAGAGATAGACAAAATATTACTACACAACAAATGTATATCTTGAATTTTCTGTGAATGTACTCAGAAGTTCTTTTTATTCTGAATGACTTTTGTATAACTGATAAACTGTAAGAGATAGACAAAATATTACTACACAACAAATGTATATCTTGAATTTTCTGTGAATGTACTCAGAAGTTCTTTTTATTCTGAATGACTTTTGTATAACTGATAAACTGTAAGAGATAGACAAAATATTACTACATAACAAATGTATATCTTGAATTTTCTGTGAATGTACTCAGAAGTTCTTTTTATTCTGAATGACTTTTGTATAACTGATAAACTGTAAGAGATAGACAAAATATTACTACACAACAAATAAATATCTTGAATTTTCTGTGAATATACTTAGAAGTTCTCTTTATTCTGAATGACTTTTGTATAACTGATAAACTGTAAGAGATAGACAAAATATTACTACACAACAAATAAATATCTTGAATTTTCTGTGAATGTACTTAGAAGTTCTCTTTATTCTGAATGACTTTTGTATAACTGATAAACTGTAAGAGATAGACAAAATATTAGTGCACAACAAATGTATATCTTGAATTTTCTGTAAATGTACTCAGAAGTTCTCTTTATTCTGATTGACTTTTGTATAACTGATAAACTGTAAGAGATAGACAAAATATTACTACATAACAAATGTATATCTTGAATTTTCTGTGAATGTACTCAGAAGTTCTCTTTATTCTAAATGACTTTTGTATAACTGATAAACTGTAAGAGATAGACAAAATATTACTACACAACAAATGTATATCTTGAATTTTCTGTGAATGTTCTCAGAAGTTCTCTTTATTCTGAATGACTTTTGTATAACTGATAAACTGTAAGAGACAGACAAAATATTACTACACAACAAATGTATATCTTGAATTTTCTGTGAATGTTCTCAGAAGTTCTCTTTATTCTGAATGACTTTTGTATAACTGGTAAACTGTAAGAGATAGACAAAATATTACTACACAACAAATGAATATCTTGAATTTTCTGTGAATGTTCTCAGAAGTTCTCTTTATTCTGAATGACTTTTGTATAACTGGTAAACTGTAAGAGATAGACAAAATATTACTACATAACAAATGTATATCTTGAATTTTCTGTGAATGTACTCAGAAGTTCTCTTTATTCTGAATGACTTTTGTATAACTGATAAACTGTAAGAGATAGACAAAATATTACTACACAACAAATGTATATCTTGAATTTTCTGTGAATTTACTCAGAAGTTCTCTTTATTCTGAATGACTTTTGTATAACTGATAAACTGTAAGAGATAGACAAAATATTACTACACAACAAATGTATATCTTGAATTTTCTGTGAATGTACTCAGAAGTTCTTTTTATTCTGAATGACTTTTGTATAACTGATAAACTGTAAGAGATAGACAAAATATTACTACACAACAAATAAATATCTTGAATTTTCTGTGAATGTACTTAGAAGTTCTCTTTATTCTGAATGACTTTTGTATAACTGATAAACTGTAAGAGATAGACAAAATATTAGTGCACAACAAATGTATATCTTGAATTTTCTGTGAATGTACTCAGAAGTTCTCTTTATTCTGATTGACTTTTGTATAACTGATAAACTGTAAGAGATAGACACAATATTACTACATAACAAATGTATATCTTGAATTTTCTGTGAATGTTCTCAGAAGTTCTCTTTATTCCGAATGACTTTTGTATAACTGGTAAACTGTAAGAGATAGACAAAATATTACTACATAACAAATGTATATCTTGAATTTTCTGTGAATGTACTCAGAAGTTCTCTTTATTCTGAATGACTTTTGTATAACTGATAAACTGTAAGAGATAGACAAAATATTACTACACAACAAATGAATATCTTGAATTTTCTGTGAATGTTCTCAGAAGTTCTCTTTATTCTGAATGACTTTTGTATAACTGGTAAACTGTAAGAGATAGACAAAATATTACTACATAACAAATGTATATCTTGAATTTTCTGTGAATGTACTCAGAAGTTCTCTTTATTCTGAATGACTTTTGTATAACTGATAAACTGTAAGAGATAGACAAAATATTACTACACAACAAATGTATATCTTGAATTTTCTGTGAATTTACTCAGAAGTTCTCTTTATTCTGAATGACTTTTGTATAACTGATAAACTGTAAGAGATAGACAAAATATTACTACACAACAAATGTATATCTTGAATTTTCTGTGAATGTACTCAGAAGTTCTTTTTATTCTGAATGACTTTTGTATAACTGATAAACTGTAAGAGATAGATAAAATATTACTACACAACAAATGTATATCTTGAATTTTCTGTGAATGTACTCAGAAGTTCTTTTTATTCTGAATGACTTTTGTATAACTGATAAACTGTAAGAGATAGACAAAATATTACTACATAACAAATGTATATCTTGAATTTTCTGTGAATGTACTCAGAAGTTCTTTTTATTCTGAATGACTTTTGTATAACTGATAAACTGTAAGAGATAGACAAAATATTACTACACAACAAATAAATATCTTGAATTTTCTGTGAATATACTTAGAAGTTCTCTTTATTCTGAATGACTTTTGTATAACTGATAAACTGTAAGAGATAGACAAAATATTACTACACAACAAATAAATATCTTGAATTTTCTGTGAATGTACTTAGAAGTTCTCTTTATTCTGAATGACTTTTGTATAACTGATAAACTGTAAGAGATAGACAAAATATTACTACACAACAAATGTATATCTTGAATTTTCTGTGAATGTACTCAGAAGTTCTTTTTATTCTGAATGACTTTTGTATAACTGATAAACTGTAAGAGATAGACAAAATATTACTACATAACAAATGTATATCTTGAATTTTCTGTGAATGTACTCAGAAGTTCTTTTTATTCTGAATGACTTTTGTATAACTGATAAACTGTAAGAGATAGACAAAATATTACTACACAACAAATAAATATCTTGAATTTTCTGTGAATATACTTAGAAGTTCTCTTTATTCTGAATGACTTTTGTATAACTGATAAACTGTAAGAGATAGACAAAATATTACTACACAACAAATAAATATCTTGAATTTTCTGTGAATGTACTCAGAAGTTCTTTTTATTCTGAATGACTTTTGTATAACTGATAAACTGTAAGAGATAGACAAAATATTACTACACAACAAATAAATATCTTGAATTTTCTGTGAATGTACTTAGAAGTTCTCTTTATTCTGAATGACTTTTGTATAACTGATAAACTGTAAGAGATAGACAAAATATTAGTGCACAACAAATGTATATCTTGAATTTTCTGTGAATGTACTCAGAAGTTCTCTTTATTATGATTGACTTTTGTATAACTGATAAACTGTAAGAGATAGACAAAATATTACTGCACAACAAATGTGTATCTTGAATTTGCTGTGAATGTACTCAGAAGTTCTCTTTATTCTGAATGACTTTTGTATAACTGATAAACTGTAAGAGATAGACAAAATATTACTGCACAACAAATGTATATCTTGAATTTTCTGTGAATGTACTCAGAAGTTCTCTTTACTCTGAATGACTTTTGTATAACTGATAAACTGTAAGAGATAGGCAAAATATTACTACATAACAAATGTATATCTTGAATTTTCTGTGAATGTACTCAGAAGTTCTCTTTATTCTGAATGACTTTTGTATAACTGATAAACTGTAAGAGATAGACAAAATATTACAGCACAACAAATGTGTATCTTGAATTTTCTGTGAATGTACTCAGAAGTTCTTTTTATTCTGAATGACTTTTGTATAACTGATAAACTGTAAGAGATAGACAAAATATTACTACACAACAAATAAATATCTTGAATTTTCTGTGAATGTTCTCAGAAGTTCTCTTTATTCTGAATGACTTTTGTATAACTGATAAACTGTAAGAGATAGACAAAATATTACTACACAACAAATAAATATCTTGAATTTTCTGTGAATGTACTTAGAAGTTCTCTTTATTCTGAATGACTTTTGTATAACTGATAAACTGTAAGAGATAGACAAAATATTACTACACAACAAATGTATATCTTGAATTTTCTGTGAATGTACTCAGAAGTTCTTTTTATTCTGAATGACTTTTGTATAACTGATAAACTGTAAGAGATAGACAAAATATTACTACATAACAAATGTATATCTTGAATTTTCTGTGAATGTACTCAGAAGTTCTTTTTATTCTGAATGACTTTTGTATAACTGATAAACTGTAAGAGATAGACAAAATATTACTACACAACAAATGTATATCTTGAATTTTCTGTGAATATACTTAGAAGTTCTCTTTATTCTGAATGACTTTTGTATAACTGATAAACTGTAAGAGATAGACAAAATATTACCACACAACAAATAAATATCTTGAATTTTCTGTGAATGTACTCAGAAGTTCTTTTTATTCTGAATGACTTTTGTATAACTGATAAACTGTAAGAGATAGACAAAATATTACTACACAACAAATAAATATCTTGAATTTTCTGTGAATGTACTTAGAAGTTCTCTTTATTCTGAATGACTTTTGTATAACTGATAAACTGTAAGAGATAGACAAAATATTAGTGCACAACAAATGTATATCTTGAATTTTCTGTGAATGTACTCAGTAGTTCTCTTTATTCTGATTGACTTTTGTATAACTGATAAACTGTAAGAGATAGACAAAATATTAGTGCACAACAAATGTATATCTTGAATTTTCTGTGAATGTACTCAGTAGTTCTCTTTATTCTGAATGACTTTTGTATAACTGATAAACTGTAAGAGATAGACAAAATATTAGTGCACAACAAATGTATATCTTGAATTTTCTGTGAATGTACTCAGAAGTTCTCTTTATTCTGATTGACTTTTGTATAACTGATAAACTGTAAGAGATAGACACAATATTACTACATAACAAATGTATATCTTGAATTTTCTGTGAATGTTCTCAGAAGTTCTCTTTATTCTGAATGACTTTTGTATAACTGGTAAACTGTAAGAGATAGACAAAATATTACTACATAACAAATGTATATCTTGAATTTTCTGTGAATGTACTCAGAAGTTCTCTTTATTCTGAATGACTTTTGTATAACTGATAAACTGTAAGAGATAGACAAAATATTACTACACAACAAATGAATATCTTGAATTTTCTGTGAATGTTCTCAGAAGTTCTCTTTATTCTGAATGACTTTTGTATAACTGGTAAACTGTAAGAGATAGACAAAATATTACTACATAACAAATGTATATCTTGAATTTTCTGTGAATGTACTCAGAAGTTCTCTTTATTCTGAATGACTTTTGTATAACTGATAAACTGTAAGAGATAGACAAAATATTACTACACAACAAATGTATATCTTGAATTTTCTGTGAATTTACTCAGAAGTTCTCTTTATTCTGAATGACTTTTGTATAACTGATAAACTGTAAGAGATAGACAAAATATTACTACACAACAAATAAATATCTTGAATTTTCTGTGAATGTACTTAGAAGTTCTCTTTATTCTGAATGACTTTTGTATAACTGATAAACTGTAACAGATAGACAAAATATTACTACACAACAAATGTATATCTTGAATTTTCTGTGAATGTTCTCAGAAGTTCTCTTTATTCTGAATGACTTTTGTATAACTGGTAAACTGTAAGAGATAGACAAAATATTACTACATAACAAATGTATATCTTGAATTTTCTGTGAATGTACTCAGAAGTTCTCTTTATTCTGAATGACTTTTGTATAACTGATAAACTGTAAGAGATAGACAAAATATTACTACACAACAAATGTATATCTTGAATTTTCTGTGAATGTTCTCAGAAGTTCTCTTTATTCTGAATGACTTTTGTATAACTGGTAAACTGTAAGAGATAGACAAAATATTACTACATAACAAATGTATATCTTGAATTTTCTGTGAATGTACTCAGAAGTTCTCTTTATTCTAAATGACTTTTGTATAACTGATAAACTGTAAGGGATAGACAAAATATTACTACACAACAAATGTATATCTTGAATTTTCTGTGAATGTTCTCAGAAGTTCTCTTTATTCTGAATGACTTTTGTATAACTGATAAACTGTAAGAGACAGACAAAATATTACTACACAACAAATGTATATCTTGAATTTTCTGTGAATGTTCTCAGAAGTTCTCTTTATTCTGAATGACTTTTGTATAACTGGTAAACTGTAAGAGATAGACAAAATATTACTACATAACAAATGTATATCTTGAATTTTCTGTGAATGTACTCAGAAGTTCTCTTTATTCTGAATGACTTTTGTATAACTGATAAACTGTAAGAGATAGACAAAATATTACTACACAACAAATGAATATCTTGAATTTTCTGTGAATGTTCTCAGAAGTTCTCTTTATTCTGAATGACTTTTGTATAACTGGTAAACTGTAAGAGATAGACAAAATATTACTACATAACAAATGTATATCTTGAATTTTCTGTGAATGTACTCAGAAGTTCTCTTTATTCTGAATGACTTTTGTATAACTGATAAACTGTAAGAGATAGACAAAATATTACTACACAACAAATGTATATCTTGAATTTTCTGTGAATTTACTCAGAAGTTCTCTTTATTCTGAATGACTTTTGTATAACTGATAAACTGTAAGAGATAGACAAAATATTACTACACAACAAATGTATATCTTGAATTTTCTGTGAATGTACTCAGAAGTTCTTTTTATTCTGAATGACTTTTGTATAACTGATAAACTGTAAGAGATAGACAAAATATTACTACACAACAAATGTATATCTTGAATTTTCTGTGAATGTACTCAGAAGTTCTTTTTATTCTGAATGACTTTTGTATAACTGATAAACTGTAAGAGATAGACAAAATATTACTACATAACAAATGTATATCTTGAATTTTCTGTGAATGTACTCAGAAGTTCTTTTTATTCTGAATGCCTTTTGTATAACTGATAAACTGTAAGAGATAGACAAAATATTACTACACAACAAATAAATATCTTGAATTTTCTGTGAATATACTTAGAAGTTCTCTTTATTCTGAATGACTTTTGTATAACTGATAAACTGTAAGAGATAGACAAAATATTACTACACAACAAATAAATATCTTGAATTTTCTGTGAATGTACTTAGAAGTTCTCTTTATTCTGAATGACTTTTGTATAACTGATAAACTGTAAGAGATAGACAAAATATTAGTGCACAACAAATGTATATCTTGAATTTTCTGTAAATGTACTCAGAAGTTCTCTTTATTCTGATTGACTTTTGTATAACTGATAAACTGTAAGAGATAGACAAAATATTACTACATAACAAATGTATATCTTGAATTTTCTGTGAATGTACTCAGAAGTTCTCTTTATTCTAAATGACTTTTGTATAACTGATAAACTGTAAGAGATAGACAAAATATTACTACACAACAAATGTATATCTTGAATTTTCTGTGAATGTTCTCAGAAGTTCTCTTTATTCTGAATGACTTTTGTATAACTGATAAACTGTAAGAGACAGACAAAATATTACTACACAACAAATGTATATCTTGAATTTTCTGTGAATGTTCTCAGAAGTTCTCTTTATTCTGAATGACTTTTGTATAACTGGTAAACTGTAAGAGATAGACAAAATATTACTACACAACAAATGAATATCTTGAATTTTCTGTGAATGTTCTCAGAAGTTCTCTTTATTCTGAATGACTTTTGTATAACTGGTAAACTGTAAGAGATAGACAAAATATTACTACATAACAAATGTATATCTTGAATTTTCTGTGAATGTACTCAGAAGTTCTCTTTATTCTGAATGACTTTTGTATAACTGATAAACTGTAAGAGATAGACAAAATATTACTACACAACAAATGTATATCTTGAATTTTCTGTGAATTTACTCAGAAGTTCTCTTTATTCTGAATGACTTTTGTATAACTGATAAACTGTAAGAGATAGACAAAATATTACTACACAACAAATGTATATCTTGAATTTTCTGTGAATGTACTCAGAAGTTCTTTTTATTCTGAATGACTTTTGTATAACTGATAAACTGTAAGATATAGACAAAATATTACTACACAACAAATAAATATCTTGAATTTTCTGTGAATATACTTAGAAGTTCTCTTTATTCTGAATGACTTTTGTATAACTGATAAACTGTAAGAGATAGACAAAATATTACTACACAACAAATGTATATCTTGAATTTTCTGTGAATGTACTCAGAAGTTCTTTTTATTCTGAATGACTTTTGTATAACTGATAAACTGTAAGAGATAGACAAAATATTACTACATAACAAATGTATATCTTGAATTTTCTGTGAATGTACTCAGAAGTTCTTTTTATTCTGAATGACTTTTGTATAACTGATAAACTGTAAGAGATAGACAAAATATTACTACACAACAAATAAATATCTTGAATTTTCTGAGAATATACTTAGAAGTTCTCTTTATTCTGAATGACTTTTGTATAACTGATAAACTGTAAGAGATAGACAAAATATTACTACACAACAAATAAATATCTTGAATTTTCTGTGAATGTACTTAGAAGTTCTCTTTATTCTGAATGACTTTTGTATAACTGATAAACTGTAAGAGATAGACAAAATATTACTACACAACAAATGTATATCTTGAATTTTCTGTGAATCTACTCAGAAGTTCTTTTTATTCTGAATGACTTTTGTATAACTGATAAACTGTAAGAGATAGACAAAATATTACTACATAACAAATGTATATCTTGAATTTTCTGTGAATGTACTCAGAAGTTCATTTTATTCTGAATGACTTTTGTATAACTGATAAACTGTAAGAGATAGACAAAATATTACTACACAACAAATGTATATCTTGAATTTTCTGTGAATGTACTCAGAAGTTCTTTTTATTCTGAATGACTTTTGTATAACTGATAAACTGTAAGAGATAGACAAAATATTACTACATAACAAATGTATATCTTGAATTTTCTGTGAATGTACTCAGAAGTTCTTTTTATTCTGAATGACTTTTGTATAACTGATAAACTGTAAGAGATAGACAAAATATTACTACACAACAAATAAATATCTTGAATTTTCTGTGAATATACTTAGAAGTTCTCTTTATTCTGAATGACTTTTGTATAACTGATAAACTGTAAGAGATAGACAAAATATTACTACACAACAAATAAATATCTTGAATTTTCTGTGAATGTACTCAGAAGTTCTTTTTATTCTGAATGACTTTTGTATAACTGATAAACTGTAAGAGATAGACAAAATATTACTACACAACAAATAAATATCTTGAATTTTCTGTGAATGTACTTAGAAGTTCTCTTTATTCTGAATGACTTTTGTATAACTGATAAACTGTAAGAGATAGAGAAAATATTAGTGCACAACAAATGTATATCTTGAATTTTCTGTGAATGTACTCAGAAGTTCTCTTTATTATGATTGACTTTTGTATAACTGATAAACTGTAAGAGATAGACAAAATATTACTGCACAACAAATGTGTATCTTGAATTTTCTGTGAATGTACTCAGAAGTTCTCTTTATTCTGAATGACTTTTGTATAACTGATAAACTGTAAGAGATAGACAAAATATTACTGCACAACAAATGTATATCTTGAATTTTCTGTGAATGTACTCAGAAGTTCTCTTTACTCTGAATGACTTTTGTATAACTGATAAACTGTAAGAGATAGGCAAAATATTACTACATAACAAATGTATATCTTGAATTTTCTGTGAATGTACTCAGAAGTTCTCTTTATTCTGAATGACTTTTGTATAACTGATAAACTGTAAGAGATAGACAAAATATTACTGCACAACAAATGTGTATCTTGAATTTTCTGTGAATGTACTCAGAAGTTCTTTTTATTCTGAATGACTTTTGTATAACTGATAAACTGTAAGAGATAGACAAAATATTACTACACAACAAATAAATATCTTGAATTTTCTGTGAATGTTCTCAGAAGTTCTCTTTATTCTGAATGACTTTTGTATAACTGATAAACTGTAAGAGATAGACAAAATATTACTACACAACAAATAAATATCTTGAATTTTCTGTGAATGTACTTAGAAGTTCTCTTTATTCTGAATGACTTTTGTATAACTGATAAACTGTAAGAGATAGACAAAATATTACTACACAACAAATGTATATCTTGAATTTTCTGTGAATGTACTCAGAAGTTCTTTTTATTCTGAATGACTTTTGTATAACTGATAAACTGTAAGAGATAGACAAAATATTACTACATAACAAATGTATATCTTGAATTTTCTGTGAATGTACTCAGAAGTTCTTTTTATTCTGAATGACTTTTGTATAACTGATAAACTGTAAGAGATAGACAAAATATTACTACACAACAAATAAATATCTTGAATTTTCTGTGAATATACTTAGAAGTTCTCTTTATTCTGAATGACTTTTGTATAACTGATAAACTGTAAGAGATAGACAAAATATTACTACACAACAAATAAATATCTTGAATTTTCTGTGAATGTACTCAGAAGTTCTTTTTATTCTGAATGACTTTTGTATAACTGATAAACTGTAAGAGATAGACAAAATATTACTACACAACAAATAAATATCTTGAATTTTCTGTGAATGTACTTAGAAGTTCTCTTTATTCTGAATGACTTTTGTATAACTGATAAACTGTAAGAGATAGACAAAATATTAGTGCACAACAAATGTATATCTTGAATTTTCTGTGAATGTACTCAGAAGTTCTCTTTATTCTGATTGACTTTTGTATAACTGATAAACTGTAAGAGATAGACACAATATTACTACATAACAAATGTATATCTTGAATTTTCTGTGAATGTTCTCAGAAGTTCTCTTTATTCTGAATGACTTTTGTATAACTGATAAACTGTAAGAGATAGACAAAATATTACTACATAACAAATGTATATCTTGAATTTTCTGTGAATGTACTCAGAAGTTCTCTTTATTCTGAATGACTTTTGTATAACTGATAAACTGTAAGAGATAGACAAAATATTACTACACAACAAATGAATATCTTGAATTTTCTGTGAATGTTCTCAGAAGTTCTCTTTATTCTGAATGACTTTTGTATAACTGGTAAACTGTAAGAGATAGACAAAATATTACTACATAACAAATGTATATCTTGAATTTTCTGTGAATGTACTCAGAAGTTCTCTTTATTCTGAATGACTTTTGTATAACTGATAAACTGTAAGAGATAGACAAAATATTACTACACAACAAATGTATATCTTGAATTTTCTGTGAATTTACTCAGAAGTTCTCTTTATTCTGAATGACTTTTGTACAACTGATAAACTGTAAGAGATAGACAAAATATTACTACACAACAAATGTATATCTTGAATTTTCTGTGAATGTACTCAGAAGTTCTTTTTATTCTGAATGACTTTTGTATAACTGATAAACTGTAAGAGATAGACAAAATATTACTACACAACAAATAAATATCTTGAATTTTCTGTGAATATACTTAGAAGTTCTCTTTATTCTGAATGACTTTTGTATAACTGATAAACTGTAAGAGATAGACAAAATATTACTACACAACAAATGTATATCTTGAATTTTCTGTGAATGTATTCAGAATTTCTTTTTATTCTGAATGACTTTTGTATAACTGATAAACTGTAAGAGATAGACAAAATATTACTACATAACAAATGTATATCTTGAATTTTCTGTGAATGTACTCAGAAGTTCTTTTTATTCTGAATGACTTTTGTATAACTGATAAACTGTAAGAGATAGACAAAATATTACTACACAACAAATAAATATCTTGAATTTTCTGTGAATATACTTAGAAGTTCTCTTTATTCTGAATGACTTTTGTATAACTGATAAACTGTAAGAGATAGACAAAATATTACTACACAACAAATAAATATCTTGAATTTTCTGTGAATGTTCTCAGAAGTTCTCTTTATTCTGAATGACTTTTGTATAACTGATAAACTGTAAGAGATAGACAAAATATTACTACACAACAAATGTATATCTTGAATTTTCTGTGAATGTACTCAGAAGTTCTTTTTATTCTGAATGACTTTTGTATAACTGATAAACTGTAAGATATAGACAAAATATTACTACACAACAAATAAATATCTTGAATTTTCTGTGAATATACTTAGAAGTTCTCTTTATTCTGAATGACTTTTGTATAACTGATAAACTGTAAGAGATAGACAAAATATTACTACACAACAAATGTATATCTTGAATTTTCTGTGAATGTACTCAGAAGTTCTTTTTATTCTGAATGACTTTTGTATAACTGATAAACTGTAAGAGATAGACAAAATATTACTACATAACAAATGTATATCTTGAATTTTCTGTGAATGTACTCAGAAGTTCTTTTTATTCTGAATGACTTTTGTATAACTGATAAACTGTAAGAGATAGACAAAATATTACTACACAACAAATAAATATCTTGAATTTTCTGTGAATATACTTAGAAGTTCTCTTTATTCTGAATGACTTTTGTATAACTGATAAACTGTAAGAGATAGACAAAATATTACTACACAACAAATAAATATCTTGAATTTTCTGTGAATGTACTTAGAAGTTCTCTTTATTCTGAATGACTTTTGTATAACTGATAAACTGTAAGAGATAGACAAAATATTACTACACAACAAATGTATATCTTGAATTTTCTGTGAATGTACTCAGAAGTTCTTTTTATTCTGAATGACTTTTGTATAACTGATAAACTGTAAGAGATAGACAAAATATTACTACATAACAAATGTATATCTTGAATTTTCTGTGAATGTACTCAGAAGTTCTTTTTATTCTGAATGACTTTTGTATAACTGATAAACTGTAAGAGATAGACAAAATATTACTACACAACAAATAAATATCTTGAATTTTCTGTGAATATACTTAGAAGTTCTCTTTATTCTGAATGACTTTTGTATAACTGATAAACTGTAAGAGATAGACAAAATATTACTACACAACAAATAAATATCTTGAATTTTCTGTGAATGTACTCAGAAGTTCTTTTTATTCTGAATGACTTTTGTATAACTGATAAACTGTAAGAGATAGACAAAATATTACTACACAACAAATAAATATCTTGAATTTTCTGTGAATGTACTTAGAAGTTCTCTTTATTCTGAATGACTTTTGTATAACTGATAAACTGTAAGAGATAGAGAAAATATTAGTGCACAACAAATGTATATCTTGAATTTTCTGTGAATGTACTCAGAAGTTCTCTTTATTATGATTGACTTTTGTATAACTGATAAACTGTAAGAGATAGACACAATATTACTACATAACAAATGTATATCTTGAATTTTCTGTGAATGTACTCAGAAGTTCTCTTTATTCTGAATGACTTTTGTATAACTGATAAACTGTAAGAGATAGACAAAATATTACTGCACAACAAATGTGTATCTTGAATTTTCTGTGAATGTACTCAGAAGTTCTCTTTATTCTGAATGACTTTTGTATAACTGATAAACTGTAAGAGATAGACAAAATATTACTGCACAACAAATGTATATCTTGAATTTTCTGTGAATGTACTCAGAGGTTCTCTTTACTCTGAATGACTTTTGTATAACTGATAAACTGTAAGAGATAGGCAAAATATTACTACATAACAAATGTATATCTTGAATTTTCTGTGAATGTACTCAGAAGTTCTCTTTATTCTGAATGACTTTTGTATAACTGATAAACTGTAAGAGATAGACAAAATATTACTGCACAACAAATGTGTATCTTGAATTTTCTGTGAATGTACTCAGAAGTTCTTTTTATTCTGAATGACTTTTGTATAACTGATAAACTGTAAGAGATAGACAAAATATTACTACACAACAAATAAATATCTTGAATTTTCTGTGAATGTTCTCAGAAGTTCTCTTTATTCTGAATGACTTTTGTATAACTGATAAACTGTAAGAGATAGACAAAATATTACTACACAACAAATAAATATCTTGAATTTTCTGTGAATATACTTAGAAGTTCTCTTTATTCTGAATGACTTTTGTATAACTGATAAACTGTAAGAGATAGACAAAATATTACTACACAACAAATAAATATCTTGAATTTTCTGTGAATGTACTCAGAAGTTCTTTTTATTCTGAATGACTTTTGTATAACTGATAAACTGTAAGAGATAGACAAAATATTACTACACAACAAATAAATATCTTGAATTTTCTGTGAATGTACTTAGAAGTTCTCTTTATTCTGAATGACTTTTGTATAACTGATAAACTGTAAGAGATAGACAAAATATTACTACATAACAAATGTATATCTTGAATTTTCTGTGAATGTACTCAGAAGTTCTTTTTATTCTGAATGACTTTTGTATAACTGATAAACTGTAAGAGATAGACAAAATATTACTACACAACAAATAAATATCTTGAATTTTCTGTGAATATACTTAGAAGTTCTCTTTATTCTGAATGACTTTTGTATAACTGATAAACTGTAAGAGATAGACAAAATATTACTACACAACAAATAAATATCTTGAAGTTTCTGTGAATGTACTCAGAAGTTCTTTTTATTCTGAATGACTTTTGTATAACTGATAAACTGTAAGAGATAGACAAAATATTACTACACAACAAATAAATATCTTGAATTTTCTGTGAATATACTTAGAAGTTCTCTTTATTCTGAATGACTTTTGTATAACTGATAAACTGTAAGAGATAGACAAAATATTACTACACAACAAATAAATATCTTGAATTTTCTGTGAATGTACTCAGAAGTTCTTTTTATTCTGAATGACTTTTGTATAACTGATAAACTGTAAGAGATAGACAAAATATTACTACACAACAAATAAATATCTTGAATTTTCTGTGAATGTACTTAGAAGTTCTCTTTATTCTGAATGACTTTTGTATAACTGATAAACTGTAAGAGATAGACAAAATATTACTACATAACAAATGTATATCTTGAATTTTCTGTGAATGTACTCAGAAGTTCTCTTTATTCTGAATGACTTTTGTATAACTGATAAACTGTAAGAGATAGACAAAATATTACTACACAACAAATGTATATCTTGAATTTTCTGTGAATTTACTCAGAAGTTCTCTTTATTCTGAATGACTTTTGTATAACTGATAAACTGTAAGAGATAGACAAAATATTACTACACAACAAATGTATATCTTGAATTTTCTGTGAATGTACTCAGAAGTTCTTTTTATTCTGAATGACTTTTGTATAACTGATAAACTGTAAGAGATAGACAAAATATTACTACACAACAAATAAATATCTTGAATTTTCTGTGAATATACTTAGAAGTTCTCTTTATTCTGAATGACTTTTGTATAACTGATAAACTGTAAGAGATAGACAAAATATTACTACACAACAAATGTATATCTTGAATTTTCTGTGAATGTACTCAGAAGTTCTTTTTATTCTGAATGACTTTTGTATAACTGATAAACTGTAAGAGATAGACAAAATATTACTACATAACAAATGTATATCTTGAATTTTCTGTGAATGTACTCAGAAGTTCTTTTTATTCTGAATGACTTTTGTATAACTGATAAACTGTAAGAGATAGACAAAATATTACTACACAACAAATAAATATCTTGAATTTTCTGTGAATATACTTAGAAGTTCTCTTTATTCTGAATGACTTTTGTATAACTGATAAACTGTAAGAGATAGACAAAATATTACTACACAACAAATAAATATCTTGAATTTTCTGTGAATGTACTCAGAAGTTCTCTTTATTCTGAATGACTTTTGTATAACTGATAAACTGTAAGAGATAGACAAAATATTACTACACAACAAATGTATATCTTGAATTTTCTGTGAATGTACTCAGAAGTTCTTTTTATTCTGAATGACTTTTGTATAACTGATAAACTGTAAGAGATAGACAAAATATTACTACATAACAAATGTATATCTTGAATTTTCTGTGAATGTACTCAGAAGTTCTTTTTATTCTGAATGACTTTTGTATAACTGATAAACTGTAAGAGATAGACAAAATATTACTACACAACAAATAAATATCTTGAATTTTCTGTGAATATACTTAGAAGTTCTCTTTATTCTGAATGACTTTTGTATAACTGATAAACTGTAAGAGATAGACAAAATATTACTACACAACAAATAAATATCTTGAATTTTCTGTGAATGTACTCAGAAGTTCTTTTTATTCTGAATGACTTTTGTATAACTGATAAACTGTAAGAGATAGACAAAATATTACTACACAACAAATAAATATCTTGAATTTTCTGTGAATGTACTTAGAAGTTCTCTTTATTCTGAATGACTTTTGTATAACTGATAAACTGTAAGAGATAGACAAAATATTAGTGCACAACAAATGTATATCTTGAATTTTCTGTGAATGTACTCAGAAGTTCTCTTTATTATGATTGACTTTTGTATAACTGATAAACTGTAAGAGATAGACACAATATTACTACATAACAAATGTATATCTTGAATTTTCTGTGAATGTACTCAGAAGTTCTCTTTATTCTGAATGACTTTTGTATAACTGATAAACTGTAAGAGATAGACAAAATATTACTGCACAACAAATGTGTATCTTGAATTTTCTGTGAATGTACTCAGAAGTTCTCTTTATTCTGAATGACTTTTGTATAACTGATAAACTGTAAGAGATAGACAAAATATTACTGCACAACAAATGTATATCTTGAATTTTCTGTGAATGTACTCAGAAGTTCTCTTTACTCTGAATGACTTTTGTATAACTGATAAACTGTAAGAGATAGGCAAAATATTACTACATAACAAATGTATATCTTGAATTTTCTGTGAATGTACTCAGAAGTTCTCTTTATTCTGAATGACTTTTGTATAACTGATAAACTGTAAGAGATAGACAAAATATTACTGCACAACAAATGTGTATCTTGAATTTTCTGTGAATGTACTCAGAAGTTCTTTTTATTCTGAATGACTTTTGTATAACTGATAAACTGTAAGAGATAGACAAAATATTACTACACAACAAATAAATATCTTGAATTTTCTGTGAATGTTCTCAGAAGTTCTCTTTATTCTGAATGACTTTTGTATAACTGATAAACTGTAAGAGATAGACAAAATATTACTACACAACAAATAAATATCTTGAATTTTCTGTGAATGTACTTAGAAGTTCTCTTTATTCTGAATGACTTTTGTATAACTGATAAACTGTAAGAGATAGACAAAATATTACTACACAACAAATGTATATCTTGAATTTTCTGTGAATGTACTCAGAAGTTCTTTTTATTCTGAATGACTTTTGTATAACTGATAAACTGTAAGAGATAGACAAAATATTACTACATAACAAATGTATATCTTGAATTTTCTGTGAATGTACTCAGAAGTTCTTTTTATTCTGAATGACTTTTGTATAACTGATAAACTGTAAGAGATAGACAAAATATTACTACACAACAAATAAATATCTTGAATTTTCTGTGAATATACTTAGAAGTTCTCTTTATTCTGAATGACTTTTGTATAACTGATAAACTGTAAGAGATAGACAAAATATTACTACACAACAAATAAATATCTTGAATTTTCTGTGAATGTACTCAGAAGTTCTTTTTATTCTGAATGACTTTTGTATAACTGATAAACTGTAAGAGATAGACAAAATATTACTACACAACAAATAAATATCTTGAATTTTCTGTGAATGTACTTAGAAGTTCTCTTTATTCTGAATGACTTTTGTATAACTGATAAACTGTAAGAGATAGACAAAATATTAGTGCACAACAAATGTATATCTTGAATTTTCTGTGAATGTACTCAGTAGTTCTCTTTATTCTGATTGACTTTTGTATAACTGATAAACTGTAAGAGATAGACAAAATATTAGTGCACAACAAATGTATATCTTGAATTTTCTGTGAATGTACTCAGTAGTTCTCTTTATTCTGAATGACTTTTGTATAACTGATAAACTGTAAGAGATAGACAAAATATTACTACACAACAAATGTATATCTTGAATTTTCTGTGAATGTACTCAGAAGTTCTTTTTATTCTGAATGACTTTTGTATAACTGATAAACTGTAAGAGATAGACAAAATATTACTACATAACAAATGTATATCTTGAATTTTCTGTGAATGTACTCAGAAGTTCTTTTTATTCTGAATGACTTTTGTATAACTGATAAACTGTAAGAGATAGACAAAATATTACTACACAACAAATAAATATCTTGAATTTTCTGTGAATATACTTAGAAGTTCTCTTTATTCTGAATGACTTTTGTATAACTGATAAACTGTAAGAGATAGACAAAATATTACTACACAACAAATAAATATCTTGAATTTTCTGTGAATGTACTCAGAAGTTCTTTTTATTCTGAATGACTTTTGTATAACTGATAAACTGTAAGAGATAGACAAAATATTACTACACAACAAATAAATATCTTGAATTTTCTGTGAATGTACTTAGAAGTTCTCTTTATTCTGAATGACTTTTGTATAACTGATAAACTGTAAGAGATAGACAAAATATTAGTGCACAACAAATGTATATCTTGAATTTTCTGTGAATGTACTCAGTAGTTCTCTTTATTCTGATTGACTTTTGTATAACTGATAAACTGTAAGAGATAGACAAAATATTAGTGCACAACAAATGTATATCTTGAATTTTCTGTGAATGTACTCAGTAGTTCTCTTTATTCTGAATGACTTTTGTATAACTGATAAACTGTAAGAGATAGACAAAATATTAGTGCACAACAAATGTATATCTTGAATTTTCTGTGAATGTACTCAGAAGTTCTCTTTATTCTGATTGACTTTTGTATAACTGATAAACTGTAAGAGATAGACACAATATTACTACATAACAAATGTATATCTTGAATTTTCTGTGAATGTTCTCAGAAGTTCTCTTTATTCTGAATGACTTTTGTATAACTGGTAAACTGTAAGAGATAGACAAAATATTACTACATAACAAATGTATATCTTGAATTTTCTGTGAATGTACTCAGAAGTTCTCTTTATTCTGAATGACTTTTGTATAACTGATAAACTGTAAGAGATAGACAAAATATTACTACACAACAAATGAATATCTTGAATTTTCTGTGAATGTTCTCAGAAGTTCTCTTTATTCTGAATGACTTTTGTATAACTGGTAAACTGTAAGAGATAGACAAAATATTACTACATAACAAATGTATATCTTGAATTTTCTGTGAATGTACTCAGAAGTTCTCTTTATTCTGAATGACTTTTGTATAACTGATAAACTGTAAGAGATAGACAAAATATTACTACACAACAAATGTATATCTTGAATTTTCTGTGAATTTACTCAGAAGTTCTCTTTATTCTGAATGACTTTTGTATAACTGATAAACTGTAAGAGATAGACAAAATATTACTACACAACAAATGTATATCTTGAATTTTCTGTGAATGTACTCAGAAGTTCTTTTTATTCTGAATGACTTTTGTATAACTGATAAACTGTAAGAGATAGACAAAAAATTACTACATAACAAATGTATATCTTGAATTTTCTGTGAATGTACTCAGAAGTTCTTTTTATTCTGAATGACTTTTGTATAACTGATAAACTGTAAGAGATAGACAAAATATTACTACACAACAAATAAATATCTTGAATTTTCTGTGAATATACTTAGAAGTTCTCTTTATTCTGAATGACTTTTGTATAACTGATAAACTGTAAGAGATAGACAAAATATTACTACACAACAAATAAATATCTTGAATTTTCTGTGAATGTACTCAGAAGTTCTTTTTATTCTGAATGACTTTTGTATAACTGATAAACTGTAAGAGATAGACAAAATATTACTACACAACAAATAAATATCTTGAATTTTCTGTGAATGTACTTAGAAGTTCTCTTTATTCTGAATGACTTTTGTATAACTGATAAACTGTAAGAGATAGACAAAATATTAGTGCACAACAAATGTATATCTTGAATTTTCTGTGAATGTACTCAGAAGTTCTCTTTATTCTGATTGACTTTTGTATAACTGATAAACTGTAAGAGATAGACACAATATTACTACATAACAAATGTATATCTTGAATTTTCTGTGAATGTACTCAGAAGTTCTCTTTATTCTGGATGACTTTTGTATAACTGATAAACTGTAAGAGATAGACAAAATATTACTGCACAACAAATGTGTATCTTGAATTTTCTGTGAATGTACTCAGAAGTTCTCTTTATTCTGAATGACTTTTGTATAACTGATAAACTGTAAGAGATAGACAAAATATTACTGCACAACAAATGTATATCTTGAATTTTCTGTGAATGTACTCAGAAGTTCTCTTTATTCTGAATGACTTTTGTATAACTGATAAACTGTAAGAGATAGACAAAATATTACTGCATAACAAATGTATATCTTGAATTTTCTGTGAATGTTCTCAGAAGTTCTCTTTATTCTGAATCACTTTTGTATAACTGATAAACTGTAAGAGATAGACAAAATATTACTACACAACAAATGTATATCTTGAATTTTCTGTGAATTTACTCAGAAGTTCTCTTTATTCTGAATGACTTTTGTATAACTGATAAACTGTAAGAGATAGACAAAATATTACTGCACAACAAATGTATATCTTGAATTTTCTGTGAATGTACTCAGAAGTTCTCTTTATTCTGAATGACTTTTGTATAACTGATAAACTGTAAGAGATAGACAAAATATTACTGCACAACAAATGTGTATCTTGAATTTTCTGTGAATGTACTCAGAAGTTCTCTTTATTCTGAATGACTTTTGTATAACTGATAAACTGTAAGAGATAGACAAAATATTACTGCACAACAAATGTATATCTTGAATTTTCTGTGAATGTACTCAGAAGTTCTCTTTATTCTGAATGACTTTTGTATAACTGATAAACTGTAAGAGATAGACAAAATATTACTGCATAACAAATGTATATCTTGAATTTTCTGTGAATGTTCTCAGAAGTTCTCTTTATTCTGAATGACTTTTGTATAACTGATAAACTGTAAGAGATAGACAAAATATTACTACACAACAAATGTATATCATGAATTTTCTGTGAATTTACTCAGAAGTTCTCTTTATTCTGAATGACTTTTGTATAACTGATAAACTGTAAGAGATAGACAAAATATTACTACACAACAAATGTATATCTTGAATTTTCTGTGAATGTACTCAGAAGTTCTCTTTATTCTGAATGACTTTTGTATAACTGATAAACTGTAAGAGATAGACAAAATATTACTGCACAACAAATGTATATCTTGAATTTTCTGTGAATGTACTCAGAAGTTCTCTTTATTCTGAATGACTTTTGTATAACTGATAAACTGTAAGAGATAGACACAATATTACTACATAACAAATGTATATCTTGAATTTTCTGTGAATGTTCTCAGAAGTTCTCTTTATTCTGAATGACTTTTGTATAACTGGTAAACTGTAAGAGATAGACAAAATATTACTACATAACAAATGTATATCTTGAATTTTCTGTGAATGTACTCAGAAGTTCTCTCTATTCTGAATGACTTTTGTATAACTGATAAACTGTAAGAGATAGACAAAATATTACTACACAACAAATGAATATCTTGAATTTTCTGTGAATGTTCTCAGAAGTTCTCTTTATTCTGAATGACTTTTGTATAACTGGTAAACTGTAAGAGATAGACAAAATATTACTACATAACAAATGTATATCTTGAATTTTCTGTGAATGTACTCAGAAGTTCTCTTTATTCTGAATGACTTTTGTATAACTGATAAACTGTAAGAGATAGACAAAATATTACTACACAACAAATGTATATCTTGAATTTTCTGTGAATTTACTCAGAAGTTCTCTTTATTCTGAATGACTTTTGTATAACTGATAAACTGTAAGAGATAGACAAAATATTACTACACAACAAATGTATATCTTGAATTTTCGGTGAATGTACTCAGAAGTTCTTTTTATTCTGAATGACTTTTGTATAACTGATAAACTGTAAGAGATAGACAAAATATTACTACACAACAAATAAATATCTTGAATTTTCTGTGAATATACTTAGAAGTTCTCTTTATTCTGAATGACTTTTGTATAACTGATAAACTGTAAGAGATAGACAAAATATTACTACACAACAAATGTATATCTTGAATTTTCTGTGAATGTACTCAGAAGTTCTTTTTATTCTGAATGACTTTTGTATAACTGATAAACTGTAAGAGATAGACAAAATATTACTACACAACAAATGCATATCTTGAATTTTCTGTGAATGTTCTCAGAAGTTCTCTTTATTCTGAATGACTTTTGTATAACTGATAAACTGTAAGAGATAGTAAAAATATTACTGCATAACAAATGTATATCTTGAATTTTCTGTGAATGTACTCAGAAGTTCTCTTTATTCTGAATGACTTTTGTATAACTGATAAACTGTAAGAGATAGACAAAATATTACTACACAACAAATAAATATCTTGAATTTTCTGTGAATGTACTTAGAAGTTCTCTTTATTCTGAATGACTTTTGTATAACTGATAAACTGTAAGAGATAGACAAAATATTACTACACAACAAATGTATATCTTGAATTTTCTGTGAATGTACTCAGAAGTTCTTTTTATTCTGAATGACTTTTGTATAACTGATAAACTGTAAGAGATAGACAAAATATTACTACATAACAAATGTATATCTTGAATTTTCTGTGAATGTACTCAGAAGTTCTTTTTATTCTGAATGACTTTTGTATAACTGATAAACTGTAAGAGATAGACAAAATATTACTACACAACAAATAAATATCTTGAATTTTCTGTGAATATACTTAGAAGTTCTCTTTATTCTGAATGACTTTTGTATAACTGATAAACTGTAAGAGATAGACAAAATATTACTACACAACAAATAAATATCTTGAATTTTCTGTGAATGTACTCAGAAGTTCTTTTTATTCTGAATGACTTTTGTATAACTGATAAACTGTAAGAGATAGACAAAATATTACTACACAACAAATAAATATCTTGAATTTTCTGTGAATGTACTTAGAAGTTCTCTTTATTCTGAATGACTTTTGTATAACTGATAAACTGTAAGAGATAGACAAAATATTAGTGCACAACAAATGTATATCTTGAATTTTCTGTGAATGTACTCAGAAATTCTCTTTATTATGATTGACTTTTGTATAACTGATAAACTGTAAGAGATAGACACAATATTACTACATAACAAATGTATATCTTGAATTTTCTGTGAATGTACTCAGAAGTTCTCTTTATTCTGAATGACTTTTGTATAACTGATAAACTGTAAGAGATAGACAAAATATTACTGCACAACAAATGTGTATCTTGAATTTTCTGTGAATGTACTCAGAAGTTCTTTTTATTCTGAATGACTTTTGTATAACTGATAAACTGTAAGAGATAGACAAAATATTACTACACAACAAATAAATATCTTGAATTTTCTGTGAATGTACTTAGAAGTTCTCTTTATTCTGAATGACTTTTGTATAACTGATAAACTGTAAGAGATAGACAAAATATTAGTGCACAACAAATGTATATCTTGAATTTTCTGTGAATGTACTCAGAAGTTCTCTTTATTCTGATTGACTTTTGTATAACTGATAAACTGTAAGAGATAGACACAATATTACTACATAACAAATGTATATCTTGAATTTTCTGTGAATGTTCTCAGAAGTTCTCTTTATTCTGAATGACTTTTGTATAACTGGTAAACTGTAAGAGATAGACAAAATATTACTACATAACAAATGTATATCTTGAATTTTCTGTGAATGTACTCAGAAGTTCTCTTTATTCTGAATGACTTTTGTATAACTGATAAACTGTAAGAGATAGACAAAATATTACTACACAACAAATGAATATCTTGAATTTTCTGTGAATGTTCTCAGAAGTTCTCTTTATTCTGAATGACTTTTGTATAACTGGTAAACTGTAAGAGATAGACAAAATATTACTACATAACAAATGTATATCTTGAATTTTCTGTGAATGTACTCAGAAGTTCTCTTTATTCTGAATGACTTTTGTATAACTGATAAACTGTAAGAGATAGACAAAATATTACTACACAACAAATGTATATCTTGAATTTTCTGTGAATTTACTCAGAAGTTCTCTTTATTCTGAATGACTTTTGTATAACTGATAAACTGTAAGAGATAGACAAAATATTACTACACAACAAATGTATATCTTGAATGTTCTGTGAATGTACTCAGAAGTTCTTTTTATTGTGAATGACTTTTGTATAACTGATAAACTGTAAGAGATAGACAAAATATTACTACACAACAAATAAATATCTTGAATTTTCTGTGAATATACTTAGAAGTTCTCTTTATTCTGAATGACTTTTGTATAACTGATAAACTGTAAGAGATAGACAAAATATTACTACACAACAAATAGATATCTTGAATTTTCTGTGAATGTACTTAGAAGTTCTCTTTATTCTGAATGACTTTTGTATAACTGATAAACTGTAAGAGATAGACAAAATATTAGTGCACAACAAATGTATATCTTGAATTTTCTGTGAATGTACTCAGAAGTTCTCTTTATTATGATTGACTTTTGTATAACTGATAAACTGTAAGAGATAGACACAATATTACTACATAGCAAATGTATATCTTGAATTTTCTGTGAATGTACTCAGAAGTTCTCTTTATTCTGAATGACTTTTGTATAACTGATAAACTGTAAGAGATAGACAAAATATTACTGCACAACAAATGTGTATCTTGAATTTTCTGTGAATGTACTCAGAAGTTCTCTTTATTCTGAATGACTTTTGTATAACTGATAAACTGTAAGAGATAGACAAAACATTACTGCACAACAAATGTATATCTTGAATTTTCTGTGAATGTACTCAGAAGTTCTCTTTACTCTGAATGACTTTTGTATAACTGATAAACTGTAAGAGATAGGCAAAATATTACTACATAACAAATGTATATCTTGAATTTTCTGTGAATGTACTCAGAAGTTCTCTTTATTCTGAATGACTTTTGTATAACTGATAAACTGTAAGAGATAGACAAAATATTACTGCACAACAAATGTGTATCTTGAATTTTCTGTGAATGTACTCAGAAGTTCTTTTTATTCTGAATGACTTTTGTATAACTGATAAACTGTAAGAGATAGACAAAATATTACTACACAACAAATAAATATCTTGAATTTTCTGTGAATGTTCTCAGAAGTTCTCTTTATTCTGAATGACTTTTGTATAACTGATAAACTGTAAGGGATAGACAAAATATTACTACACAACAAATAAATATCTTGAATTTTCTGTGAATGTACTTAGAAGTTCTCTTTATTCTGAATGACTTTTGTATAACTGATAAACTGTAAGAGATAGACAAAATATTACTACACAACAAATGTATATCTTGAATTTTCTGTGAATGTACTCAGAAGTTCTTTTTATTCTGAATGACTTTTGTATAACTGATAAACTGTAAGAGATAGACAAAATATTACTACATAACAAATGTATATCTTGAATTTTCTGTGAATGTACTCAGAAGTTCTTTTTATTCTGAATGACTTTTGTATAACTGATAAACTGTAAGAGATAGACAAAATATTACTACACAACAAATAAATATCTTGAATTTTCTGTGAATATACTTAGAAGTTCTCTTTATTCTGAATGACTTTTGTATAACTGATAAACTGTAAGAGATAGACAAAATATTACTACACAACAAATAAATATCTTGAATTTTCTGTGAATGTACTTAGAAGTTCTCTTTATTCTGAATGACTTTTGTATAACTGATAAACTGTAAGAGATAGACAAAATATTAGTGCACAACAAATGTATATCTTGAATTTTCTGTGAATGTACTCAGAAGTTCTCTTTATTCTGATTGACTTTTGTATAACTGATAAACTGTAAGAGATAGACACAATATTACTACATAACAAATGTATATCTTGAATTTTCTGTGAATGTACTCAGAAGTTCTCTTTATTCTGAATGACTTTTGTATAACTGATAAACTGTAAGAGATAGACAAAATATTACTGCACAACAAATGTGTATCTTGAATTTTCTGTGAATGTACTCAGAAGTTCTCTTTATTCTGAATGACTTTTGTATAACTGATAAACTGTAAGAGATAGACAAAATATTACTGCACAACAAATGTATATCTTGAATTTTCTGTGAATGTACTCAGAAGTTCTCTTTACTCTGAATGACTTTTGTATAACTGATAAACTGTAAGAGATAGACAAAATATTACTGCATAACAAATGTATATCTTGAATTTTCTGTGAATGTTCTCAGAAGTTCTCTTTATTCTGAATGACTTTTGTATAACTGATAAACTGTAAGAGATAGACAAAATATTACTACACAACAAATGTATATCTTGAATTTTCTGTGAATTTACTCAGAAGTTCTCTTTATTCTGAATGACTTTTGTATAACTGATAAACTGTAAGAGATAGACAAAATATTACTACACAACAAATGTATATCTTGAATTTTCTGTGAATGTACTCAGAAGTTCTCTTTATTCTGAATGACTTTTGTATAACTGATAAACTGTAAGAGATAGACAAAATATTACTGCACAACAAATGTATATCTTGAATTTTCTGTGAATGTACTCAGAAGTTCTCTTTATTCTGAATGACTTTTGTATAACTGATAAACTGTAAGAGATAGACACAATATTACTACACAACAAATGTATATCTTGAATTTTCTGTGAATGTACTCAGAAGTTCTCTTTATTCTGAATGACTTTTGTATAACTGATAAACTGTAAGAGATAGACAAAATATTACTGCACAACAAATGTATATCTTGAATTTTCTGTGAATGTACTCAGAAGTTCTCTTTACTCTGAATGACTTTTGTATAACTGATAAACTGTAGGAGATAGACAAAATATTACTGCATAACAAATGTATATCTTGAATTTTCTGTGAATGTTCTCAGAAGTTCTCTTTATTCTGAATGACTTTTGTATAACTGATAAACTGTAAGAGATAGACAAAATATTACTGCACAACAAATGTATATCTTGAATTTTCTGTGAATGTTCTCAGAAGTTCTCTTTATTCTGAATGACTTTTGTATAACTGATAAACTGTAAGAGATAGACAAAATATTACTACATAACAAATGTATATCTTGAATTTTCTGTGAATGTACTCAGAAGTTCTCTTTATTCTGAATGACTTTTGTATAACTGATAAACTGTAAGAGATAGACAAAATATTACTGCACAACAAATGTATATCTTGAATTTTCTGTGAATGTACTCAGAAGTTCTCTTTATTCTGAATGACTTTTGTATAACTGATAAACTGTAAGAGATAGACACAATATTACTACATAACAAATGTATATCTTGAATTTTCTGTGAATGTACTCAGAAGTTCTCTTTATTCTGAATGACTTTTGTATAACTGATAAACTGTAAGAGATAGGCAAAATATTACTACATAACAAATGTATATCTTGAATTTTCTGTGAATGTACTCAGAAGTTCTCTTTATTCTGAATGAGTTTTGTATAACTGATAAACTGTAAGAGATAGGCAAAATATTACTACATAACAAATGTATATCTTGAATTTTCTGTGAATGTACTCAGAAGTTCTCTTTATTCTGAATGACTTTTGTATAACTGATAAACTGTAAGAGATAGACAAAATATTACTGCACAACAAATGTGTATCTTGAATTTTCTGTGAATGTACTCAGAAGTTCTCTTTATTCTGATTGACGTTTGTATAACTGATACACTGTAAGAGATAGACAAAATATTACTACACAACAAATGCATATCTTGAATTTTCTGTGAATGTACTCAGTAGTTCTCTTTATTCTGAATGACTTTTGTATAACTGATAAACTGTAAGAGATAGACAAAGTATTACTATACAACAAATGCATATCTTGAATTTTCTGTGAATGTACTCAGTAGTTCTCTTTATTCTGAATGACTTTTGTATAACTGATAAACTGTAAGAGATAGACAAAGTATTACTACACAACAAATGTATATCTTGAATTTTCTGTAAATGTACTCAGAAGTTCTCTTTATTCTGAATGACTTTTGTATAATTGATAAACTGTAAGGGATAGACAAAATATTACTACACAACAAATGCATATCTTGAATTTTCTGTGAATGTACTCAGAAGTTCTCTTTATTCTGAATGACTTATATATAATTGATAAACTGTAAGAGATAGACAAAATATTACTACACAACAAATGCATTTGTTGAATTTTCTGTGAATGTACTCAGAAGTTCTCTTTATTCTGAATGACTTATGTATAATTGATAAACTGTAAGAGATAGACAAAATATTACTACACAACAAATGCATATCTTGAATTTTCTGTGAATGTACTCAGAAGTTCTCTTTATTCTGAATGACTTATGTATAATTGATAAACTGTAAGAGATAGACAAAATATTACTACACAACAAATGTATATCTTGAATTTTCTGTGAATGTACTCAGAAGTTCTCTTTATTCTGAATGACTTATGTATAATTGATAAACTGTAAGGAATAGACAAAATATTACTACACAACAAATGCATATCTTGAATTTTCTGTGAATGTACTCAGAAGTTCTCTTTATTCAAAATGACTTATGTATAATTGATAAACTGTAAGAGATAGACAAAATATTACTACACAACAAATCTATATCTTGAATTTTCTGTGAATGTACTTAGAAGTTCTCTTTATTCTGAATGACTTATGTATAATTGATAAACTGTAAGGGATAGACAAAATATTACTACACAACAAATGCATATCTTGAATTTTCTGTGAATGTACTCAGAAGTTCTCTTT
This sequence comes from Mantis religiosa, assembly GCA_030765055.1. Classification (NCBI taxonomy): domain Eukaryota; kingdom Metazoa; phylum Arthropoda; class Insecta; order Mantodea; family Mantidae; genus Mantis; species Mantis religiosa. The sequence goes on along the minus strand of CM060951.1, from coordinate 233,073,678 downwards.
ATTCTGAATGACTTATGTATAATTGATAAACTGTAAGAGATAGACAAAATATTACTACACAACAAATGTATATCTTGAATTTTCTGTGAATGTACTCAGAAGTTCTCTTTATTCTGAATGACTTATGTATAATTGATAAACTGTAAGGGATAGACAAAATATTACTACACAACAAATGTATATCTTGAATTTTCTGTGAATGTACTCAGAAGTTCTCTTTATTCTGAATGACTTTTGTATAACTGATAAACTGTAAGAGATAGACAAAATATTACTACACAACAAATGCATATCTTGAATTTTCTGTGAATGTACCCAGAAGTTCTCTTTATTCTGAATGACTTTTGTATAACTGATAAACTGTAAGAGATAGACAAAATATTACTACATAACAAATGTATATCTTGAATTTTCTGTGAATGTACCCAGAAGTTCTCTTTATTCTGAATGACTTTTGTATAACTGATAAACTGTAAGAGATACACAAAATATTACTACACAACAAATGCATATCTTGAATTTTCTGTGAATGTTCTCAGAAGTTCTCTTTATTCTGAATGACTTTTGTATAACTGATAAACTGTAAGAGATAGACAAAATATTACTACACAACAAATGTATATCTTGAATTTTCTGTGAATGTACTCAGAAGTTCTCTTTATTCTGAATGACTTTTGTATAACTGATAAACTGTAAGAGATAGGCAAAATATTACTACATAACAAATGTATATCTTGAATTTTCTGTGAATGTACTCAGAAGTTCTCTTTATTCTAAATGACTTTTGTATAACTGATAAACTGTAAGAGATAGACAAAATATTACTACACAACAAATGCATATCTTGAATTTTCTGTGAATGTTCTCAGAAGTTCTCTTTATTCTGAATGACTTTTGTATAACTGATAAACTGTAAGAGATAGTAAAAATATTACTGCATAACAAATGTATATCTTGAATTTTCTGTGAATGTACTCAGAAGTTCTCTTTATTCTAAATGACTTTTGTATAACTGATAAACTGTAAGAGATAGACAAAATATTACTACATAACAAATGTATATCTTGAATTTTCTGTGAATGTACTCAGAAGTTCTCTTTATTCTAAATGACTTTTGTATAACTGATAAACTGTAAGAGATAGACAAAATATTACTACACAACAAATGCATATCTTGAATTTTCTGTGAATGTTCTCAGAAGTTCTCTTTATTCTGAATGACTTTTGTATAACTGATAAACTGTAAGAGATAGACAAAATATTACTGAACAACAAATGTATATCTTGAATTTTCTGTGAATGTTCTCAGAAGTTCTCTTTATTCTGAATGACTTTTGTATAACTGATAAACTGTAAGAGATAGACAAAATATTACTACATAACAAATGTATATCTTGAATTTTCTGTGAATGTACTCAGAAGTTCTCTTTATTCTGAATGACTTTTGTATAACTGATAAACTGTAAGAGATAGACAAAATATTACTACACAACAAATGTATATCTTGAATTTTCTGTGAATGTACTCAGAAGTTCTCTTTATTCTGAATGACTTTTGTATAACTGATAAACTGTAAGAGATAGACACAATATTACTACATAACAATTGTATGTCTTGAATTTTCTGTGAATGTACTCAGAAGTTCTCTTTATTCTGAATGACTTATGTATAATTGATAAACTGTAAGAGATAGACAAAATATTACTACACAACAAATGCATATCTTGAATTTTCTGTGAATATACTCAGAAGTTCTCTTTATTCTGAATGACTTATGTATAATTGATAAACTGTAAGAGATAGACAAAATATTACTACACAACAAATGTATATCTTGAATTTTCTGTGAATGTACTCAGAAGTTCTCTTTATTCTGAATGACTTATGTATAATTGATAAACTGTAAGAGATAGACAAAATATTACTACACAACAAATGCATATCTTGAATTTTCTGTGAATGTTCTCAGAAGTTCTCTTTATTCTGAATGACTTTTGTATAACTGATAAACTGTAAGAGATAGACAAAATATTACTACACAACAAATGTATATCTTGAATTTTCTGTGAATGTACTCAGAAGTTCTCTTTATTCTGAATGACTTTTGTATAACTGATAAACTGTAAGAGATAGACAAAATATTACTGCACAACAAATGTATATCTTGAATTTTCTGTGAATGTACTCAGAAGTTCTCTTTACTCTGAATGACTTTTGTATAACTGATAAACTGTAAGAGATAGGCAAAATATTACTACATAACAAATGTATATCTTGAATTTTCTGTGAATGTACTCAGAAGTTCTCTTTATTCTGAATGACTTTTGTATAACTGATAAACTGTAAGAGATAGACAAAATATTACTGCACAACAAATGTGTATCTTGAATTTTCTGTGAATGTACTCAGAAGTTCTTTTTATTCTGAATGACTTTTGTATAACTGATAAACTGTAAGAGATAGACAAAATATTACTACACAACAAATAAATATCTTGAATTTTCTGTGAATGTTCTCAGAAGTTCTCTTTATTCTGAATGACTTTTGTATAACTGATAAACTGTAAGAGATAGACAAAATATTACTACACAACAAATAAATATCTTGAATTTTCTGTGAATGTACTTAGAAGTTCTCTTTATTCTGAATGACTTTTGTATAACTGATAAACTGTAAGAGATAGACAAAATATTACTACACAACAAATAAATATCTTGAATTTTCTGTGAATGTACTCAGAAGTTCTTTTTATTCTGAATGACTTTTGTATAACTGATAAACTGTAAGAGATAGACAAAATATTACTACACAACAAATAAATATCTTGAATTTTCTGTGAATGTACTTAGAAGTTCTCTTTATTCTGAATGACTTTTGTATAACTGATAAACTGTAAGAGATAGACAAAATATTAGTGCACAACAAATGTATATCTTGAATTTTCTGTGAATGTACTCAGAAGTTCTCTTTATTATGATTGACTTTTGTATAACTGATAAACTGTAAGAGATAGACACAATATTACTACATAACAAATGTATATCTTGAATTTTCTGTGAATGTACTCAGAAGTTCTCTTTATTCTGAATGACTTTTGTATAACTGATAAACTGTAAGAGATAGACAAAATATTACTGCACAACAAATGTGTATCTTGAATTTTCTGTGAATGTACTCAGAAGTTCTCTTTATTCTGAATGACTTTTGTATAACTGATAAACTGTAAGAGATAGACAAAATATTACTGCACAACAAATGTATATCTTGAATTTTCTGTGAATGTACTCAGAAGTTCTCTTTACTCTGAATGACTTTTGTATAACTGATAAACTGTAAGAGATAGGCAAAATATTACTACATAACAAATGTATATCTTGAATTTTCTGTGAATGTACTCAGAAGTTCTCTTTATTCTGAATGACTTTTGTATAACTGATAAACTGTAAGAGATAGACAAAATATTACTGCACAACAAATGTGTATCTTGAATTTTCTGTGAATGTACTCAGAAGTTCTTTTTATTCTGAATGACTTTTGTATAACTGATAAACTGTAAGAGATAGACAAAATATTACTACACAACAAATAAATATCTTGAATTTTCTGTGAATGTTCTCAGAAGTTCTCTTTATTCTGAATGACTTTTGTATAACTGATAAACTGTAAGAGATAGACAAAATATTACTACACAACAAATAAATATCTTGAATTTTCTGTGAATGTACTTAGAAGTTCTCTTTATTCTGAATGACTTTTGTATAACTGATAAACTGTAAGAGATAGACAAAATATTACTACACAACAAATGTATATCTTGAATTTTCTGTGAATGTACTCAGAAGTTCTTTTTATTCTGAATGACTTTTGTATAACTGATAAACTGTAAGAGATAGACAAAATATTACTACATAACAAATGTATATCTTGAATTTTCTGTGAATGTACTCAGAAGTTCTTTTTATTCTGAATGACTTTTGTATAACTGATAAACTGTAAGAGATAGACAAAATATTACTACACAACAAATAAATATCTTGAATTTTCTGTGAATATACTTAGAAGTTCTCTTTACTCTGAATGACTTTTGTATAACTGATAAACTGTAAGAGATAGGTAAAATATTACTACATAACAAATGTATATCTTGAATTTTCTGTGAATGTACTCAGAAGTTCTCTTTATTCTAAATGACTTTTGTATAACTGATAAACTGTAAGAGATAGACAAAATATTACTACACAACAAATGCATATCTTGAATTTTCTGTGAATGTTCTCAGAAGTTCTCTTTATTCTGAATGACTTTTGTATAACTGATAAACTGTAAGAGATAGACAAAGTATTACTATACAACAAATGCACATCTTGAATTTTCTGTGAATGTACTCAGTAGTTCTCTTTATTCTGAATGACTTTTGTATAACTGATAAACTGTAAGAGATAGACAAAGTATTACTACACAACAAATGTATATCTTGAATTTTCTGTAAATGTACTCAGAAGTTCTCTTTATTCTGAATGACTTTTGTATAACTGATAAACTGTAAGAGATAGACAAAATATTACTACACAACAAATGCATATCTTGAATTTTCTGTGAATGTACTCAGAAGTTCTCTTTATTCTGAATGACTTATGTATAATTGATAAACTGTAAGAGATAGACAAAATATTACTACACAACAAATGCATATCTTGAATTTTCTGTGAATATACTCAGAAGTTCTCTTTATTCTGAATGACTTATGTATAATTGATAAACTGTAAGAGATAGACAAAATATTACTACACAACAAATGTATATCTTGAATTTTCTGTGAATGTACTCAGAAGTTCTCTTTATTCTGAATGACTTATGTATAATTGATAAACTGTAAGGGATAGACAAAATATTACTACACAACAAATGCATATCTTGAATTTTCTGTGAATGTACTCAGAAGTTCTCTTTATTCTGAATGACTTTTGTATAATTGATAAACTGTAAGGGATAGACAAAATATTACTACACAACAAATGCATATCTTGAATTTTCTGTGAATGTACTCAGAAGTTCTCTTTATTCTGAATGACTTATGTATAATTGATAAACTGTAAGAGATAGACAAAATATTACTACACAACAAATGCATATCTTGAAATTTCTGTGAATGTACTCAGAAGTTCTCTTTATTCTGAATGACTTATATATAATTGATAAACTGTAAGAGATAGACAAAATATTACTACACAACAAATGCATTTGTTGAATTTTCTGTGAATGTACTCAGAAGTTCTCTTTATTCTGAATGACTTATGTATAATTGATAAACTGTAAGAGATAGACAAAATATTACTACACAACAAATGCATATCTTGAATTTTCTGTGAATGTACTCAGAAGTTCTCTTTATTCTGAATGACTTATGTATAATTGATAAACTGTAAGAGATAGACAAAATATTACTACACAACAAATGTATATCTTGAATTTTCTGTGAATGTACTCAGAAGTTCTCTTTATTCTGAATGACTTATGTATAATTGATAAACTGTAAGGGATAGACAAAATATTACTACACAACATATGCATATCTTGAATTTTCTGTGAATGTACTCAGAAGTTCTCTTTATTCAAAATGACTTATGTATAATTGATAAACTGTAAGAGATAGACAAAATATTACTACACAACAAATGTATATCTTGAATTTTCTGTGAATGTACTCAGAAGTTCTCTTTATTCTGAATGACTTATGTATAATTGATAAACTGTAAGGGATAGACAAAATATTACTACACAACAAATGCATATCTTGAATTTTCTGTGAATGTACTCAGAAGTTCTCTTTATTCTGAATGACTTATGTATAATTGATAAACTGTAAGAGATAGACAAAATATTACTACACAACAAATGTATATCTTGAATTTTCTGTGAATGTACTCAGAAGTTCTCTTTATTCTGAATGACTTATGTATAATTGATAAACTGTAAGGGATAGACAAAATATTACTACACAACAAATGTATATCTTGAATTTTCTGTGAATGTACTCAGAAGTTCTCTTTATTCTGAATGACTTTTGTATAACTGATAAACTGTAAGAGATAGACAAAATATTACTACACAACAAATGCATATCTTGAATTTTCTGTGAATGTTCTCAGAAGTTCTCTTTATTCTGAATGACTTTTGTATAACTGATAAACTGTAAGAGATAGGCAAAATATTACTACATAACAAATGTATATCTTGAATTTTCTGTGAATGTACCCAGAAGTTCTCTTTATTCTGAATGACTTTTGTATAACTGATAAACTGTAAGAGATAGACAAAATATTACTACATAACAAATGTATATCTTGAATTTTCTGTGAATGTACCCAGAAGTTCTCTTTATTCTGAATGACTTTTGTATAACTGATAAACTGTAAGAGATAGACAAAATATTACTACACAACAAATGTATATCTTGAATTTTCTGTGAATGTACCCAGAAGTTCTCTTTATTCTGAATGACTTTTGTATAACTGATAAACTGTAAGAGATACACAAAATATTACTACACAACAAATGCATATCTTGAATTTTCTGTGAATGTTCTCAGAAGTTCTCTTTATTCTGAATGACTTTTGTATAACTGATAAACTGTAAGAGATAGACAAAATATTACTACACAACAAATGTATATCTTGAATTTTCTGTGAATGTACTCAGAAGTTCTCTTTATTCTGAATGACTTTTGTATAACTGATAAACTGTAAGAGATAGGCAAAATATTACTACATAACAAATGTATATCTTGAATTTTCTGTGAATGTACTCAGAAGTTCTCTTTATTCTAAATGACTTTTGTATAACTGATAAACTGTAAGAGATAGACAAAATATTACTGCACAACAAATGTATATCTTGAATTTTCTGTGAATGTACTCAGAAGTTCTCTTTACTCTGAATGACTTTTGTATAACTGATAAACTGTAAGAGATAGGCAAAATATTACTACATAACAAATGTATATCTTGAATTTTCTGTGAATGTACTCAGAAGTTCTCTTTATTCTGAATGACTTTTGTATAACTGATAAACTGTAAGAGATAGACACAATATTACTACATAACAAATGTATATCTTGAATTTTCTGTGAATGTACTCAGAAGTTCTCTTTATTCTGAATGACTTATGTATAATTGATAAACTGTAAGAGATAGACAAAATATTACTACACAACAAATGCATATCTTGAATTTTCTGTGAATATACTCAGAAGTTCTCTTTATTCTGAATGACTTATGTATAATTGATAAACTGTAAGAGATAGACAAAATATTACTACACAACAAATGTATATCTTGAATTTTCTGTGAATGTACTCAGAAGTTCTCTTTATTCTGAATGACTTATGTATAATTGATAAACTGTAAGAGATAGACAAAATATTACCTCACAACAAATGCATATCTTGAATTTTCTGTGAATGTTCTCAGAAGTTCTCTTTATTCTGAATGACTTTTGTATAACTGATAAACTGTAAGAGATAGACAAAATATTACTACACAACAAATGTATATCTTGAATTTTCTGTGAATGTACTCAGAAGTTCTCTTTATTCTGAATGACTTTTGTATAACTGATAAACTGTAAGAGATAGACAAAATATTACTGCACAACAAATGTATATCTTGAATTTTCTGTGAATGTACTCAGAAGTTCTCTTTACTCTGAATGACTTTTGTATAACTGATAAACTGTAAGAGATAGGCAAAATATTACTACATAACAAATGTATATCTTGAATTTTCTGTGAATGTACTCAGAAGTTCTCTTTATTCTGAATGACTTTTGTATAACTGATAAACTGTAAGAGATAGACAAAATATTACTGCACAACAAATGTGTATCTTGAATTTTCTGTGAATGTACTCAGAAGTTCTTTTTATTCTGAATGACTTTTGTATAACTGATAAACTGTAAGAGATAGACAAAATATTACTACACAACAAATAAATATCTTGAATTTTCTGTGAATGTTCTCAGAAGTTCTCTTTATTCTGAATGACTTTTGTATAACTGATAAACTGTAAGAGATAGACAAAATATTACTACACAACAAATAAATATCTTGAATTTTCTGTGAATGTACTTAGAAGTTCTCTTTATTCTGAATGACTTTTGTATAACTGATAAACTGTAAGAGATAGACAAAATATTACTACACAACAAATGTATATCTTGAATTTTCTGTGAATGTACTCAGAAGTTCTTTTTATTCTGAATGACTTTTGTATAACTGATAAACTGTAAGAGATAGACAAAATATTACTACATAACAAATGTATATCTTGAATTTTCTGTGAATGTACTCAGAAGTTCTTTTTATTCTGAATGACTTTTGTATAACTGATAAACTGTAAGAGATAGACAAAATATTACTACACAACAAATAAATATCTTGAATTTTCTGTGAATATACTTAGAAGTTCTCTTTATTCTGAATGACTTTTGTATAACTGATAAACTGTAAGAGATAGACAAAATATTACTACACAACAAATAAATATCTTGAATTTTCTGTGAATGTACTCAGAAGTTCTTTTTATTCTGAATGACTTTTGTATAACTGATAAACTGTAAGAGATAGACAAAATATTACTACACAACAAATAAATATCTTGAATTTTCTGTGAATGTACTTAGAAGTTCTCTTTATTCTGAATGACTTTTGTATAACTGATAAACTGTAAGAGATAGACAAAATATTAGTGCACAACAAATGTATATCTTGAATTTTCTGTGAATGTACTCAGAAGTTCTCTTTATTATGATTGACTTTTGTATAACTGATAAACTGTAAGAGATAGACACAATATTACTACATAACAAATGTATATCTTGAATTTTCTGTGAATGTACTCAGAAGTTCTCTTTATTCTGAATGACTTTTGTATAACTGATAAACTGTAAGAGATAGACAAAATATTACTGCACAACAAATGTGTATCTTGAATTTTCTGTGAATGTACTCAGAAGTTCTCTTTATTCTGAATGACTTTTGTATAACTGATAAACTGTAAGAGATAGACAAAATATTACTGCACAACAAATGTATATCTTGAATTTTCTGTGAATGTACTCAGAAGTTCTCTTTACTCTGAATGACTTTTGTATAACTGATAAACTGTAAGAGATAGGCAAAATATTACTACATAACAAATGTATATCTTGAATTTTCTGTGAATGTACTCAGAAGTTCTCTTTATTCTGAATGACTTTTGTATAACTGATAAACTGTAAGAGATAGACAAAATATTACTGCACAACAAATGTGTATCTTGAATTTTCTGTGAATGTACTCAGAAGTTCTTTTTATTCTGAATGACTTTTGTATAACTGATAAACTGTAAGAGATAGACAAAATATTACTACACAACAAATAAATATCTTGAATTTTCTGTGAATGTTCTCAGAAGTTCTCTTTATTCGGAATGACTTTTGTATAACTGATAAACTGTAAGAGATAGACAAAATATTACTACACAACAAATAAATATCTTGAATTTTCTGTGAATGTACTTAGAAGTTCTCTTTATTCTGAATGACTTTTGTATAACTGATAAACTGTAAGAGATAGACAAAATATTACTACACAACAAATGTATATCTTGAATTTTCTGTGAATGTACTCAGAAGTTCTTTTTATTCTGAATGACTTTTGTATAACTGATAAACTGTAAGAGATAGACAAAATATTACTACATAACAAATGTATATCTTGAATTTTCTGTGAATGTACTCAGAAGTTCTTTTTATTCTGAATGACTTTTGTATAACTGATAAACTGTAAGAGATAGACAAAATATTACTACACAACAAATAAATATCTTGAATTTTCTGTGAATATACTTAGAAGTTCTCTTTACTCTGAATGACTTTTGTATAACTGATAAACTGTAAGAGATAGGCAAAATATTACTACATAACAAATGTATATCTTGAATTTTCTGTGAATGTTCTCAGAAGTTCTCTTTATTCTGAATGACTTTTGTATAACTGGTAAACTGTAAGAGATAGACAAAATATTACTACATAACAAATGTATATCTTGAATTTTCTGTGAATGTACTCAGAAGTTCTCTTTATTCTGAATGACTTTTGTATAACTGATAAACTGTAAGAGATAGACAAAATATTACTACACAACAAATGAATATCTTGAATTTTCTGTGAATGTTCTCAGAAGTTCTCTTTATTCTGAATGACTTTTGTATAACTGGTAAACTGTAAGAGATAGACAAAATATTACTACATAACAAATGTATATCTTGAATTTTCTGTGAATGTACTCAGAAGTTCTCTTTATTCTGAATGACTTTTGTATAACTGATAAACTGTAAGAGATAGACAAAATATTACTACACAACAAATGTATATCTTGAATTTTCTGTGAATTTACTCAGAAGTTCTCTTTATTCTGAATGACTTTTGTATAACTGATAAACTGTAAGAGATAGACAAAATATTACTACACAACAAATGTATATCTTGAATTTTCTGTGAATGTACTCAGAAGTTCTTTTTATTCTGAATGACTTTTGTATAACTGATAAACTGTAAGAGATAGACAAAATATTACTACACAACAAATAAATATCTTGAATTTTCTGTGAATATACTTAGAAGTTCTCTTTATTCTGAATGACTTTTGTATAACTGATAAACTGTAAGAGATAGACAAAATATTACTACACAACAAATGTATATCTTGAATTTTCTGTGAATGTACTCAGAAGTTCTTTTTATTCTGAATGACTTTTGTATAACTGATAAACTGTAAGAGATAGACAAAATATTAATACATAACAAATGTATATCTTGAATTTTCTGTGAATGTACTCAGAAGTTCTTTTTATTCTGAATGACTTTTGTATAACTGATAAACTGTAAGAGATAGACAAAATATTACTACACAACAAATAAATATCTTGAATTTTCTGTGAATATACTTAGAAGTTCTCTTTATTCTGAATGACTTTTGTATAACTGATAAACTGTAAGAGATAGACAAAATATTACTACACAACAAATAAATATCTTGAATTTTCTGTGAATGTACTTAGAAGTTCTCTTTATTCTGAATGACTTTTGTATAACTGATAAACTGTAAGAGATAGACAAAATATTACTACACAACAAATGTATATCTTGAATTTTCTGTGAATGTACTCAGAAGTTCTTTTTATTCTGAATGACTTTTGTATAACTGATAAACTGTAAGAGATAGACAAAATATTACTACATAACAAATGTATATCTTGAATTTTCTGTGAATGTACTCAGAAGTTCTTTTTATTCTGAATGACTTTTGTATAACTGATAAACTGTAAGAGATAGACAAAATATTACTACACAACAAATAAATATCTTGAATTTTCTGTGAATATACTTAGAAGTTCTCTTTATTCTGAATGACTTTTGTATAACTGATAAACTGTAAGAGATACACAAAATATTACTACACAACAAATAAATATCTTGAATTTTCTGTGAATGTACTCAGAAGTTCTTTTTATTCTGAATGACTTTTGTATAACTGATAAACTGTAAGAGATAGACAAAATATTACTACACAACAAATAAATATCTTGAATTTTCTGTGAATGTACTTAGAAGTTCTCTTTATTCTGAATGACTTTTGTATAACTGATAAACTGTAAGAGATAGACAAAATATTAGTGCACAACAAATGTATATCTTGAATTTTCTGTGAATGTACTCAGAAGTTCTCTTTATTATGATTGACTTTTGTATAACTGATAAACTGTAAGAGATAGACACAATATTACTACATAACAAATGTATATCTTGAATTTTCTGTGAATGTACTCAGAAGTTCTCTTTATTCTGAATGACTTTTGTATAACTGATAAACTGTAAGAGATAGACAAAATATTACTGCACAACAAATGTGTATCTTGAATTTTCTGTGAATGTACTCAGAAGTTCTCTTTATTCTGAATGACTTTTGTATAACTGATAAACTGTAAGAGATAGACAAAATATTACTGCACAACAAATGTATATCTTGAATTTTCTGTGAATGTACTCAGAAGTTCTCTTTACTCTGAATGACTTTTGTATAACTGATAAACTGTAAGAGATAGGCAAAATATTACTACATAACAAATGTATATCTTGAATTTTCTGTGAATGTACTCAGAAGTTCTCTTTATTCTGAATGACTTTTGTATAACTGATAAACTGTAAGAGATAGACAAAATATTACTGCACAACAAATGTGTATCTTGAATTTTCTGTGAATGTACTCAGAAGTACTTTTTATTCTGAATGACTTTTGTATAACTGATAAACTGTAAGAGATAGACAAAATATTACTACACAACAAATAAATATCTTGAATTTTCTGTGAATGTTCTCAGAAGTTCTCTTTATTCTGAATGACTTTTGTATAACTGATAAACTGTAAGAGATAGACAAAATATTACTACACAACAAATAAATATCTTGAATTTTCTGTGAATGTACTTAGAAGTTCTCTTTATTCTGAATGACTTTTGTATAACTGATAAACTGTAAGAGATAGACAAAATATTACTACACAACAAATGTATATCTTGAATTTTCTGTGAATGTACTCAGAAGTTCTTTTTATTCTGAATGACTTTTGTATAACTGATAAACTGTAAGAGATAGACAAAATATTACTACATAACAAATGTATATCTTGAATTTTCTGTGAATGTACTCAGAAGTTCTTTTTATTCTGAATGACTTTTGTATAACTGATAAACTGTAAGAGATAGACAAAATATTACTACACAACAAATAAATATCTTGAATTTTCTGTGAATATACTTAGAAGTTCTCTTTATTCTGAATGACTTTTGTATAACTGATAAACTGTAAGAGATAGACAAAATATTACTACACAACAAATAAATATCTTGAATTTTCTGTGAATGTACTCAGAAGTTCTTTTTATTCTGAATGACTTTTGTATAACTGATAAACTGTAAGAGATAGACAAAATATTACTACACAACAAATGTATATATTGAATTTTCTGTGAATGTACTCAGAAGTTCTTTTTATTCTGAATGACTTTTGTATAACTGATAAACTGTAAGAGATAGACAAAATATTAGTGCACAACAAATGTATATCTTGAATTTTCTGTGAATGTACTCAGAAGTTCTCTTTATTATGATTGACTTTTGTATAACTGATAAACTGTAAGAGATAGACACAATATTACTACATAGCAAATGTATATCTTGAATTTTCTGTGAATGTACTCAGAAGTTCTCTTTATTCTGAATGACTTTTGTATAACTGATAAACTGTAAGAGATAGACAAAATATTACTGCACAACAAATGTGTATCTTGAATTTTCTGTGAATGTACTCAGAAGTTCTCTTTATTCTGAATGACTTTTGTATAACTGATAAACTGTAAGAGATAGACAAAATATTACTGCACAACAAATGTATATCTTGAATTTTCTGTGAATGTACTCAGAAGTTCTCTTTACTCTGAATGACTTTTGTATAACTGATAAACTGTAAGAGATAGGCAAAATATTACTACATAACAAATGTATATCTTGAATTTTCTGTGAATGTACTCAGAAGTTCTCTTTATTCTGAATGACTTTTGTATAACTGATAAACTGTAAGAGATAGACAAAATATTACTGCACAAAAAATGTGTATCTTGAATTTTCTGTGAATGTACTCAGAAGTTCTTTTTATTCTGAATGACTTTTGTATAACTGATAAACTGTAAGAGATAGACAAAATATTACTACACAACAAATAAATATCTTGAATTTTCTGTGAATGTTCTCAGAAGTTCTCTTTATTCTGAATGACTTTTGTATAACTGATAAACTGTAAGGGATAGACAAAATATTACTACACAACAAATAAATATCTTGAATTTTCTGTGAATGTACTTAGAAGTTCTCTTTATTCTGAATGACTTTTGTATAACTGATAAACTGTAAGAGATAGACAAAATATTACTACACAACAAATGTATATCTTGAATTTTCTGTGAATGTACTCAGAAGTTCTTTTTATTCTGAATGACTTTTGTATAACTGATAAACTGTAAGAGATAGACAAAATATTACTACATAACAAATGTATATCTTGAATTTTCTGTGAATGTACTCAGAAGTTCTTTTTATTCTGAATGACTTTTGTATAACTGATAAACTGTAAGAGATAGACAAAATATTACTACACAACAAATAAATATCTTGAATTTTCTGTGAATATACTTAGAAGTTCTCTTTATTCTGAATGACTTTTGTATAACTGATAAACTGTAAGAGATAGACAAAATATTACTACACAACAAATAAATATCTTGAATTTTCTGTGAATGTACTCAGAAGTTCTTTTTATTCTGAATGACTTTTGTATAACTGATAAACTGTAAGAGATAGACAAAATATTACTACACAACAAATAAATATCTTGAATTTTCTGTGAATGTACTTAGAAGTTCTCTTTATTCTGAATGACTTTTGTATAACTGATAAACTGTAAGAGATAGACAAAATATTAGTGCACAACAAATGTATATCTTGAATTTTCTGTGAATGTACTCAGAAGTTCTCTTTATTCTGATTGACTTTTGTATAACTGATAAACTGTAAGAGATAGACACAATATTACTACATAACAAATGTATATCTTGAATTTTCTGTGAATGTACTCAGAAGTTCTCTTTATTCTGAATGACTTTTGTATAACTGATAAACTGTAAGAGATAGACAAAATATTACTGCACAACAAATGTGTATCTTGAATTTTCTGTGAATGTACTCAGAAGTTCTCTTTATTCTGAATGACTTTTGTATAACTGATAAACTGTAAGAGATAGACAAAATATTACTGCACAACAAATGTATATCTTGAATTTTATGTGAATGTACTCAGAAGTTCTCTTTACTCTGAATGACTTTTGTATAACTGATAAACTGTAAGAGATAGGCAAAATATTACTACATAACAAATGTATATCTTGAATTTTCTGTGAATGTACTCAGAAGTTCTCTTTATTCTGAATGAGTTTTGTATAACTGATAAACTGTAAGAGATAGGCAAAATATTACTACATAACAAATGTATATCTTGAATTTTCTGTGAATGTACTCAGAAGTTCTCTTTATTCTGAATGACTTTTGTATAACTGATAAACTGTAAGAGATAGACAAAATATTACTGCACAACAAATGTGTATCTTGAATTTTCTGTGAATGTACTCAGAAGTTCTCTTTATTCTGATTGACGTTTGTATAACTGATACACTGTAAGAGATAGACAAAATATTACTACACAACAAATGCATATCTTGAATTTTCTGTGAATATACTCAGTAGTTCTCTTTATTCTGAATGACTTTTGTATAACTGATAAACTGTAAGAGATAGACAAAGTATTACTATACAACAAATGCATATCTTGAATTTTCTGTGAATGTACTCAGTAGTTCTCTTTATTCTGAATGACTTTTGTATAACTGATAAACTGTAAGAGATAGACAAAGTATTACTACACAACAAATGTATATCTTGAATTTTCTGTAAATGTACTCAGAAGTTCTCTTTATTCTGAATGACTTTTGTATAACTGATAAACTGTAAGAGATAGACAAAATATTACTACACAACAAATGCATATCTTGAATTTTCTGTGAATGTACTCAGAAGTTCTCTTTATTCTGAATGACTTATGTATAATTGATAAACTGTAAGAGATAGACAAAATATTACTACACAACAAATGCATATCTCTAATTTTCTGTGAATATACTCAGAAGTTCTCTTTATTCTGAATGACTTATGTATAATTGATAAACTGTAAGAGATAGACAAAATATTACTACACAACAAATGTATATCTTGAATTTTCTGTGAATGTACTCAGAAGTTCTCTTTATTCTGAATGACTTATGTATAATTGATAAACTGTAAGGGATAGACAAAATATTACTACACAACAAATGCATATCTTGAATTTTCTGTGAATGTACTCAGAAGTTCTCTTTATTCTGAATGACTTTTGCATAATTGATAAACTGTAAGGGATAGACAAAATATTACTACACAACAAATGCATATCTTCAATTTTCTGTGAATGTACTCAGAAGTTCTCTTTATTCTGAATGACTTATGTATAATTGATAAACTGTAAGAGATAGACAAAATATTACTACACAACAAATGCATATCTTGAATTTTCTGTGAATGTACTCAGAAGTTCTCTTTATTCTGAATGACTTATATATAATTGATAAACTGTAAGAGATAGACAAAATATTACTACACAACAAATGCATTTCTTGAATTTTCTGTGAATGTACTCAGAAGTTCTCTTTATTCTGAATGACTTATGTATAATTGATAAACTGTAAGAGATAGACAAAATATTACTACACAACAAATGCATATCTT
The DNA here is from genome assembly GCA_030765055.1 of Mantis religiosa. Lineage (NCBI taxonomy): Eukaryota > Metazoa > Arthropoda > Insecta > Mantodea > Mantidae > Mantis > Mantis religiosa. The sequence goes on along the minus strand of CM060951.1, from coordinate 233,057,212 downwards.
GAATTTTCTGTGAATGTACTCGGAAGTTCTCTTTATTCTGAATGACTTATGTATAATTGATAAACTGTAAGAGATAGACAAAATATTACTACACAACAAATGTATATCTTGAATTTTCTGTGAATGTACTCAGAAGTTCTCTTTATTCTGAATGACTTATGTATAATTGATAAACTGTAAGGGATAGACAAAATATTACTACACAACAAATGCATATCTTGAATTTTCTGTGAATGTACTCAGAAGTTCTCTTTATTCTGAATGACTTATGTATAATTGATAAACTGTAAGAGATAGACAAAATATTACTACACAACAAATGTATATCTTGAATTTTCTGTGAATGTACTCAGAAGTTCTCTTTATTCTGAATGACTTATGTATAATTGATAAACTGTAAGGGATAGACAAAATATTACTACACAACAAATGTATATCTTGAATTTTCTGTGAATGTACTCAGAAGTTCTCTTTATTCTGAATGACTTTTGTATAACTGATAAACTGTAAGAGATAGACAAAATATTACTACACAACAAATGCATATCTTGAATTTTCTGTGAATGTTCTCAGAAGTTCTCTTTATTCTGAATGACTTTTGTATAACTGATAAACTGTAAGAGATAGGCAAAATATTACTACATAACAAATGTATATCTTGAATTTTCTGTGAATGTACCCAGAAGTTCTCTTTATTCTGAATGACTTTTGTATAACTGATAAACTGTAAGAGATAGACAAAATATTACTACATAACAAATGTATATCTTGAATTTTCTGTGAATGTACCCAGAAGTTCTCTTTATTCTGAATGACTTTTGTATAACTGATAAACTGTAAGAGATACACAAAATATTACTACACAACAAATGCATATCTTGAATTTTCTGTGAATGTTCTCAGAAGTTCTCTTTATTCTGAATAACTTTTGTATAACTGATAAACTGTAAGAGATAGGCAAAATATTACTACATAACAAATGTATATCTTGAATTTTCTGTGAATGTACCCAGAAGTTCTCTTTATTCTGAATGACTTTTGTATAACTGATAAACTGTAAGAGATACACAAAATATTACTACACAACAAATGCATATCTTGAATTTTCTGTGAATGTTCTCAGAAGTTCTCTTTATTCTGAATGACTTTTGTATAACTGATAAACTGTAAGAGATAGGCAAAATATTACTACATAACAAATGTATATCTTGAATTTTCTGTGAATGTACTCAGAAGTTCTCTTTATTCTAAATGACTTTTGTATAACTGATAAACTGTAAGAGATAGACAAAATATTACTACACAACAAATGCATATCTTGAATTTTCTGTGAATGTTCTCAGAAGTTCTCTTTATTCTGAATGACTTTTGTATAACTGATAAACTGTAAGAGATAGGCAAAATATTACTACATAACAAATGTATATCTTGAATTTTCTGTGAATTTACTCAGAAGTTCTCTTTATTCTGAATGACTTTTGTATAACTGATAAACTGTAAGAGATAGGCAAAATATTACTACATAACAAATGTATATCTTGAATTTTCTGTGAATGTACTCAGAAGTTCTCTTTATTCTAAATGACTTTTGTATAACTGATAAACTGTAAGAGATAGACAAAATATTACTACACTACAAATGCATATCTTGAATTTTCTGTGAATGTTCTCAGAAGTTCTCTTTATTCTGAATGACTTTTGTATAACTGATAAACTGTAAGAGATAGACAAAATATTACTGCACAACAAATGTATATCTTGAATTTTCTGTGAATGTTCTCAGAAGTTCTCTTTATTCTGAATGACTTTTGTATAACTGATAAACTGTAAGAGATAGACAAAATATTACTACATAACAAATGTATATCTTGAATTTTCTGAGAATGTACTCAGAAGTTCTCTTTATTCTGAATGACTTTTGTATAACTGATAAACTGTAAGAGATAGACAAAATATTACTACACAACAAATGTATATCTTGAATTTTCTGTGAATGTACTCAGAAGTTCTCTTTATTCTGAATGACTTTTGTATAACTGATAAACTGTAAGAGATAGACACAATATTACTACATAACAAATGTATATCTTGAATTTTCTGTGAATGTACTCAGAAGTTCTCTTTATTCTGAATGACTTATGTATAATTGATAAACTGTAAGAGATAGACAAAATATTACTACACAACAAATGCATATCTTGAATTTTCTGTGAATATACTCAGAAGTTCTCTTTATTCTGAATGACTTATGTATAATTGATAAACTGTAAGAGATAGACAAAATATTACTACACAACAAATGTATATCTTGAATTTTCTGTGAATGTACTCAGAAGTTCTCTTTATTCTGAATGACTTATGTATAATTGATAACCTGTAAGAGATAGACAAAATATTACTACACAACAAATGCATATCTTGAATTTTCTGTGAATGTTCTCAGAAGTTCTCTTTATTCTGAATGACTTTTGTATAACTGATAAACTGTAAGAGATAGACAAAATATTACTACACAACAAATGTATATCTTGAATTTTCTGTGAATGTACTCAGAAGTTCTCTTTATTCTGAATGACTTTTGTATAACTGATAAACTGTAAGAGATAGACAAAATATTACTGCACAACAAATGTATATCTTGAATTTTCTGTGAATGTACTCAGAAGTTCTCTTTACTCTGAATGACTTTTGTATAACTGATAAACTGTAAGAGATAGGCAAAATATTACTACATAACAAATGTATATCTTGAATTTTCTGTGAATGTACTCAGAAGTTCTCTTTATTCTGAATGACTTTTGTATAACTGATAAACTGTAAGAGATAGACAAAATATTATTGCACAACAAATGTGTATCTTGAATTTTCTGTGAATGTACTCAGAAGTTCTTTTTATTCTGAATGACTTTTGTATAACTGATAAACTGTAAGAGATAGACAAAATATTACTACACAACAAATAAATATCTTGAATTTTCTGTGAATGTTCTCAGAAGTTCTCTTTATTCTGAATGACTTTTGTATAACTGATAAACTGTAAGAGATAGACAAAATATTACTACACAACAAATAAATATCTTGAATTTTCTGTGAATGTACTTAGAAGTTCTCTTTATTCTGAATGACTTTTGTATAACTGATAAACTGTAAGAGATAGACAAAATATTACTACACAACAAATGTATATCTTCAATTTTCTGTGAATGTACTCAGAAGTTCTTTTTATTCTGAATGACTTTTGTATAACTGATAAACTGTAAGAGATAGACAAAATATTACTACATAACAAATGTATATCTTGAATTTTCTGTGAATGTACTCAGAAGTTCTTTTTATTCTGAATGACTTTTGTATAACTGATAAACTGTAAGAGATAGACAAAATATTACTACACAACAAATAAATATCTTGAATTTTCTGTGAATATACTTAGAAGTTCTCTTTATTCTGAATGACTTTTGTATAACTGATAAACTGTAAGAGATAGACAAAATATTACTACACAACAAATAAATATCTTGAATTTTCTGTGAATGTACTCAGAAGTTCTTTTTATTCTGAATGACTTTTGTATAACTGATAAACTGTAAGAGATAGACAAAATATTACTACACAACAAATAAATATCTTGAATTTTCTCTGAATGTACTTAGAAGTTCTCTTTATTCTGAATGACTTTTGTATAACTGATAAACTGTAAGAGATAGACAAAATATTAGTGCACAACAAATGTATATCTTGAATTTTCTGTGAATGTACTCAGAAGTTCTCTTTATTATGATTGACTTTTGTATAACTGATAAACTGTAAGAGATAGACACAATATTACTACATAACAAATGTATATCTTGAATTTTCTGTGAATGTACTCAGAAGTTCTCTTTATTCTGAATGACTTTTGTATAACTTATAAACTGTAAGAGATAGACAAAATATTACTGCACAACAAATGTGTATCTTGAATTTTCTGTGAATGTACTCAGAAGTTCTCTTTATTCTGAATGACTTTTGTATAACTGATAAACTGTAAGAGATAGACAAAATATTACTGCACAACAAATGTGTATCTTGAATTTTCTGTGAATGTACTCAGAAGTTCTCTTTACTCTGAATGACTTTTGTATAACTGATAAACTGTAAGAGATAGGCAAAATATTACTACATAACAAATGTATATCTTGAATTTTCTGTGAATGTACTCAGAAGTTCTCTTTATTCTGAATGACTTTTGTATAACTGATAAACTGTAAGAGATAGACAAAATATTACTGCACAACAAATGTGTATCTTGAATTTTCTGTGAATGTACTCAGAAGTTCTTTTTATTCTGAATGACTTTTGTATAACTGATAAACTGTAAGAGATAGACAAAATATTACTACACAACAAATAAATATCTTGAATTTTCTGTGAATGTTCTCAGAAGTTCTCTTTATTCTGAATGACTTTTGTATAACTGATAAACTGTAAGAGATAGACAAAATATTACTACACAACAAATAAATATCTTGAATTTTCTGTGAATGTACTTAGAAGTTCTCTTTATTCTGAATGACTTTTGTATAACTGATAAACTGTAAGAGATAGACAAAATATTACTACACAACAAATGTATATCTTGAATTTTCTGTGAATGTACTCAGAAGTTCTTTTTATTCTGAATGACTTTTGTATAACTGATAAACTGTAAGAGATAGACAAAATATTACTACATAACAAATGTATATCTTGAATTTTCTGTGAATGTACTCAGAAGTTCTTTTTATTCTGAATGACTTTTGTATAACTGATAAACTGTAAGAGATAGACAAAATATTACTACACAACAAATAAATATCTTGAATTTTCTGTGAATATACTTAGAAGTTCTCTTTACTCTGAATGACTTATGTATAATTGATAAACTGTAAGAGATAGACAAAATATTACTACACAACAAATGCATATCTTGAATTTTCTGTGAATGTTCTCAGAAGTTCTCTTTATTCTGAATGACTTTTGTATAACTGATAAACTGTAAGAGATAGACAAAATATTACTACACAACAAATGTATATCTTGAATTTTCTGTGAATGTACTCAGAAGTTCTCTTTATTCTGAATGACTTTTGTATAACTGATAAACTGTAAGAGATAGACAAAATATTACTGCACAACAAATGTATATCTTGAATTTTCTGTGAATGTACTCAGAAGTTCTCTTTACTCTGAATGACTTTTGTATAACTGATAAACTGTAAGAAATAGGCAAAATATTACTACATAACAAATGTATATCTTGAATTTTCTGTGAATGTACTCAGAAGTTCTCTTTATTCTGAATGACTTTTGTATAACTGATAAACTGTAAGAGATAGACAAAATATTACTGCACAACAAATGTGTATCTTGAATTTTCTGTGAATGTACTCAGAAGTTCTTTTTATTCTGAATGACTTTTGTATAACTGATAAACTGTAAGAGATAACAAAATATTACTACACAACAAATAAATATCTTGAATTTTCTGTGAATGTTCTCAGAAGTTCTCTTTATTCTGAATGACTTTTGTATAACTGATAAACTGTAAGAGATAGACAAAATATTACTACACAACAAATAAATATCTTGAATTTTCTGTGAATGTACTTAGAAGTTCTCTTTATTCTGAATGACTTTTGTATAACTGATAAACTGTAAGAGATAGACAAAATATTACTACACAACAAATGTATATCTTGAATTTTCTGTGAATGTACTCAGAAGTTCTTTTTATTCTGAATGACTTTTGTATAACTGATAAACTGTAAGAGATAGACAAAATATTACTACATAACAAATGTATATCTTGAATTTTCTGTGAATGTACTCAGAAGTTCTTTTTATTCTGAATGACTTTTGTATAACTGATAAACTGTAAGAGATAGACAAAATATTACTACACAACAAATAAATATCTTGAATTTTCTGTGAATATACTTAGAAGTTCTCTTTATTCTGAATGACTTTTGTATAACTGATAAACTGTAAGAGATAGACAAAATATTACTACACAACAAATAAATATCTTGAATTTTCTGTGAATGTACTCAGAAGTTCTTTTTATTCTGAATGACTTTTGTATAACTGATAAACTGTAAGAGATAGACAAAATATTACTACACAACAAATAAATATCTTTAATTTTCTGTGAATGTACTTAGAAGTTCTCTTTATTCTGAATGACTTTTGTATAACTGATAAACTGTAAGAGATAGACAAAATATTAGTGCACAACAAATGTATATCTTGAATTTTCTGTGAATGTACTCAGAAGTTCTCTTTATTATGATTGACTTTTGTATAACTGATAAACTGTAAGAGATAGACACAATATTACTACATAACAAATGTATATCTTGAATTTTCTGTGAATGTACTCAGAAGTTCTCTTTATTCTGAATGACTTTTGTATAACTGATAAACTGTAAGAGATAGACAAAATATTACTGCACAACAAATGTGTATCTTGAATTTTTTGTGAATGTACTCAGAAGTTCTCTTTATTCTGAATGACTTTTGTATAACTGATAAACTGTAAGAGATAGACAAAATATTACTGCACAACAAATGTATATCTTGAATTTTCTGTGAATGTACTCAGAAGTTCTCTTTACTCTGAATGACTTTTGTATAACTGATAAACTGTAAGAGATAGGCAAAATATTACTACATAACAAATGTATATCTTGAATTTTCTGTGAATGTACTCAGAAGTTCTCTTTATTCTGAATGACTTTTGTATAACTGATAAACTGTAAGAGATAGACAAAATATTACTGCACAACAAATGTGTATCTTGAATTTTCTGTGAATGTACTCAGAAGTTCTTTTTATTCTGAATGACTTTTGTATAACTGATAAACTGTAAGAGATAGACAAAATATTACTACACAACAAATAAATATCTTGAATTTTCTGTGAATGTTCTCAGAAGTTCTCTTTATTCTGAATGACTTTTGTATAACTGATAAACTGTAAGAGATAGACAAAATATTACTACACAACAAATAAATATCTTGAATTTTCTGTGAATGTACTTAGAAGTTCTCTTTATTCTGAATGACTTTTGTATAACTGATAAACTGTAAGAGATAGACAAAATATTACTACACAACAAATGTATATCTTGAATTTTCTGTGAATCTACTCAGAAGTTCTTTTTATTCTGAATGACTTTTGTATAACTGATAAACTGTAAGAGATAGACAAAATATTACTACATAACAAATGTATATCTTGAATTTTCTGTGAATGTACTCAGAAGTTCATTTTATTCTGAATGACTTTGTATAACTGATAAACTGTAAGAGATAGACAAAATATTACTACACAACAAATAAATATCTTGAATTTTCTGTGAATATACTTAGAAGTTCTCTTTATTCTGAATGACTTTTGTATAACTGATAAACTGTAAGAGATAGACAAAATATTACTACACAACAAATAAATATCTTGAATTTTCTGTGAATGTACTCAGAAGTTCTTTTTATTCTGAATGACTTTTGTATAACTGATAAACTGTAAGAGATAGACAAAATATTACTACACAACAAATAAATATCTTGAATTTTCTGTGAATGTACTTAGAAGTTCTCTTTATTCTGAATGACTTTTGTATAACTGATAAACTGTAAGAGATAGACAAAGTATTAGTGCACAACAAATGTATATCTTGAATTTTCTGTGAATGTACTCAGAAGTTCTCTTTATTCTGATTGACTTTTGTATAACTGATAAACTGTAAGAGATAGACACAATATTACTACATAACAAATGTATATCTTGAATTTTCTGTGAATGTACTCAGAAGTTCTCTTTATTCTGAATGACTTTTGTATAACTGATAAACTGTAAGAGATAGACAAAATATTACTGCACAACAAATGTGTATCTTGAATTTTCTGTGAATGTACTCAGAAGTTCTCTTTATTCTGAATGACTTTTGTATAACTGATAAACTGCAAGAGATAGACAAAATATTACTGCACAACAAATGTATATCTTGAATTTTCTGTGAATGTACTCAGAAGTTCTCTTTACTCTGAATGACTTTTGTATAACTGATAAACTGTAAGAGATAGACAAAATATTACTGCATAACAAATGTATATCTTGAATTTTCTGTGAATGTTCTCAGAAGTTCTCTTTATTCTGAATGACTTTTGTATAACTGATAAACTGTAAGAGATAGACAAAATATTACTGCACAACAAATGTATATCTTGAATTTTCTGTGAATGTTCTCAGAAGTTCTCTTTATTCTGAATGACTTTTGTATAACTGATAAACTGTAAGAGATAGACAAAATATTACTACATAACAAATGTATATCTTGAATTTTCTGTGAATGTACTCAGAAGTTCTCTTTATTCTGAATTTCTTTTGTATAACTGATAAACTGTAAGAGATAGACAAAATATTACTGCACAACAAATGTATATCTTGAATTTTCTGTGAATGTACTCAGAAGTTCTCTTTATTCTGAATGACTTTTGTATAACTGATAAACTGTAAGAGATAGACACAATATTACTACACAACAAATGTATATCTTGAATTTTCTGTGAATGTACTCAGAAGTTCTCTTTATTCTGAATGACTTTTGTATAACTGATAAACTGTAAGAGATAGACAAAATATTACTGCACAACAAATGTGTATCTTGAATTTTCTGTGAATGTACTCAGAAGTTCTTTTTATTCTGAATGACTTTTGTATAACTGATAAACTGTAAGAGATAGACAAAATATTACTACACAACAAATAAATATCTTGAATTTTCTGTGAATGTTCTCAGAAGTTCTCTTTATTCTGAATGACTTTTGTATAACTGATAAACTGTAAGAGATAGACAAAATATTACTACACAACAAATAAATATCTTGAATTTTCTGTGAATGTACTTAGAAGTTCTCTTTATTCTGAATGACTTTTGTATAACTGATAAACTGTAAGAGATAGACAAAATATTACTACACAACAAATGTATATCTTGAATTTTCTGTGAATGTACTCAGAAGTTCTTTTTATTCTGAATGACTTTTGTATAACTGATAAACTGTAAGAGATAGACAAAATATTACTACATAACAAATGTATATCTTGAATTTTCTGTGAATGTACTCAGAAGTTCTTTTTATTCTGAATGACTTTTGTATAACTGATAAACTGTAAGAGATAGACAAAATATTACTACACAACAAATAAATATCTTGAATTTTCTGTGAATATACTTAGAAGTTCTCTTTACTCTGAATGACTTATGTATAATTGATAAACTGTAAGAGATAGACAAAATATTACTACACAACAAATGCATATCTTGAATTTTCTGTGAATGTTCTCAGAAGTTCTCTTTATTCTGAATGACTTTTGTATAACTGATAAACTGTAAGAGATAGACAAAATATTACTACACAACAAATGTATATCTTGAATTTTCTGTGAATGTACTCAGAAGTTCTCTTTATTCTGAATGACTTTTGTATAACTGATAAACTGTAAGAGATAGACAAAATATTACTGCACAACAAATGTATATCTTGAATTTTCTGTGAATGTACTCAGAAGTTCTCTTTACTCTGAATGACTTTTGTATAACTGATAAACTGTAAGAAATAGGCAAAATATTACTACATAACAAATGTATATCTTGAATTTTCTGTGAATGTACTCAGAAGTTCTCTTTATTCTGAATGACTTTTGTATAACTGATAAACTGTAAGAGATAGACAAAATATTACTGCACAACAAATGTGTATCTTGAATTTTCTGTGAATGTACTCAGAAGTTCTTTTTATTCTGAATGACTTTTGTATAACTGATAAACTGTAAGAGATAGACAAAATATTACTACACAACAAATAAATATCTTGAATTTTCTGTGAATGTTCTCAGAAGTTCTCTTTATTCTGAATGACTTTTGTATAACTGATAAACTGTAAGAGATAGACAAAATATTACTACACAACAAATAAATATCTTGAATTTTCTGTGAATGTACTTAGAAGTTCTCTTTATTCTGAATGACTTTTGTATAACTGATAAACTGTAAGAGATAGACAAAATATTACTACACAACAAATGTATATCTTGAATTTTCTGTGAATGTACTCAGAAGTTCTTTTTATTCTGAATGACTTTTGTATAACTGATAAACTGTAAGAGATAGACAAAATATTACTACATAACAAATGTATATCTTGAATTTTCTGTGAATGTACTCAGAAGTTCTTTTTATTCTGAATGACTTTTGTATAACTGATAAACTGTAAGAGATAGACAAAATATTACTACACAACAAATAAATATCTTGAATTTTCTGTGAATATACTTAGAAGTTCTCTTTATTCTGAATGACTTTTGTATAACTGATAAACTGTAAGAGATAGACAAAATATTACTACGCAACAAATGTATATAATGAATTTTCTGTGAATGTACCCAGAAGTTCTCTTTATCCTGAATGACTTTTGTATAACTGATAAACTGTAAGAGATAGACAAAATATTACTACATAACAAATGTATATAATGAATTTTCTGTGAATGTACCCAGAAGTTCTCTTTATCCTGAATGACTTTTGTATAACTGATAAACTGTAAGAGATAGACAAAATATTACTACGCAACAAATGTATATCTTGAATTTTCTGTGAATGTACTCAGAAGTTCTCTTTATTATGATTGACTTTTGTATAACTGATAAACTGTAAGAGATAGACACAATATTACTACATAACAAATGTATATCTTGAATTTTCTGTGAATGTACTCAGAAGTTCTCTTTATTCTGAATGACTTTTGTATAACTGATAAACTGTAAGAGATAGACAAAATATTACTGCACAACAAATGTGTATCTTGAATTTTTTGTGAATGTACTCAGAAGTTCTCTTTATTCTGAATGACTTTTGTATAACTGATAAACTGTAAGAGATAGACAAAATATTACTGCACAACAAATGTATATCTTGAATTTTCTGTGAATGTACTCAGAAGTTCTCTTTACTCTGAATGACTTTTGTATAACTGATAAACTGTAAGAGATAGGCAAAATATTACTACATAACAAATGTATATCTTGAATTTTCTGTGAATGTACTCAGAAGTTCTCTTTATTCTGAATGACTTTTGTATAACTGATAAACTGTAAGAGATAGACAAAATATTACTGCACAACAAATGTGTATCTTGAATTTTCTGTGAATGTACTCAGAAGTTCTTTTTATTCTGAATGACTTTTGTATAACTGATAAACTGTAAGAGATAGACAAAATATTACTACACAACAAATAAATATCTTGAATTTTCTGTGAATGTTCTCAGAAGTTCTCTTTATTCTGAATGACTTTTGTATAACTGATAAACTGTAAGAGATAGACAAAATATTACTACACAACAAATAAATATCTTGAATTTTCTGTGAATGTACTTAGAAGTTCTCTTTATTCTGAATGACTTTTGTATAACTGATAAACTGTAAGAGATAGACAAAATATTACTACACAACAAATGTATATCTTGAATTTTCTGTGAATCTACTCAGAAGTTCTTTTTATTCTGAATGACTTTTGTATAACTGATAAACTGTAAGAGATAGACAAAATATTACTACATAACAAATGTATATCTTGAATTTTCTGTGAATGTACTCAGAAGTTCATTTTATTCTGAATGACTTTGTATAACTGATAAACTGTAAGAGATAGACAAAATATTACTACACAACAAATAAATATCTTGAATTTTCTGTGAATATACTTAGAAGTTCTCTTTATTCTGAATGACTTTTGTATAACTGATAAACTGTAAGAGATAGACAAAATATTACTACACAACAAATAAATATCTTGAATTTTCTGTGAATGTACTCAGAAGTTCTTTTTATTCTGAATGACTTTTGTATAACTGATAAACTGTAAGAGATAGACAAAATATTACTACACAACAAATAAATATCTTGAATTTTCTGTGAATGTACTTAGAAGTTCTCTTTATTCTGAATGACTTTTGTATAACTGATAAACTGTAAGAGATAGACAAAGTATTAGTGCACAACAAATGTATATCTTGAATTTTCTGTGAATGTACTCAGAAGTTCTCTTTATTCTGATTGACTTTTGTATAACTGATAAACTGTAAGAGATAGACACAATATTACTACATAACAAATGTATATCTTGAATTTTCTGTGAATGTACTCAGAAGTTCTCTTTATTCTGAATGACTTTTGTATAACTGATAAACTGTAAGAGATAGACAAAATATTACTGCACAACAAATGTGTATCTTGAATTTTCTGTGAATGTACTCAGAAGTTCTCTTTATTCTGAATGACTTTTGTATAACTGATAAACTGCAAGAGATAGACAAAATATTACTGCACAACAAATGTATATCTTGAATTTTCTGTGAATGTACTCAGAAGTTCTCTTTAATCTGAATGACTTTTGTATAACTGATAAACTGTAAGAGATAGACAAAATATTACTGCATAACAAATGTATATCTTGAATTTTCTGTGAATGTTCTCAGAAGTTCTCTTTATTCTGAATGACTTTTGTATAACTGATAAACTGTAAGAGATAGACAAAATATTACTGCACAACAAATGTATATCTTGAATTTTCTGTGAATGTTCTCAGAAGTTCTCTTTATTCTGAATGACTTTTGTATAACTGATAAACTGTAAGAGATAGACAAAATATTACTACATAACAAATGTATATCTTGAATTTTCTGTGAATGTACTCAGAAGTTCTCTTTATTCTGAATGACTTTTGTATAACTGATAAACTGTAAGAGATAGACAAAATATTACTGCACAACAAATGTATATCTTGAATTTTCTGTGAATGTACTCAGAAGTTCTCTTTATTCTGAATGACTTTTGTATAACTGATAAACTGTAAGAGATAGACACAATATTACTACACAACAAATGTATATCTTGAATTTTCTGTGAATGTACTCAGAAGTTCTCTTTATTCTGAATGACTTTTGTATAACTGATAAACTGTAAGAGATAGACAAAATATTACTGCACAACAAATGTATATCTTGAATTTTCTGTGAATGTACTCAGAAGTTCTCTTTACTCTGAATGACTTTTGTATAACTGATAAACTGTAAGAGATAGACAAAATATTACTGCATAACAAATGTATATCTTGAATTTTCTGTGAATGTTCTCAGAAGTTCTCTTTATTCTGAATGACTTTTGTATAACTGATAAACTGTAAGAGATAGACAAAATATTACTGCACAACAAATGTATATCTTGAATTTTCTGTGAATGTTCTCAGAAGTTCTCTTTATTCTGAATGACTTTTGTATAACTGATAAACTGTAAGAGATAGACAAAATATTACTACATAACAAATGTATATCTTGAATTTTCTGTGAATGTACTCAGAAGTTCTCTTTATTCTGAATGACTTTTGTATAACTGATAAACTGTAAGAGATAGACAAAATATTACTGCACAACAAATGTATATCTTGAATTTTCTGTGAATGTACTCAGAAGTTCTCTTTATTCTGAATGACTTGTATAACTGATAAACTGTAAGAGATAGACACAATATTACTACATAACAAATGTATATCTTGAATTTTCTGTGAATGTACTCAGAAGTTCTCTTTATTCTGAATGACTTTTGTATAACTGATAAACTGTAAGAGATAGGCAAAATATTACTACATAACAAATGTATATCTTGAATTTTCTGTGAATGTACTCAGAAGTTCTCTTTATTCTGAATGAGTTTTGTATAACTGATAAACTGTAAGAGATAGGCAAAATATTACTACATAACAAATGTATATCTTGAATTTTCTGTGAATGTACTCAGAAGTTCTCTTTATTCTGAATGACTTTTGTATAACTGATAAACTGTAAGAGATAGACAAAATATTACTGCACAACAAATGTGTATCTTGAATTTTCTGTGAATGTACTCAGAAGTTCTCTTTATTCTGATTGACGTTTGTATAACTGATACACTGTAAGAGATAGACAAAATATTACTACACAACAAATGCATATCTTGAATTTTCTGTGAATGTACTCAGTAGTTCTCTTTATTCTGAATGACTTTTGTATAACTGATAAACTGTAAGAGATAGACAAAGTATTACTATACAACAAATGCATATCTTGAATTTTCTGTGAATGTACTCAGTAGTTCTCTTTATTCTGAATGACTTTTGTATAACTGATAAACTGTAAGAGATAGACAAAGTATTACTACACAACAAATGTATATCTTGAATTTTCTGTAAATGTACTCAGAAGTTCTCTTTATTCTGAATGACTTTTGTATAACTGATAAACTGTAAGAGATAGACAAAATATTACTACACAACAAATGCATATCTTGAATTTTCTGTGAATGTACTCAGAAGTTCTCTTTATTCTGATTGACTTATGTATAATTGATAAACTGTAAGAGATAGACAAAATATTACTACACAACAAATGTATATCTTGAATTTTCTGTGAATGTACTCAGAAGTTCTCTTTATTCTGAATGACTTATGTATAATTGATAAACTGTAAGAGATAGACAAAATATTACTACACAACAAATGCATATCTTGAATTTTCTGTGAATGTACTCAGAAGTTCTCTTTATTCTGAATGACTTATGTATAATTGATAAACTGTAAGAGATAGACAAAATATTACTACACAACAAATGTATATCTTGAATTTTCTGTGAATGTACTCAGAAGTTCTCTTTATTCTGAATGACTTATGTATAATTGATAAACTGTAAGGGATAGACAAAATATTACTACACAACAAATGCATATCTTGAATTTTCTGTGAATGTACTCAGAAGTTCTCTTTATTCTGAATGACTTATGTATAATTGATAAACTGTAAGAGATAGACAAAATATTACTACACAACAAATGCATATCTTGAATTTTCTGTGAATGTACTCAGAAGTTCTCTTTATTCTGAATGACTTATATATAATTGATAAACTGTAAGAGATAGACAAAATATTACTACACAACAAATGCATTTCTTGAATTTTCTGTGAATGTACTCAGAAGTTCTCTTTATTCTGAATGACTTATGTATAATTGATAAACTGTAAGAGATAGACAAAATATTACTACACAACAAATGCATATCTTGAATTTTCTGTGAATGTACTCAGAAGTTCTCTTTATTCTGAATGACTTATGTATAATTGATAAACTGTAAGAGATAGACAAAATATTACTACACAACAAATGTATATCTTGAATTTTCTGTGAATGTACTCAGAAGTTCTCTTTATTCTGAATGACTTATGTATAATTGATAAACTGTAAGGGATAGACAAAATATTACTACACAACAAATGCATATCTTGAATTTTCTGTGAATGTACTCAGAAGTTCTCTTTATTCTGAATGACTTATGTATAATTGATAAACTGTAAGAGATAGACAAAATATTACTACACAACAAATGTATATCTTGAATTTTCTGTGAATGTACTCAGAAGTTCTCTTTATTCTGAATGACTTATGTATAATTGATAAACTGTAAGGGATAGACAAAATATTACTACACAACAAATGCATATCTTGAATTTTCTGTGAATGTACTCAGAAGTTCTCTTTATTCTGAATGACTTATGTATAATTGATAAACTGTAAGAGATAGACAAAATATTACTACACAACAAATGTATATCTTGAATTTTCTGTGAATGTACTCAGAAGTTCTCTTTATTCTGAATGACTTATGTATAATTGATAAACTGTAAGGGATAGACAAAATATTACTACACAACAAATGTATATCTTGAATTTTCTGTGAATGTACTCAGAAGTTCTCTTTATTCTGAATGACTTTTGTATAACTGATAAACTGTAAGAGATAGACAAAATATTACTACATAACAAATGTATATCTTGAATTTTCTGTGAATGTACTCAGAAGTTCTCTTTATTCTAAATGACTTTTGTATAACTGATAAACTGTAAGAGATAGACGAAATATTACTACACAACAAATGCATATCTTGAATTTTCTGTGAATGTTCTCAGAAGTTCTCTTTATTCTGAATGACTTTTGTATAACTGATAAACTGTAAGAGATAGACAAAATATTACTGCACAACAAATGTATATCTTGAATTTTCTGTGAATGTTCTCAGAAGTTCTCTTTATTCTGAATGACTTTTGTATAACTGATAAACTGTAAGAGATAGACAAAATATTACTACATAACAAATGTATATCTTGAATTTTCTGTGAATGTACTCAGAAGTTCTCTTTATTCTGAATGACTTTTGTATAACTGATAAACTGTAAGAGATAGACAAAATATTACTGCACAACAAATGTATATCTTGAATTTTCTGTGAATGTACTCAGAAGTTCTCTTTATTCTGAATGACTTTTGTATAACTGATAAACTGTAAGAGATAGACACAATATTACTACATAACAAATGTATATCTTGAATTTTCTGTGAATGTACTCAGAAGTTCTCTTTATTCTGAATGACTTTTGTATAACTGATAAACTGTAAGAGATAGGCAAAATATTACTACATAAAAAATGTATATCTTGAATTTTCTGTGAATGTACTCAGAAGTTCTCTTTATTCTGAATGAGTTTTGTATAACTGATAAACTGTAAGAGATAGACACAATATTACTACATAACAAATGTATATCTTGAATTTTCTGTGAATGTACTCAGAAGTTCTCTTTATTCTGAATGACTTTTGTATAACTGATAAACTGTAAGAGATAGGCAAAATATTACTACATAAAAAATGTATATCTTGAATTTTCTGTGAATGTACTCAGAAGTTCTCTTTATTCTGAATGAGTTTTGTATAACTGATAAACTGTAAGAGATAGGCAAAATATTACTACATAACAAATGTATATCTTGAATTTTCTGTGAATGTACTCAGAAGTTCTCTTTATTCTGAATGACTTTTGTATAACTGATAAACTGTAAGAGATAGACAAAATATTACTGCACAACAAATGTGTATCTTGAATTTTCTGTGAATGTACTCAGAAGTTCTCTTTATTCTGATTGACGTTTGTATAACTGATACACTGTAAGAGATAGACAAAATATTACTACACAACAAATGCATATCTTGAATTTTCTGTGAATGTACTCAGTGGTTCTCTTTATTCTGAATGACTTTTGTATAACTGATAAACTGTAAGAGATAGACAAAGTATTACTATACAACAAATGCATATCTTGAATTTTCTGTGAATGTACTCAGTAGTTCTCTTTATTCTGAATGACTTTTGTATAACTGATAAACTGTAAGAGATAGACAAAGTATTACTACACAACAAATGTATATCTTGAATTTTCTGTAAATGTACTCAGAAGTTCTCTTTATTCTGAATGACTTTTGTATAACTGATAAACTGTAAGAGATAGACAAAATATTACTACACAACAAATGCATATCTTGAATTTTCTGTGAATGTACTCAGAAGTTCTCTTTATTCTGAATGACTTATGTATAATTGATAAACTGTAAGAGATAGACAAAATATTACTACACAACAAATGCATATCTTGAATTTTCTGTGAATATACTCAGAAGTTCTCTTTATTCTGAATGACTTATGTATAATTGATAAACTGTAAGAGATAGACAAAATATTACTACACAACAAATGTATATCTTGAATTTTCTGTGAATGTACTCAGAAGTTCTCTTTATTCTGAATGACTTATGTATAATTGATAAACTGTAAGAGATAGACAAAATATTACTACACAACAAATGCATATCTTGAATTTTCTGTGAATGTACTCAGAAGTTCTCTTTATTCTGAATGACTTATGTATAATTGATAAACTGTAAGAGATAGACAAAATATTACTACACAACAAATGTATATCTTGAATTTTCTGTGAATGTACTCAGAAGTTCTCTTTATTCTGAATGACTTATGTATAATTGATAAACTGTAAGGGATAGACAAAATATTACTATACAACAAATGCATATCTTGAATTTTCTGTGAATGTACTCAGAAGTTCTCTTTATTCTGAATGACTTATGTATAATTGATAAACTGTAAGAGATAGACAAAATATTACTACACAACAAATGCATATCTTGAATTTTCTGTGAATGTACTCAGAAGTTCTCTTTATTCTGAATGACTTATATATAATTGATAAACTGTAAGATATAGACAAAATATTACTACACAACAAATGCATTTCTTGAATTTTCTGTGAATGTACTCAGAAGTTCTCTTTATTCTGAATGACTTATGTATAATTGATAAACTGTAAGAGATAGACAAAATATTACTACACAACAAATGCATATCTTGAATTTTCTGTGAATGTACTCAGAAGTTCTCTTTATTCTGAATGACTTATGTATAATTGATAAACTGTAAGAGATAGACAAAATATTACTACACAACAAATGTATATCTTGAATTTTCTGTGAATGTACTCAGAAGTTCTCTTTATTCTGAATGACTTATGTATAATTGATAAACTGTAAGGGATAGACAAAATATTACTACACAACAAATGCATATCTTGAATTTTCTGTGAATGTACTCAGAAGTTCTCTTTATTCTGAATGACTTATGTATAATTGATAAACTGTAAGAGATAGACAAAATATTACTACACAACAAATGTATATCTTGAATTTTCTGTGAATGTACTCAGAAGTTCTCTTTATTCTGAATGACTTATGTATAATTGATAAACTGTAAGGGATAGACAAAATATTACTACACAACAAATGCATATCTTGAATTTTCTGTGAATGTACTCAGAAGTTCTCTTTATTCTGAATGACTTTTGTATAACTGATAAACTGTAAGAGATAGACAAAATATTACTACACAACAAATGCATATCTTGAATTTTCTGTGAATGTTCTCAGAAGTTCTCTTTATTCTGAATGACTTTTGTATAACTGATAAACTGTAAGAGATAGGCAAAATATTACTACATAACAAATGTATATCTTGAATTTTCTGTGAATGTACCCAGAAGTTCTCTTTATTCTGAATGACTTTTGTATAACTGATAAACTGTAAGAGATAGACAAAATATTACTACATAACAAATGTATATCTTGAATTTTCTGTGAATGTACTCAGAAGTTCTCTTTATTCTGAATGACTTTTGTATAACTGATAAACTGTAAGAGATAGACAAAATATTACTACATAACAAATGTATATCTTGAATTTTCTGTGAATGTACCCAGAAGTTCTCTTTATTCTGAATGACTTTTGTATAACTGATAAACTGTAAGAGATAGACAAAATATTACTACACAACAAATGCATATCTTGGATTTTCTGTGAATGTACCCAGAAGTTCTCTTTATTCTGAATGACTTTTGTATAACTGATAAACTGTAAGAGATAGACAAAATATTACTACACAACAAATGCATATCTTGGATTTTCTGTGAATGTTCTCAGAAGTTCTCTTTATTCTGAATGACTTTTGTATAACTGATAAACTGTAAGAGATAGACAAAATATTACTACACAACAAATGTATATCTTGAATTTTCTGTGAATGTACTCAGAAGTTCTCTTTATTCTGAATGACTTTTGTATAACTGATAAACTGTGAGAGATAGACAAAATATTACTACACAACAAATGCATATCTTGGATTTTCTGTGAATGTACCCAGAAGTTCTCTTTATTCTGAATGACTTTTGTATAACTGATAAACTGTAAGAGATAGACAAAATATTACTACACAACAAATGCATATCTTGGATTTTCTGTGAATGTTCTCAGAAGTTCTCTTTATTCTGAATGACTTTTGTATAACTGATAAACTGTAAGAGATAGACAAAATATTACTACACAACAAATGTATATCTTGAATTTTCTGTGAATGTACTCAGAAGTTCTCTTTATTCTGAATGACTTTTGTATAACTGATAAACTGTAACATAACAAATGTAGTGGTGTGCCAGGATTTGAATTTCGTCGCAGAGTTCAATGTTTTTCTAAGCAGAGGTCTTAAAACGGGAATATCGATATTGAACTCTTGGTTATGAGGCAAGGCTGAACTTTGTAGCGACGGGACTTAAAAATTGCTGCCGTTCTGACGATAACCTCGGCAGCAGCTAAACAGAACACGACATGCCTCACAGGAAGAACATCAGGTTTGCGACCACTTCCCCCGATTACTACAAACCTTGTGTATTTCCGGAGGTTCCTGAGCCCCAGAAGGTGCCAGAAGTTGGGGACAGACTCAAGGAAACCGTCACAGCAATCCTCGGCGCGGCGTTCCTTTGGCTCTTCGTATTCCAGGTGAGTGCGAACGACTCTCATTGTGGTACCAGACGAGGGTGGATGTGTGTATGTTAGGGACCCCGGTACAGTCAGAAACGTTCACACGTGCGCTCTCCGTTTACCTTTATGTTGTACAGTCTTATAACGTCTGCCAAACGAAACATTTACTTGACTGGCCAAAATAAAGCATGGCCCACTTCAAATGTAGGTGAACATGTCCTAATTGAAAACGAAACCAAATAATAAATCAGGAATTGCAAAATTGGAGCAACTGTTTCAAGGTTGTGGAGAATGTTTACGTGGAGCTCGTTGTTTGTAGACAACCTCAGACTTTTAACTGGAGGAATACATTCAGTCATCTATTTAACTTCAATGAGCAAGTTACGTTTGTGAAAATGAATTGTTAAGTTGTTATATGATGTAGTGACATGTAAGGTCATGGTTGTGGTAGTTTCAAAGCCGCGTATGTATAAGGCCTCTTTGTGTTATCTACAGAGTTGAGATATTCATGAAGGTCACCTCACTTTGTCTACAGCTGTACACTTCAATAAAACTTCCTAATGTTCATTTTAGACCAAAAACTGTTTGTACAATATACAAGTTGTTCGTGGATGCGGGAGAAGCAAAATATTAAAATATCTTTGTTCCATGGATCCTTCATATGGCTCCATATTCTTAAGGTTTTAATGATCCTGTCCATTTAAGGCATGTTTGAACCATTAAAGAAACGACCAGCCAGTCTTCTATTGACATTATGTGGCATGGGTGCTCGATACTCACGATACTTGCATGGTATCGACATGAAGAGTGCTACAGAAATCGATACTTCGCTGGTGAAAATCACAAGTAGAACTTTGCAAAGCCCGAGAAATTGCCAGATTGACTGTCAGTTAACAGTTCCCTGCATATCTCAACGACCATTTGTCACTTCGTCTTTCTAATACACTGGATTACTGGAAAACAAATTCAACATTTCCAAAACTAGAAAAAAGAAGAATAGTCGACAAATATTTGCGTATTCCACGTGCAACAAGACTATTTAGCAGAACAGGACTCATATATGGCAGAAAAAGAAGCAGACTTAATTCTGAAAGTGTGTGAATGCTTTGTGGACTGTTTCAAAAACGTATTTTGCTTTCAAATCTCTAATGTAAAGTTTAAAGATCGATACCCGGTTTCACCAACAGTTAAAATTCTTGCATTTTACCAACTTGTCTGAAAATGTTGACAAATACGTGTTAACGTTGAGGAACTTGTAAATATTACAGATATAGAAGGCTGTGAATGAATCGTATTATTTTCTGTACGCACTGCGATGCGCCTATGTTTTTATTTTCGTTTCCAAACAGCTGAAACGATGGCGGGTGAACAAAATCAGAAGAGAAGTTGGAGAGAAATATCTCATCAATTGAGGAAGAATTGTTAGTTGAATTAGTAAGTAAATATAAGGATATTGTAGGAAATAAGATGACGGCTGTGGAAAATGTGAAAGAGAAAGATGTGACCTGGAAAAAATGTGGAAATGAGTCGAATTCGAATGCAAATGTCACAACTAGAAGTAGGTAGCAAGTTCGTCGATATTATGTAAGTTTAAAACGAAGTGACGAGAGACTCTGTTGCTGGTAACATGTCTGCCTCACGTTCAAGAGGTCTCGAGTTCGAATCTCGGTCAGGGCGAGTTACCTGGATAAGGGTTTTCCGGGGGTTTCCCTTATCGTGAAAGACGAACGTCGGGTAACTCTAAGCTCCATGGAGTCTGGGCTCATTTGAGCATCATTTCACCCATTTCATTCATCGTCCGATATGACTTAACGGAGAGAGAGAGAGGGGGGGGGGGAGACTTGAACGTTTCAAGACGGGAGATGGACAGTGTATTATCCACAGAATTTAATGAATTATAAATTGACAAAGTTGAAGCAAAGGCGAGACGTCATTGTACTTCATAACAAGTTGTTTTGACAGTCTACACCTCCATCTGATAGCTCCTCTGTTACGAATACATCACGACCCCCATCTTGATAGTTCTACAATCGTTAACGATTTAACAACAGAAATGTGGCTTGTTAGTTTAACAAGAGGTTTAACACGAGTGTTAAACTGACACTTGTTGGTGTAATGCAATTTTTGTTATAACTATTACTAAACTTGTGTTAAGTCTTAACATCTGTTGGTGAAATCGGGCATCACAATTTAAATATGGCGTTACACAGTCCTCCCAGCATTCTATTTTGTATTGAAACTAGAAGTAGAAATGACGAGATCGAGCACCGAAATGACGGGTATCGACTCTCGTCAGTATTATTCAGTACAAAGTCGAACTCCTTGGTTTGGGTTTAACATGCTAGACTGTGTTTCAAGGGCGATGTATCGCTTCCTCTGGAAGGATAGTAAAGCTGGTGGTCCCTTATAGATTTATGGCATGTGAAAGAACCAAGTCTGATAAAGAACGTCCATATAGAATGGGACACTGAGAACCTAGCAGTTAAAGAGTATCGACTAATAAAAGTCAATTTTACTTTTTCTTCGGTTCAACATTTGTTGATCACCTTCAATACCCATAATCTGCTGTACCATATGAATATAAGACGAGGTTTGACTGAGGGGGAAGGATAGCATGAGAGCATTCCGCGATCTAGAGGATATGCAACTCTACCACTGTATTGCTGTACCTTAAGTTAAATACAGAGAAACATGAGGTGACAGTCCGGGTCAAGTGATTTGATCAACTGCCTCATTAACTGGCACTCAGTAAACACAGGGCGGTGGCCCAGACTCTTATCAGAATCTTCTTTGCTTACAGCAAGTACTCTACTCCAACAATGCCTCACATTCAAGAGATCCGGAATTCGAATATCGGTCACAGTGAGTTGTGCGGAACAGGTTTTTTGGTCCCCCCCCCCCTGAACCCCTTTGACCTCGGATACTTGAAACCGCAGCAAAGTATGCTTAGAATAACAAACGACCTGAAGCTTTACTGGCGACGAATATGTTCGAGATCGTCTTTGGCCATTTCCTCCGAGAGGAGCACGTTGAATCTCAGTTCAGCTCCTCTTGGAAACCGGTCTTAAAAATAGAAATCCGTCAGCTTAAGTCAAGTTAAGTAGTTACGTTTCTTTGACCTAATTAATTTTCTATACTCACGCCATCTCCTGACCTGACATTTAATTGACCGAAAACAGTGTTTTGTTCAGTGATTCGAGTATTGATAGTGTTTTGTCTTTGTTTATATTTATGTTATATCCAGTGATAACATTTGTGGTTATAACATTTATTAAAATATCCTTATGATGGGAGAGATGTACGCTCTAATCGTCTTTTTACCTGACTTGTTTCCCGAGAACATCTCGATCCGCACTTGGCATAATTATAAGTTCTACGATATATCAGTAGAGTTGTTAATTGTGTGCTGAACCACAAGTGAAGATATGTGATCGTCATTTCACTGCATCAAAGTATAAGCACTGCTTGGCGAAATGCAGGTTATGACACTGCGTGATAACGTGACTTTAGTAAGGTGTGAACATTGCTCCACTTTGTTTACCTGCATCTACACTTCAAAGACCAATGTAATCAACTGTCAGTTGTGCGTTCCGAAAGTAATGTCCCCTATTTGTATTCATGGAAACTACAGGAGATACATAAATCACAACAGCACAGATAAATAAAGTAATATTTTAGCTACAGGTTGTCATTTTTCCTCGCAGTCACCACCATTCATTATGCACTTTTGCCAACGATTAACCAGAGCCAATCTGAACCAGCTGAGGCTTTGACAACAGCATGCGAGTCTTGAAAATGTTCGCCACGTAGTCCAGCGTAGAGATGGAAGTCTGAAGGCGCCAAATCTGGACTGTACGGTGGATGTGGTAAGACAGTCCAGCCAAACTATACAACCAGTTGCGTGGTTGCAAAACTGCTGTAGGGCCTGGCATTACTACACAACAAATGTGTATCTTGAATTTTCTGTGAATGTACTCAGAAGTTCTCCTAATGAACAATACGTTTAGAGTATGAGTTGTGTTATTTTGTTTCTAGGCGGTGTATAGAGTCATCCGTAGCTTCGCCGAAGCACACCTCTTCTTGTTGAGGTCATGTCGCCAGATCGTACTGCGCCTTGTCGCTGACTGCAGGCTGTTTCTGCACTCTGTCATGGATATCCTCTGGTACATCCTGGACGTGAGGATCGTGGTGATCCGGTGCTACAGTTACTGTCTGCAGTTGCCCGTTGAGCTGATCCACGCCGGTAAGAACATGTCACTCAGGCCACTGGACGTGCTGGTGGCCTGTACCAGTCCTCTACGTCAAGGTGTCCTCGTGTGCCTGCTGGTCGTGGACTGGTGCTGTGTGAGCTGTTGGCGAACTGCACGCCGAGGAGGGTACTTCTTCCTTCACTTCATGGAGACTGTCATGACCATCTCGTCGCTTGTATCGCAGGTGATGTGGCAGTTCGTTGTTGCAGGCGTGCGGGCCTTGAAGGCCGCCCAGAACATCTTCGTGTACACCGTCATGTCGTACGTGTGCATGGCTCAGGTCGGACTGAGGTTGATGATGGACTGGGTAAAGCTGGCGAGCTACGCCGTCTTGGAGGTAGGTCGTGCTCTGGGTAGACTGGCGCGCTGGTTCTGGCAGGATGTGGAGCGTGGAGTTGAGAGTGTCATATTGGAGTTCCTGGCAACCACGTGGCAGATCCTGAGGACGGTCGTCATCCTGGGAGTGTACTCGGTCATCATCTGTGTCCGTCTTGTGCAGGTTATTGGCTCTTGGTCCCTGGCCCTCTGTTGGGGTGCTCCTTGGACCTTCCAGCCTGCTGCCACAACCAAGAAACCGTACTCGTTACAAAGCAAGCCGTTCCAGACGACGGGGGAGTACCTCGTGGACCTGGTGCTCAGCCTGGTCCATTAACAGCTACCTCGTGTCAAAACTTTGTCGCAATGGCTTACGTTCCTCTACAGGTCTTTTATACGTAAGGAATTACACAAGTAAACTCATTTTAAAAAGGGAGATGAATATCTGGACATATCAATTTCTATATTTAAGAAAGAAAAATCTTACAAGAAAATCAAATTGTTCTACCATTGTTTATAAATCTTGCATAAAAATTCTAAATAGCAATTTTTTTATTATTATCTGAAATGTAATTTATCTTAATTCCTAGAAGTCATTTGGTTGCTATTGGAACAAATCTCCAATTTTTGTACTATAACCTTTCCAGAGTTAAATGTATAAAGTTACAAACAGTAATAATACACTGAACAATAAATAATAATATAAATAAAACATTATCTTCTACAAAGAAAATTATTATTACAACTACCAGATTATGATTTTGTAATAACACAACTAAAATCTTCACTATTTATTTAGTAAAACCAATAAATATGCATAATAAGTTTATAAACATAATAATTCCATTTATATTTTTAGTTAATATCTTCATGGATAGAGGGCAGCTGCTACAGCCAGCCAATGTTCTATTAACAAAAGTTATGTCGGTACTGCAGTTCATTTTAAATAAATCAGATCTTCAAGCACAAACTTTAAATAATTCTTATTACCTTAGATCTAACTAGACCCACTGAATAAAATTGACAAAAAATAAATGAGTGAATGGATGTTTGTTTATTTTCCTGAGCACGTGTAACTTAAAGCAGTCTACTAAGTACCAAATTGGAATTTAAGTTCAGCGTCTACCAAGAAAGAGTCGTGAAGATTTTCAAAAGGATCTCCCTATCCCAGACTATTCTTTAAATGGAAACTTTTCTAAAAGTTTTGATTCTCTAAAAATGGTTCTATCGAAATATCATATGCTTGATATATTTTTATCATAAATAAAATGTAGGTTAATCGGGAATTTTGTAGGAATGTTTTCTACATTTACAGAGCAAGATTGCTCAGGCGGTTTCGCATTCGGGAGGTCCCGGTTCAATTCCCGTGGCCGACCTACTTGACCCATAGATTTTCTCAGGGATTTTCCCGCTTCATCCACAGAATTTCCTGAAAAAAATTTCCTTTTAGTTAGGGAAAACCGCGATATAATTTCAAATTGCCCGGTACACGAGGCTTGTACCCACAATCTCCGATATACAGGCATTTTCTTAATTTGATTAAATCCCTTAAATGCTCCAAATTATAGTGAATCAGATTCAGATTTACTCACCAAGGAAATTAATACAGAATGTGGGCTTTGTCAAAAAAATGGTATGAGAAACATTATCATATTTACAATATACAAACACAAGATTGCACCGACGTGAAACACAAGAACCCAGCATTTGCCTTAATGACTAAGGAAAACCTCAGTCAGGTATACAATTGTATTATATTTCTATATACATCATATTTACAAGTGAGATGATTGGTCTTGGAGGTTAAAGTGCATCTTCCAGATAAACAGGTTCATGAAGCAAGTTCAGACGTAAAAAACTAACTGAGACTTGTTTACCACTTTCTAGTTATAAATAAACAAGGGTAATCAAAATTACATATTCTTTAATTCATAAACTGAACAAAACGTATTTTAAGAGCAATTTTTTAACTTTATTTTTAAATGCTTTAATCTGTGGAACTTTGATGGCCCCAGAGATTTTATAAGTTAACACCTTTATGGGAGAATGACTCCTCTAGTAAATGGGTGAAGTGTAGGAGAAGTTTGAGCTGAGATGTTAAAACAGGTTTGTTACATGTTACAAGGAAAATCTGGTACAAATCCGTTTCTCAGAAACATTTAATATGCATGATGTTGAGGGTAAGGCCCTTCAACATGTTGTCGGTTACTTCGGGAAGTACCTAGGACTAAATATCCAATACGAGGTAAGATTGTATTTTTACTTAGAGAATATTAATTTAGCGACATTAAATATGTTCCCCTCAGATATAATACATTTGTGCCAATCTTGAAACTCGCTTTTCTTTATGCTGTTCACCTCCTTCAGCAATTCGGTTTTTATCTCATCAAAACTGACATCTTCACTCACGGAAATAAAAAACGTCACAGGAGGCCATGTCTGTCTGATTTAACACAAAATAACAGTTTTGTTTCTTGACAAAAAAACAAACAAGCATTGTAGTGTGAGAGGCAATATATTATTATTATTATTATTATTATTATTATTATTATTATTATTATTATTATTATTATTATTATTATTATTATTATTATTATTATTATTATTATTATTATTATTATTATTATTATTATTATTATTATTATTATTATTATTATTATTATTATTATTATTATTATTATTATTATTATTATTATTATTATTATTATTATTATTATTATTATTATTATTATTATTATTATTATTATTATTATTATTATTATTATTATTATTATTATTATTATTATTATTATTATTATTATTATTATTATTATTATTATTATTATTATTATTATTATTATTATTATTATTATTATTATTATTATTATTATTATTATTATTATTATTATTATTATTATTATTATTATTATTATTATTATTATTATTATTATTATTATTATTATTATTATTATTATTATTATTATTATTATTATTATTATTATTATTATTATTAATCATCAATGAAATGGGTGAAATGATGTTCAACTGAACCAAGGGTCTGTTGAGCTTAGAGTTACTAAGCATTCATCTTTCAAGATAAGGGAAAACATCAGAAAAAACTTTATCTACGTAACTCAACCTGACTGAAATTCGAACTCAGGACCTCTTGAACGTGAGGCGGGCCAGGAGTATTATCGTGATTGAATTGCAACAAGTGGTTCCGTCAAAATGTTGGTGTCAACTTCTCTGACAGTAATATGCGATTTTCCACTCCAGACTGCCATTAGTAATTGATACGCGAACCTGAAACCTGTCTACCTCTTGTAGATACTCAAAGTAGACTCGCCCAAACAAAATAAATCGCAAATTATGTAAAAATTCATTGAGCACTCGAAAACAACTATAACCTTTCCTTCTGTCAACATCCGAAACAGCTGAAACTGCAGACACAGATCAGAAGCATGTGCACCAACATTATAAAGAAGTTTCGAAAATGGAATGTATAAAGATGATGTTTGTTACTTGAAGTTCTCGCCATGTTGGTATAATACATGTGTTGACAAAACAATGACAAAGCCTATTACAAGGTTTTGTCTATAACAGTAACCTCATCCTGTACACATGACAGCGAGCAGGGGTACCAACCCCAGGGGGTGAACGAACCATATTTATGACTCATTAGCTTGAACTTCAATAATACTTAAGTCTAATGAATTATACTGTCGCGAACCCATTATTGACGATAGTGCGCTGCAGATAGTGCCAGGCGAAGATAAACATAGCGCGGAGATAAAAGGCATTACAAAACACATAAAGTGAGGTAAATGGAACATTCTAGTGACATACATTCGGTTTATTGTTTGTTCCAGAAATATTTGGTAATACGAGTCGTGGTATATAAGGAAGACGAGACTCGCCAAGGCAGTGGTAAATAGTTGTAAACAGAGGCGGAACGAGAGTTGTAATTGAAACTGGTGTGTTTGGAAAGTAAACTTTTTGTTTATTGTCAATGACCTTCGTAGATTGTAATTGTGTATGTGACGCAATGCTGCTACTGTAAGTGTATTTCTACGGAAATAAAGAACATTTGGGATTTCTGCAACTTGGACTTTTAATTCTACGAACCCACAAAGTTACAATAGTTTCCTTGACTCACATTAAAACTTTTGGACAATTCAACTTAATTTCTATAAAGCAATTAGAATTAAGAATTGGCTGTAGTGGTAAGACCAGAGTCCTGCATTGTGCTTCACGGAGCACTTCTTCAAGGCCTTGCCAGGTGTTCATTTGCTCCATTCAGGTTGGCAGGTTTTGTATTTTGGCCGTTAACTGGTGTTCAGTTGGTATATCTCTTAAACCGCTTGACTCACCAAGGCGGATGGACAACACCGCGAACGGGCGCGTTTACTCCCGGATCTTCACTGCATCAGTTGCTCCTGTTCTGGACATACGGCTTGATATGGCACCCAGAATTTTACCTGAGCTCTCCCTCTTTTGAGATGGCTTCAAAGGATCGTAAGTCTGGTTAGGCGAGACACACCGGCAGAAACATCTGCAGACCTCGTGCACCACCAGGGAAATCAATGAAATCATCTCCAAATGAGTACAGGGTATATAGAGCTTAGAGTTATCAGATATCTTTTAGGATAATGGAAAATCCCGGTAAAAAGCTTATCCAGATAATTCAGCCTGACCGAGTCGATCACGGGAACTCTTGAATGTGAAGCAGACCACGCTACAGAGGCGGGCACACAACTCCTTGCTATACATATTCCAAATGAAAAGACCAATATAATTTTTTCAGTATATGGAAGCGAGGAGTAGGAAGGAGTAACGACAAAGAAAAGTGCAGGGTCTTGCTCCCTGCTTCCTAGACAGAGGTACCCCATACAGACAGGAACATGTAATTATCCTACCTAATGACCCAGGTTAAGGAACGCAGGACCTTCCACAGACGTTACTGCGGTTATTTGTATACCAAAGGAGAATTAAGAGTGATTTGATAAAGTGTAGGGTCGAATAAACACAGCAAAATCTGATAAATGACGTCTGTTCGTATTGTGAGAGAAAAGTGCGCGAACTTTTGACTTGATTGACCCCATGTCAATCACACTCTTTGTCGGCTGTACGTAGTAGCAACTGTCTGTACAAGCAGTAAGTAGCGGAAATATTGACATTTCAGGCAAAAAAATATACACCAGCAATCGTCCGTGTAAACAGCATGATACACAAACCTGAAGTCCTTGGCATTTAAATTTACTGTCTTATCAACAAGCGTCACGAAGAATGCCCCATTTCAGAGTACACTTAACACGCAATATTTACAGCTTTCTCAAAACTAAATTAACAATTATTTTAATTAAAATGTTAAAAAATTCAAGATATACATTTGTTATGTAGTAATATTTTGTCTATCTCTTACAGTTAATCAGTTATACAAAAGTCATTCAGAATAAAGAGAACTTCTGAGTACATTCACAGAAAATTCAAGATATACATTTGTTATGTAGTAATATTTTGTCTATCTCTTACAGTTTAACAGTTATACAAAAGTCATTCAGAATAAAGAGAACTTCTGAGTACATTCACAGAAAATTCAAGATATACATTTGTTATGTAGTAATATTTTGTCTATCTCTTACAGTTAATCAGTTATACAAAAGTCATTCAGAATAAAGAGAACTTCTGAGTACATTCACAGAAAATTCCAGATATACATTTGTTATGTAGTAATATTTTGTCTATAATACACTTGATTATTATATTTTGTCTGTAATACATTTGATTTGTTATGAAAATACGCGAAATGTATTGAATTTTATTTGAAATAATTAGAGCGATTTTTGGGAAAATGAGAATTTTCTAAAATATTCAGTATAAAAAGTGGTGTGGAGTGGAGAATTTACTTTAGTTTTCTTGGTGTGGCATTCGCTGTACTTAAGTACCAAGTGGTGTTTAATAGACGTCTATTATTTTGATTACAATGTTCGGGGACTCGCGCAACAATCAAAAAACAAAGTGTGCATTGTTTGTGGCGATGAAGGTTGAAACAAGAATAACAAGGTGATTGACACAACCTTTGCACTTGTCAGTGTAATAAGTTTCGGTCGCTGGGGTTACACCATGGGGCTGCCTCTGTGGGAATGGGTAGTTATATAACATCTGCCAGGACAGTGCATTAATGACGTTTTGCTGACGGAGATCGGCGTCTTTGTTTCCTTACATAAGCGAGCGACCTTATCTAGAGAGTATATAGTTGAGTGGGTAAAGCGCCACAAGCAAGGAAGGGCCATGGGTTCGTGGTTGTACTACGTGGTGGCCGTCCTCGCGGTACTCCTAGGCCTCCTGTACCTCTACTTTACTCGCAACTTCTCTTTCTGGAGGAAGCATGGCATTGCTTATGTCAAACCACAGGCATTCTTCGGTAACCTCAAGGATATCGTCCTCATGAAGGTATGTGACTGTCCCCTCAATACCCTTTACATGAAACAAATATCCAGTATTTTTGTTTTTCCTAAAAGTATATAACGACTAGCTGACCCGGCGAACTTCAATATATGTTGTCTGAACTTATATAAATAAAACAAATTCGGATTAGTTATTCTGCAATTGATGTGGAGGATAAAATAAATATTCACTAGGTTTAATATATTACTGTTAGTTTTATGATCCATTATTAATGATTATAAATTTAAATTATTTATTGACATTAAGTTAATTTAGTTTTGGTAGAAGTTCTTCGGTTTGGTGAAAGTTTAAATACAACACAATTACAATTAAGTTAATCAGTTTAAAGTTTTCTAATAAACAATAATTTGTGTTTTTTGTGGTACGTAAATATATAAGATGATAGTTTTCCGAGGTGCGAACAGGGAAACTCCAAGTTGATACTCCAAACTTCCAACGACTGCCGTTGCGATTTATTTATTGTCAAACGCCAAACACGGGAAATTGATTCTGTGTCTA
Organism: Mantis religiosa; assembly: GCA_030765055.1. Lineage (NCBI taxonomy): Eukaryota > Metazoa > Arthropoda > Insecta > Mantodea > Mantidae > Mantis > Mantis religiosa. Next base: position 233,025,380 of record CM060951.1, on the reverse strand, counting down.
ATCTTCGAAAGGTGTATCATCTGCTTTATAAAATATTTCAGTGTTGATAACAAATGATAAACGTTGTTTAATAAATCATGGTAAGTGAAATATCTTTGTACTTCATAATGCTTTTGTTTGACGACGTATGTGTTCCGTGAAAGTTTACGTGTGTAATCTTAATATTTTGTTAATAACCTGGTCCATGACCACTTTCAGGTTATTTTATCATTTTTAACCTTCATTGGACTTACACAAATATTTCAAATACAAAATTAGACAAATCGTTTCAGTCGTTCTCAAGGTTTTTAGTGCCGGCTTTGATTTTCAGTTGCTCAACAACTATTTAACATAACCTTTGACACTGAATACAGCGATCTTTTCTGAACATAATCCATGCTACAAACTTGTCATAAACAAAATTAAACATTTCAAGTGTTATGCGAGTTCAGGTAGACCGTCGATTGTTGTTTACTAATTTTTATATGCTTTAACACTAAAATTGCATCTAAATTAGTTTCCCACATTTCGAAATATCTGAGCACAAAAGTGTGTACGATATAAACACAGAGTTGTTAATGAGATGTGATAAACAATTTGAGGAATAAGTAATTCCTTGACTGGGGAAATTTCATTCGTGTAGTTTAATTGGTTACACAGAAAAGTGTAACAATACAAGTTAGGAACTACAGAATAATAACAGCAGTAACTCAATGCCAGAAACACCAAACTTCACAACAATATTAAGCAGACATGGAAAACTGAAGTAGACAGAGCAAGAAGTGTTTGTAGAGCAGTAAAGGGTCATGTGAGTGTATTGCTACAGAGTTTTATTTTAACCACTACATAATACATCGTATTCCAGTCAACAAATATGATAGATGCCTTTTGAAATACCTATTCAATTTGACTTCTTCTAAATCTAAAAAGGAAAAGAAAACATTTCATAAAAAGCTTTATGGTTGCCTGGAACACAAACAGTTAAATATGAAAGTACTTATTTCGCTTCAGTACACAAACATTTCCCTGACAATCTTCAACCCCGAAATTAGCTCTACAGGGACATTTTTTCAAAACACCTTTATATTCTCAAAAATTAATAAGGATTTTGATATAAAAACCAATCTTACTTACTATATGTTCGTGAAAAATAAGATATGTGATTTGAATGGACTGTAAAGGGCCCTTCACTGGAAGGAGTTTAGTGTTGTATATCTGCAATATACTATACACCAAATTATACTTAGAGATATCAATGGCTGCATTCACTTGTTTCTGTGATTGCATGTAGCTTTAACGTCCAGCTGTGGGAACCGGGAAATGTGAAATGTCATTTTTTGTTTTCATTACAGTTAAATTCCCTGATATTTTCTGAACAAGAATATATATAGTGTTATGGAGTTCTATACAATGTTTCTTTATTTAAATGACTTTACAGACATTGATGCAGTCCATTTAACATGACAAGCTTCAAGAATCTCATTCGGAAACAACTTTTTTCCATGTATATGTACATTTTTCGTAGCAACTTTTCGGGTGAGAGGTTTCAAATTTTGGACAGTTGTTTTTGTATAGAATTACCTATTTTGACCTAGAATTATGTGAAATAACTCATCTTTAAATATGGCAACATAGGTTTTTGAAAAAAAAATATGTAACAATTACACTTTCATTTTTCTTCATATTTTAATAGTTCTTCAGAGGACTCATGGCTGCAGAGCGCTAGGGAAATTTCTGAAATATGTCCTCGTCTCATATTTTGAAGATACCAAACTTAAATATCAAATTCGGTATTGAACAGAATATTTGTTTATGTATTACGAGCAGAGCTAGGACGTTCGTACCGATTTCCTTGAGCAGTGTAAGAGCGGCCAGACATGGCTATACCACGCAGCGCTACTAGCAAGGGCAAGGTTCATCGTAGAATGCAACTCTTTACTACAAAGCAGGTGTAACTGTATGACACAGAGCTAGGAAGTTCGTACCGATTTCATTGAGCAGTGTAAGAGCGGCCAGGCATGGCTATACCACGTAGCGCTACTAGCAAGGGCAAGGTTCATCGTAGAATGCAACTCGTTACTACAAAGCAGGTGTAACTGTATGACACAGAGCTAGGAAGTTCGTACCGATTTCATTGAGCAGTGTAAGAGCGGCCAGACATGGCTATACCACGCAGCGCTACTAGCAAAGGCAAGGTTCATCGTAGAATACAACTCGTTACTACAAAGCAGGTGTAACTGCATGACACAGAGCTAGGAATTTCGTACCGATTTCATTGAGCAGTGTAAGAGCGGCCAGGTATGGCTATACCACGCAGCGCTACTAGCAAGGGCAAGGTTCATCGTAGAATGCAACTCGTTACTACAAAGCAGGTGTAACTGCATGACACAGAGCTAGGAATTTCGTACCGATTTCATTGAGCAGTGTAAGAGCGGCCAGACATGGCTATACCACGCAGCGCTACTAACAAGGGCAAAGTTCATCGTAGAATACAACTCATTACTACAAAACAAGTGTAACTGTATGACACAGAGCACTTTGTTAGGAAGGAAGACTTTCGAAGAACATTTCTTTTGCTTTAAAGATGAGCAACTAAATTTGCTGTATAACCATTGTATGATTTCTAGAAGTGCACTTATTCATGTCTTTATTTGCTTCTTTATTTGTATTTACATTTCAGTGGGATACTTCAGTAAACATGGCAAAAAGAGAAGCTAGATCAAGAAAGTCTTTTAGCTGAAATCGTTAATGAATTTGCAACAGATTATCATTCAATTAAATCTTGTTTTATGAAACATAAAATTAGTTTTTCATTTGAAAGGCTTCAGAGGTACATTATTGTTTTTAGTAATACGGCCGCAGATGAGTAAATATGTAGTAAACTTCCTGCTGTGACATTTTATCTAGAAAGTCTTCAGATATTTAAGAAATTAATGTTATTAGTTGGATATTATTTTACATCGATCAGGAAATGTTACAATCCGCGTTATAATTGCCTGGGTGTTGCCAAAATCTGACTATTTAAATGAGATCAGCCAGAGACAAACCATATGTACTATATAAGAATTTGTATGTTGTACATAATGATCTAAATAGATGTGCAATTACGAATGTCTCATAAGTCATTTGTTTCTCTGGGCAACCGTTTTCAATGCCTCTCCGCTGGGCGTTTTTGTTTGGATTCCGGGAGAAGGTCGGTCGCAACCTGCATAGGCTACGAACTTCCTAGCCCTGGTTATGACGTATACACACATACATGGTTTCTCTAGAAATATTTACATGTTTTATTTATCCAGGAAGTCTCTTAACGCGTATTTCTGAATGCTATAAGTACGCAGGAGAAGGAGAAGTGTTTTACGAGACAGAAGTTTATGTTGACTGTATGTTGTTTTGTCGACAGGTGGACATCGCCACAAAGTTGAAGCAGATTTACGACGAGTACCCGGACAAGCCGTTTGTGGGCATGTTCTCGTTTGATCGTCCAGCCCTCCTGGTCCGCGATCTGGACCTCATCAAGCTGATCCTGGTCAAGGACTCGAACGTGTTCCTCAACAGGGTGGCGAACGTGGACGAGGATCTGGACCCCATGTTCGGCCGTACCTTGTTCTCATTGAGGGGCAAGCGCTGGAAGCACATGCGGACCAACCTGACGCCCGTCTTCACCTCGGGCAAGATGAAGAGGATGTTCAACCTGGTAGAGAATTGCAGCAAGGAACTGGCAGACGTCATGGCCGAGATCGCCCAATCAGGTACTACATGCTCTTTGGTTCTTAACCCCGTCTTAATACCGAACTTTAAGGGGTCCGTACATACTGTATCAGATAAAACAACAGATGTCTAGACATTTGCCATAAGTTATTTGTTGATTTTAGCGGTAGAGAAAGTCATGTCAACTGACAATGCCTGAATGTATGACGCAATCTTTACTAATTCCTATCCTTGTAGCATTGAGATAGCTAAACTTTACCAAATATCACGACGTATGAACAGAACAGTCATAATTCGATTGTAACAAAAACATAATCTGTTTAATATCAAAATATGTAGTAGACCCAGAAATAAAGTATCACCATCACAAGGTCCTCATTGGGAGCTAGAGAGATTAACAAGATCTCTGCCCACCTCTGTGGCGTTGTTGTAGCCTGCCTCACATTCAAGACGTCCTGACTTCCAATTTTGGTTAGGGTCAATTATCCGGATGTCTTTCTGAAGTTTTCCCTTATCCTGAAAGAGGAATGTGCGGTAACTCTAAGCTCTGTGTATCTATTCATCTTCGGTAGTTCTACGACCATGTTTAAGTTCATTGACACAGAAGTAAATGGTCTTCAATGTTGCTGCAGAGTCCACGTGAACCTGATTCAATTCAGTTTTGACTTGTGCGGCAGTTCAGTCCTTTAAATGAAAATGTTTAATAACACGAAACTCTGTTTTCCCCATTTTCAATCGTAGCTATCACACTGAACAGTTCAGATGTCTGTCTACAATGAACTGTATATTGTAGCACATTCAAATTTTCTGTACAATGTTTTGAGTAATCAAACTTACCATACACAAAGTTGCAACAAAGAATTTCCATCCCTTGATAGATATTTACCAGATCCTCGTACACATTGCTATATTGCCTCTGCGGTTTGTACCACTCCGCCAACAAACACGTACTGAGGTTATCTGCCGTCAGCTGTTTACGTCTGACTCATACCAGAGCAGCAGTGTAGGGTCAGGAAAGCACTCGGCTCATATTTACTAAATAAACTAATTAAACTGCTAAACAGAAGTTATGTAATATAATTGAGTAAAAGCTTACTAAAGCGAGTACCTGATCTATAGTAAGAGGCTCTATGCACTTTCAAGCGAATAGCACTTTTAACAAAATCATTCATTTGTTCTAAAGTACTAAGTAGTTGCTGTTTGTGTTGGTCAGGATGTCATCACGTTAAGAACTGTGCACCTAGCCATGCTGACGTCACGTGCCAACACGCGATACTAATTGGACAAGTGGCGGAGCATCGCTTCACTGTAGTAAACAACGCAGTACCGAGTATCATGTGGCAATAAATGAAAGTAAAATGTTTCAGGAGATAAATTGCGATATTTATTCTGCCAATTCATTACTTGAATGTAACAAATAAAACCGGATACAGTATAGCGCCTCTCTCCCATCTCGAGGTAAACAGTATCCCATGTTTTGTTTGGCAGGAGACCCAGTGCCCGTGAAGGAGACCATGGCCAAGTTCACCACAGACGTCATCTCCTCGTGCGCCTTTGGTATTGAGAGCAACTCGCTCAGGAATCCTGATGCAGAGATCCGTCGGGGTCTACGGAAGATCTTCGAGTTCGACATTATCAAGGCTATAGCCAGTTTGACCTTCTTCTTCGCCCCGGCCATCCAGAACTTTCTGAGGATCAGGGTCATCGAGCACGACACCACAGAATTCATCAGGAAGACCGTGTGGTCGACAGTGGAGTACAGGTGAGCTGCACCAGTTTGTTCAACTCCTCTGTCATCATTTGATGTGCAAGCCTCTTCGGTATGTTTGCATCACAGCGAGTCCAAATGTTCAACAAAACTTTATGATTTATAATTATATTATTTTTTATCAAATATTTCTGCATCTTTATACGAGAGTGGGCTCGATAGTCCCACGCCTCACATAGAGATGGCACTACTGGGCCAGTTTGACGGATAGCATCATATAGTTTAACTCTAGACTCGCTTGTTTCCATTGTTACAGGTCAATAGCTTGTTTAGTTTTTGAATGACAGCATTTTAAACAAGATTAATAATAATAGTAATAATAATAATAATAATAATAATAATAATAATAATAATAATAATAATAATAATAATAATAATAATAATAATAATAATAATAATAATAATAATAATAATAATAATAATAATAATAATAATAATAATAATAATAATAATAATAATAATAATAATAATAATAATAATAATAATAATAATAATAATAATAATAATAATAATAATAATAATAATAATAATAATAATAATAATAATAATAATAATAATAATAATAATAATAATAATAATAATAATAATAATAATAATAATAATAATAATAATAATAATAATAATAATAATAATAATAATAATAATAATAATAATAATAATAATAATAATAATAATAATAATAATAATAATAATAATAATAATAATAATAATAATAATAATAATAATAATAATAATAATAATAATAATAATAATAATAATAATAATAATAATAATAATAATAATAATAATAATAATAATAATAATAATAATAATAATAATAATAATAATAATAATAATAATAATAATAATAATAATAATAATAATAATAATAATAATAATAATAATAATAATAATAATAATAATAATAATAATAATAATAATAATAATAATAATAATAATAATAATAATAATAATAATAATAATAATAATAATAATAATAATAATAATAATAATAATAATAATAATAATAATAATAATAATAATAATAATAATAATAATAATAATAATAATAATAATAATAATAATAATAATAATAATAATAATAATAATAATAATAATAATAATAATAATAATAATAATAATAATAATAATAATAATAATAATAATAATAATGGGCGCCGGGGTAGCGCGGTGGTTTCGTTCGCGGCTCCCGTTCTAAGGGTCCCGAGTTCAATTCCCGGCTCTGGGGTTGGCGATTTTAAGTCGGCCCTATCCACGCCTTCACCTCTGTCTAGCACATGTGAAGTATCCCCTATGCCCAACGTGGTTCGGAGTCCACGGTAAAAACTGTAGGTCCTCTCACCTCACCGCCATCTTCACTATCACCCTATCATCGGAGATAATGGACACCGCCCTCTGGGTGCCTCCACCTGAGAAATGGGTCCGGTCATCACTTGGTGGGGTGAGGTTACCCCGAAGGCCAAGGTTGCCATGTGGGGAGTGTTAGTAAGTAACTAACTAACTATAATAATAATAATAATAATAATAATAATAATAATAATAATAATAATAATAATTAGGGCTGAGACCTTGATACTATTAATACTTTTATATTCTCCGTACTCGGTGATGTTAAAGTAATCCTAATGCTTAGGATAAAGCTTTGATACTTTTTCAATACTTTTCAATTTTTAATTGTTCTGTAAAGAGTTGGTGGACTATAGTTCTTGAAAGATCTTGCAAAAGTTCTTGAGTAAATGAATGCAAAATTCCATTGAATCTTCTGTCTAAATGAAGACATATAAAACAATAGGGGGGGGGTGGGAGTAGAGATAGTCATGTAAGATGCAGCGTTATTTGAGTTGTGAATGAAGCTGATTTAGCTGATGGGCTAAATCACATTTTTGCAATAGCTCTCTCTCAGCCATTGCATTTTCCTACTCTGGTAACCAAATTCTATAAATCAAACAGAAACAAATCAGAACTTCAGATGTGAGATAATACAGTACATGTACATGGACATGTACATGTACAGGACGGCAAGTTGGCCATGGTAGCTCAAGAGATAAGAGCGACTGGACGGAAACCAGGAGATCCGTGGTTCAAATCTCGGCCATGGCATTGACTCTATCAAAAACCTTAGCCTATGTAAGGCTAGTGTAAAGAAATGATTAATTTCCATCAATTGAGTTAAGTTTTTACGGATGTTTTAGAAGCAGTACTCCCTACCCTCACTGTTAATTATATTTATAGTTTTTTTAATACTTTTCTTACTGGAAGGAATATTTGGTAAAGACGGTTGACTTGCCTGCCTACAGGGAGAAGAACCAGGTAGTGAGGAAGGACTTTCTAGACAGCATGATCGAGCTCAGACGCAAGACTTTAAGTGAAGAAGCCGAACGCAGTAAGTACACAGGTCCTCAGCACTTACTGCCTCAACTTACTCCTACACTTACTGACACAAACAAACTTTGTCCTCTCAGAGATTGACGGCGATGACTTCGTCGCCCAGGCGTTTGCTTTCTTCGCTGCCGGGTTCGAGACGTCGGCCACGACCATGAGCTTTGCCCTGTATCTGTTGTCGTGGAACCCTGACAAGCAGAGGATACTCCGGGAGGAGATCGCCCAAGTCCTGGAGCGTCACAACCATCAAGTGACCTATGACGCTGTACAGGAAATGACGTACTTGGACATGGTGGTGTCGGGTAAGTCATATTAACAACGTTATTTTTACAATTATATTTTCATTGTAAACATTTTGTTTCAGTCGCCATCTTTATACAATCCAATGTTGCAGTCATAAATGTCAATAATAATAATCGTATGTCTCATGTTTTCACCGAGATCAACTTAAGTAATGAGTAAGGACTGTGATACAGTGCTCCTAGCATCCTCAGCTAATGTCGACTATTGAATGTTGGTTTGCTGATCTCCATATTAACAAAAGACTGTTAACCCAGACTTCTCTCGTAAATAATTTCACACGCTTACGATATGTTGCGTTTACATAATTTCAAGTGCGGCCCCCCCCCCCCCCCCCAGTATTTTCTCTCAAACATTATAAAGATTTACAAATTCAACTTTATTTATTACATTTTTAAACTAGCACATTATGTGACTAAATACTGGCTTATGTAGTTCCATAGAGCCACAAACAATACAAACGAGTTTATTTTATGCAACGGTTTTCAAAATCCAACACAAAGAAGTTATCTTAAACCCTGGAACACCCTAAAAACACAGTACAACGTTCTAGACGTTCTCGGGCTTCGAGCCAGGTAAGCAGAGTTGAGACATCGACGTTTCGGGAGCGTACATCTCTCCCATGTTCAACATCCGCTTACCTGGCTCGAAGCCCGAGAACGTCTAGAACTTATACGTCGCCAGGAAAGATTCAGCTCATATATAGTACAACGTTTGCAGGTCAAATAAAAATATGAAACGTTAAAGTATAAAATAAGGCATGCAATTTGTTTTTTAAATGTATGTACAAAGTTAAAATAAGTCCTGAAGCTTTCCCTTCTCGGGAAACAAGCCAGGTGAAAAGACGATCAGAGTGTACATCTCTCCCATCATCAGGATATTTTAATAAATGTTATAACCACAAATGTATTACTGGATATAACACAAATATAAACAAAGACAAAACACTATCAATAGTGTTTACTGTTTTCAGTAAATTAAATGTCAGGTCAGGAGGTGGCGTGAGTATAGAAAATTAATTGGGTCAAAGAAACGTAATTACTTAACTTGATTATCAAGCTGTATAGATCTGTGCTTCTTAAATCGACGGATTTCCATTTTATGGCCCATTTCCAAGAGGAGCTGAACTGAAATCCAGCATCACGATTAGGCGTGCTCCTCTCTGAGGAAATGGCCAAAGCCTCTTTAACTCTCCGCTCCCAGTAACTGTTGTGTCGTCTTCCAAAAGTTGGCTCTATGCTCCGTCAGTCCAGACTTCTCAGGTTGCTCCATTCATGTTCGTTTATTCTGGTAGCGATGTTCCTTCCTGTTTGTCCCACATTCACAGGGAATATGCTGATCTCGAAACGTCCATTTCTAATCGTCTTTTCCCCTGACTAGTTTCCCGAGAAGATTTCGAACCTGCACAAAGTTATTATATTGTTTTAATCTCCAGAACTACAAATAACTGAGGAAGGTTCATATGTTTTATAAGAAAGCTAAGTTACAAAGTTAGTTGGTGGTGTAACCCGGCGCTCTGTGCAATGAATGATATAAACGTCTGATTAGTATTTGATAACAATAGATTTATCATTTAGGACATCCTAATAATTATTTGAGTACTGTCATTTTAAACTTTGAGAAAGTGGATGAGATTATGATAGCATGTGTCAACTTTATTTGACCCGTGACCTCTTCTTTCCCAACAGAGACCCTGAGGTATTTCCCACCGCTAGGTTTCCTGGACCGTACTACGGACAGACCCTACAAGTTACAGACGGAGCACGATCTGACCCTACCCCCGGGGATCGGAGTCTACATCCCCGTCCTGGGTATACAAATGGACCCGGAGATTTATCCAGAACCAGAGAAGTTCATCCCGGAACGATTCAGTCCTGACAACAAGAGTACTAGACACAACTTCGCCTTCCTGCCTTTTGGGGAAGGACCACGAAACTGTATTGGTGAGTTGATCCTTAACAATATATTGGGCACGGGGGGGGGGGGTTAGCACTTACAGATGAAGTACAACTATTTGTGATGTTACAGGGATGAGGTTTGGCCTTATGCAGACCAAGACAGGACTCGCACACATCCTCAGCAGGTTCCAAGTTTCAGTCTGTAAGGACACTCCTCGTCAAATTAAGTTCGACCCCAAGAACTTCCTCCTCTCACACGTCACAGAGATTCCTCTCGTCTTCAGAGAAGCTGCCGTCGCCTAGAACTTCTGCCTTTTGTATTTGTATTCTTTTTATACTTGTAAATATACAAACAACATTTCAATAAACGTTTTGTACTTAATTGATTCTTTTCTCTAGCATCTGTCCAACAATGGACAAAACACTGCAGTTTAATTATAAACTATATCGGTTTATATACAAAAACTACGTCAAACTGACAAAATAAAACTAAACGAGAGTTGGTGTTACCAGCAAAAATGTCATTACTTATAAATTGTTAACGTTCACAACAAAACTAAACGAGAGTTGGTGTTACCAGCAAAAATGTCATTACTTATAAATTGTTAACGTTCACAACAAAACTAAACGAGAGTTGGTGTTACCAGCAAAAATGTCATTACTTATAAATTGTTAACGTTCACAACATAACTAAACGAGAGTTGGTGCTACCAGCAAAAATGTCATTACTTATAAATTGTTAACGTTCACAACAAAACTAAACGAGAGTTGGTGTTACCAGCAAAAATGTCATTACTTATAAATTGTTAACGTTCACAACAAAACTAAACGAGAGTAGGTGTTACCAGCAAAAATGTCATTACTTATAAATTATTAACGTTCACAACAAAACTAAACGAGAGTTGGTGTTACCAGGAAAAATGCCATTACTTATAAATTGTTAACGTTCACAACATAACTAAACGAGAGTTGGTGTCACCAGCAAAAGTGTCATTACTTATAAATTGTTAACGTTCACAACATAACTAAACGAGAGTTGGTGTCACCAGCAAAAATGTCATTACTTATAAATTGTTAACGTTCACAACAAAACTAAACGAGAGTTGGTGTTACCAGCAAAAATGTCATTACTTATAAATTGTTAACGTTCACAACAAAACTAAACGAGAGTAGGTGTTACCAGCAAAAATGTCATTACTTATAAATTGTTAACGTTCACAACAAAACTAAACGAGAGTTGGTGTTACCAGCAAAAATGTCATTACTTATAAATTGTTAACGTTCACAACAAAACTAAACGAGAGTTGGTGTTACCAGCAAAAATGTCATTACTTATAAATTGTTAACGTTCACAACATAACTAAACGAGAGTTGGTGCTACCAGCAAAAATGTCATTATTTATAAATTGTTAACGTTCACAACATAACTAAACGAGAGTTGGTGCTACCAGCAAAAATGTCATTACTTATAAATTGTTAACGTTCACAACATAACTAAACGAGAGTTGGTGCTACCAGCAAAAATGTCATTATTTATAAATTGTTAACGTTCACAACATAACTAAACGAGAGTTGGTGTTACCAGCAAAAATGTCATTATTTATAAATTGTTAACGTTCACAACATAACTAAACGAGAGTTGGTGCTACCAGCAAAAATGTCATTATTTATAAATTGTTAACGTTCACAACATAACTAAACGAGAGTTGGTGTTACCAGCAAAAATGTCATTACTTATAAATTGTTAACGTTCACAACATAACTAAACGAGAGTTGGTGCTACCAGCAAAAATGTCATTATTTATAAATTGTTAACGTTCACAACATAACTAAACGAGAGTTGGTGCTACCAGCAAAAATGTCATTACTTATAAATTGTTAACGTTCACAACAAAACTAAACGAGAGTTGGTGTTACCAGCAAAAATGTCATTACTTATAAATTGTTAACGTTCACAACATAACTAAACGAGAGTTGGTGCTACCAGCAAAAATGTCATTATTTATAAATTGCTAACGTTCACAACATAACTAAACGAGAGTTGGTGTTACCAGCAAAAGTGTCATTACTTATAAATTGTTAACGTTCACAACATAACTAAACGAGAGTTGGTGCTACCAGCAAAAGTGTCATTACTTATAAATTGTTAACGTTCACAACTTAATTAACGAGAGTTGGTGTTACCAGCAAAAGTGTCATTACTTATAAATTGTTAACGTTCACAACAAAACTAAACTAGAGTTGGTGCTACCAGCAAAAATGTCAATAGTTGCATATTTTGAACGAACAGTAAACCTAAACGACAGTTGGTGTTATCAGCAAAAACGAAAATTTTTGCAAATACTTAACGGATCAATAAAAGTAAACGACATTTGGTGTAACCAGAAAAAAAAAGTAAAATCTCTGCAAATACTTAACGGAACAATCAAACTAATCGACAGTTGCTGTTACCAGCAAAAACGAAAATATTTGCAAATACTTAACGGATTAATAAAAGTAAACGACATTTGGTGTAACCAGCAAAAAAAGTAAAATCTCTGCAAATACTTGACGGAACAATCAAACTAAACGACAGTTGAAGTTAGCAGAAAAAAAAGTATTTTTGCAAATTCTTAACGGATCAATAGAAGTAAACGTCATTTGATGTTACCAGCAAAACGAAAAATTTTGAAAATGTTTAACAGATCAATAAAACTAAACGACAGTTTGTGTTACCAGCAAAAAGGAAAATGATTGCAAATTTTTAACGGAAAATCAAAATTAAAGGACAGTTGGTGTCGCCAGCGAGAAGGAAAATTTTTTCAAATGCTCAACGGATGAATAACAGCAAACGTCAGCTGGTGTAACCAGCAAAAACGAAATTTTTTGCAAGTATTTAGCGGTTCACTAAAGCTAAACGACAGTTAGTGTCACCAGGATAATCGAAAATTTTTGCAACTTCTTTACCGATCAATAATACTAAACGATAGCTGCTGTTACCAGCAATAACGAAAATTTTACAAACTTTTAACAGATCACCGAAACTAAACGAGAGTTCGTGTTACCAGCAAAAACGAAAATTTTTGCTAATGCTTAACGGATCAATAAAGCTTAACGAAGGATGGTGTTACTAAAAAAACAAAATTTTTGCAAATTTTTAACGGATCAATAAATGTAAACGACAGTTGCTGTTACCAGCAAAAACGAAAATTTTCACAAATGATTAACGGAACAGTAAAACTAAACGACAGTTGGTGTCAGCAGAAAGGCGAACATGTTTGCACTTCTTAACGGACCAATGAAAGTAAACCACAGTTGGTGTTACTAGCAAAAACGAAAACTTTTTGCAAATACTTAACGGATCACTAAAACAAAGCGACAGTTAGTATCACCAGCCAAAAAGGAAATTTTTTGCAAACTCTTCACGGATCAATAAAACTAAGCCACAGTTGGTGTTACCAGCAAAAGCGAAAATGTTTGCAAATTTTTAATGGATCAGTGAAACTAAACGACAGGTAGTGTGACCAGCAAAAATGACAGTTATTGCAAATGCTTAACGGAACAATATAACTAAAGGACATTTGGTGTAACCAGCAAAAAGGAAAATTGTTGCAAAATCTTAACGGAACAATAACACAAAGTGACAGTCAGTGTAACTAGCAGAAACGAACATTTTTGCAAATTTTTAACGGATCAATAAAACTAAACGACAGTTGGTGTAAACAGAAAACAACGAAAATGTTTTCAAATGCATAACGGTACAATAAAACTGGCAGTTAGTGTTACCAGCAAAAACGAAAATTTTTGCAAATTCTTAACGGTTCAATAAAACTAAACGACAGTTGGTGTTACCAGAAAAAACTAAAATTTTTGTAAATTCTTAGCGGAACAATGAAGCTAAACGACCGTTGGTGTTTTCAGAAAAAACGAAAATGTTTGTAAATTCTTAGCGGAACAATGAAGCTAAACGACCGTTGGTGTTTTCAGAAAAAACGAAAATTTTGCAAATTCTTAGCGGAACAATAAAACTAAACGACAGTAGGTGTTGCCAGCAAAAGTGTCAATGCCTGCAAATTGTTAATAGCACAATAAAACTTAACGGGGTTTGTTGTTACCAGCGAAATTCCAGTTGTCTCAAATACTTTACGGAACAATAAAACTTAAAGATAGTTGGTGTTATCAATAAAAGTATACATTCTTTTCAAATTGTTAACGTTGCAATAAAATTTAACGAGAATGTGTGCTATCTGCTTCAGTGCCTATTCTTTCAAATTGTTAACGTTACATTAAAACTTACAGAGAGTTGGTCTTACCAGCAAAAAAGGACAGTCTCTCCAAATGTTATGCATGCAGTAAAACAAATGACAACTGCTGCAACAGCAAAAATGAAGAGTTCTGAAAAGTTTTAATTTACAATAAAAGCAATAGGAGGCGTGGTGGAACTATTGATGTGCCCATTTGTACTAATTTTTAACGGTGCATTTGGGGTTAACGAGATTTGACGTAACCGGTTTAGGTACCCGTTCTTACAACTTGCTAACGGAACAATAAAAGTTAACAGGGCACAGAGGCACACGTTCCGGCAAATTGCTAACTGTTGAAAAACTTAAGGAGGTTGTTGAGGTACCCCTACGTATAATTTAGTAATAGAACAGTGAAATTAACTGAGCTTGGTGTATCATGCAAGGTGCCCATTCGTACGCCTTGCTAATGGAATAATAAAGGTTAACGAGGCTTGGGGTAACATGTAGAGGTACCACATCCTACAACTTGGTAACTAAACAGTTAAGATTAACGAAGTTTGGTGTAATCCATAAAAGTGGCCGTAGATAAATCTTGCTAACGGATTAGTAAAAGTAAACCAGATAAGGTGTAACCTGTAGAGGAGGCCATTTGTACTACTTGGTAATGAACCAGTAAAAGTTAACGAGGCTTGGTTAAACCAGCAGAGGCATAACATAGGTTCCTGCAAATTTCTAACGCAAGAATATAGTTAACGGGGCTTGTTGTAACCAGGCAGAGGTGCATGTTGCTGCAAACTGCTAAAGGTACACTAAAGGTAAATGGGGGGTTTTGTAACCAGCAAAGGTGCAAGTACCTGCAATTACTTAACGGTACAATAAGACTTAAGGTAATTGATGTAAGCATCAGAAGTCCACGTTCCTGCAAACTGTTAAATTAGCTATAAAGTTAACGAAAGTTGGTGTAATCAGCAGAGGTACACGCTCCTGCAGATTGCTAACCGAATAATACAAATTAACTAGGTTTTGTGTAACCATCAGAGGTATACGTTTCTGCAAATTACTAACGCTGCTACAATAAATAACGAATGTTGGTGTAACCAGCTGATGTCCACCCATCCCTGCAACAATGAAAGTTACTGAGGGTTTTTACAGTCAGCAGGGCTGTCCATTCCTGTAATTTACTGACAGGGCAATGAGAGTTAACGAACGTTGGTTTAACCGAGAGATGTGGCACATTCCTGCAATTAATTAATAGGTAAATGAGAGTTAACGAAAGTTTGTGTAATAACAAGCAGAGGTGACCATTTCTGCAATTTAGTAACAGGAAAGGAGAGTTAATAAAATTGAGTATAAGCAGCTGTGGGGCAAATTCTCGAAAATTGCTAACAGATCAATGAGAGTTAGCGAGAGTTGGTGCAACTGGAAGAGGTGGCACATTCCTGCAATGGGACGATGAACTCCTCTCAACACTGGAGCACTAAATATACTTGTTATAAAGGTGATACATATGTGGCGCCAGTTCTAATTATAAACTTGTAGATCCAGTTCTGCAGTTTCCTTGTTAGCATTCCGAGAGGCAATAATGGGTTAACAGCGTGAATCGTTTACATTTGTAACTCGGTTTAAGACAATCTATTCCAACGTCACTGTAGCACTACGCAACTGACGTTAGGGCTGAACACGTTACAACAGCAATAATTGTGAATATAAAATAACGACAACTCCAAACCTTAAGACGTTCCCACTTCTGATATTTAAACTGCAAACGGCAGCCATAAATGGACATGCGCTGCTTCATTAACACACACTACCAAAACAAAACACTGTTTTACTTTATATTCAAAATATTCTACTGCATATAGTCAGCGCAAGCATTGCATTCCAACAAAACATTTGACAGCCACGTTTCATCATAAACCATGTTTTGGCAACACCTGAAAATACAAAAGTAACATTTTTAAGAGATGATTGTTGTGTGTAAACACCACAAAGATCTCAAAAACTACAGATCGGTTCAATTCCAATTCAAATTTCAAGCTATACCTTTGTTGTGTAGTAATATTTTGTATATCTCTTACAGTTTATCAGTTATACAAAAGTTATTCGGAATAAAGAGAACTTTCAGGATAAGGGAAAGCCTCCAACGTTAAGTAAAATCGGACGATGAATGAAGTGATGTTCAAATGAGTACAGGGAACATAGACCTTAGAGTTACCAGACATTTATGTTTCAGAATAAGATAAACTTTGGAAAACTGGCTTATCCAATATAGCTTACCTGACAAATATTCGGTGTATGTGTTCAGTAAGTGTTCTGTTACCATTTCAGGTTATGTTCTCACCTTTTAGCCTTTCTTGGACTTATACAAATAATCTAATATCAAAATTTAGGTTCTTCGGTTCAGCCCTCTCGCGTTTCTGTGAGACTAACGTCCATTCATATATATACATATTTTAACTAAACTTATCGTTCTGTTTTATAAACATTATATACTAGGACTGTTCAATAAAGAATAATCATAGTTTTTCGCACCCAAATTCAATCTTATTGTATTCTGTTAGCTTAATGTGAAACAAACATGTCGTAGTAGTTTCATTGTTGGTACTCCTGGTTCCCGCCTGTGAGAACCAGGCAAGTTCAGACATGTTCAGTATCGCCTACCGCTGCAGTGGAGGTAACACGCGAGAAACAATATGCGGCTTTGAAATTCTGCTTTCGTCTCAACAAATCTTCAATTGAGGCCTATACAATGTTACAGGAGGCCTATAGAGAGTCAGTTCTTCCCTACAGCACATCTCGAAGGTGGTTTAAAATGTTTAAAAGGGAGAGACAATCAATTTCAAAGGAAGGTGGACCCGGTGCTCCAGTTATTGCTCTTACGGAAGAAAACATCAACACTGCTGCTGCCATTGTGAGAGAGGATCGACGAATTACCTTAAGATCACTTTCTGAAACACTGAACATTTCGTTGGGTGCCACACACACGTTGGTGACAGAAACATTACACATGAGACATGTTTGTGCGCGATGGGTTTCAAGACTGTTGATTCCCGAACAAAAGGACATTCGCCTGCAGTTAAAGTTGATGTTAGAGGAAGATCCGGAGTTTCTTTCAAACGTAATCACTACTGATGAAACTTGGCTACATCATTTTGATCCTGAGAGCAAACAGCAAAGCTCAGTGTGGAAATCTCCTTCATCACCAACCCCCAAAAAAGCAAAAGTGGTTGCTTCTGCTGGGAAAGTTATGGTCATCTCATCCTTTGATATTCATGGAATGGTTTATTAGCATGTTGTACCTGCACACACATCAGTAACTGGACAATACTACAGGGATGTCCTGAAAACATTGCAAGTCCATATCAGGCGCAAAAGACCACATTTCCGTGAAGCAGGCTGGATGCGCGGTCGCATATTGCCAATGTTGTTGTGTGAAGTGTATCCCTCACCCTCCCTATAGCCCGTATTTAGCCCCATGTGACGTTTCTATTTCTTAACTTGAAGAAACGCCTTCGTGGGAGACATTATCCATCACCAGAAGCAGTGGTGAAGGCTGCGGAGGCGATTTTGAAGAATCTCTCAAAAATTGGTGTCCAGCATGTCTTTGAAGACTGACAGAAACGCTGGGACAAATGCATCACATTTAAGGGAGACTATTTTGAGAAGGACCATCTAAATTATGAGTCAAGGTACGTTGTCAAAAAAAATTGTGATCGTTCTTTATTGAACAGCCCTATTATAATATTAATAATGTTATATATAATATTATTTGGTTATGATTATTATGTGTAAGTTAACTGACGTTTTGCTTCCTGAACGTGTTTGGTGGCTTCTATGGATATGTCCGGCAGTTGCTTTTATATAAAGAACATGTCCCTAAGGGAATTATGACGTGAGAGTGTATAAGGGACGGTGAGAAGGCTGGCTGATATGTACATACTCTGAGGACCCGCTAAGGATTTACACGAGAGATATTTGCTGCCATGCAACACCACTGAGAGCCAACCAAGATGAAAGGTGAAGTGAAATAGAAGCACGCCGGTATCGAACTCAGTTAACTGACGTTACACTACGTAACCTTTCTGTTCTCCAGAAGAGAGAGGAGAAAGCGGGCATTACGTAAACAATTCGCCTGACTCATTGCAAAGATGGGCTCCACAGATTTACTTTGAGTTGTGATAATTAAATATTGGTCAGTCCAAAACGGCATGCCGCTATGCTCCAGCCGTGGCCTACAGGAGCGCTAGCAGCGTGGGAAGAGCATACCTGCAGGAGAAAGTGATGTTCACATGTTCACACAGACGTGAAGAAGCTCCAGAGTCAGAAGGATGTGGTGTGCACGAGTAATATTCCTGGCCGTGGCAGTTCTAGGTCAGTACAGGAATGTCATAATGCGCTAATGGTGGAGGAAATAATCATATTGCTTCGTTGTTTAAATGTCCCTGTTACTCGACAAATGTCAAAAAGCATCTTATTGGTTGTGGTACTAGACATTAGTACAAGGCAGCTCTCTACCATGTCACACACTGATTACTCTTCGCATTACAGCTTTACTTTCTGGGTCATGTACTTAGTATATACACAGATATCCAAAGACTGAGTTCACTCAAATACACACACACACACACACACACACACACACACACACACACACACACACACACACACACACACACACACACACACACACACACACACACACACACACACACAGACACACACACACACACACATAGACACACACCACACGAAGAGAGAGACAACACATTGTTTGCCCTTTATTCTGAATGACTTTTGTATAACTGGTAAACTGTAAGAGATAGACAAAATATTACTACATAACAAATGTATATCTTGAATTTTCTGTGAATGTACTCAGAAGTTCTCTTTATTCTAAATGACTTTTGTATAACTGATAAACTGTAAGAGATAGACAAAACATTACTACACAACAAATGTATATCTTGAATTTTCTGTGAATATACTCAGAAGTTCTCTTTATTCTAAATGACTTTTGTATAACTGATAAACTGTAAGAGATAGACAAAACATTATTACACAACAAATGTATATCTTGAATTTTCTGTGAATATACTCAGAAGTTCTTATTATTCTGAATGACTTTTGTATAACTGATAAACTGTAAGAGATAGACAAAATATTACTACATAACAAATGTATATCTTGAATTTTCTGTGAATATACTCAGAAGTTCTCTTTATTCTAAATGACTTTTGTATAACTGATAAACTGTAAGAGATAGACAAAACATTACTACACAACAAATGTATATCTTGAATTTTCTGTGAATATACTCAGAAGTTCTTATTATTCTGAATGACTTTTGTATAACTGATAAACTGTAAGAGATAGACAAAATATTACTACATAACAAATGTATATCTTGAATTTTCTGTGAATGTACTCAGAAGTTCTCTTTATTCTAAATGACTTTTGTATAACTGATAAACTGTAAGAGATAGACAAAACATTACTACACAACAAATGTATATCTTGAATTTTCTGTGAATATACTCAGAAGTTCTTATTATTCTGAATGACTTTTGTATAACTGATAAACTGTAAGAGATAGACAAAATATTACTACACAACAAATGTATATCTTGAATTTTCTGTGAATATACTCAGAAGTTCTCATTATTCTGAATGACTTTTGTATAACTAATAAACTGTAAGAGATAGACAAAATATTACTACACAACAAATGTATATCTTGAATTTTCTGTGAATATACTCAGAAGTTCTTATTATTCTGAATGACTTTTGTATAACTGATAAACTGTAAGAGATAGACAAAATATTACTACACAACAAATGTATATCTTGAATTTTCTGTGAATATACTCAGAAGTTCTCATTATTCTGAATGACTTTTGTATAACTAATAAACTGTAAGAGATAGACAAAATACTACTACATAACAAATGTATATCTTGAATTTTCTGTGAATGTACTCAGAAGTTCTCTTTATTCTGAATAACTTTTGTATAACTGAAACTGTAAGAGATAGACAAAATATTACTACATAACAAATGTTTATCTTGAATTTTCTGTGAATGTACTCAGAAGTTCTCTTTATTCTGAATAACTTTTGTATAACTAATAAACTGTAAGAGATAGACAAAATATTACTACATAACAAATGTTTATCTTGAATTTTCTGTGAATGTACTCAGAAGTTCTATTGTCGGATAAATGATTCCCAGTTATTCCTCTTATTTAATTTTTCACTAACTATACTTTTTGAAATAGGAAATGTCATTCGCTTTTTGTCATTGCCATACAAAGAGAATGGAATTTCAAGGACGTCACATAACGACCACCTGTTTAAAACATTTGACTGTCACTTAAAATCTATGTATTCTTTTAATTTCATTAAATTATGTAATAATGCCTTGAGTAACATGAAATAAATAGAATAATAAATGTTTGCTCAATAAGAGAAAGTAATATGGGTATAGTCTTTTATTAACACGTACGAGTTCGTATATATTTCTCCATATTATAAATATGATTTTTCTCTCCTCTACTGACTTGGTTGATGTATATTTTAACTGAATATTATATATATTGTAATTGTCAGAACACACTTCTGTTTGTTATAATGCCGACGTAAGCTACATCTAGCGTCGAAACTCTCAAACAAACTATTAAATGGCTGATTGTGCATCAGCTGATAGGAAGTATGTATGGAATGTAACCTGGGTAATGACATATGCTGCCTCAGGCAAGACAGGTGGCGCCTTCCAGTGCATTCCATTCTGGACCTAACGTTTCTCTATGTCGTTTAGATTTGCAAGACGCATGCATGATTCTGACGTCACTTCTAGGGGTGTCGAATATTACATTTGTCATTTCCAGGGGTGTACAGCGTTAGCTATAACTGACACGACACTTCCAGTGGTATACAACGTATGATATAATCATTTCAGGGGAGACGTGGCGACAAGACGTCACTTCTCAGATGGAGATAGGGGTGTCCAACGCCGGATATCGCCAAGTACAGCTCCTGTGTGGCGCGGACTATATGCAGGTGAATGTGGAGACAGAAGAAGAGTTTGGTGGAGTCATATACACTAGGGGCAGTTACCACAAGAGGGAACCACCTTGCTTCTTGGACCCTGGCAAAGGACGCGCATTTTCCTTGAGGATTCCGTTGACAGACTGTAACACCAAGTTGGTAAGTGAACTTGTGATTATAGCAAATTAAGTTTATGGAATTAGTGCAACAGATGATGATGATTTGTATATAAGGGTGCTCAACAGCTCGGTCATCAGCGCCTTACAAAAACTAAACCATGACAATAGCCAGAGATAAATACTGAAAAAAGAAAAAAAAATCAAAACAAAATGACATTAAAATAAATACGTCCAAATGAAAAAAAAAAAACTATAAAAAGTATAAATTAACCATAAAATACCAAAAGACATAAAGAAGCCGTTTTCAATATTAACATGTCAAAACAAACTACCTGTCCAGTGATGGTCCAATCAGTTTGCTCGTTTTCTTAGGGGCTGGGCTAGTACTTTCGGTAGGTTTATCCTGCCTTTTCCTCACTGTCGTTTTGGCAGTGAGGACAGCATTTACTTGCTCCACATCCTCAATGGATGAGGACCGCTTTCTTACTGGTGATTTCGTTTCGAGTCGCTCAAAACAATCGGAAACCGCGATCGGCGAAGATGAAAGCCGCTGATCTGAGTCCTCTCCAGTTCTCTGAGGAGATGGTCATGGGCTTTTGCTTGGTACTAGCCTTCTTATTTTCCCTGAGAAAGTCAGTTTTTTCATATGAGGTCTTGAACTTTCTGGGCGATGTATTGTATATTACCGGTTCACATGTTCTTGAAGTAGATGCTTTCGGCAGAGACTTGGCTGAATGGTTCTTCTTGGGACTGGACTTACTGTTGTTCGTGCTGGTGTTTGTTTGTTGCTTTGGCTGTGATCTTGTTGTAATTGATCTTTCGCATATTACTTCCCCGTTTATTTCGCAGGTTTGTGTTGCGATTTCACATCTAGGCACCGCCTTAGCTGCAACTGCACTATAAGTAACGGTCCTAGGTACAGAAGGCTGACGAATACGCAAGAGTATCCGGGCTTCCACGAAGGACACCCTCTCTCTTCCCCGGATCTCTTGGATCGCCTTCTCCATAAAACGGGGACATTCTTTGGACTTTGATGAATGATTACCACTGCAGTTAAGACACGCTGCGGGTGAAGTACGTGCATTATCATGCTTGACTTCCCCGCAGTCAATGCAAGTAGCAACTCCATTACATGAATCCTTGTGTGGCCAAAGCGCTGGCATTTATAACACCTCAGTGGATTGGGTATATACTGCCTCACTTCAATAGCTTCATACCCTGGCTTAATCGATCAAAGGAAGAAACAGGGTACAAGTGGGCACTAGTTCACCTCGTTCTTTGCATCTGTCACACCTTGTTCCGCCAAGTTTTCCTGAATCTCCTCATTGGACATACCGTCCAGTGCGTTGGTATTTACAACACCACGCGAGGAGTTCGGAGTCCTATGCAATTCCACGCGCACCGGATAGCTCGCAAGCCTGCATCGGAGAAACTGCTTCGACCAGGAGCGTGGCATTGCGAGTATGGCACGTGTAAATGTTGACTAAGGCCTAAAATGTTGGGTGCTTCTAGGATTGCCAGATCACCGGGCGCCGCCCTGAGTGCCCCGGTTTGGAATGAATTCTCCGGGTATACGAGCCAATGACTTTAATGTACGGGTTTGAAGATAACCTGACTCAATTATTTTGAATAATCGTGTTCGATTGTTAATTTCTTATTGTAAGAAAACGTTGCGCTTCAATTCTTAGTCGACAATGTTCCATTGTTCCGTGTGTAATATTCAGCTCGCACGATAAATACACTGGCAACATCTCGATCGTTCATTGTCAGTTATCAAAGATTCAGTTGACCGGCTATTGTTGGAACGCTCGTTCTTAAAAACAAAACACTCTTCTGAAAACAGCGAGACCCTAAAAAAATGAATAACAATGGTCGCTTTTATAACTAACATTTTACTGCTATTATTTGTATTTGGTATGTTACCTATTGGTTCGGTTAGTGGTAATGCCAGCAGTACTATTAGCAGTTTACTATTATCATTATTAACATGGAGTAAAAATTGTCACCCTAATAATAACCAACATTCTGTTTAAGAACTTGTCCCTAATTACACAAACTAGGTCCGTGTTTTTTCTTTTGTTTTTCTCCGTGGCGGCCCGTTGGCTGGTCTCCAGGCGGCCGGCTTCGAGGTCTAGGTGCTTCTGTCAGTAATTTCGACCAAATTTAGAAGAGGCCCACTACACCCAGCTTTGTGTAGTGCAAGCAATATGCTTCTGGCACAGCAAATATCTTGGAATAATTACTGTGTGACTTGGCAGGAAAGGTCTTCCTTAACATAACGTCAGAAACAATAGTTGCAGAAGCTGTAAAATGATAAAAACTTTGCAATTAACTTTGTGACGGATATGGGGCAGTGTATATCTTGAAACTTTTATAAAATGCCATTTATAGTAAGGCCCCTGTGGATGAGGAGAACGATACCCACAATTGAAACGAGTTCAACATTTTCAAAGATAAGCTTTTATTGGTTATGTTTACACTACTTCGCTTACTTTTGTGAAATCAGAACTTGTTTTGGACTGGACTGGGCTACGCTATGGAGGTCCAGACTTGGTCTGTTGTATCTATTCCCCAAGCGGGGAGGAAGGATGAGGTGAGAGGAGACAGAGGAAATCGACCACGGGAATCGAACCCGAACCTCGGAATAGGGACCACAGACGAAACCGCCTGAGCCATTTCACTCGGTGGAACATGAGAACGAGAATATTCACTCTGACCTCAAATTTCCTAAACTCACAGACCTATCGTACACCTTTCTCGAAGCTTCAGTGCTAAACTTCCTTCAAGTTTCAATCACCTCATCTGCGACCCCGGAGAAACTTACAAAAGACCCAGACTAGGCCCACTAAACCACACCTTAACCCTACAAAACACGTTCATAGAACTACGAAAACCTTTCTTAAACACTATCACCACCCCCCCCCCCCTTAGTTAAAAACCCAATCTTTATGCCAGTAAGGGAGTTCGTCCCGGTAGACGAAGGACCCTCCTTTGCGGAGAAGGACACCTCTGTGCTGTGTGTTTGCAGTGATCAGCTGATAGTTGTATTGATGGTGTAGCGGTCCAATTATGAAAGTTCAAAGTTCATAATTCATCCTTGGTTTTTGTAATCATACAGCGAGTTTTCTGTCCTAAAGAGGATAATATCATAGTGGCTGTTCCAAAAGTGTGCTGCTTCCGTCTGGTTCGTTAATAATGTAACTTTGTGGGTTCGTAGAATTAAAAGGCCGAATTGCAGAGATTAAAAATCTCCTTTATTTTCGTAGCAATACACTGTCCAATTCTCACGTAACAACATACACAGTCTTACAAGGTCGATCACAATAACAAACAGTGACAGCAGATTAGCTCTCGTTACAACACACATGGCTATCTCTCATTTCACAACTACTCTCTTTGCCACGTCCTTAAGTACCTACTTCTCTTCCTTGCATCTATATATTCTCGATTGTAAGCAATCGTGCCTTATTTGCAACCAATAATGTAATTCACAAAATAAACATTAGACAAAAGTATAATATCCATTATCCCAGTGCTAAACTTTCTTGCTTTCAGAAAGCTGTGAATTATGAAACTATCAAAATATTTGGCGCACTTCCTAATGTTCTTAAAGAAAAAGTTGATAATTTCGGTGCTTTTAAAAAAAGCTGTTAGACAGTACCTTTGCTCAAAATCTTTTTATTCTGTACAAGATTATCTGAATGACAAATTATCCTGATAATGCTTCTATAGCTCTATAAGTAGTATTTAACTATTCCAATGACAAACCATTACTTATAAATATTTGATGCAAGCTGAAAGTTTATTTTTAATCTATATGTATTTAATAAATAACAAGAATGGTATTCATTGCAAAAAGGTTGAGATGTACTGGCATAAGCCAAGTGAAAGCTGGTTTAAAAAGTGTTTCATTTTGTATCATATATAATTATCCCTGCTTTGTTTTCCACATTGTTGTTCATATTGCCTGTATACTATAATATGTGTCTTGTACATATATATGCTATTAAACTTTATATCTCTAGACATGTTCAATGTTCACAGCCTTTTCTGGCTACAAGTGAACCTACTGAACGCAAATCTTTCTAATCTAATCTAATTCGTAACTCTAGATGGTTCTAAAGTCAGCCAGAAGCCGAACAATCTCTATCAGTCCAGAAATTTCCAAATCATTCTATCACATTCTACAAGCGTAACTACAGGCCTTTACCTCTGTTATCGCTGCCCGCCGGTGCCCGCTTACAATAGCACCTCTATCATTAACTGCTCAGCAAGGCTCATTATTACCATGAAACTATATCCGCTGGTGCCGCGACTACCACCAGAGATCTGCACTAGTCGATCGTTCAGCAAATGTTTCCAAGATGTCTTGTAATTTTACAGAAGTATTTGAAGCAGAGCAAACATAACTAATGTTCAGATAGTAATTTGATTAATCTCTCTTTTCAAAAAAATTCTAATTCTTACAGAAATGATAAGAAATTTTAGCTTTCAGAACCTTTTATAAATCTTCAACATGTTTACATTTAAATACCAAAGAACTAATGACCTAATGTCTATTTATTTACATTGTCGTTTACTAGATTTTGTATTACTATTTAAATAATTCAGTTATATTTCTCCAAAACTACATTTTCTACATGGAAATATCACTAATTCTATACTCACTTAATAGCAAGGTGTAAAGGCAATAGTTTGTTCACGTAATTATGTTGTTATTAGACGTCACGTTCTGACAATGATATAGTTAACTCCATTCTGTGTATTAATGTTGCATGCTTATGTCTATACTTCACAAAATATTTATGTGAATTAGCCAATATACAATCTTGAAACACAAACTGACAGATGGAAAGAGTCTGTGTGTGTGTGTGTGTGTGTGTGTGTGTGTGTGTGTGTGTGTGTGTGTGTGTTTAACGCCCGCTTTTACTACATACGGCACCGCAGGCGGTGATACTGATGATACATGAGATGAAGATGGAGCACCGGTGGAATGAGATGGCGGGGGAAACCGGAGGTCCCGGAGAAAACCCGCCCCAGCACCGTGTTGTCCACAATAAATCTCACTTTGCGGTCGCCTGGGATCGAACCCGGGCCGCCATAGTGAGAGCCAATTGGTGTAACCACTGAGCCACGGCGCGGCCGATGGAAAGAGAGAACCCAAACCTCTACTATGAAGTGAATATGTTCTTGCTCACATTTCTAACAAATGACTGTATTATTTATAAAATATTGTATAACCTTAACTTCGTTATGTGAAACGTATTCCACAGAATCAAAATTCAGTTTCACTAGAAATAGTATGAAATCAATAAACACATTGTCGATGTTCTTTCGTTTTTCAAAGATATCCAATGTAGGTTTGTTTGTTTTGCTAATTACTCTATACGTTTAAATTAATATTTTCGTGCTTCACATTACAAAATGATAAACTTACTTCTCACACTTTTCTTTAAAAAAGGACATGCCCTAATAAAAAGACGTTCATGGGCGAATTTGAAAGGCAAACCTGAGTATAAAAAGTCAATTGGAAGAGTAAGATAGCAAAGTGAAGAAACGCGAAATTCGGTGACGGTTAATTTATATGTCAATATTTAAACTTTTTTTTTTTATGTTTAGGGAACAGCTTTCGCCCTAAAACATCGTCAGTGAAACCAGTCAGTTGCTACTAATGAAGAAATAAAAAATGATCATATTAAATGTATTTTCAAATCCAGGAAATGGATTTGCTACTAATTATAAACGATAAAATGCAAGTTTTTGTTGCAGGAGTCGGATGTGTATTCGAATGTGGTGGTAATTCAGCACGACGACGAGCTCATTATGCCAGGAGATTCAGCTTTCACGCTTGAGTGTGATTTCTCCAAACCAAGAGATGTTTCAGTCAGCGCAGATCTCAGGTATCATAAAATAATGATTACGTACTACTGCTATTGCAATTTGGAAAAAAAAATCCTTTTTTTTTTATAAAAGCATCAAGATTCTAAATAGAAAATGCAACATGTAATTTACGTTTCGATACTTCACAGGGCTGTAACATCGAGAACTAAACTAATATTTTGAATCGGGTTTCTTCGTTCTGATGGAAATATAACAATCATTTTATTATATATTAGTGTTTAATAGGAATAGAGATAATAGACGAGAATAAACGAGATTCGAACGTTCCGTTTATAACTCTCTGCTAGGAGTAGTGACGTTCTTCTGAAGATGGCAGAATTGGCACTGACGTGGTTGACATCTGGCGAGAGCTACTGAAACTTACTGCTAGGAAGTTTGTAAACAATTTAATAAAGATAATTCATTGAATTTGTTATAAAATCATCATCAGTGTGACTGAAAAATGTCTTAATATAATTTTCGTTTCGTTAAGTGTAAATAAAAAGATTGTTGTAGTGTAAAAAAAACTCAAGACCTGGACTGAGGTTTGGAACCAGCCCTCTCTATTCTCACAGCAGAACAAAACAACGATTTTAGCAAATATTACTGTTTAACATTAGTAATTATCCATGCCATGTCACCTAATGCAGTCGAAACACAATAAAAAGGTCTTAAAATGCTCTGATTAGACTCCCGTGAACATAAATTGCCATTTTAAGGGCGATTTCGTCGGCTGGGAGTGGTGGCGTACTCCTGTAATCCAGCTACCTGGAGGCCGGATGAAGAGGATGATTTGAGGTCGGGGGTTCTGGTGCCCAGTGACTCACGTTGACTGGACGCCCGCACTAAGCTCGACATCAACATGGACACGTTGGAGGAGCCTGATGTGTCCAGGTTGGCTAAGGAGGGGTGCACCGGGCCAGGGGGGAAACCCAGCAGCCAAAAGTCTCCGTGCCGAGCAGTAGTGGGATAGCGTCTGGGAGTGGGAGCTGTGTGGCAGCCTGACCAACAAAGTCAGACCTTCATCTTTTGACATTTTTAACTAATTTATTTTTTTTATTTCGAAATATAATTAATACGATTAAAATGATGTATTTGTTTCAAAACAGGTAGATACCTGGAGTAGCATTGGTTGAGCCTATACAGTTGTCCTATTGTCATGATATTGCCGGTACACAGCAAGCGGGCAATAGAGATGGACGATATACCTGTCTTTGTCTCAACCTAGCAAGTATCATAGAGATGCTGCGATGTACAGTGATACAGATGCTGACAGAGAAGTTCACTTAATATTTCAGCATGTGTGTGAGAACATACACAATCATCATAGCACAACCTGAACCTTAAAACCTTGAACTGGAAACAATTCACTTACATAGCTATCGTTCATATGCACACAAAACAAAATGATTCATATTAAATGCATTCAATGAAATACGGTGTTTGCTACAGTGAAACAAAATAGTGACATTGTAACGATTTGTGAACATAATTTCTATTTTAATGATGCCATATTTGTATACTGTCTGTAATGGACTTTAAACTAACTTTTGTTTCATTAAAATATTTAATAAATATGGAAGATATGAATGTATTTCTACACCATGAATCTCCTGTACTAATGTTATGCATTGTGTGCAGAAATTTTAGTCTTGCAGACAATATCGCTTCTTTCAAGCAGAAATTTGCGGCCATCATTGGTTCTCCTGTATTTGAACCCAAGGTATTTCAGAATATTATACACAGAAGATACAGCATCAGTATATTCTATTTTCCTGCTCATTAAATTGATCAGACTTTTGGCAATTGGATATTGTCCCTTGTCATATAAATCACAAATTGTTCTACCTGAATAATACTTTTGAAAACTATGTTGGTAGCACGTCTTTTAGCTGCCCGATGTTTCCCTGGAGATCTAAATATGAAAACTTCTCCTAATTTGGTAAACTGTTTGCCTTCTTTAACAATATTCGTCACAGAATGAGCACTCACGTGACAAGCTTGCAACATTAATTCTCAAGTAGTACAAAATTGAATCGAGAATATATTGACACATTGCTTCACTCACACTGTTTATTCACAGGACATGTTTCAAGAGCTCTTGCTCCTATCCTCAGCTGATACTCGACTAGTGCAAGTTGTAGTGGTTTCTTCTTTCTCCGTATTGTCAATAGATGGCGTGATGTACTTGTCAAAGATGTCCGGTGGTGGAGTTTCAAAATTCATGACTCTATGACGATTTTTGTTAATGAAGATTTTTTCCCATACGGAAAGGTCTAAGGGGTGATTAACGTATTTTATTAGAGATGTTTCCAAATTGATGTCATGTCTAGTATTCAAAAAATGAAAAGCCACTGCTGATTTTTCTGTTTCACCATTTTTAATGTTTCTCATATGTTCTTTAGTTCTGATGTTAATATTTCTTTTTGTTTTTCCTATATAAATTTTAGGGCAAGTTTCACATTTGATCTCATAGATTCCTGGTTTTTCTTTGGTAGTGATTGAATTTTTGGGAGGGCCTTTTAACAAATTTCTGATATTAAACCTATTTTGAGGTGCAAGAGTTATGTTGTGTTTTGGAAGATTTTTTGGAATTTGTTATAGGCTGATGGGTGGAAGGTGAATTTTTTAAAAAGTTTTTTCTCTTTTTCTCCTGTAGGTTCTAGGGTGGTGGTTTCTTTTATTTTCTTAGCTTTGTTGAGTCTGTTAACAGTTTTGTCTATTAAATTTGGGTTGAAACCGTTGGATATAGCTACTTTTTTTATGTGTAGGTATTCTTCTTGATAATCTTCTCTGTTTAGTGGAAAGTTGATCATCCGAAAGATTAAACTGTTGAAAATGGCATGTTGGTGTTGTTTTGGGTTGAAACTGTTGTTCTTAATGTAATTATCTGTGTGGGTCGGTTTCCTGTAGATACCAAAAGTGAGTTTGTTGTTCATTTTTTTGATCTTGATGTCCAAAAAGGGGAGCACACCATCCTCTTCTGTTTCCAATGTAAATTTTAAAGCTGGATTTTGTATATTCAAAAGTTTAAGACCATCTTGTATGAGTTTTTTAGGTACTATTGCAAAAATGTCGTCAACATAGCGATACCACACTTTGAAATAATTTGGAAAAGCTTTTGTGATATGTGTTTCAAAAGCACTCATGAATAAATCTGCCAAGAAGGGAGACAATGGGTTGCCCATAGCTAGGCCCGTTTTTTGTTTATAGATCTGTCTATTAAAGCTGAAAAAATTTTGATTGATACAAATTTCTGTAAGTTGTGAAAGTTCTTCTATTTCTTCAGGTGTTATTTGTATTGATTCCAGCCATTTTTTGAGAAGTGGAATAAGCTCATTGGTCGGTATACTTGGATATAAAGAAATGACGTCAAAGGAAACTAAAGCATCTGTAGAGTTGATCTTTGTGTCCTTCAGGAGATTTAACAATTCAAACGAGTTTTTGATACTTAAATTTTCAAATTTTGTGAAGGATCTGAAGATTTGAACCAGCCATTTTGATAGTTGGTAAGTGGGTGCATCAATGTTATTAATTATTGGTCTGAGGGTAATTTCAGGTTTATATATTTTGGGTAAACCATATATGTATGGTATTTGATAAATTCTCAACTCTGAGCAAAATTTGTACTTTCAAAAATGCCATTAATTGACATCTGTTTGAGAAATGAATACACTTTAACAAGAATATTTGTAGCCTGCTTATGTAAAATCTTATGAGTTTTTTTGCAGTTACTACTGCAGCATAGCACATGTGCGCTTTTCTTCACTGACAGTTAATAATTCTTTTCTTTCTAGTCAGGCGCCTTATCTTTCCATATCTCTGAAACCAGATGTGCTACAAACACGTGGTTTAGACAGTAATCCTCACAAAAAATAGTTGTGTAACATGGAAAAAACACAATAATTCTTTAATTGGTATGTTTAGAGTCTGCAAAGAAATTAGCCGTATGCTTCGGCAAAGTGAGCCAGTATACATGCTTAACTGTACAACTTTGCATGCACAGCACTGGCTAGTAGTGATAGAACAGCCACGCCTCGCCCTGCCTTATGTTTATTCCTATTTTGTAGCTACCTTAACTACTTAACTTTAGCTATTTGTTTTAAATTAATGCACATGCATGGAGGCAGACCAAACATGGTAACTCTGCTTTAACAATGATTGCACTGTTGCAGGCCCACGGTCAGTTCCAGGATAAGTATTACAGATGCTGATCCTGCAGGTAAGGAACCACCTCGACATCAGCGCTCCATTGTCAGCAATGAATCAGAAACTGTGGTGTTCACTCCAAGTGACGTGAGGACTCCATCAGGACCACCTAGTAAGGATGAACTGTAAACTGTGTCTCTGTGAAATTGTGCAAACTGTCAATCACTTGCCTTTTGTTGTCCTTAAAGGACAGGGTCTGGTGAAACTTTGCTATCAAAATTATATTCATTTTATTTTTACCTCCTCTGCAAAAAGTTTTTTAATAAATTACTTCATATTTAAGTTCAGAAACTTCCAAAGCTGTGATCAAACATTTTCAAAGTATCTTCCACTGCGAAGTACATGGAAGAAGGTTTGTTTCTGATTTTCACAAAAATAGTTTTTTTTTTATTGTTGATAAACTTTATTGTAACCAAATACATTGTGGTACTTATAGTTGTGAGCAAAAGTAATGTTACATCACTTAAAGCATGTGTTAGGATGCTGTTCAGTAACAGTCCTACATTAGTTACATTTAAATATTAACAAACATATCATATTATAATCACAAAACAAAAGCACCAGGCTTCATAGTTAAACCACTATGTTATTCAGGTAAATTGATGGAAATAATCATTTATTCCACATTTGTCCTGTGTATGTTAAGATTTGAATGAATAGAGCTAGACTGAAGAATTCAATGCCATAGCCGGGATTTGAACCATGGATCTGCTGCTCTCTGTGCAGTTCCTCTAACCAATTGAGCTACCATGGCCAGCATGCCGACATGCCATTAAATTCTCCAACTGACTCATATGTCTCCCAGCCATCGTAGCTCAGCTGGTTAGAGCAACCGCACAGAGAGTGGGAGATCCATGGTTCAAATTCCGGCTATGGCATTGAACTAAATTCTATATATTGAGATTTAACTGTATTGGAACACCACAGTGAAGCGAAAAATTATTAAATTCTATATGTTTAAGATATTTTCATGATAAGTAAAATGGACATAAATTTTCTAAGAATATCCTCAGAAATCTTGTTCATTCTGGTTAACTTTTGTATAACTGATAAACTGTAAGAGATAGATAAAATATTACTATACAACAAGTATGTTTTTGTGTAATTCCCTTCTTGGAAGTGTTGAAAACAGTGTTGTCGTAATAAATTAAATTTAAAGTGAGTCGATTAATGACACTAAACAACACTTACTTTTAAATTTTCCCGGAACATGTTTCAGAGACTTTGCCTCCATCATCAACCGGACATCGACTGGTTCTCAGTGTTGTAGCTGGCAATATTTTGTCATAGGTCTCCTCTGGTGGCAGTTCAAGGAACTTGCAGAAATAAAAACAGAATAGACTTTGACATTTACAGAAAACCAACACAGACAGACAACTACATAAAAGCTAATGGCTACAACCCAAGATCCCACAAACAGGCAATCTTCAATAGTTTAGCACACAGACTGGTAAACATTCCTCTCACAGCAGAAGAATACAAAACAGAATACAACAAAATTATTGAAACAGCACAAAAAAATGACTTTCCCAAATCATTAGTAGACAAAAAAGAGAACTTAGCAAAAAAGAAGAAGCTATTAAATGAAACCACAGCCCTCTCAGCTACAGAAACTAAAATGACGTTTAAAAAATTCACTTACAACTTATGGACCTTTGATAAATTCAAAAAAGTCTTAAAAAAACAAAAGATTCAACTAGCACCAGTCAACCATTACTCCATAAAAAACCTAATTTTCTCCAACAAAAACTCTGGTATATATAATAATAATTTCACTATAATAATAATTTATTGCGGCCATAGACCCTTACAAGAGCATCTAACACTGTCAATTATCTCTATACAGTCAAAATACAAAATGATCAAAATACATAAGTTATTTACAAAAGGATATGAGTTATTTACAAAGATCTAAAGATCTTTGATATCAAATTGAATGTTGTGACTGTAGTCAAATTTATATTGGAAAAACCAAAAGAAATTTAGAAACAAGAGCAAAGGAACACTTTAGGAACATAAAATACAAACAATTGAAAAAAATCAGCAGTTGCCACACATTTTTGGGAAAAAACACCACAGCATAAATCGAGAACCAAAACTACTTAAATGCACAACAGGAAAACAAGAACTGTCCATGTGTGCACAAATCTTCATTTCAAAAAAGAGAAACAAAGTATTCAATTTTGACATCCCCCAAAAACATTTGTTCAGCAAGTTCCTCAAACTGCCACCAGAAGAGACCCATGACAAAATATCATCAACTACACCAATAAGAACCAGTCGATGTTTGGTTGACAATTGAGGAATAGTCTCTGAAACATGTTCCGGGACATTTAAAAGTAAGTGTTGTTTAGTGTCATTAATCAACTCCCTTTAAATTTAATGTTTTTGTGTGTCTAATGCTCATAACTTCTTGCTTCCCAGTATTTACAGACAAGATATTCTTGATTTTTGAGAATTTCATATACAATTAGGTGATCATCTTTATCACATACAAAGCGTTGCGGAGAGATCATTAATCTAAGCTTGAACAAATGTCCACTCAGATAATCATGGCTTTGAACATTGTAACAGATGATTTTCTAGGTACATCTTGAATTGTTTTAAGTTGTTTAAAGTAAGTCTTTCAGAGAAAGTAAGATATTTGTCACAATTAGTTGTGAAAATGTTTTGAATTAATCTTTTATCTGTTTCATACAATGAGAATAAAATGTCACAGACGTGACATAACCATCAGCTGCTTAAAACATTTGACTATCACTGTATTCCCACATACATACAAGAAACATAATGTACATGTTTAAGAAAGGAGTGAATAAAGAAAGTAATGGGGATAATTTGTTATAAGGGAAAAGTCCATAATTTAGTACAAACATCTTTTAGATCTTTGATTTTCATAAAAGTTACTGCTTTGAATAAATTATAGTGTTGATGAAAATTTATAAATTCATCTAATTTACAGAAAATTAACAATTTTGACTGTAAATAAACAGAGTAGACTCTCGGTTATCTGACATTCTGTATTATCTGACTCTCACCAGTGCTTGGTCAGCAGGATGTGCATCCTTGAACCTTCAGTGAGTGTGCAGGTATAGTTTGGGTGCGGACAATATTGTTTTCATTTGCTGTGAGTACAATATGCCAAGTAAAAGCAGAAAGTGGTTGTTTCCATGGCAGACAATTTGACAGCACTAAGGAGAGTGGACAAGGGGAAAACTCTTCCAAATGTGACTTCAGATTATGGTATTGGGCATGTTACAGCCAGGGACTGGAAAAAAAAAAAGAGAGAAGAAATTGAGAAGTGGTGTGCTACCAGAGCAACAAATGATGCACTAAAACACAGGAAAACAATGAAACAATGTGAATATGAAAAAGTTAGCGAGGCACTGTTTCTTTGGTTCACTCAAAAACAAGAAAAGGGTCTACCAATAAAAGGTTGCACTGTATTTCCGGAAAGAGTTCAATGAAGGGGATCTTAATTTTACTGCTAGCATTGGGTGGTTTGATCATTGGAAGAAATGGTACGGTATTATCTGTGGTGAAAAACTGTCTGCTAAATCTGACAATGTTTTGAAATTTGAAAAGGAATTCCAAGAATTAATTCTTGCTGAAGGATTAACTGGTGATGAGATTTTTAATTGTGTTGAAACTGTACTAAATTTCAAGATGCTAGTATCTAAAACTCTTGCAGTCCGAGGAGAGGCGTCTGCCCCTTACTACAAGCGTAGTAAGGAAAGGGTTACTATTCTTGCCTGCAGTAATGTTATGGGGAATTTCAAAGCTAAATTGCTAATGATTGGTAAATGACCTAGGGCATTTAAAACTATTTCTGTTAATGCTCTACCAGTGCATTAATCTATCCGGAATTCTGCCTGAACGTCTGCTGCCATCTTTGAAGACTGCTTCTTTACACAGTTTGTGCCATCTATACAGAAGTTTCTAGCTTCCAACAATATCCCAAGAGAAGCTCTCCTTCTACTAGATAATGCCTCATCACAACTTAGAAGTGGCGATATCGAGGTCTTGTTTCTCCCACCAAAGGTGATGTCATTGTGTCAGCCAATGGACCAAGGTATGCTGCAAACATTGAAAAGAAAATATCGGTGACAACTCCTTTCGTCCCTGATAGAGGAAATGGACAGTGGCAAGGACATGATAGAAAAGTTAAGATTTATCTACATAAAAGACATTGCATAATGAGTGGCTCAGGATTGGGAAGAAATTGAAACAACAACACAAGCAAAGTCTTGGAACATACGGTTAGTGATTAAGGTAAATAAAGTAGAGATAGTACAAGAAGACATTGGGTGACATTGTTCCCTTACTGAATTGCATCCCTGGGTGTGAGGACGCTACAACTGAAGATGTGAGTAGCTGGTGTTCAAACTGTTCCACAGTTCAAAACTCTGATACTGTTGAGTTTGTGAAAGGTAACGACAGTGAGGCTGAAGGAGAACGGTAGATTGAACAACAAAATGAGAAGAAGAGTCACGCTGATGGCATTAAGATACGAGAGCTGTTCAATAAAGAATGATCACAATTTTTCGCACTAAAATTCAATCTTATTATATTCTGTTAGCTTAATGTGAAACAAACACGCTGCAGTAGTTTCATAGTTGGTACGCCTGTAAGAACCAGGCAAGTACAGACAAGTTCAGTATTGCCTACCGCTGCAATGGAGGTAACACACAAGGAACAATATGCGGCTTTGAAATTCTGCTTTCGTCTCAACAAATCTTCAGTTGAGGCCTATACAATGTTACAGGAGGCCTAGGGAGAGTCTGTTCTTCCCTTCAGCACAGCTCGAAGGTGGTTTAAAATGTTTAAAGGGGAGAGACAATCAATTTCAAAGGAAGGTGGACCCGGTGCTCCAGTTACTGCTCTTATGGAAGAAAACATCAACACTGCTGCTGCCATTGTGAGAGAGGATCGACAAATTACCTTAAGATAACTTTCTGAAATACTGAACATTTCATTGTATGCCACACACACGTTGGTGACAGAAACATTACACATGAGACGTGTTTGTGAGTGATGGGTTCCAAGATTGTTGACTTCTGAACAAAAGGACATACGCCTGGAGTTAAAGTTGATGTTAGAAGAAGATCCGGAGTTTCTTTCAAACGTAATCACTGCTGAGGAAACTTGGCTACATCATTTTGATCCTGAGAGCAAAGAGCAAAGCTCATTGTGGAAATCTCCTTCATCACCAACCCCCAAAAAAGCTAAAGTGATTGCTTCTGCTGGGAAAGTTATGGTCATCTCATTCTTTGATATTCATGGAATGGTTTATCAGCATGTTGTACCTGCACACACATGAGAAACTGGACAATACTACAGGGATGTCCTGAAAACATTGCAAGTCCATATCAGTCGCAAAAGACCACATTTCCGTGAAGCAGACTGGATGTGCGGCCGCACATTGACAATCTTGTTGTGTGAAGTACATCCCTCACCCTCCCTATAGTCCGGATTTAGCCCCATGTGACTTTTTCTACACCCTAACTTGAAGAAACACCTTCGTGGGAGTCATCCATCATCAGAAGCAGTGGTGAAGGCTGCAGAGGCGATTTTGAAGGATCCCTCAAAAAATTGTTTTCAGCATGTCTTTGAAGACTGGCAGAAATGCTGGGAGAAGTGCATCGCATTCAGAAGAGACTATTTTGAGAAGGACCATCAAAATTATGAGGATGACTAAAGGTACGTTGTCAAAAAACAAATTGTGATCATTCCTTATTGAACACCCCTCGTACGTGGAGCAACAGCCGAAGGCAAGTACAACTGAGATATTGATGTTTTGTGGATGGCAAAATCTCGCAGCAAGTAAATGTCATTCAACTGGCAAGCAGACTTCATTGAAAATGTTCTTTCCTAAGATATTTGGAGCTTCTCTTTGTTCAATATTTCATGTAGAATTGGTTTGATTATTCACTAAATACCACAAAACCAACAATAGTTTTAATAATGCAGTACACTTACAATGTTTTAGTACATTTTCCAAGTTATGTTGTACTATCCGACATTTTCGGTTATCCAACCTTGGTTTAGGTGGGATAATCGAGACTCTACTGTAATAAGTGATGTGGTGCTACAGCTTGTGACAGATCTGAACCCAATGTTTCGGAGTTTATTCAAATAAAACATCAACATGAGACACTTCTTCACTTTACTTGTGATGCATTCCTATGCCCCGCCCCCCCCAGGGATGGGCCCATTCCTTAGCTAGGAACCAGAGCGTCGGCCTAAAAGCAGTCTTATTTCACCAGACCCTCCCTTTATAATTCACTTTGTTATAATTCAATTAGTTACCATAAAATGTAAAGACTTTTGTAAACAGTATTTATATTTTTATAAGTAAATAAATATAGAAAAAGTGTTCCACTCCTTTTGATCCTGCCACTTGTTTCACTATTCTTTCTCCATACAGATTGGCTGAAGATATCCTAACAGTGACGTCTGCGCCAATACGAGCTCCTTGGCTGTTCTTCTACTCTTGTAAGCTATTATCATTACTTTTGTAAATAAAATGTTTTATAATGAATTACTGTTAATAAAGTAGATGTAAGAATATGGAGTATAAGAAGAGAAATTTACTAAATCCTAGCTGCATAGTTTTGTTTAGTTATGAGTGGTTCATTTCGACACCAACTATCTTTTTACTGCACATTTACTATAAAACATTACCACACACTATTACTCTCATAACAATATATATTGTGCCAACATGACACTTCAAAAGTTTATCAAAAGTTGAAAGTCTCAATGTTGCCAACATACTTTGGGTCCACTACATCATTCCCCCACCAGTGATGCAGTAATAAAAAATGTACCTAACACTAAAAACTACAATAAATATTTAGCAAAGTTAATGAATTTAAATTATCATATCAAATATTCAATCCATAAATTGTTTTGGAGAATAGATAGAGTCAACATGAAAAATTCAATGCCATGGCCAGGATTTGAACCACGGATCTCCTGGTTTCCGTCCATTCACTCTAACCCATTGAGCTACCATGACCAACTTGCCATGGACAATAGACAATGGAATGTTATCCGTGTGACTTTCTTCCTTTTTTGGCATCTCTGGTTCATCATCCATTGTTGACAGAAAATCCTAACTACTTTTTGATAATCACTGACTTATTGAGTGCAATTTTAGCAATTAAGGATAAAAAACAAAAAGTGCATTGCTTTAAGAAATACAAACCTTATCTAATAAAGCTATCAACTCAGCCAAACAGATTGACATATTGTGGATACCATCACATAGACAGATTAATGACAGTGAACGAGCAGATGCTGCAGCCTGCAAAGCAACCAGTTTACCTCCAGATGAAACAATTACAAGTATAACTTACCAATTTACTGTTTTGGGGAAGTTACTCTTCTCCCTGATCTAGTTGTCGTGGTATTTACTGTCAGGTTAATGGACAATGGAATGTTATCCATGTGACTTTCTTCCTTCATTGGCATCTCTGGTTCATCATCCTTTTTTGACAGAAGATAAGCTGGTTTGAGTCTGTCCGTACTGACTACTTTGCCTTTAATTTTGAAGCCAAAGTATTTTTGACCTCTGTTTTCAACAGGATAGGGACCATCATAAAAAGGTTCAGAGGTCGTTTAACTGTCGAGTCTCATAAAAACATGACAACATGAGGTGTTTGTGTATCTGGCATGTTTACAAGACCAAAACGTCATAGAGGAATACCTTCAATTAACCAATATCTGCATTGAACAGTCCTTTTTTACATTCAATAAAAAAAATTTCAAACAAAAATCAGGACTATCTATGGGCAACCCATTGTCCCCATTTTTGGCAGACCTCTTCATGAGCTTTTTGGAAACGCACATCGCAAAGGCATTCCCACTAATTTTTAAGCATTGGTACAGATATGTGGATGACATTTGGCAATAATAAATGAGAAACAAGTGGATGATGCATTAAAACTACTTAATTTACAAAATATTGCAATAAAATTCTCCATAGAAAAAGAGACAAACAATGAAATCCCTTTCTTAGATTTGAAACTTACC
The DNA here is from genome assembly GCA_030765055.1 of Mantis religiosa. Classification (NCBI taxonomy): domain Eukaryota; kingdom Metazoa; phylum Arthropoda; class Insecta; order Mantodea; family Mantidae; genus Mantis; species Mantis religiosa. The sequence continues at coordinate 232,985,835 of CM060951.1, read as the reverse complement.
AGAAAACATAATAAACTTGAATTTGGCATACACAGAAAGGAAACACACACAGAAAATTTCATAAAATCAGATGGATATAACCCAAGACAATACAAACTTGCTGTTATCAACAGTATAACTTACAGGCTGGTTAATGTACCTTTAAACAAGATAGAATATAACAAAGAGTACAATAATATCATTCACATTGCAGAATACAATGGATACAGTGCTGAATTGGTCAACAAGAAAATAGATAAATTCAATAGACAACTAAGATGCAAACAAGTAACTACTCTCTCCCCAATTAGCAATGAAACCTCATACAGAAAATTTACGTATCATCCCAGAGCTACACACCTTTTCCAAAAAGTCTTCAAAGAACACAATATTACTTTGGCCCCACAGAACAAATTAAGTGTACAACACCTTTTGAAATCACATAATACAAAGGAGATACCCACAGGCAAAAAATCAGGAGTGTACCGGATAAATTGCAAGGACTGTGACAAATTCTACATTGAAAAAACAAAAAGGAACTTGAACATTAGGCTTAAAGAGCACTTTAGGAACATCAAGAATAAAGAAATGGATAAATCGGCGGTAGCGTACCATTTTTGGAAGGAAAATCATGACATAGAATGAGAAATTCACTTACTAAAAAGTGTCCAAAGTCCAGCTGCATTAACCACGTGGGAAAAATCTTTATAAAGAAATATGAAAGTAAATTGTTTAATTTCGATACTACCTTTGAAGAAAACCCAAATTTCAAGTTCATCAAGATACAGACAGAGACGCACCTATCACCTCCGAGGAGTTCAGTGAACCAGCATCCATTAGTCGACAACAGCTGATGATGTTAGGAAGATCCTAACGAAACGCGTTCTAGGTAAATACTAGCAATAAATGGAGCATTGAGTATCAGTTCGACTCAAAATTGTATTAATTCAGTTATGAGTATTTGTGCAAACACTGACTCTAGTATTACACTTAATTTTAATGCTTTGGTCAGTTAAAATTCTTCATTGATGAGTCTTCCAATCTCGGACACATGAAATAAGAATAGAAATAGAATACATTAATATAATTACGCATAACAAACTGATTAATTTATACTTTACCAGATTTGTATTCTGAGTATTCATTTACTGAGTAAAACTGATTTTTTAAAGAAGTTATGTAGGTCTGCCTTAAACTTATTTATAGAGGGTAGTGGTTGTGTAGCTTTAAACCCATGTATTTGACAGAAGTCTCAAATAGTTTTGTTTGATTTGATTTGATTTATTGATTTATCCATTAAAACATGTACATGTTATAGGACACGTCAAATTAAAAACTAAGTACAATATTTATAATGAAGGTAGCTAACTAAATATTTACAAATTTAAAAATTCATCCACGCTGTAGAAGCTATTGGCTCTAAGGACGTTTAATAACAATTTCTTAAATTGATGTTGTGATTCAATCTTTTTTATAGATTCAGGTAGCTTATTGTAAAGATGTAAGCCAGCATATGTGAAACTATTTTCATACATCTTTGTTTTGTGTCACTTCACAAATAAATTATGTGACTTCACATTGGCACCAAAAAACAATTACAACATTAAAAACCTACTTCACAGTAATAATACTGATAAGATAAAACCAGAGGAAAAGTCAGGCATTTACAAAATTAAGTGTAAAGACTGTGAAAAAATTTACATAGGAAGGACAAAAAGGAACATAGGCACTAGAAAGAAAGAACACTTCAGGCACTTAAGATACAAAAATATTGATAAGTCCGCAATAGCAGCTCATTTCTGGTCTGAAAATCATGAAATTGAAGATAGCACAGAATTACTAAAATACGTACAAAAACATAGTGAACTCGTCATATGGGAGAGGATATACATAGAAAAACATAAAAACCAACTAATGAACTTTGAAATCCCGCTAGAAGAGAATCCCACTTTTCAGTTCATCACTAAATCAACAGATGGCAGCAACAACCCCAGAATTACCCACACCACTGGATCTAGCGTCAGTCGCACAAGAGCCGTAGATGCAAGCGAAGATTTGCGAAACATGTCCTCAAAATAGGTACGAAAGTGAAGCAGATGTGTTAAAAAATGCGACTCATCTAAAATTTAATAATAAATTATTCTTTGTTCTAGTGTTGTGTATATGAATTTCAGAATTTGTTTTGAATAAACTTAGGTTTGCTTTCATATGTACAAGAGTTTCATATATGTATATACTTGGCAGTGGTAAGATACCTAATTTACTGAAGTATGGCTTACAACTAGGTGTGCTTGAGAGATCCGCTATGATTCTAATTATTTTCTTTTGGTATCTGAATACTTTTATACTATCTTTAGAATTTCCCCCAAAAACTATACCACACGCCAACAAACTGTGAATATATGAAAAGTACACTACTCTCCGAACTTTCAAGCTCGACATGCCTGTAATTGCCCTGATTAAGAAACACATTTTACTAAGTTTTTTCGTCAATGCCTCTATGTGAGTTTCCCAACTTAAATTTTCATCTAGTATTAGTCCCAGAAATTTGATAGTTTGTACGTAATGTATTTGGTCTTGTCCCAGCATTAATTTTGGATACAATTGACTTCCACTCATTTTATTATAGAAGCTTAGGGCTGCTGTTTTCTCCTTACTCAATATTAACATATTGGCACTAAACCATTTTTGAATATATTTTAGATATAGATTTAGTTTTATGAATATAGGTGTGTAATTTGTCTTTATTACGTATGTTATGGGTATTTTAGCATTTGTGACATAGTTTGCAGTATTAGTCTTCATGTAAATCAATAACTGTTTCATAGTGATGATGATATGTACAGTTTTTAAAGCTGTCTGGGGCTGTATCTTTGGATATGATGTGTGAGTGCAATGACCAATTCTTGGTCTAGTTAAAGCCACTTGTTCTTTACGTTTCAGTTGTTTAAGAGGAGGACTTAATATTCCGTCAGTCATTATATCATGCAGTTTGCTGTTTGAGTTGTTATACCACTGTTTTTCCCAGTTTCTTCTGATTTTATTTTTAATATAGACAATATAATATTGGTAAGTTTTACTTGTAATTGTTTCATCTGGAGGTAAATTGGCTGCTTTGCGGGCTGCAGCATCTGCTCGTTCTCTGTCATTAATTTGTCTACATGATGGTATCCACAAAATGTTAATTTGTTTGCCTGAGTTGATAGCTTCATTAGATAAGGTTTGTATTTCTTAAACCAAAGCATTTTTTTTATCCTTAATGGCTAGAGTTGCACTCAATGAGTCAGTAATTATCAAAAAGGAGTTAGGATTTTCTGTCAACAATGGATGATGAACCAGAGATGGCGAAGAAGGAAGAAAGTCACTCGGATAACATTCCATTGTGCATTTACCTGACAGTAAATACCAGGACAACTAGATCAGGGAGAAGAATAACTTTTCCAAAAAAATTTATGGATTGAATATTTGATATCATAATTTAAATGCATTGTCTGTAAAATATTTATTGTGGGTTTTAGTGTTAGATACATTTTGTATTACTGCATCACTGGTGAGGGAGTGATGTAGTGGACCCAAAGTATGTTGGCAACAATGAGACTTTCAACTTTTGATAAACTTTTGAAATTATAAAATGCAACATGTAATTTACATTTCGTTACTTGACATGGGTGGAACATCGAGGACTAGGCTGATATTTCTTCGTTCTCATAGAAATATAACAATGATTTGATTACATATTAGTGTTTAAAAGGAATAGAGAACACTACTGCTTATTAGTTAGAAGATAAACGAAAGTTGAACCACAGAACATGATTTGAACGCTCCGTTTACAACTTTCTGCTCGGAGTAGTGGCGTTCTCCTGAAGATGGCAGAATTGGCACTGACAAGGTTGACATCTGGCGAGAGCTACTGAAACTTACTGCTATGAAGTTTGTAAAGAGTTTAATGAAGATAATTAATTGAATTTCATATAAAATCATCATCAGTGTGAATTAAAAATGTCCTAATAAAATTTTCGTTTCGCTAAGTGTAAATAAAAAGATGATTGTCGTGTAAAAAAAACTCAAGATCTAGACTGAGGTTTGGAACCAGCTCTCTCTATTCTCACAGCAAAACAAAACAATGATTTTAGCAAATATTACTGTTTAACATTAGTAATTAGCTATGCCATGTCACCTAATGCAGTGGAAACACAATAAAAAGGTCTTAAAATGCTCTGATTAGAGTCCCGTGAACATAAATTGCCATTTTAAGGGCGATTTCGTCGGCTGGGAGTGGTGGCGTACTCCTGTAATCCAGCTACCTGGAGGCCGGATGAAGAGGATGATTTGAGGTCAGGGGTTCTGGTGCTCAGTACCCCACGTCGACTGGACGTCCGCACTAAGCTCGACATCAACATGGACACGTTGGAGGAGTCTGATGTGTCCAGGTTGGCTAAAGAGAGGCGAACCGGGCCAGGGGGGAAACCCAGCAGCCAAAAGTCTCCGTGCCGAGCAGTAGTGGGATAGCGTCTGGGAGTGGGAGCTGTGTGGCAGCCTGACCAACAAAGTCAGACCTTCATCTTTTGACATTTTTAACTCATATTTTTTTTTATTTATAGGCTTTTCTAAACCTAATTTGGATGTGTTTATATGATTAAAATGAGGTGTTTGGTTTTATTGCTTAAGAAGTTGTTTTTTTTTAACCAAGATATGTAAAACTCGGCCACTACACTCATTCTTCTAAAAGTTATTCTTAAAATAATTCTCATTAGATCAACTTTATACGTCACTTTGACTGCCCATTTGAGAAAATCATAAGTATTGGACAATTCAAACAAATAATAAGTTAAATGGATACGGTAAACTTTACAAAATATTTTGAGTCGAACTAAGTACTCCGTGCTCCATATATTGCTAGTGTTTAGCTAGACGGTACTTGGTGGTATAATGGCACTTTCTGCACTATCCTTGTCTAGCACGGGCGCTGGATTTCTTTCCTTGAAATTGTCAATCCCTTTTAAAGTTTTATTGTATTCCGTAATTAGCTGCTGTGGTAAAGTCTGTCTAGTGAACGTGTGTGCAGTTCCGACTCAAAGGAAACTGACCCTACCACCCACTAATGACCGTCATAAATCTATTTCCACGCTTGAGAAATGTAACACTGTCGTTGAGGACCAATAGCAACCCTGACAGTAACATGTTTACTCCACGTGGTGTCTCAGTTGCTAAAGTTCCAACTTTCAGTTGATCTTATTCATTACGTGCAGAAATTCGTTGTGTGTCACGATGTGGAGACCGTGGGAGAGAAATGCAAATGCAATAGATAACTATCAGTCAAGTGATGACAATAGTGTGAATAACTGGGCCGAGTTATGTTACTGGAAAAGCCTCAAAAAACAAAGTTATAACTGGAACTCTTTCTAAGAAAATTCAAGCGCTTGTTTTGAACACATATAAATATTTGCTGAAAAATAATCTTAGTAAGGGGTCATGCAGTAAACCTGATAAATTCTGGGGATTCACAGAAATACAGTAAGAAAAATTGTGACGAAAGGAATACCAAAGACGGCGATCAAGTGTGGAAACAAAAGGAAGCGTTTGTCTAAAGTCACTTGCGACTTAATTCGTCGAGAAATTTATAGATTCTATGCAAAAGGGAAAGCGCCCACCTTAGACGAATTGGTTGCACATTTACAAGAAATTTGTGATCTTCCTTATGGGCACTGCACTTTGCGCGGTCTCCTAAAGGAACTGGGTTTCAAATACCGCACTTTGAATAAGATAAGGGTTATTATGGAATACAGTATTTTTTTTTTATTTTACGTATTCCAACGCTAAGTGATATTGGACGATGAATGGAATGGGTGAAATGATGCTCAAATGAGCCCAGGGTCCATACAGCTTAGAGCTACCTGACATTTTTCCGGGATCCAGTAGAATTGTAGCTTGGCGCTCAACTACGGCGGTCATCAGCGCCCTTTAAAAAACTAGTCATGGCAAAAGCCAGATATAAAACTTTCTAAAAACTATACAAGTGTAATAAAACCTATTAAAATACACGTACATAAAAAAAATCAATCAAAACCTACTAAAAATTTCGTTCACCTTTTTCACTTCTTTTTTTCACCTTTCCACCGACACGGGTCTCCACGCACGGCCTACACGTCAGTGGGCCTGTTGACCGTCTCCCTCAACCACGAAGAGGAGCCCACACGAGGGAGACTGTTGGCTCGGGACCCCGGGTGCGCCAAACGCGTACCTACTGAAGTAGGCCCCTGGCAGTAATGGACGTAAAATAATTTATTTAGATGAAATCTCGTACGATGCTCATGACGTATCGAGAAATGTGGCAACCTGGCAGAAAGGACTGGGAGAAGGAGGGCCGGGGTTGTAAAACGATTATAAGAGTTCGTCAAAGGAGTCGGCCGACGTGCACATGCGTTAGTTAACTAAACAGACATAAAGCACAAGCAGGCATCACTGGTGTTGCATCTCTTGCAAGAAGTATCGGTTGTTAACTTGTTGGAAACGTGAAAAATGTTTTTAGAAGTTGAAAATGTTGTGATTATTTTAAACATACTGCTGGGAATAGTGCTAGTGTCTGTGTTAGCTCTAGGAGGCGTGGAAGAAGGGAATAGCTATAAGATCGGATGGTAGGGAAATTGTGATTAAGGTTCATACTGTGACTGTGGGTTCGTAGAATTAAAAGTCCGAGTTGCAGATATTCCAAATGTTCTTTATTTACGTAGAAATACACTGTTCAATTCTCACGTAACAACATTACGTCACAAACACCGCACAATCTACCAAGGTCGATCAGTTTACAACATCAGCTGAGCTGTGTTCGCGACTGACCCTTGTCTACTCGTCGTCTTCTTAAATACCTCATTGATAAATGCCAGACTCTTCCAGAAGAATAAAGAAACCGAATATTCTATTACCTTCCAGAAGTGTAACTTATTCTATGCCGGCAAGTCCTTTATCTGCGCTATCTTTATTTGTCGGCACTGCCCGCCTATCAGTTCCTTTGTGTAGACAAGCCGCGCGATCGTAGATAACGGTTTCGCGACAATACATTTTTACAGACGAATGCGAGACCCTAGAGTGCCGAAAGCCAACTACATCTGTGTCGAGCATAATTCAAAGAACTGCTACAGCTACAGATGTTTTATCTCGTACTGCGAAAAGAATACTTAAATAACAAAATAAAGTGCAAGTAAATGGTAATTTTATACAGTAAAAAAACGTCCGACTGTAAAACTCACAAAAACAGCAACAGACTATTTCTGTGTCGCTGCAATAAGACAATCTACTTATTCTCTCTAACGGTCTGCTTTTCTGTCCGGCTTGCAACACATAACTAAAGTTCTAAAAAATTGTTCAACGGAAGTTTGTGGAGTTTACGAAAAGTACTGCATCAAATGAAATTTCGATTTGTAAAGAACGTACACGGAGGAAAGTTTCTGATGGAACGGCCAGACTTTGTTGCCAAAGGATTCGCGTTTTTAAGAAAAATGAAAGAGATCAGGACTTATTTACTTAGATGAAACCTGGATCAATGTAAATCATACGAAAAACAAAGTTGGAAAACTGAAGAGGACGATTTTGAATTTCGTTTTACAATCTTACACACGGGGAGTTCGGCATGTTTCATTCCCAACGCTCTTCTGAGTTTTAAATCAAAATCAAGTAAGGACTATCGTGAAGAAATGGACAGTGAACCATTTGTAAGTTGGTTTATTAATCAGTTGTTACCCAACACCCCCCCCCCCCCAATATAGTAATAGACAACGCATCATTCTACTCAACTTAACAAGGCTCCGATATCAGTAATACAATGATGGCTCCGTGACAACAATATTGAGTTTGATCCGCATTCCACTAAAGCTGTACTTTACGAATTAATAAAGCTGAAAAAAAGACGATCTCAAAATTTATGAAATAGATGACATAGCGCAAATGCAGGGCCACGCTGTAATACGACTACCTCCGTATCATTGTCATTTATATGGATACAGATAAAAAATGTCACGAAACACAACATTCTTTTTAGCATGGCGAGGTAAAAGTATTGTTTGATAGTGTAAAGTGTCCAAACAAAATGGCGGGCAGTTGTGAACACGCTGAAAGGGAGAAAGATGTGATAGGCTCATAATTAATTTACAAGATGATTCAGATAGGGAACATGAGGATAGTGAACATTTTGAAATTTCTGACATTGAAGAAGGTGAACAGAAACCAAATTTGGAGAACGAATTACAAACAGAAGATGTCCGCCATTGATGTGTCTGCGCTACCTGGCGGGACATAAAACAGAGGCGGGTTACAATAGTTGGTGAATATGTATTTCTTTCTCTTTCTACAAACCAGGGGCCAAGTTAAATCTCGTGCATTATAATTCATTATCTGGAATGTGTTACAAAATGAAGAAAGTTTCCCACGTGTCTAATTCTGCTGCATGACTGGTCGGTTTGATTAACGTAATGTTCGGTTGGTCGTCCAGAAATGATGTGAAACTGCAGCGTTATACATTTGTTTGTGTTTTAAGGGTATGTATGACTGAAATTTTCAAATTCTGAACTAATAATGCTAGCTTTTTCAAATTTACACCATAGGTGTAGTATAATGTAAACATGTTACAACCTAAATTTAAACCATTTTTCTCCAGCAGTTTAGAAATTATGATAAATTTTGTATGTTTTTTGTCCCTTGCGACAAAATATTTTGAATTTTGGTCTAATATTTTAACCCTATGTTCATAATACATATACTTTTTGAAATTGCTCTGGGTTTTTCTGTCTCCTTTAGTTTAGGTCACAAAAATTTTTTAATTTACAAATATTCTTTTTTTGTCTAAAAAACTGTAAGTTTTGTGTTTGAAAATTAAAAATATATCCTTATATATGTTTCACAATAAAACCTAGGACAATTTCCATTCCTCATGATATTCTGAACCTGTGTAGCAAATTTCATGAATGTAGTACAAAAACTGCATCGCAAGGAGCATTTTACAGGAAGAAAAATGCTGAAAATATGAACATTGAGAAAACAGCGATTAAAGATTTGATTGCATAACTCACATTAAATTCCACCAGGCTGATAGGTTGGACCCTCAGATTTCTTTTTCCTCTCCTCTGTTGCTGCTTTTTCCACCTTTTTCTTCTTTAGATGTTGCTTTTCTTCTGCACAACTTCGCTTCTTGCTTTGCAGGATACGAGTCTGATCTCGCTGCACTGAAGTTTTCCTTGCTGAGTCTACTACACTTTCACCTCTGATATTTTGCTGCAGCTCCAATGACTTAAGACTACCCATGTTAAACTCACTGATGCTTTTAATAACAGCAAGATCTAATTTTTGTTTTTATATGAAAACTTCCTTTGGGCACTTATTCCATATGACATGATGCAAAGATTCATTGGCATTCTGTGTTTTTCCTGTTTTGCACCTCTCTAGTAATGTTGTAGAAGCCAGCCTCTGATATATTGGCAACATTTTAGGAACTATTTTGTCTGAAAGCCTTATTTTTCTTATCTTGAATTGAAAATTTAAGAACGGAAAACAGACAAAGAATGTGGATGTACGCAAAGAGGGCGTGACTCTGACAGAGTTTAAAGGCCACCGACATTTAAATAAGCATTTAAAAATGGCGTCCGGAGGCAAATTATGTATTTTTCACATTCGGGAATGTCTAAATTATTTTATAGAATTAAAATAAAAAAGTCGTTATTTTCACGATTTTCGTGAAATTTCAGTCATACATACCCTTAAGCATCACATGTGTTTTGGATACATAGAGCCAACATGAAAAATTCAATACCACGACCGGGATTTGAACGATGGATCTCCTTGTTTCTCTCCAGTCGCTCTAATGATTAATTTTCGTCGGTTAACTTAAATCTCATATGTTCCTCTAGTCTGGTTTTTACATTTTTTTCTCCTACTATACTTTACCACATTCAGAACAATTGATTGAAACACGTTTGCCTTAACGACCGAGGGAAACCTTGGAGCAGTTTTATTAGATTTCGATATACATTTATATTTACAACTGACTGATTAGAGTGCTAACAAATAAATGACAGTCTTGGTCTTGGAAGTTGAAGTGCATAACAACTGAGCGTCTAAAATGGCTGAAACTTTGGTGAGTTACTGTCAACAGATGAACAACGAAATTCACAAGCTTTTATTTACGAGTGCTGCCATCTTCATATTGAGGACGGAAACGTTTCAGATCACCCTCGTCATCCTGCCATGCACCGCCGAGACACCCGCCGACACTTCCACCCTTAAAGAGACTACAAGATGAGAGATGATGTGAAATGATGATAAAGATGAAATGGAGTGACAGGAAATTTGGAGATGTAATTAGCTTACACAGCATCTTCCTGGCGACCAGGGAAACCTCCTGAGAGAGGTCATGAGTCGGGTAGGCTGGCCATGGGTACCGAACCTGGATCTCCCGAATGTGGGCTACAGACGAACACATGTGAATGTAACACATCAGACTTTGTTACTATTACATATCCTTTATGTTGTAGGAAATGTCTTGTATGTTTCAAATGATGTAATGTAATTTGAATGGTAAAATATTGTTATGTTGTTGATATTGCACCAAAAACAGCTTCAAGGACAGAATCAAGTGATAACCTTCAAACATATCTTATCACAGATACAAGGAACTTAGTACAGACATCCTTTCAACGACTTCAGTGACAATGCAATCTCAGTTAAATAACCTTTATGACCTTCCCACTTCAGTAAAGTACAAGTCTTTCTAAATTTAAACAAATAAGAAGAAATATCTTGGAAGTGCTACTCCCCGCAAATAGATAACAATACTTTTGTATTGTCAACATGAAATATTCAATGCCATGACCGCGATTTAAACCACAGATCTTCTGGTTTTCGTCCAGTCGCTCTTACCCATTGAGCTACCATGGCCAACGTGCCGTCCTGACATTAAATTCTCCATTTGACTTGTGTATTTCCCTGGTAAACCACTAGGGGCTCTCACATCTGAGATACACCGTGGTGACTTACTATTGTAAGTACTTGAGTCCCAGGCTTCAACATTTAACTCTTATTATTTTAGTTAATTGATGGGAATTAATCATTTCTTCATACTAGCCGTATATAAGCAAAGGTTTTGCTAGATAGAGTCAAACTGAAAAATTCAATGCCATGACCGGGGTTTGAACTACGGATCTCCTGTTTTCCGCCCAGTCGCTCATACCCATTGAGCTTCCATGGCCAACGTGCCGTCCTGACATTAAATTCTCCATTTGACTCGTATATTCCCGGCCACGGCATTGAATTTTTCGAGTTGACTCTATCCATACAAAGCCTTAGCCTATGTGCGGCTAGTGTGAAGAAATAATTAATTTCCACCAATTATCTTAAATAGAAAAAAATATATTTGACAGAAATTGTGTATTTACAGTTGGTACTAGTAATATGGCCTGGTGATCTAGCACACTGCAGGCTAGTACGGCTTCCCTCAACCCCGTCCGGAGACGTACCCGATGTCCCACGGGTATCGGGAACCACTGCTCCATCGAGTCCAACCCAATCCGAACAACTCCCAATCAGGGAGGGACTCGGCAGTTCGGCCCGACGTTCCTCTAGTAACATCAGATGCACCAGGAGTGTTAGGGGTCTGCAGCACCTGCACCACGGCAGCTGAAGGGGACGGATCCCCCCCTACGGGGAGTATCATGTGACAGTTTAGCCAGAGGTTCTACTCCCATTAGTCCTGAACCCGTAGGAACTGGACCCGGACCTCTTTCAACCTGGGAGTATCCGAGCTGTCCCAAAGGGCGCTCGGCGTCCTCCGTGGGGCTTTCCATAGGGCAAGACCTAGAGACTAACAAGCCCCCCCCCCATCTGGTCCTATGGACTCAAGACGGGATGGAAGTGGATACGCCACTTACGCGCGTCAACACTCAAGGTGGGGCCGCCTGGTGATCTAGCACACCTTCTACTAGCTTTGCAGGCTAGTACCCGGGAGAATTAATGGCTTCCCTCAACCCCGTCCGAAGACGTACCCGATTCCCACGGGTATCGGGAACACACTGCCCCCTCGAGTCCATCCCAATCCGAACAACTCCCGAAGGAAGGGCTCGGCAGTATCATGTGACAGTGAAATGTACTTCCGGTGAGTACTTAGTGACAGTAAATCAGCGTTCATTAACTGTCGTTTGTGTTTTGAAATGTCCAGTTCTGCTACATGATTGGTCGGTTTGATTAGTGTAACGTTCAGTTTGGTGTTATGGTTGGTTGTCCACAAATGATGTGAAACTGCAGATTTATCCATTTGTTTGTATTTGAAGGTTCTCATATGTTCCTTTAGTCTGGTTTCTACATTTCTTTTTGGTATTATCACATTTGGAGCAATCAATTTTGTATATTACAGCTTTTTGGTCTTCTGCTATAAGGTCTTTTAATATTCTTAAATTTGTAAAATGTTTTTGGAATATATGTGAATTTCTTGAATTTCAATTGTTTTTCTTCTTGAATGAGATCTGTAGTATCTTTGATGTTTCTGTCATTCAAATGTTGTAATTTTTTTGTCGATTGTTACTCTGTGGAAACTGTTGTTTTTGGCTGTTTACTCTATGTTCATATACTTGTTCGTTCAGGAGAACTGCATGTTTGTGTAACTGTTGTTATTTGTGTAATCATCTAAATGCAAAGGTTTCCTGTAAATAGCAAACGTTATATTTTGTAGTTCTCGGATTATTTTTGGATTTAAGAAGGGTAACATGCCTTCTTCCACTTCCATTATTTAATTCCATTGTGAATTTTATTGAGCAGTTTTGTACGTTAGGTAACTTAATGAAATGTTGTATGAACCTGTAGGGGACAATGGCAAAGATGTCGTCAGCATATCGGTACCAAACTTTGAAAATATGAGGAAAGTTGTTACCTGTATTTCCAGGTAGCTCTAAAAAGAATATAAAGTAAATTGTGTGTCTTAAAAAGAACTTTCCTAAAAATTAGGGATTATTTCAATACAAAATAGAATGTTGGTAGAACTGTGTAACGCCAATAGAACTAATACATATATAATGAGATAAAACTTAAAACCATCAGTGTTCTTATTTTTAAAGTCTACACCAGACATTTAAAAGCAAAATGGGGTTTTGAAGTAGTCCACTTTTAGAACTTTTTATTAAAAATACTAGCATTCTGACCCTTTCGGTGTCAGGTCTACTTCTTTTACTGTCACATACGAGTCCTGCTGTTATAAATAGTCTTTCAGAGAAAACTGTTGTACGTGGAATACACAAATCTTTAATTACCTTTAGTTTTAAAATTTCAAGTTTGTTTTCCAGTAATGCAGTGTACTAGAAAGAGGAGGTGAGATATGCAGAGAACTGTTAACTGACAGTCAATTTGACACAAGATTATTTTCTTTACCACGTTCCTGGAATTGCAGAATCACTACCGAAGTATCGAAAAAGTACTGAGCAAATTTTCTTAAGTAATATTTCATGTGAATACTATGGAAGTATCGAGGACATATCCCTACTAAAATACATTTTTTTTTAGGATTCAAAAGGAAATTTCCAATGAAATCTTGATATTGAAGTTTTGTATAGAGAAAATAAAAATGTATTATCGTGCATGGAGTGGGTCATGAGAATTACAAAGTGATTTATATTGATTTGGCACATGATGACTTGGACTTTCAGCACTAACATTATGTTAAGTTGTTGTTATGTAATATTGTGTTATCAAAGGACTAATGTATTTTGCTGATAAAGATAGATTATAAAAGGTTGTGTCATTTGTTTGGTTTATTACTCCTGAAGTAAGTGCAGTAAGTAGAAAGTGTATTTCACTTAGTTTTAGTATTCCATAAAGACAGTTCAGCATTCGACTGTTTGATTGCTTTGTGTGCACTGGTTGGCAAGGAAGCGTTACGCTCTCTTGTACTCCAGTATTTTGTTGTTATGTTGGTAGTAGAGCTGATGGTTTTGCATTCATATCTTGTTTAAGTGTACAGATCTCACTATACCAATCCTCAATAAATGTTTATTGACACAGTCATGGTCTGTTAGTTGGCACAGAGCATTTTCTTGATTCTAGTCGTGCTGCTGTTACGTAAATTCTCGCATTGTTTTCCTTTTGTTTGTAATGTACTACCTTCTTTAATTTTTTGATTATACGTTGATATAATTATTCTTTTGATAGAGTGCTAACTTAGGTCTCAAATGAGTTGATCTAATTTTACTGCCTTTTTGGCTAGAGAATCAGCTGTTTCATTAACAATGTGCTGATATCCATTGAAGTTTTAATCTTTCATTTCAATTAATAGTTTTATGATCTTAAAAATAAAAAACTTCGCTTCATTCTTCCTCCCAGGTATCAAATCTGTAATGTTTAATGCCCGCTTTTACTACGTGCGGCACCGCAGGCGGTGATGCCGATGATACATGAGATCAAGATGGAGCACCGGCGTGGGAAACCGGAGATCCGGGGAAAACCCCTCCCCCAGCGCCGTGTTGCCCACATATCTCACTTTGCGGTCACCTGGGATCGAACTCGGGTCGCCTTGGTGATAATCGAACCCTCTAACTACTCAGCCACAGCGCAGCCCTTCCTCCTGGGGGTGCTCCACTTGGTATAGGTACAATAGACCAAGTTTGGTCCTCCCTCCGTAACGTAGTCCAGTCCAATCCCACCGTATTTTAAGTGTAATGTAACCAGGGTTGCCAATTTGTTGTTGTTGTTGTTGTTGAAACCGATCTGATGTTTTTAAATGCATCAGTGCCAGATTCATATGATTTGTGTCATAGCGTTTAATCTGGTTCCCACATAACTGCAACTATAAAGTGGTTTGATGAATTCGCCCCGTTTACCTAACTTAAGATACATGTACATAGACTTTCTAGCGGAGAAACCTCACATTGCAGTTTCGTTCCACTCGAACGTAGATGAATATGTGCAATATGTAAAACATCACAAAGGGAAGCCTTTAAAAAGTAGAGGAAAGCAAATCATATGGCAAGTTGTGTGAAAAATACCAACGCTTAGCAATTGAGGACGTTGTTCATTTGTCAGCGTCAAGTATGAATGCCGCTCGAAGTGAGGTTATGTTTTCTCTGCAGGAAAACACCGAACAAGAACGAAGTCAGTTGTGGAAAGTGAATGTGACGAATTTGTTAAACGTCACAAAGTTCATAGCTTCTTTGACAGAAACGAGCCACCAACAATTACAAGAGTAAACAATGATCCCATTTAGGCGAGATTTGAAAATCAAGCTTCTTCAGCATTCTTCGTGACATAGATTTTCAATTTGTAAACAGAAACAGAAATAATTGTTGAGAATGAAGATTTATTTTTGTGGAGAAGAATTTATCAAAGGAAAGTTCGCAAGTGGAAATCGTTTAAGGAATTCGTCCGTTACGTAACTTTTTTTGTTCATTTGTATGCCAGTAGAACTTCCAAGTTACTGCCAAAATGGCTACGCGCAGTTACTCCGTAGAATGACCCATGCCTTGATTTTTAATTTATGAATAAGGTGAGGTTATGTGATAAAATCAAATATTTGAGTAATTACACAAATATAAATATTTGCCACTAAGGCTCCAATTATCTTAATAGAGTAAACTCACCAACTTACAATTTAGCAAAATGATTACATAACAAATTTAGTAATTTTGATAAATTTGAAAGTTTAAGTATTAAAAATTCTTTTGAATTAATAAAAAAGATTGATAGTGTTGTATTATCTAAAACTGACAAACTTATTTCTTTTGATGTAACTGCCTTATTTCCTAGTATTCCTAGAGAACAACTTTTAATTTATTTAAAAATTGGTTGAATTCAATAAATTTACATAAGTATTTAATAGTTGATTTTATTAAACTTACTGATTTTTGTTTGGATCAAATTTTTTTTTTTCACTTTTAATGGCGAAAATTTTCAACAAACTTCTGGCTTAGCAATGGGTAATCCTCTTTCACCTTTTCTTGCTGATCTTTTTATGAGTTTTTTATTTCGAAATGCAAGTCAGTAAAGCATACCCTTTGATTTTTGAAACCTGGTACAGATATGTTGATATTTTTGCTATTGTTCCTAAAAAAAATTAACGACACTTTTAATTACTACATTTACAAGATAAAGCTATAAAATTCACATTAAAAACTGAAATTAATAGATTTCTTCCATTTCTAGATTTGAAAATAATAAGAAATAATGACAAATTAGATTTTGGTATTTATAGGAAGTCTACTCATATTGATAATTACATAAAAATATAAGTTTTAACCCTTTTTCACATAAATTTGCTGTTTTTAATAGTAAGATTTATAGATTAATATATATAGCCCTGAATAAACAAGAATTTAATAAAGAATATAAACATATTATTAATACTGCTTTAATTAATGGTTTTAATAAAGACTTTTTTCCTTATTTAACCGATTTTTCATTATTTCCGTTTATTTTCTTATCTGTTTTCCTAGTTTCACAAATATTCACTATACACATAAACACCCATGCCCAAGGCGGGACTCGAACCCGCGACCCTCTACGCGGCGGAACACTAGAGACATACGCTTTAGCGACCATGGCTACGAGGGCCTTGGAAGATTGATAAATTTAAATATAAAAAAGCTGTAATTATATTTGTACCCTTAAAAAATAAAGAGGATTATAATTTAAATAAAATTACTTACTATCCTTGAGTTAATAAACATTTTCAATTTTTTTAAAGCGTTTGCTATAATTTTAGTTCGTCAAAACAAATATAGTATTAAAAATTTACTACATCTTTTCTAAAAAGGATAAAATTCCTAATAATAAAAAATTTGGTATTTATCAATTTAATTGTCTCGATTGTGATAAAGTTTATATTGAAAAGACAAAAAGTAATTTGGAAACCAGAACAAAAGAACATTTTCGTAACATTAAGTATAAACAAACTGATAAATCGGCCGTAGTAGATCATTTTTGGTCATTTAACCATGAAATAAATCCTGAAGTTAAATTATTAAAACAATTAAATGATCCGATACATTTAATAGTTTGGGAAAATATATTTATTTAAAAAAATAGACATCGCGTAGTAAATTTTGACATACCAGCAGTAGATTCTGTTTTTAGGTTTGTTTCGTTTTCAGATGTTGGTAATACCCCCCCCCCCCCCGCAAAAATAAGAAAAACATGGTAACCGAGATTTCCTTGACGACGAAGTGTGTTGATGGACTGACGATGCAAGCAATTTGTTTGTGAAATCGATCTCAATTAGAAAGAAGTATTAACATCCGTTTCTTAAGTTAAGTGAAGCCTTAGTGGCAAATATTTATATTTGTGTAATATTTATTGCTTCACTGTAGCTAACTTCATTTTCTACGTAATTTGAGTAATTGTTGTAAGTATTCGGTCACTCTTTAGTGTACTAAAGGGAAATGTATTACACGTAGACACACCCTTACGTTTAATCTTAACGTAAAAACTGCTACAACATAAGTTACTCAAACATCGAAAACGGCAAAACAAAACGCTAATGCTCGACACGTGGTTGATAAAATGGCGCGACTATTCCTTCCAATCACAGTCGACTGCGGAGTTATACAAGTTCCCACTTTGTTTACATCATCATATAAACTAAGGACGGCTCCGGTATAATCTAATCCTTGTTTCACATAAGCTAGCTCCGTATCTCTTAACGGTCACGTGACCTTATCACATCTCATTGGCTGCTGTTGTGGTGCAGACTGTTGTGCGGTAAAAATTAGTTCGTTATTTAACATGGTGACATGTCTTTATATGTTGGAAGAGAATTGTCAGATTTATATTTTCGTAACTGTTTTAATTAAATATACTACACAACAGAGTTAATTTATCTGAAAAGCATGTTAATTGTTAAACGGAGTAAAGAGGAGGTTCCTTTGCTCTCAAGCACATGGCACGATAGCACGTGATTTAGCGGTAGTGATGACATATTTGTTTATGTGACTTTTATCACTGACCTTCTTTTGAACTGGATTTGAAGGTGTGTTGTGCTGAGTGTCAGAGCTAAATTTTTTTATTGGTCGTTTATTGCACATGTACTTATTATATGTATAATGACATAGTCTAGCGCCAATTTTTCGCTAAAGCATCGCCAGGGTAAACCTTAACAAAGCAACGAAGAAAGAATTGTGGTGCATGTGTTTAATGCACTTACAGAGACGAATCTGTCTTTGTCAGTGACAGAAGTGGAACATCTGTGCTCTGGACTTACAGGTGTGTTAGATGCGTAGGAACATCGCGACATGAAACTGAGACAACAGGAAAACTTACCACTCCAGCGGCGATATTGCTGTGTGGCGAAGACGTTATTTAAGGGCAATCAGACTGTACCGAGATACAAGTCGCAAAATATACTACCTTGATGAGACTTGGGTGAATGAAGGACACACGACAAGTATGGCGTGACACGACTTTTAAGACTGAAAGACAAGCATTTTCGCAAGGTATGTGTGCTGGTTTAAAAAAAAAAAAAATCCCAGTGGAAAAGGCCGAAGGCCTTTCATTATAAACTTGTTTCAGTTTCATTGCTCATTCATTCAGTTTCAACTTGCTCAGTTTCATTATAAACTTCATTATTTTTGCATGCCTTCATATTCTTATTTGTATAATTTTATCTTCCTGGCAATTATTATGACGTTTACTGAAGGTTTAAATGTAACGGGAAGGCACTACCTATGGCTTATGGAGCGACAGCATTAGCCAATTAGAGTGAGGGGGAAGGTAGTTGCACGCGGAGTGATACATGTCAGCGGGGCAAAGTTATATGAAGCAGAGATTACGTCCTTTTGGCATTGACAATTGGATTAACTGTATACGCACAACCCAACAAAGTCGCGGTAGTCACTTAACTGACATCCT
This sequence comes from Mantis religiosa, assembly GCA_030765055.1. NCBI lineage: Eukaryota > Metazoa > Arthropoda > Insecta > Mantodea > Mantidae > Mantis > Mantis religiosa. The sequence continues at coordinate 232,966,992 of CM060951.1, read as the reverse complement.
GTGCCACACGTAATAACATTCTAAAATAAAAGAGAAATACCTAAACCTTTATCATTTATAGAACGTGATTTATTTAAGTTCAGAGCTAGGACAATTGCTAGTCTGGAGGGGAGTGTTTCATTTTGTATTACATATAATTATTCCTGCCTTGTTTATCGCATTGTGTTTTATGTTCAATATTCAAATATATATAAACTGTATGCCTGTTTGACATGTTCAATGTTCACAGGCCTTTGTAGCTACTAGTGTAAGCGTGATGTGCACACCAAAGGTCAGATGCACAATTGCAAACTGCCGCGACGTCAAATGGTAATGTTAGTCAAGTTTAAATTGTAATGTCATTAAAACGATGTAACTAACACCATTTTGTAATTAGTTTGAGAAAAATGACAGGTTATGTATGCGTCATATTGATAAGACGTCACGCTCTTTAGTGCCCAATCGTGATGGACTTGACAAGGTCAGAATATTGTTGGATCAATTGGCTCATTTAAGGAAGAGCAGAGAGCAAGTTGTCTGTCTGTACGACTTTGTCAGTGTAACAACGAAGCTGCTCCTTCCACTCCACCAGGTAAACACATACATAACCTATTGCTCTTTAAACAATTCCCCTTTCATTTTAACTTTTTTCCACTTTCGTATTCATTACAAAACAAAGTTTCGCAAAAATAAAACAAAATATACATTTGATACATATAATAACTGACTGTGACATATATTTGGGCAAAAAGTAACAGTTTTAGTACTTTGGCCCAATTCCAGTTGGCGTCTGCAAGGAAACATTTTATTGTGTAGCACTCGAAACGTTTACATTCATGTAAACGTAGTTCCTGCATAATTCAGCTGACGTTTCGAGAGAAATCGCGCGCGCGTATCAAGAGAGCTTGTTTCGTCAAGTAATAACAGCAAAAAGCATTTACCATGCTAGGTGACAATAAACACGTACTTATCAAATACCTAAACTTGTTATGTTCCTTTTTGTTTACATTTTCCAATACTGCTTATCTCAAGATAAAGTCGCTACTCATTTTTTTATCTCTTGAATATGCAAAAAGTAGGGAGTACCAAAGACATCATCTAGCTAGCAGCTGTTTAAAACATCTATCACTTAAAGCTTATTGTATTCCCTTTACCTACAAGAAGTAGATAGTGTTTGTACAAGAGTAGAGAAGAGATTTGGGGGGGGGGGGGGTATTTATGTACATTAATTGTACAGTAACAACAAGGCTAAGCAAAAGCCAGGGTACCAACATTTGCCTGACATGTGTTATTTAGGGTTAGCAAATAACTAAAATGAGTAAACAAACCAACGGAACATGAATCTTCCTCATTCATATTTTGACGATATTGCTACTTAACGTTATAGAAGATGAAACATGTTCCACCTTCGCACGCTGAATATGTACATAAGGAATAAAAGAATAATATAGTATAGTATTTATTTGATCCTTTGAAACATATACGTGATATTGAACACGTCAAAATTACAAAAAAAAAAAAAAAAAAAAAAAAAAACATATAGTAACACAATAAATGCAGCCATATTTATAACATTTGCAAAAGTGTTATAAGCCAATTTTATACATAAATTATTTACACAGCATTAAAGGTTTAGTGTAGTATTCATAATATTTTTATTTGAAAAGAAAAATTACACACAAGGAGAGAGACAACAAAGTTTATGAAGTAAACTGAAAAATGGAGCTTAATGTTACTTGAGCATCTTATTCGCAGGAACACAGCATTGTTTGAATTCCTCAAACGAGTAGAACTGGTTAGAAAACAGCAATTTATTTAAATCACTTTTGAATTTTTTAACTGACCCTATGTTCCTCAGGCGTGATAGTAAGATATTAAATAATTTTAGACAATCATATTTAAAAGACTTTTCAAACAGTTTTGTTTTATGACTAGGAATATGCAGCGTGTTATGAGTGTGAATTTCAGAATTTGTGACAAGATGATTTAGGTTAGCTATCACTTATAGTAGTTCTTTTATGTAAACACGTTTTCTTAAAATGTTCTCTGCAGCTCTCTCTTATTGGTATACCTACTATAGTTCTCAGAGCTTTTTTCTGCAGCTTGGAAATCAGTTTGCTCTTTACACTGTTTCCCCGTATTGTAAATGCGAGTGAAAATAGCTTTTTAGCACATTTAACATAACATGACTCTACTTCATGCTCTACATGACTATCTTTTGACACTATAAAATAAAATAATAGTACATACATTATGCAACTAGAATATAATATTAATAATTTTGATACGAGCAGTAAACAACGCAATCATGGAACTACCGAGCACCACGTAACAATATATAAGTTCATGTTTAAATGTTTTAGAAGTTGAATAACGCTATTTATTCTCCCTATTCACTACCTGAATGTATTAAACAATCGATAGTGTAGGTAGTAACCAACTATTTCCATTCGTTGGCTGTCAAGGTTGTGCTACGGCGTTACACACAATCGCTCAGAAGTGAGGTTAGGGCAGTAGTGAGAAGTAAGGGAGCAATTACAGAAGAAGATGAAACCGACAGTGTACAAATGTTCAGTAACAAGATAAGGTAAGCAGATTATGGTGCGGAAGGACATTTCTGTAGTTAGGGCATCAGATCAGCAACATTTCGGCCTTGTGACGAAGAACAGCAGGTAGTTTTAAAATCTGCAGACAATATGACAAGTATAATCAAGTGTGAGCTTTATAAAAGCTGTAAAGACGCAAGGAAATTGTAAAGAAGTAAAAAGGGGAAGTCGGAAAATGCCCAATAACTGGACTGAATTCACCAAAGAGTAAGGAAGAAGAGAAACCGGGAAAAACAGAGGACATACGAAAGTAAAGAGCATCAAATAAATTCACTGGTCCACTGATTTCAAGGTCCCGGGTTCACACCTGACCTATTACGGCTCCGTGCTTACTTTATGTGACGATGTAAACAAAGCGGGAAATGTATTACTCTGTCGACAACTGAAAGTCGCCACGTGAGGAGCATATGCGCTGTCAACGAACTTCTATGAAAAGTTTTGGTTTGCCGTTTTCGAATTGAGTAGGTAATCCTGTAGCACTTTTACGTTAAGAATGCAGAGTTGTTGTACTGCAATTTATTTCTCCTTTTGTTTGTTAAAAAGTGACTGAATGCTTACAAGAATTTCAGGGAGACTGCTCAAATATTTGATTTCCACACACAACTCTACTTAATTTATAAATTAACAGTTAAGATAATTGCTGTCGCTACAACAATATATCTTCACGACAACAATGATACATTCTCTGTTTCTGTTCACAAATACAAAACCCATGTCGTGAAGAATGGTGTGGAAGCTGATTTTTCTAAAGCTCAACAAATCAGGATCATTGTTGAGGCGCTGTAATTGTTGGTGGCTCGCTTCTTTCAAAGAAGAAAGCTTCCGCAACTTCACTTCGAGCGACATTGATACTTGAGCTGAAACACCGTTGGTTCTTAAGAGTACTTGTTGGTGTCAGGTGAAGGAACTGCTGCGGGACAACAGAGGTGCTGATAGCGCTAATAAGAGAATTTGACGTTTATAGCGAGTGTCACCCGAGCGTCGGAACACCCCATAGAGTGGGCAAGCCGGAGACGGCCGGCCCCGCCCCCTCGTTTGTCTTATAGCGTTAAGGAGGGATGGCTGGGACAAAAAACAACACTGCGCCGTCTCTTTCTGTTCCACCTGTGTTCTCGAACTTACGGGATATTACATCTAATCGAGAACCTTCCAGATCGGCAAGCTGACCCTATATAAGCAACACGTCGTGCAAGAGGAGTTAGTCAGAGTTCGTGGACGAGAAGACTGTGTACGTGCAACGGAAGAACTTACGTGACCGTACAGTGGAATTGTGACGGACGAACTGGTGAATCGTAATTGTGTGCATTACGTAATTCCGTGTAATTGGCAAGTGTTTAACTGTAAGTCGGTGGAAATAAAGAACATTTTTGAGTGGTGTAATTAGACCTTTCATTTCACGAACCCACAAAGTCACACTGGTGTCAGGAAGCGGGACGATAACATCACCGAACATTACGGCCATGGAATCGGCATTGGAAATGCTTTTGGCGAAGATGAACGAGTTAACAGCAAAAACAGAAGCGGCAAATAACAACCTCACCGCCGAGTTGAAACAAATGAAGACGGCCAACGACAACATCACCGCCGAGTTGAAACAAATGAAGACGGTGAGAAGATGGAAGAAATGAAGGCCAAATTAACAGCGAAGACGGAAACGGCAAACAACAACTTGGCCACTACAATGACCGCAAAGATGGCCGAACTGACCACGGAAATGAAGGTGGCGAACGAGGCTCTCGCCGCCAAATTTGAAGAACAGTTGGCCGGCTTGAGGGATGAGGTGACGGAGCTGGGCAAGCGGATGGGCCAAGTGGACGAGCGCGTCGAGGACCTGGCGAACCGCTTCAATGACCTAGAGGAAAAGGCTGACAATAACGCCAAGTCCCTGAACGCCATGGTTGAAGACGTCGAAGACCTCGCGAACCACGTAAACAACCTGGAGGGAAAGGCCGACAGCAGCGTCAAGTCCCTGAGCGCCATGGTGGAGGACGTCGTCGGCAGGAGGTTCAAGGATTTGAAGGCCGACGCACCGGGACGCGACACATCGGCGCGCGTCAAACCTCCAAAATATGACGGCGCGTCAACATTTGAGGTCTTCCGCCGCCAGTTCGACACAGTGGCCAAGCATAACAGATGGTCACCGGGGGAGGAGGCCACACAGTTAATAGCCAGCCTCCAGGGACGGGCCGCGGAACTCCTAAACGCGGTGCAGACAACGGCGGCGCCCAAGGACATCTGGGAAGCCCTGGAGAATCGCTTCCGGAACCACCGCTTAGCCGCAGCATACCGCAGCCAGCTAAAGGCAAGGTCACAGCAGCCGGGGGAGACGCTGCAGGAGTTCGCCCTGGCAGTGGAACAACTGGCAAGCAAGGCCTTGGTTGACCTGCCAATGGAGTTCGTATCCCGGGAAGCCGCCTACAACTTTGTGGACGGGGTACGGGACACGGAGATTCGTCAGCGCCTAATGCTCGGCGAGTATAAAACCATCCACGAGGCGCTGACAGCGGCATTAAGGATGGAGGCGGCCACGGTGACGGCTACCCCGACGTCGAGAACCAGGAGTATCCGCTACTCGGGAGACCGAAGGCCAGCCGAGGGACGCCGGCAAAGACCTAGTGGCCTGTGTTGGGGGTGTGGACAGCGCGGACACCTGCAGAGAGACTGCCCACACCAGGAAGAGCAGCCGGAAAACGAGTAAGGGCCGTCGTGGAGAGGGGCACGTCGGCGCCATGTTGGTAGTACACCTGGATCGCCTGGCACGCTACGATGGTGCTGTTCGGGACGACCAGCTTTGAGGAGGGAGCAGTGTCACCCGAGCGTCGGAACCACCTATAGAGTGGGCAAGCCGGAGACGGCCGGCCCGGCCCCCTCGTTTGTCTTATAGCGTTAAGGAGGGATGGCTGGGACAAAAACATCACTGCGCCGTCTCTTTCTGTTCCACCTGTGTTCTCGAACTTACGGGATATTACATCTAATCGAGAACCTTCCAGATCGGCAAGCGGACCCTATATAAGCAACACGTCTTGCAAGAGGAGTTAGTCAGAGTTCGTGGCAATCAGCGTAAGAGTGCAGTACTAGTGTAAGGACGAGAAGACTGTGTACGTGCAACGGAAGAATTTACGTAATTGTGACCGTACAGTGGAATTGTAACGGACGAACTGGTGAATCGTAATTGTGTGCATTACGTAATTCCGTGTAATTGGCAAGTGTTTAACTGTAAGTCGGTGGAAACAAAGAACATTTTTGAGTGGTGTAATTGGACTTTTCATTTCACGAACCCACAAAGTCACAATAGCGAGGGAACGGCTCCGACCAGAGAAAGCGGAGATACAGCAATGTGAGGTTAACTGCCAGTGTTATTCAGAACAGGAACTTAAAATAAGCAAAATAAACATGTTTTTGCAGAATATAGAACTAAAAATAACCACATTTTTTTTCGCAGCAATGGAGGAAGAAGGGTTCTTGCCTATACCAGAAGGATTTGCTACCTCAGCAATCCATGAGGGTAAAGATCCAGACAAATGGAGGTCTCGTGCATCAGTTCCACCAATAACCATGGCTGCCAACTTTAAACGTCCAACCACGTCATTGGACGAGGTAAGTATGAAGCAATAGTAGAATCAAAATTACATATAGTGTGGAAATATGGGGTAGGGGAAGGCTAATGAGATAAGAAAGCGTGTTGAACACGCCTACGAACAGTTTCGTAAAGAGTTAACAGTTAAGAATAAGTCAACACCAAATGGAGTAGCTAGGGGAAATTTGGAAGGCCATGCAGAACTAGGGAACTAAAATATTATAAAAAGGATGAGGATATATTAAAGATCTGTTCAGAACAACAGAACGTTGGACAGATTAAGGGTGGGGAATATCTGTTAAGAGGGAGAAAGAGATGTAAATGGGGTTTTGTACAATAATTAAGAATAGAGGAGAGGACACTGATGGACAAGTGACGTGGGGAAACCTGATAAGTAGGAAATCACTAAATGTATACCTGAAAATGCAAAGAGAGTGAGGAAGTATGGCATATACGAAGTCTGTTTAAAAATAATAGCGAATTTTGAATTTTCGCGGATCGATTTTCGATTGTTTTGTGGTGTTATGTTGGTACTCTTGTCCCTCACTTATGTTGACAAGCTCGGCCATTTTGAACGTTTAGATAATTGTCGACAGCTATTTAACTTGGAGGTGTTTTGGCTCGTGTTCGATTTTTACCTATTTCAAAAAAATGTATGTGCTAGACCACACGACAGAAGTGAAAACTTAAAAACAAAAAAGTAGATTTGAAGTTCCGTTCATGCCCTACAAAGATACAATGATTTAAACTCCAATGAAAATTACTGAGGAAGGGTTTATCAATTATCAAAACCACCAATAAGAGTACGATTAGAGAATGAAGACTTTGACAACATGAACGACTCCTTTCAATTCATTCATATTTTATATTGTTCAATCAAATACGACTTCCAATTTATTACAGAAGAATATTCATGTGCAGCTTATGTCAATAAAACAAATGAAGGAGTAAGTCACTGGCAAAGAAAAATAATGGAAATAATGAAATGATCATCCAGAATTTGATATTACTGACATAACCAAAAATATTATTGACTTGTGTATTCAGTATGATATAGTATATTCACATAACCTATAAGTTGTGCCCGCCTTGGTAGCGTGTCTGCCTCACGTTCAAGAGGTCCCGAGTTCGAATCTCGGTCAGGGTGATTTACCTAGATAAGGTTTTTTCCGGGGGTTTCCCTTATCCTTCAATACGAATGTCGGGTAACTCTAAGCTCAATGGATCCTGGACTCATTTTAGCATAATTTCACCCAATTCATTTACCGTCCGATATGACTTAACGTTGGGGCGGACGTAAATGAAAAAAAAAAAAACCTATAAGTTATAAATGAAAATAAGTGCGAAAGATTATTTTAATACGTGATAATTTTATAATTTACTTGTTATTATATTTAACTTATTAGTGTTTTACGTTTTACTACTTACAATAAAGAGAAATTGTCAATAAAAATAATCAGTTCTTAAATGACACATCTCTTTCACGAATTCCTAACACTTTTATTTCCAATTAGCACACTCGTTTTATTTTTCGTTATTATGGTTTTAATTATTCAAATACCAAACTTGGGTGATATTATCTGTTCCTTTTGACTATTATTATTATTATTATTATTATTATTATTATTATTATTATTATTATTATTATTATTATTATTATTATTATTATTATTATTATTATTATTATTATTATTATTATTATTATTATTATTATTATTATTATTATTATTATTATTATTATTATTATTATTATTATTATTATTATTATTATTATTATTATTATTATTATTATTATTATTATTATTATTATTATTATTATTATTATTATTATTATTATTATTATTATTATTATTATTATTATTATTATTATTATTATTATTATTATTATTATTATTATTATTATTATTATTATTATTATTATTATTATTATTATTATTATTATTATTATTATTATTATTATTATGATTATTATTATGATTATGATCATTATTATCATTATTATCATTATTATCATTATTATCATTATTATCATTATTATCATTATTATCATTATTATCATTATTATCATTATTATCATTATTATCATTATTATCATTATTATCATTATTATCATTATTATCATTATTATCATTATTATCATTATTATCATTGTTATCATTGTTATCATTGTTATCATTGTTATCATTGTTATCATTGTTATCATTGTTATCATTGTTATCATTGTTATCATTGTTATCATTGTTATCATTGTTATCATTGTTATCATTGTTATCATTGTTATCATTGTTATCATTGTTATCATTGTTATCATTGTTATCATTGTTATCATTGTTATCATTGTTATCATTGTTATCATTGTTATCATTGTTATCATTGTTATCATTGTTATCATTGTTATCATTATTATCATTGTTATCATTGTTATTATTATTATTATTATTATTATTATTATTATTATTATTATTATTATTATTATTATTATTATTATTATTATTATTATTATTATTATTATTATTATTATTATTATTATTATTATTATTATTATTATTATTGTTGTTGTTGTTGTTGTTGTTGTTTAAAGTGGTATTTGACATGTTGTCGACTTGTTAAATGACAGAAGGTTATCTGACCGGATTGACAGACGTTTGTAAGAACGGCCCTAAGACAATTAGTTTTTTAATGAAACTCCGGTAAGATCTCTGAATTTTTCAAAGTATTTGAAATATGTTAAAACATACCTGGATGTGTGTTGTTGATATGCTGTTGAGTGCTACATATCGCTGTATACCAGTTTGGACAACTTAATACTGAAATAACGAATGAGTGGGGGGGGGGCATTGGTTGGGATTGAGCCGACTCTAGCCGACTTCACCCGAATAAGCGTCACATATTCCAGCGTGACGGCTCAGTTTAATTCACTATCCACAAAAAGTGCTAAAGGTGCCCACCATTCTGAATGTTGACTGTGGTATATGGTGAAGCCACCTCGGACCGAAGCGACGTTCATCGGTGATACAAAAGGTTCTCAGAGGGTCGAGAAGATGTCAACAATGGACGAAAACATTGAAGAAATGTAGTAAATAGTATTGGCCAATCGTCGAACTACCGTTAGAGAAGTTGCTGAGGACCTAAACATATTGATTGACTGACTAGTGTCATTCGATTATGATCCATGATTTGGACATGAGACTGGTCGTTGCAAAATCCGTACTAAATTTGCTCAATTTGACCAAAAACAGTATCGCACTGACGTTGCTAAGGAACTGTTGAACTCTGTCCGCGACTGAGGGTCATAACTGGGGACGAATTATGGCTTTGAGGTTATGACGTGGAAACTAAAGCTCAATCATCGCACACGAGCCAAAACCGGAGAAAGCGCGCCAAGTTCGGTTCATGTGAACGTTTTGCTTAGTTTTCTTCGATTACAGGGGCGTGGTGCATTATAAGTTCTTGCCACAGAGTAGAACAGTCTGCAGGTTATGCGCAATTTGTGCTAAGCAATCCGCCAGAAACACGAGGATTTGTGGAAGAACAACAATTAGCTTTTGGAACATGATAACGCCCCTGCTCACACTTATGATGCCACAGCCACCGTACTCCTCAGAGCTGACCTCCTGTGACTGAAGAGGTCCATGAAAGGACGACGTTACGTCACGAATGAGGAGATAAAGACGGCATCCAAAGAGGAGCTGAACAAGATCACAAAAGACGACTCTTTAAAGTGCTTCGGGGGCTGGAGAAAACGTTGGCATAAATGTATATCTGGTGGCGATACTTTGAAGGGGACAACATACATATTTATGAACAAATAAATACTTTTTGAACAGACCTTGTATAGATCTGTGTTATAGATATGAGAGGGAGGTTTAGCTTGGTTAAGGACAGCAGGGTTCACCAAAGGTGTGCATATTATGTGGAAATAGGCATAGAACATTATGTCGTGGAATGTAAAGAAATAGAAAACTGGAGGAAATAAATGTGGGAAAAGAAGCGGGATGATAGTATTAATAAAAATACTTACGTTGAAAGGAGAGAAAAGAATAATGGAGGTGGGGAAGTGTACGAGAAGGGCAAGGAACTTTAAGAGATAGAGAAATGGAGGACATAAGAGAACATTAGGTTAAGGATAGAGGTTAATGTATCTGTAAGGTTAAGTACAAATAAACTAAGTACCGAGATTGAGGTTATGTTGATTGCTTGTAGGGCCATCTGTACACCCGAATGTCGAACCCTTCGAGAGATTGTCTACAGGAAGGATTGGCCAAGCTAGACAAAGCCAAGTACTGTCTATGTTACTCATCAGGCATGGGTGCAGTAGCTGCGATTGGACATTTGCTCAAGACTGGGGACCACATAGTCTCTGTCGACAATATATATGGCGGCACATATCGATCTCTCTCACAGGTGAGTACACAAGTCTTCTAAGGCGCTCTTATCAGACTGAACAACTTGGCGTACGTGTCGCCAACATGAGTGTAAAATAATAAAATATAACCTTAATGATTATAAATGCATTACACATGTATTCACGTAATTATTTGTTGTAATATTTATCAAATAATGAAAAGATCCTAAACATCCTTGTCTACTGCAATTTCCAATACGGAAATTCACTTCATTGTTTTGGTTTGTCTACGCTTCAAAAACTCAGAAAGTTCTGCATCCATTGAGCTCAAATGTTGACACGATATACAACCGTCTTATCTACTGTTATTGTTTGTTGTTATCTATTTATTGCGTCAGTAACAACGGTCAGACGCCCACGCTGTCTCTAGTCCTCGCCTTTAATTCTATTCTTTTGTTTTCCTAGAGAGATTCGAATTAGAGTTTTGTTATTGTTATTTTGTCATTATCTTGGTGTATGAAGAGAATAAAGGTTAACTACCAAAAACCATTTCATTTAATGTATTAATAACCGCAATTTGACTTAAATATTTAACTTAATCGAGGTGGCTAGCCTTTAACATGTACAGAAGTTGCGAGAATCACTTTAATCCCCTCATTTCGAACCTGGGACAGTATGACGCCAACATAGACAAACACAAAAGGCTCCTGTCGCTGTTTAACAGGAACATCCCGATAAATAAACACACCAATGACGAAGACGTGAATGACTATCTCACCCGACTTATGCAATCTGCGAATTAGCTGCCCTTGTGCGGCCCTCCAAGTCCTTGTGCTACACAGCCAAGGCGGACCCGGGGGTAGAGGGCCCCTCCCCCCGCAAGTAGCACAGGCTCGCACCTGCATCAGAAAGGCAGGCCACCCGCCATGTGCCCACTACACAAATGGACACGAGTGACAGACGCAGCCGTAGGGCTAAGAAACATAGTCACCCGAGCGTCGGAACACCCTATAGAGTGGGCAAGCAGGAGACGGTCGGCTATAGCCACGCCCCCCCCCTCGTTTGTCTTAGTGGTGACAAGGGGTGGCTGGGAGAAAAAACATCACTGCGCCGTCTCTTTCTGTTCCACCTGTGCTCTCGAACTTACGGAATATTTCATCTAATCCAGAACATTCTCGATCCCCCAGCTGACCCTATATAAGCAACACGCCGGGCAGTAAGTGGGTCAGTCAGTTAGTCAGTTCTTGGCGTAAGAATGCAGTGCTAGTGTACGACGAGAAGACTGTGTGAGTGCATCGGAGGGTTGTACGTAATTACGAGTGTAGTGAAATTGTAACGGACGAACTGGTGAATCGTAATTGTGTGCATTACGTAATTCTGTGTAATTGGCAAGAGTTTAACTGTAAGTCGGTGGAAATAAAGAACATTTTTGAGTGGTGCAATTGGACTTTTCATTTCACAAACCCACAAAGTCACACTGGTGTCAGGAAGCGGGACGATAACATCACCGAACATTACGGCCATGGAATCGGCATTGGAAATGCTTTCGGCGAAGATGAACGAGTTAACAACAAAAACGGAAGCGGCAAATAACAACCTGGCCGCGGAACTGAAGCAAATGAAGACGGCCAACGACAAAATCACCGAGAAGATGGAAGAAATGAAGGCCGAAATAACAGCGAAGACGAAAGAAATAAAGACCGAATTGACCACAGAAGTGAGGGCAACGAACGACAGTCTGGCCACGGAAATGAAGGAGGCGAACGAGGTCCTCGCCGCCAAATTTGAGGAACAGTTGGCCGGCGTGAGGGATGACGTCACGAAGCTGGGCAAGCGGATGGGTCAAGTAGACGACCGCCTTAATGATTTGGAGGAAAAGGCCGACAATAACGCCAAGACCCTGAACGCCGTGGTGGAAGACGTCGAAGACCTTGCGAACCGCGTAAACAACCTGGAGGGAAAGGCCGACAGCAGCGCCAAGTCCCTGAACGCCATGGTGGAGGACGTCGTCGGCAGGAGACTGAAGGATTTGAAGGCTGACGCACCGGGACGCGACACAACATCGGCGCGCGTCAAACCTCCAAAATATGACGGCGCGTCAACATTCGAGGTCTTCCACCGCCAGTTCGACACAGTGGCCAAGCACAACAGATGGTCACCGGAGGAGGAGGCCACACAGTTAATAGCCAGCCTCCAGGCACGGGCCGCGGAAGTTCTAAACGCGGTGCAGACGACGGCGGCGCCCAAGGACATCTGGGAGGCCCTGGAGAATCGCTTCGGGAACCACCGCTTAGCCGCAGCATACCGCAGCCAGCTAAAGGCAAGGTCGCAGCAGCCGGAGGAGACGCTGCAGGAGTTCGCCATAGCGATTGAGCAGCTGGCTAGTAAGGCCTTGGTTGACCTGCCACTGGAGTTCGTATCCCGGGAAGCCGCTTACAAATTCGTCAACGGGGTTGGGTCCAGAGGTTCCACTCCCATTAGCTTTGAACCCGTAGGAACAAGACCCGGGCCTCTTTCAACCAGGGAGTTATTCGAGCTATCCCGTGAAGGGCGCCCGGCATCCTCCGTGGGGCTTTCCATTAGGGCAAGACCTAGTTTCCTAACAAGCCCCCCCCCATCTGGTCCTAGGGACACAAGACGGGACGGAAGTGGATACGCCACTTGCGCGCGTCAACACACAAGGTGAAGACTACCGATATGACCTCGGTGGGGCCGCCTGGTGATCTAGCACACCTTCTACTAGCTAAGCAGGCTAGTACCCGGAAACATAATGGCTTCCCTCAACCCCGTCCGAAGACGTACCCAATCACCCACGGGTATCGGGAACACACTGCCCCCTCGAGACCATCCCAATCCGAACAACTCCCGAAGGAGGGGCTCGGCTGTTCGGCCCGAGGTTCCTCTAGCAACGTCAGAGGTACGATGAGTGCTAAGGGTCCGCAGCGCCCGCACTTTGGCCGTCAACGGGGTACGGGACATGGAGATTCGTCAGCGCCTAATGCTCGGCGATTATAAAACGATCCACGAGGCGCTGACAGCGGCATTAAGGATAGAGGTGGCCAAAGTAACAGCTATCCCGACGTCGAGAACGAGGAGTGTCCGCTACGCCGGAGACAAAAGACCAGCTGAGGGACGCCGGCGAACACCTAGTGGCCTGTGTTGGGGGTGTGGACAGCCCGGACACCTGCAGAGAGACTGCCCACACCAGGAAGAGCAACTGGAAGAACGAGTAAAGCCCGGCGTGGAGAGGGGCACGTCGGCGCCATTACCACCATCCCCTCGAGTGACACTGCGCGCCGTCAGCCGGCGTATGGATGACAGCCTCATCGCGGACGGTTGGTTTAGAGGTAAGCCGTGCCGCGTGCTGGTGGACACTGGGGCAGCCGTGACCATCATCAGACCTGACGTAGCGAAGGGTTTGCCGACGAGGAAGCCGAGCCGACCATACGAGCTGGTCACGGCGTCGGGCGACACCTTACCTGTGGAGAAGGAGGCCCTGCTGGAGCTGACCTTGGGGCGGAGTGCCGTGCGTCTGTGGGTGTTCGTCGCGAAGGTGGCTGAGGAGGTGATTTTGGGACTGGATGACCTCAGGAGCCACGAGGCGACGGTCTACGTCGACAGGAAGGTCCTGCGGCTCAACGGAGAAGAGGTTATACTCCGTCATCCCGAAGAGCGCCTTGGAATCAGCAGGGTCGTCTTGAACGAAGACGTGGTTGTTTTCGCGAGGAGCGAGGTGATGGTGACGGCGCCACCAGAAGGCCAGACAGCAGGTTGGGTCCAGAGGCTGCAGGAGTACGACTTCACCTCGGAACATCGTCGAGGAAAAATCCACGGTAACGCTGACGCCATGTCCCGAAGATCCTGTCCAGGAGGGTGCGGCCAGTGTACAAGAGTGGAAGAGAAGGAGCGTGCCGCAGCAGTCCGAATAGTCACGGCAGTGCCTGCGAATGGCTGGGATAGCGCAGGCCTGAGGAGGGAGCAGCTGGCGGACGCAGACATAGGGCCACTCTTAAGGGAAGTGGAGGCAGGGACCAGACCAATCTGGGAGGACATCGCACCGAGGAGCGCCACCTACAAGTCGTACTGGGCCCAATGGGACTCGTTGAAGACCAGAGAGGGCGTGCTGTTCCGGGTATGGGAATCACCCGATGGGAAGACGCAGAGGGAACAGTTGGTACTTCCCCGGAGTAAGGTACCGGAAGTCTTAGAAGAAGTGCACGCTGGTACTTCAGGAGGGCACCCGGGAGCGAACCGAACGATTGACAAACTACGGCAGCGCTACTACTGGCTGAGGCTGCGAGCAGATGCTAAGAGATGGTGCCGTGAGTGTCACGTGTGCGCGGCGAGTCGCGGCCCCCAGACTAGGAACCGGGGTCGCATGCAGCTGTACAATTTCGGAGCGCCTTTCGAACGGCTCGCCGTTGACATTGCTGGACCGTTCCCAGTTTCCGACCGAGGCAACAAGTACCTAATGTTGGCCGTGGACTACTTCACCAAGTGGCCGGAGGTGTATGCCATTCCAAACCAAGAGGCAAAGACAATCACAGACTGCCTCGTGGAGCAAGTGTTCTGTCGATTTGGGGTGTCGTTAGAGCTACACAGTGACCAGGGTACCAACTTTGAGTCCAACCTAATGAAGGAGGCACTACAAAGACTTGGGGTGAACAAGACTCGCACTACGCCTCTACATCCCCAATCGGATGGCATGGTCGAAAGGTGACCTTAGAGGAACACCTGAGGAAGGTCGTTGCCAGCCATCAGCGAGACTGGGACGTCAAGGTGCCACTGTTCTTGCTGGCCTACCGCTCGTCTACACACGACACAACTGGGATGACGCCAGCCAGCTTAACGTTCGGCCGAGAGTTACGCCTCCCTTGTGACCTGGCTTTTGGAAGCCCTCCGGAAGCGAAACAACCAGCGACCGAGTATGTGGAGAACTTGGTGGACCATCTCCACGACATGCACGAGATGGCTCGCCAGAACATCCAGAAGGCGACGACCGCATGAAGACCAGGTATGACAGGCAAGCCAACAGCCAAGGGTTCCAGCAAGGTGACCTGGTCTGGTTGTACCGTCCTACCCGGACCAAGGGACGCTGCCCGAAGCTCCAGCAGCCATGACAAGGACCGTACCGGGTGGTGATGAGGATTAACGACGTGGTCTACCGCATCCAGAAGGTTCCCCGAGGAAAGATGTTGGTAGTATACATGGATCGCCTGGCACGCTACAATGGTGCTGTTCGGGACGACCAGCTTTGAGGAGGGAGCAGTGTCACCCGAGCGTCGGAACACCCTATAGAGTGGGCAAGCAGGAGACGGTCGGCGTTAGCCACGCCCCCCTCGTTTGTCTTATAGTGGTGACAAGGGGTGGCTGGGAGAAAAAACATCACTGCGCCGTCTCTTTCTGTTCCACCTGTGTTCTCGAACTTACGGGGTATTTCATCTGATCCAGAACCTTCTAGATTGGCAAGCTGACTCTATATAAGCAACACGCCGGGCAGTATTTGGGTCAGTCAGTTAGTCAGTTCTTGGCGTAAGAATGCAGTGCTAGTGTAAGACGAGAAGACTGTGTGAGTGCATCGGAGGGTTGTACGTAATTACGAGTGTAGTGAAATTGTAACGGACGAACTGGTGAATCGTAATTGTGTGCATTACGTAATTCTGTGTAACTGGCAAGAGTTTAACTGTAAGTCGGTGGAAATAAAGAACATTTTTGAGTGGTGCAACTAGACTTTTCATTTCACAAACCCACAAAGTCACAATATATTAATAGTTATACGCTATGCATCAGTTAAGCTTGACGTTACCTATAGATGCTATACTCTATGGTCACCCGAACGTCGGAACTCCCTATAGAACCGGCCGGCGGCAGCAGGAGACGGTAGGCGTTCGCCACGCCCCCTTATTTGTCTTATAGCGGTAACGAGGGTTGGCTGGAAAAACATCACTGTGCCGTCTCTTTCCGTTCCACCTGAGTTCTCGAACTTACGGGATATTTCATCTAATCCAGAACCTTCTAGATTGACCAGCTGACCCTATACAAGCAACACGTCGGGCTGGAGGAAAGTCAGTTCTTGGCAAGCAGCGAAGCAGCGTCGTGCTAGTGTACGGAGGAGAAGACTGTGTACGTGCGTCGGAGGAGTTTACGTGATTGCGAGTGCAAGTGGAACTGTAACGGACGAACTGGTGAATGGTAATTGTGTGCATTACGTAATTCTGTGTAATTGGCAAGAGTTCAACTGTAAGTCGGTGGAAATAAAGAACATTTTTGAGTGGTGTAATTGGACTTTTCATTTCACGAACCCACAAAGTCACAATATAGTGATGACGCCACCAGTCTGATTTTATGTCACGTGCATGTTATGTACAATAGCATAGATACAACTTGACACACTCGTACACCGGGACTAGACTACTTACGACGTAAGCGCTATGCGCAGACCTGATTACATCCTGAACGCGCGGCACTTTGCCTGAGATTACAAATGATGGAAAGTTGGGCATCAGGGTCCTGTGACCATGACGCCTCCCTCCCCAACACACCATAGAGGTTCGCCACATAGAAATAACCGACATCTTGAATCTGGGTGCTTAATGCCGGACCAGCAAAACATCGCCAGGGCTGCTGCCCTAGGTAGTGGAGGGTTTTTAGTAGGTATTCCGCAACGGTGCACTCCACCGAGGAGGGGACTCCTGTGTCACCAGCCTCATGGGCTGGTGTGGGTAAATTCCTTTTTCTCCTTCCACGTTAAAAAAGTGCAGTGTTTGCCAAATCGTAAGTAGACGTTATGTTTTTTATGGCATATGGACAGAAAAATATTATTTTAATTATTATTTTTTACCTCCATTACTAGGTTGTATCTGCGTACTTAACATGGATGTTGGAATTAGTACTAATATCGATGGTTTTTTTTTTTTTTTTTTTTTTTTTTTTTTTGCTTGTTCCATTTATACCCCGCCTTTAACTGCTATGGTTATATCGGCGGCCGTTTTCCTTTGGAACATACCGAAGGTGTTAACTCGTTATCTTTTGGTTTTTAATCATTACATCACGCACACATTCACACTTCCAGACTCTGTGGAAGATGGGGAATTATCTTGGACGGAGAAAAATCCCCACCCCCATCGCCGGGAATCGAACCCGGGACCCCTAGCACGGTAGGCAGGTGCTCTACCGACTGAGCTATGGGGCCAGCCAATATCGATGTTATCACATCGCCTGTAGTATATTCGTAATTAGACAGTTGACGTTCGCACTGGAACAAGCGAGTACTATGTTACACGGATTGTTTATCTCACACGTTACTAGATAGCTCAGAATTAGTGCGGAACTACTACTCATTTGTCTGCTGTGACGTGGTTCGAATCCTCTGTCTAGGTATACTAATTTTTTACCGTGTAATACAATTAGCAGTTAATATTCTGAAAAGTGTTATTATTTTTATTTTAATTGTTTTATTTATGTTTAATGACATTGTTTGATGTTCCTTTATTGGTGAACTAAAAGTAGATAGTTGTTTAAACACAGCTATAGGTAGGTACAATTGAAATAAGGATCATTTATTGTAGTAGTTGTTTTATTCATCCGTTAAGTCAATACAATGACAATGGATACGTCAATACAAATATTTAGAACAATACAAATAATATAAGTATAAAAAATAAGTTGCATCAAGTGTAATTAATAAGATCTAAGCATGAACTCATAAATATATACAGTTGCATGGCTCTACAGCTACACAGCATTTAAAATGTATCACAAATATATACAATTATGTGGCCAGCTACAGTGTATCTAGAAATCCACTTATATCATAATATGAATCGCTTAATAAAATTTCTTTCAACGATAACTTGAAACACCGCATACACATTTGAACACAGAAAACAACGAAATTGTAGTATAAGAGTTTCAAATAGAAGTTAAACACAATTGTGCTATTAAAATGTCGTTTCAAATTGTTATGTTTTGTGACGCTGGAACGACCCTTTTTGTATTCCTGGAACAAGCAAGTGCACGAACTGATGAGCTTATTGGGTATTGCACGCCCTCAGGGACTTTATAATTAAATTATTGTAAATTCGGTTTCTAAGTTTTGATGAACATAAAAAAGAGTATTTACAGTGAGTGCCGAGACTCGAACCTGTGTCATTGAGTGTGAGGGTACAGGAGACGTCACAATCCCTTTCAGCTATTTCCAGACGTTCTGGGTTCAGTAGCACGACTTGTGTGTCTGGCGCTCTACTTTTGTCATCTCGCGAGTTCTCGTGCAAGATTTAGACTTTTAACAGACGTTTCATGATTTACTGGTTGTTTTAATATTATTACATAAATGACAAAAACTCTTATACATGTTAACTGAGATACACAAGACGTAGTTTAAGCAAACATGTAAATAAACCGTTGTTTAATAACATGTCCGTTTTGACTGCACGGATGAGGTATGTCTCTAATTATTTCCTAATTTTTGGCAGCCAACCCCTGCTCTAAGTACAACAATCCGCTATTTTCTTTTTAACTAACGTTGTTAATGTACTCATATGATAGATCCATTTTCCCGAGGCGTTTACTCAATTACTTTACCATATATACTCTAATAAAAAGTTTGTAAAATCGCCTGGTAACCGGAATTCGCTCTCAGTAAAGCAGCCGTATGTTTCTGAAGTGTACTTTAGCGAGAAGTACGTTTTGTCCCTTAAACCGCTATTCCTCTGAATTTTCCGCATTCCTGTCTCTAAGAACGTCAAGCAGTACAGTTCAGGAAGCGTAAAACTGGACTAAGGCTCACATGCCGTTTGATGCGTGGCCTACATAAAAAAAATAAGGCTGACTCACTTGATCTGTCAGGGATGCCACGCCTAAATTATCATGTTAAGTAATGTTAACCAAAACTCTGTTACGGCACGGCACGCGGCTCGCAGTTAACAAATTGATAAAGTAGTGGAGTGACCTTCAGAGGCGAAGATGTCCGTCCCATGATCCCGACTCTCAATTCGATTGACGTTTGCAATCACAATCAATAAAGCTCAAGGTCAATCTTTAGATTTGTGTGCACGTGGACAATTTGCATGTTCACTGTCGCCTTTATATCTACGGAAACTACAGAAAAACAAAGAATATTATATACCCACAAGTATTACAAAATGTAACTGCTTTGTTTTGTTCCTCATTTGTCATCCATGCAAGCGTAATGTACCACAGCGAACGTGACAGGGTACAGCTATAAATATCACTTTAAATTAATTAGTTTTATTTTTAATCACCTCTGTGTTCCGTAGCTGAACACATTTCACTAAAGCTAAACTTATTTCGAATCAAAATTAAAAAAGAAGAAATTCAGTTTCCACTAAAATTAATAATAATAATAATAATAATAATAATAATAATAATAATAATAATAATAATAATAATAATAATAATAATAATAATAATAATAATAATAATAATAATAATAATAATAATAATAATAATAATAATAATAATAATAATAATAATAATAATAATAATAATAATAATAATAATAATAATAATAATAATAATAATAATAATAATAATAATAATAATAATAATAATAATAATAATAATAATAATAATAATAATAATAATAATAATAATAATAATAATAATAATAATAATAATAATAATAATGATTTTTATTTAAATATTTCAACTCTTTTTTAAATTAAAGAGATCACTAATTCATTAAAACACTCGCTATTGTCAGCGTGTGACATTGTTGTGCTGCTGCCACAGGCCGGATTCGGACCTTGACAGGAGAGAAAGAGAAAGAGAGGAGAGAGAGAGTTCCCAGAACGTTCCGCCCATTGTTGCGGCCGCTAAAGTACTCGGAAGGTCTGCAGCTTTGTACAAACAATGTCTGGGGAGGTATAAACGCCCGCAAGGTGTTAGAGCGGCAGTTGCGATAGTTGACGATTGAAGTGTACCGCAGTGATTTCTTTCATTTGTTTTTGTGTAACAAAACACAGTCAGCCTCGAAGTCAGCTGATTGTCAATTCCACGTCTTTTTACTGTAGCAAAAGTTGTTCTAAATTTCTGCAAACCAGATTTCCGGATCTACGTAACGCATACAGTCACAGTATAAGCACTTACACCAAAATTTCTGTCACAAACGTCCCTGCGGGGTCCTCCTTCATTAGAGCAACCATCATATCTCTCGTACATCACGAGCGCTCCTTCAAAAGTGTGAGTTAGCGCTGTACAGCTTTGCTGACCAATTAAGCGAGTTTAGTACAGTTTGGTATTGTTGTCATTTTGTCACTTGTACATTCCCATTTTAAGGTTACGACATACTGCATAGCTAATGACTTCATAGTTCCTTCAGGTTATGTATCTTGTGTGGAAGGGAGAAGTCGAAGTAAGGCAGTCGCCTCGCCTTGTCGTTTATTGGCTGACGGCGACCTCACGAAGTGGCTCACAGCGGGTACCGGGTAAAACTCGACCATCTCTGCGCCATGTGGCTCACACCCGGTCGGGATGTGAAGCACGGATCTTACACTAAACCATTAAAACTGTTAACTTTTGTACAGGTGTTTGGACCCATGGGAATAGAGACGACGTTTGTGGATGCCACGGACCTCAAGAATGTGGAGGCAGCAGTTAAAACAAACACAAGAATGTTCTGGATAGAGACGCCAACAAACCCTCTACTGACCATTATTGATATTAGAGGAATGGTGGACATTGCACGGAAACATGGCGACATAATTGTAGTCGTCGATAACACTTTCCTTACTCCATTCTTCCAGGTAAGAAAATAGCAATAACGTTCCTTAATGTATACAAATTCAAGTGGAAGAGCTTTGAGACTTCCTCAACATAACAAGATGTGCGCAGACTTCAGTGGCAACTTACTGACGTTAAGTTAACATAGTCCTGTGCCATTTCCCTCTAAAGTGCACGGTTGCAGAAATAAAGAAGAAAATTGATCAAAGTTTTGATTGTGAATCTGTCATGACACCTTTATAATTTACCTTTTCAATTAGGTTAGCCAGCCAGAGCTGGGAAAGATGAGTTATTTCGTATTTACCATATGTTGTTAAAATGATTGGTTTAACCATAAAAACCTGAAAGGCCTCGATTCCTGCATATCTGTTGTAATAAAGCCATGGCAACCCTGCAACACTGGCGTGTGTTTAGAACAGAAAGTCAGGAAAGTTAATAGTAAAACTACCTGCCACAGCAGCAGGTCCTATGAGTATGCTTCTTGCTTATGACCAGACATCGGATCCCGTACACCTTAGCAATCAATGTACACACACAGCTACTATACGAGGTCAAGCGAGACATCAATAAACGTCCGTGACAACAACTATACCGAAGTGCACTGTGTTTACAGTCCGGTACGGATACAAAGTGTAACCTACGTTACAATATGCCATTCTTCTCATTGCCTTCGATGTGGGAATTACAGCGAACAACCATGTTCATTCGTAAATTGTCAAATGTGAACTTTCTGCGTCTCTTGCTGAAACAACATAAAAATATTGGGAGAAGGTTCGTTCAATGTCGTTCGTAAATGATGCATTTGAGCAGTGCAAGTTAGATTTAGTTTATTTCTCAAAATCCAGTATTTTTGTGTTGAATATTGGACAATTCAGTTTTTGTTCGTTTGGCAGGTGGTGCATTCTCTATATTGTTAATTTTTGCTGACATCTCATCGACTGCTTTTAGACAACTCGAAAATACATTCTTCAGGCTGTTTAGTGGTTGTTGATAATACCCAAAACATTTGATTTATAAAATGGAGATTGTCCCGCAATTGTTGTGAAAGTAACACAATATGTCCAACACCTTGCATTTCCTGGAAGTCAGGTCTACCTGCGTGGCGAGCAGTAATTGTAATAAAACTAAAGCTACCCATCCCTGCGTGTTGTCCCCGGGACTGACGTCAGCAGAAACTTGTAAACTTCATATCACTTTAAAGGTGTACGGGATCCGATGTCTGCTTATGACAAAGCCAACTGGAACATTCATGAACTGCTGTAATCCCTCTGGTTCCGAGGCGGACTGTCATCAACAGAACTCGGTTAATGCTCATGAATGAATAAAGATTTCTTTAAGGAAAAACATTCCGTTATTTTATCACATATAAGTATTATATTTTCTTTTGATAAGGTTCTTATGTATTTGAAGTGTATTTGTGCATGTATTGTGTTGTTTGTTTCGTAGCGACCCCTAGAGTGTGGAGTTGACAGACATGTATTGTGTTGTTTGTTTTGCAGCGACCTCTAGAGTTTGGAGTTGACGTTAACATGTATTCTGCTAGCAAATACCTGAACGGGCACTCGGATGTCGTCATGGGAGCAATCACAACCAATAATGAAAACATCTACAAAAAGCTCAACTACATGTTAATATGTAAGTAACTATGTCTAGACTTATCTGGTCCGCACCAAAGTCGCTCGAACTTTCCGATATATCACGTCTTGGATCAAGATAAGCCATGCGCGAGTCCCAAACCACAGTTAGCTATAAGTTTATAAAACTCTATGGCAGTTTAATGAAGAACAGTGCAGTCAATTGTTTTGAGAAAGATAAGAACTCCTTGTTCTCTTTATTTGAGAAAACAATGAACATTAAAGAACATAAATCAGTCTCAGAGTTTTCTGTACTTATAGTTTAATTGTGCCTGATGGGAAGGAATTAGGTACGAACCCGATACCAGGACGATACCAGGACGATATCAGGGCGATACCAGGACGATATCAGGGCGATACCAAATCGATACCAACTCGATACCACCTTGATACCAGGACGATACCAGGACGATATCAGGGCGATGTCAGGACGATACCAACTCGACACCAGGACGATCCCAGGGCGATACCCGGACGATACCAGGGCGATACCAGGACGATACCAACTCGATACCAGGGTGATACCAGGGCGATACCCGGACGATACCCGGACGATATCAGGGCGATACCAGGACGATACCAGGACGATATCAGGGCGATACCAAATCGATACCAACTCGATACCAACTTGGTACCAGGACGATACCAGGACGATATCAGGGCGATACCAAATCGATACCAACTCGATACCAACTTGATACCAGGACGATACCAGGACGATATCAGGGCGATGCCAGGACGATACCAACTCGATACCAACTCGACACCAGGACGATACCAGGGCGATACCAACCCGATACCAGGGCGATACCAGGGCGATACCCGGACGATACCAGGGCGATACCCGGGCGATACCAGGACGGTACCAGGGCGATACCAGGACGATACCAGGGCGATACCAGGACGATACCAGGACGATACCAGGATGATACTTGGACGATACCAGGACGATACCAACTCGATAACAGGACGATACCAGGATAATACCAACTCAATACCAGGACGATATCAGGACGATATCAGGACGATACGAGGGCGATGCCAGGACGTTATGAGATCGATACCAGGGCGATACCAGGACGATACCATGACGATACCCGGGCGATACCAGGACGATACCAGGGCGATACCAGGACGATACCAGGGCGATACCCGGACGATACCAGGGCGATACCAGGGTAATACCAGGGCGATACCAGGACGATACCAGGACGATACCAGGACGATACTTGGACGATACCAAGACGATACCAACTCGATAACAGGACGATACCAGGATGATACCAACTCGATATCAGGACAATATCAGGACGATACCAGGGCAATGCCAGGACGATATGAGATCGATACCAGGACGATACCAGGATGATACCAACTGGATACCAGGACGATATCAGGACGATACCAGGGCGATGCCAGGACGATATGAGATCGATACCAGGACGATACCAGGATGATACCAACTCGATACCAGGACGATATCAGGACGATACCAGGGCAATGCCAGGACGATATGATATCGATACCAGGGCGATGCCAGGACGATATGAGATCGATACCAGGACGATATCAGGGCGATACCAGGGCAATGCCAGGACGATATGAGTTCGATACCACGACGATACCAACTGGATACCAGGACGATATCAGGGCGATGCCAGGACGTTATGAGATCGATACCAGGACGATACCACGACGATACCAACTGGATACCAGGGCAATACCAGGGCGATGCCAGGACGTTATGAGATCGATACCAGGACGATACCAGGATGATACCAACTCGATACCAGGACGATATCAGGACGATACCAGGGCAATGCCAGGACGTTATGAGATCGCTACCGGGACGATACCACGACGATACCAACTCGATACCAGGACGATACCAGGACGATACCAGGACGATACCAGGATGATACCAACTCGATACCAGGACGATATCAGGACGATACCAGGGCAATGCCAGGACGATATGAGATCGATACCAGGACGATACCAGGACGATACCAACTGGATACCAGGGCGATATCAGGGTGATACCCATACACCACATTTTCCACGATGCTCGATCCCGTCATTTCTACTTCTAGTTTCAATACAAAATATAATGTTGGGAGAAGTGTGTAACGACAATGGAATTAATTACGTGACATTTAGAGAGAGAACATTTAAAACTGCCATGTCCGATTTCATCAACAGATGTTAGGACTTTACACGGCTGTTAGTCTATTTAACAATAGTTATAACAAAAAGTGCATTTCACCAACAAGTGTTAGCTTGACACTCGCGTTAAACCTCGAGTTAAAGCAAAAAGACATATTTCTGTGAAGTCGTTAGCTCTATGTACCCTGTGCTCATTTGAACGTTATTTCATTCATGTCTCATATGAGTTCATAAAGTAAATGTATTGTTGCACTGATAGAGTTTGAAGTTTAAGAAAGTGTTTCTAGGAGTAATGTTTATAAACACTTCCAGATTTGGGTACCTGCCCGTCGCCGTTCGACTGTTTCCTCGTATCTCGCAGTCTCAACACTCTTGAACTGCGAATGATGGCGCACATGAAGAATGGTCTGAAAATAGCCCGCTACTTGGAGAAGCACCCGATGGTGGAAAAAGTTATACACCCAGGTACGTACCTGCACTGCGCTAACGTGTTCTGATTTGTTGTTAGAAGCTGTTGTACATTAAATGTCTGGAATGTGGACGTCTCACCTTGTTAGATTTGTCTTAGACATCCTACAGCAATGCCAATACAATAAAACAGCTGACAGCTATTTCAGCAGGCTGTGTTAAACAGCGTACCACGTGTTCAAACAAAGTCTCTGTTCAGATGTGAACATATTGAAAGGTTGGCACACCTAATAATTCAGCTATTGAAAATAGAACCACTATACTCTCCTTAGTTACATGGCGAGGTAAACAAAACTATGTGTGCTACATCAGTGACTGATTAGCCCTCTCTCTCCGGCGAAAAAATATAGTTGCCATATCATTTTTAAACACTTTACCTCCAATGGAAAATATATAATCAACGCCACATTGTTACAAATGCAACAAACAGTAATTAATTAATATTATATTTGGTAAATATAAGAGTAATTTGTATGTATTGTGACTTCGTGTGTTGGTAGAATAAAGGTATTGTGTGCAGAAATTTAAAACACTCTTTATTGCAGTAAACAGAAACTTTGTACAGCCCTTGAAGCAGCAAAAAGACGTGACATTGAAAAAAACAGCAGTCTTCAAGGTTGACTCGATGTTCAAATGTAAACTGTCGCAATAAGCATCACATAACAACTGCCACTCTAACAACTTGTGAGGCGTTTTATACCCGAGCCATTGTTTCTAGAAAGCTACAGACCATTCGATAACAATCGTGACGGAATCTGAAAAGCGCGAAGTTCCAGAACTTCTCTCTGTCTGTTTCTCTCACTCGGCAAGTGTCCAGCTCTGTTTCTTTCTTTCCTGCCCACGCGCATGGATCTGGCTTTGCGACGGCTCCAACACAACAATGCGATCGGTGACAGTGTTATAATCAGACTGCACCTTGCGCTTGCGCAGTTTAAAAGCAGAAGGAAGTGCGAGAATCAGTTGTACAACATGGCTGCTTCTCTACAATTTATAAAACATCACAGAGGGAAACCATTAAAAAAAGTGATGAAAAACAAATTACAATGAACTTATTTTGCAAGTTGTGTGAAAAATGCCCGACTTTAGCAATGGAGGACGTTGCTAATTTGTCAGCAGAATTAAGGGTGTCTCAGCGTCAAGTATCAATGCCACTCGAAGTGACGTTGTGAAAGCTCTCCACTTCAGGAAAACACGAAAAACAAAGAAGTCAGTTGTGGAAGATGAATGTGTGCTGTTCCTCCCAAGGTCCATAGCTTCTTTCAAACAAACCACTTCGAAGAAAATTTCTGTTGACACGCATTAACTCATCTTCTGAAATTGTAGTAATTTCTCCTCGATATTGTCTTTCACTTCTTCCAACGTATGCGGCATGTTCTGATACACTTATACGACGGCTGTTCAATAAAGAATGATCACAATCCTTTTTGACAACGTACCTTTACTCATCCTCATAATTTTGATGGTTCTTCTCAAAATAGTCTCCCCTGAATGCGATGCACTTGTCCCAGCGTTTCTGTCAGTCTTCAAAGACATGCTGGAAACCATTTTTTGAGAGATCCTTCAAAATCGCCTCCGCAGCCTTCACCACTGCATCTGAAGATGGATAATGTCTCCCACGAAGGCATTTGTTCATGTTAGGGAATAGAAAAGAGTCACATGGGGCTAAATCCGGACTATAGGGAGGGTGAGGGATGCACTTCACGCAACAACATTGGCAATATGCGGCCACACATCCAGTCTGCTTCACGGAAATGTGGTCTTTTGCCCCTGATATGGACTTGCAATGTTTTCAGGACATCCCTGTAGTATTGTCCAGTTACTGATGTGTGTGCAGGTACAACATGCTGATTAACCATTCCATGAATATCAAAGAATGACATGACCATAACTTTCCCAGCAGAATCAACCACTTTTGCTTTTTTCGGGGTATGTGATGAAGGAGATTTCCACACTGAGCTTTGTTGTTTGCTCTCAGGATCAAAATGATGTAGCCAAGTTTCATCAGCAGTGATTACGTTTGAAACATACTTCTGATCTTCCTCTAACATCAACTTTAACTGCATGTTACCTCCATTGCAGCGGTAGGAGATACTGAACATGTCTGAACTTGCCTGGTTCTCACAGACGGGAACAAGGAGTACCCACAATGAAACTACTACGACGTGTCTGTTTCACATTAAGCTAACAGAATATAATAAGATTGAATTTTAGTGCGAAAATTATGACCTTAAAAATATTATGCTCATTCTTTATTGAACAGACTTTGTATGAAATAAAATTGTGTGAGCTGTCTCTAGAAAACAAAAGTTTTAAATTTTCGATAAATGTTCTATGTAACTGGTTGTCTGGTATGGGAGATGTTGAACTTAGATATCAACTTTAGTGTTGACCAGGCTGTGGCAATTGTTGTTAGGTTGGTCAACTTGGAGGTGTATAAAGTTGATATAACATCTTTCTTTTGTTTTGACTGTTGTTATAAATATAGGAATAAATAGTTGATTTTGAACGCAATACATTTTGTGATTTTAATGCTAAAGTAACACCAGACCTCCACAATTGGTGACCCGCGATTCTGCAGAGTAACTACAATTTACAATTTGTGTTCTTCCGTGTATCATTATTCCTTGAAACAACTTTGTTTTTCTGTCATACCGTTCACGTACAGACAAATGCAGGCACATGTTTTCATACAATTGTTTCTGTTTTAGTTCAGTGGACTTGAAATCTTCCATTTCCAGTTAAAGCTGGAGAAAGTAATGAAAGAGAAGCTGTATAAGAAATAATTCATTTTGTTTCAGCACTTAAGTCACACCCGCAACACGAACTTGCAAAACGCCAGAGTAGTGGACACAGTGGCATGGTTGCGGTGTACCTGAAAGCAAATCTGGAACAGACCACCAAGTTCCTGACGTCATTAAAACTGTTTATGCTGGCTGGAAGTCTTGGAGGACACAGAAGTTCAGCAGCGCTCTGGTATGTAACTTCAAGAACTTGCTAGGTGTACCCTTGGATACCTGTCGACTGTCTCATGTCTGTTGATGTTTGGTTTCAGTCGTGTGATGACACATCCGCAGTACCCCAAGGAGGTCCTCGACAAGACTGGTATTACTGACAACTTGCTAGGTGTACCCTTGGTTACCAGTCGACTGTCTCATGTTTGTTGATGTTTACTTTCAGTCGTGTGATGACACATCCGCAGTACCCCAAGGAGATCCTCGACAAGGCTGGTATTACTGACAACTTGCTAGATGTACCCTTGGTTACCTGTCGACTGTCTCATGTTTGTTGATGTTTACTTTCAGTCGTGTGATGACACATCCGCAGTACCCCAAGGAGATCCTCGACAAGGCTGGTATTACTGACAACTTGCTAGCTGTACCCTTGGTTACCAGTCGACTGTCTCATGTTTGTTGATGTTTACTTTCAGTCGTGTGATGACACATCCGCAGTACCCCAAGGAGATCCTCGACAAG
Organism: Mantis religiosa; assembly: GCA_030765055.1. Taxonomy (NCBI): domain Eukaryota; kingdom Metazoa; phylum Arthropoda; class Insecta; order Mantodea; family Mantidae; genus Mantis; species Mantis religiosa. Next base: position 232,938,001 of record CM060951.1, on the reverse strand, counting down.
GCTGGTATTACTGACAACTTGCTAGATGCACCCTTGGTTACCTGTCGACTGTCTCATGTTTGTTGATGTTTACTTTCAGTCGTGTGATGACACATCCGCAATACCCCAAGGAGATCCTCGACAAGGCTGGTATTACTGACAACTTGCTAGATGTACCCTTGGTTACCTGTCGACTGTCTCATGTTTGTTGATGTTTATTTTCAGTCGTGTGATGACACATCCGCAATACCCCAAGGAGATCCTCGACAAGGCTGGTATTACTGACAACTTGCTAGATGTACCCTTGGATACCTGTCGACTGTCTCATGTTTGTTGATGTTTGATTTCAGTCGTGTGATGACACACCCGCAGTACCCCAAGGAGGTCCTCGACAAGACTGGTATTACTGACAACTTGCTAGATATACCCTTGGTTACCTGTCGACTGTCTCATGTTTGTTGATGTTTGGTTTCAGTCGTGTGATGACACATCCGCAATACCCCAAGGAGATCCTCGACAAGGCTGGTATTACTGACAACTTGCTAGATGTACCCTTGGTTAGCTGTCGACTGCCTCATGTTTGTTGATGTTTGGTTTCAGTCGTGTGATGACACATCCGCAATACCCCAAGGAGATCCTCGACAAGGCTGGTATTACTGACAACTTGCTAGATGTACCCTTGGTTACCTGTCGACTGCCTCATGTTTGTTGATGTTTGGTTTCAGTCGTGTGATGACACATCCGCAATACCCCAAGGAGATCCTCGACAAGACTGGTATTACTGACAACTTGCTAGATGTACCCTTGGTTAGCTGTCGACTGCCTCATGTTTGTTGATGTTTGGTTTCAGTCGTGTGATGACACATCCGCAATACCCCAAGGAGATCCTCGACAAGACTGGTATTACTGACAACTTGCTAGATGTACCCTTGGTTAGCTGTCGACTGCCTCATGTTTGTTGATGTTTGGTTTCAGTCGTGTGATGACACATCCGCAATACCCCAAGGAGATCCTCGACAAGACTGGTATTACTGACAACTTGCTAGATGTACCCTTGGTTAGCTGTCGACTGCCTCATGTTTGTTGATGTTTGGTTTCAGTCGTGTGATGACACATCCGCAGTACCCCAAGGAGATCCTCGACAAGGCTTGTATTACTGACAACTTGCTAGCTGTACCCTTGGTTAGCTGTCGACTGCCTCATGTTTGTTGATGTTTGGTTTCAGTCGTGTGATGACACATCCGCAATACCCCAAGGAGATCCTCGACAAGGCTGGTATTACTGACAACTTGCTAGCTGTACCCTTGGTTACCTGTCGACTGTCTCATGTTTGTTGATGTTTGGTTTCAGTCGTGTGATGACACATCCGCAATACCCCAAGGAGATCCTCGACAAGGCTGGTATTACTGACAACTTGCTAGATGTACCCTTGGTTAGCTGTCGACTGCCTCATGTTTGTTGATGTTTGGTTTCAGTCGTGTGATGACACATCCGCAGTACCCCAAGGAGGTCCTCGACAAGACTGGTATTACTGACAACTTTCTAGGTGTACCCTTGGTTACCTGTCGACTGTCTCATGTTTGTTGATGTTTGGTTTCAGTCGTGTGATGACACATCCGCAGTACCCCAAGGAGGTCCTCGACAAGACTGGTATTACTGAGAACATGCTAGGTGTACCCTTGGTTACCTGTCGACTGTCTCATGTTTGTTGATGTTTGGTTTCAGTCGTGTGATGACACATCCGCAGTACCCCAAAGAGGTCCTCGACAAGACTGGTATTGCTGAGAACATGATCAGGTTATCTGTTGGACTGGAGAATGCAGACGACCTCATTGCTGATCTGGAGCAAGGCTTCACTGCAATGGTACGTTACATTTACTAAACCAGTCAGCGGAACTGGAACTGGCTGTGTTGCCGGATGTAGCTATTTCCAACAATGGACCCTAACCATAGTCATACTTGCATCTTCTCGTGGACGTTTCATTTTCTACCGAATATCTCGGTCTGACTCAACATTTTCGTCTACCTATGAGCAGTAGAATTAACACAGGCCATCTACTATATGCGCGCGATAAGAAGAGCGATCGGGTCCCAAGTCCTCATTCGGTAAGATTCGTGTAACTCCGTAAACATAGATGACAACTTTGAAGTTTGAAATGCGGTATACAGTGACATCTAATGGCTAATACACTAAGCTTTATTATGTCCGCCATATTTTGCTTTGATCAATTTCGAGGTTAATTAGCTCACAAGTTTACAACAGTCGTATGTTAGAAATTAAAATTTACGTTTAAACGTGCACATTGTCTTTGTCTGTATTTATGTCATTGAAGCATTTATAAATTCAACTCTGTAATATTCTTTTGTTACAAAGATAAAGATCACAAATTTCAGATTTTTCTCTGAATATGTTTTTGTAAACTTGTAATGTAATTTTGTCAACTTCTTATTATATGTAAGCATTAACAGAGCTGCTTTGTTCCCTTTTTAAATATATAGTGCTATTTTTTGTACATAGTTGTTGGTGTGGTTATTTAAAATGTATATATACATTTCTTTAGTGGTGTTTTCTGTTCTTTGTTTTATACTTTTCTTCCGGAGAAGTTTTCAACATTCTGTGTACAAGGAAATTGCATTACACATAACCTTACTCTATCTACAGAATCAGTATTTTAGTGTTAAGTTAACTTTCTTGTAGTTATTAGGGTAAAAAGCTTTGAGGGAAAGGGAATACAGATATTGTATAACCTTACACCTCACTCTCTTGTTTATTTAAGTTGTAATTGTGTTTTTAAAGAAATACATATTAATTTGCAACAGGAATATCAATGCTATAATTATTCATATTTAACAACTTAAATTGTTAGAAAGGTAAACGTTGACGTTGACAAGTGGATTCTTGAGAAACTTTTTAACAAATTAATTGGTGAACTTCTTTGGAATTGACATCTCTCTCGCTGATGAACATTTCCTAATACGCGAAAGTTGAAATGTGCCGTGTACGAAATGTGGCTTTCTGTAAGAATCTTGTTACGGGAAGTGAATGCTCCTTAGCTCGGTAGCAATAGAATCGAACTACATTACCGACGCAATCCTTATTTGCAATAAGTGACAGAGAATATAGTTTGAGGAGCAAACATCAGAGCTGTTTCTATTTGAACTACAGATGGAAGCACCATACTGTAATTTCTAATTTTCAGAAAAATAAATAAAAATAGAATATATGACGTAAATAACTAAGAGTATACATTTAGCTGCTTTAGCTTTTAGGTTCTAAAGGTAGATATATCGTAAGCAAATAGAAATATGACATATTTATACATTGGAGGTGCAATTCTAAGTTTCATTTCAGCATGAAGGCTTCGTATGACAGTATAAATGACGGACAGTCTCTTACCTGAACTGTACATCTCTTCCATCATCAGAAAATGCAATTTTTGAAAGGGTTTAGACTAAGTGTCTAATCCCTAATTATAATCTGTCACATTGGTACTGATTTATTGTTCTGTTGAACTTGTGAATTGATCGCATGAAGTTATTTATCACAGAGTAACACCCAATTCTCAACTCCGTGAGAGCGCTCCTCCTTCCGACTTAAGCGAACTAAGCAAAATGTCGCAATTACAACATAACCTGGCGCTTTCTGTAGGTACAGGAAAGAATATTAGTAATGTAATTTCTTTGTACACAGAATAATGTTGAGAAATTCCCTAGAAGTAAAGTCCTAAAAAATGACAGAAAACATCAGTAAAGAAATGTATAAAATTGTTCCTTCACACTAGCCGCATGTAAGCTGAAGTATGGAAAGGTAGAGTCAGACTGAGAAATTTTATGCCATAGCCGGGATTTGAACCACGGATCTAAGACGAGTCAGTTGGAGAATTTAATGCCATGTTGGCACGTTGGCCATGGTAGCTCAATGGGTTAGAGCGACTGGACGGAAACCAGGATATCCGTGGTTCAAATCCCGACAATGTCATTGAGCTTTTCGTGTTGACTCTATCAAGACCTTAGCTAGTGTGAGGAAATGAGTAATTTCCATCAATTAACTAAAACTGTATCATTCATTTAAAATTGTCCTAAGCTTAACTTTGTCTTTGCAGCAGCCTTGAGTTTGTAAATGCTTTAATGACATGTATAAGCAGAGTAATAAATGCAGAAAAAAGACAATATGCAGTTTTAATGCAAAGTGTATCTTCCAACAGGACAAAATGTCATGTAATTATCTGACTGTGACGTGTAGGTACAGCAATTGTTTAGGTAAATGGCTTACTTTAAGATATGAGCTATGTACCTTGTGACTAAGATGGCAATTGTTGCTCTCTGCAGTGTAAACCTCTCAGGCTGACATCTGTGTGTCACATAATAATTCAATGAGAGGTTAAACTCTGTTTAGTTAACGCGTGTGCAGTTCGGCCGCCTTCTTTGACGAACCCTTATGTTTTATAACACTGACCCTCCTTCTCCCAGTCCTTTATGCAAGGTTGCCACTTTTCTCGATACGTCATGGGTATCGTACGACGTTTCGTCTAAATAAATTATCTTATCTCCATTACTGCGAAAGTTCCTTACTTTTCACAAATATATACAGGGTGTCTCTAAAGTCACTATCCATTTCAATGAAGGAAGACAGTGATTGAAAAATCAATATTATTTTGAAGTGTTACACATATTCTAGTGCCCTTCTACATGACCTCCATCTAGCTCAAAACACATACCCCATCTTTCATGTCAACTGTAATTCGACCTGCTGCTTCCCTGATACGATTCCGTAACTCAGGCAGACCATTCACTTTGCTAGTGTACACTTTAGATTCGATGTACCCCATGCAAAAAGGTCTAATGGAGTAAGGCTCGGTGAACGGGAAGCCCACAGTTGAGGTGAACCTTTGCCTATCCATCTTCCTGTAAAGGTTCTGTTCAGGTAATCGCGAACGATGTTTGCAAAATGTGGAGGCGCATCATCTTGCTGAAACACAACTGTATCCAGTAGATTAGATTAGATTGATTTGCGTTCAGTAGGTTCACTTGTAGCCAGAAAAGGCTGTGAAGATTGAACATGTCCAGAGGTATAAAGTTTAATAGCATATATATGTACATCCTCTTGAAGCTGGGGCTCAAGGAACAGTTCTAACATGTTGAGGTAGATGTTAGTTGTTATTGACCTTTCGACAGAGAAAAATGGGCCATACAGTTTTGCGTTTGTTATACCCAACCAAACATTGACATTCCGTGTATCACGTTCCCACTCCGATACCTCATGTAGTCATTCATTTGTCCATATTCAACTGTTGTGTCTGTGCACTTTCCCACAAACATGGAAAGTGGCTTCATCGGAGAATAAAATGTTGTCCATTAAATTCTCATTCTCTACACATTCCAGGAGATCATAACACATTGCCCGACGACAGGCGAAACCCTCGTCCTCAATATGGTGCAGAACTTGAATGTGATACGGATGTTTTCGTAGAGTGAAACGTAGAATTTTCCACACTGTGTTGCGAGAGACGTTCAATTCCCTACTGAGGCGTCGAATTGATGCCTTCGGACTCCTATCACTGGCAATTTGAACCTCCTGCTCTGTTTCTGCCAAAACGTGTGGTCGTCCAGGACGTGTCTCATCACACACACTCACGGTACGCTTAAATTTGTTCACTAGCAGACGAATGTGTGCCCCTGATGGGGCTGGTTTGTGGAATTTACGGTTAAATTCCCCTCTGGAGTCTTCATATGACAATCCGCGTACCCGTGCACAAACAATGGCAACCCGCTCTTCTCTGCTAAACATCTTGCAATAAGATACCAGTATCTGAAAAGAAAAGAAACAAAATATTGTGTTTTCATTGAAATGGATAGGGACTTTAGAGACACCCTGTATATCGCCAAGCTACAATTCTACTGGAATCCATAATAACTCTTACTCAAAATTCGGTATTTCAAACCCAGTTCCTTTAGGAGACCGCGCAAAGCGCAGTGCCCATAAGGAAAATCACAAATTTCTGGCAAATGTGCAACCAATTCGTCTAAGGTGGGCGCTCTCCCTTTTTCGTAGAATCTATAAATTTCTCGGCGAATTAAATCGCATGTGAAATTATCAAAACATTAGAGAAACGGTTCCTTTTGTTATCACATTTGATCGACGTCTTTGGTATTCCTTTCGTCATAAATTTTCTTACTGTATTTCTGTGAATCCCTGGAATTTATCAGGTTCATTGCATGACTCCTTACCAAGATTATTTTTCACCAAATATTTATATCTGTTCAAAACAAACACTTTAATTTTCTTAGAAACAGTTCGCGTTATAACTTTGTTTTTGAGGTTTCTCCAGTAATAACTCGGCCCAGTCATTCACACTGTTGTATTCACTTGACTGAAAGTTATCTACTACATTTGCATTTCCCTCTCACGGTCTCCACATCGTGAAACACAACGAATTTTTGCACGTAATGAAACAGATCAACTGGAAGTTGGACACCACGTGGAGTAAACATGTGACTGTCAGGGTTGCTATTGGTCCTCAACGACAGTGTTACATTTCTCAAGTGTGGAGATAGATTTATGACGGTCATTAGTGGGCGGGAGTCACGTTGACTATACAGACTTTACACTCAGAGCTATTACTGCAGTGAAAGTGCTAGAACTGTGTGTTTCAGTTGTTAATAGAAAATAATTTAGTAGGTTTAATTAAAATGCTTACATATTGTCGCGAGCATTGTTGGGGCCGGATGGACAAAGGGTTCGGCGTGGAGAGATAAGGGACAGATAGTGCAGGACGGAGATAAACAGAGGTAAATGGAAACTTCTAGTGACATCTTGATTGATAAAGAACATTCCACAACCGTCTGCAATTCTAAATGGTCGTATAAAATGAAGGCGCGTTAGTTGGAGGACAGTTGTAATGAGAGAGTCGAAGAGTCAGAGTTGTAATCGGAACTAGACCGTGTTCCTGCAGCAGTTTTTTGAAAGTGAACTCTTATGTTTGTGGACGGCGACCTTGGAAGATTGTAGTTGTGTATGTTACTATATACGCGCGATAAGAAGAGCGATCGAGTTCCAAGTCCTCATTCGGTAACTTTCGTTTAACTCCGTGAACATAGATGACAACTTTGAAATTTGAAATGCGCTATACACTGACATCTAGTGGTTAATACGCTAAATTTTATAATGTCCACCATATTTCGTTTTGGTAAATTTTGTGGTTAATTAGTTAACCAGTTTACAACAATCGTATGTTAGAATTAGAATTTTAGTTCGTCCTTGGCAACATATACATGTTATGAGACACATCAAAATGAATAAGTACAGTATTGTGACTTTGTGGGTTCGTGAAATGAAAAGTCCAGTTACACCACTCAACAATGTTCTTTATTTCCACCGACTTACAGTTTAACACTTGCCAATTACACAGTATTACGTGCTGCACACAATTACAATTCACCAGTTCGTCCGTTACAATTTCACTTGGCCTCGCGGTTACGTAAGCTCCGGTACACATTCACAGTTACGTACAGTCTTCCGTTGCACAATCTTCTCGTACATTAACATGTCACTGACTGACTCTTACACCAAGAACTGCGACTGTCTCCTCACTCACTAACTGACCAACTCTACTCTCCTCTGTCTGTCTGTAACCCCCTTTATATAGGAATACCGCCGACTTCTGGTGTTTACAGGATTGTTCCAGTAACAGAAAGATCGAGAACCAGGTGTAAGGAAACAGACGGCACGAGCATGTTTTTTCTCCCGACCGCAGCCTTGTCACCACAGACGAGGGGGAGGTGTGGCTCACACGGACCTCCCCCAACTCCCGCTCCCAGCTGCTTCACAGGGTGTTCCAGCGCTCGCGTTACACTGCTCCCTCCTCAAAGCTGTTCGCCCCGAACAGCCCCATCGTAGCGTGCGAGGCGGTCCAGGTGTACCACCAGCATCTGCTCGGAGTCTCAGCCAGAAGTAGCGCTGCCGTAGTTTGTGAATCATTCGGTTCGCTCCCAGGTGTCCTCCTGAAGTACCGGCGTGCACTTCCTCCAAGACTTCCGGGACCTTGCTCCGGGGAAGTACCAACTGTTCTCTCTGCGCCTTCCCATCGGGTGACTCCCATACCCGGAACAGCACGCCCTCTCTGGTCTTCAACGAGTCCCATTGGGCCCAGTACGACTTGTAGGTGGCGCTCCTCGGTGCGGTGTCCTCCCAGGTTGGTCTCGTCCCTGCGTCCACTTCCCTCAAGAGTGGCCCCAAGTCTGCGTCCGCCAGCTGCTCCCTCCTCAGGCCTGCGCTATCCCAGCCTTCAGCAGGCACTGCCACAACTACTCGGACTGCTGCGGCACGCTTCTTCTCTTCCACTCTTGTGCGCTCATGGCCGTCCTGGATCTGCGATAGGACACCTCCAATGTAATGGTCGCTAGCGTCGGTGTCCACAATGAAGGCGCCACCCGGTTGTGGGAAACCCAAAATTGGAGCACTGCACAGGGTCTCCTTCGGGTGCTGGAAAGCGTCTTCGGCGTCCTCCGTCCACACATAAGGCCGGTTTTCCTCCGTCAGGCGGGTGAGGGGTTTTGCGATGTTGTCGGCCTTTTCCTCTAAATCATTAAGGCGGTCGTCTACTTGACCCTTCCGCTTGCCCAGGTTCGTGACGTCATCCCTCACGCCGGCCAACCGTTCCTCAAGCTTGGCGGCGAGAGCCTCGTTCGCCGCCTTCATTTCCGTGGCCAGACTGCCGTTCGCTGCTCTCATTTCTGTGGTTAACTCGGCCTTCATTTGTTCCATCTTCTCGGCGGTGTTGTCGGTAGCCGTCCTGATTAGTTTCAGTTCCGCTAAAATCTTTTCTAATGCTGCCTCCATTGTGTTATATCCCACTTCTGACACCAGTGTGACTTTGTGGGTTCGTGAAATGAAAAGTCCAGTTACACCACTCAACAATGTTCTTTATGTCCACCGACTTACAGTTTAACACTTGCCAATTATACAGTATTACGCGCTGCACACAATTACAATTCACCAGTTCGTCCGTTACAATTTCACTTGGCCTCGCGGTTACGTAAGCTCCGGTACACATTCACAGTTACGTACAGTCTTCCGTTGCACAATCTTCTCGTACATTAACACGTCACTGACTGACTCTTACACCAAGAACTGCGACTGTCTCCTCACTCACTAACTGACCAACTCTACTCTCCTCTGTCTGTCTGTAACCCCCTTTATATAGGAATATCGCCGACTTCTGGTGTTTACAGGATTGTTCCAGTAACAGAAAGATCGAGAACCAGGTGTAAGGAAACAGACGGCACGAGCATGTTTTTTCTCCCGACCGCAGCCTTGTCACCACAGACGAGGGGGAGGTGTGGCTCACACGGACCTCCCCCAACTCCCGCTCCCAGCTGCTTCACAGGGTGTTCCAACGCTCGCGTTACAGTATATACATAAAGTCAAATTTATTACATACAATATACACAGTAAACAGCTTTTCTGTGGCTTCATGTGGTATTTGCATAGACTAATTTACTTCAAGAAATATCATAATATAAATATTTCAGGTTAGTGAATGTACTATGCTCCCAGTTCTCATTTACATGGTTATAGTTCTAAAAATTCATTAACTGTATAAAAACAGTGTGCAGGCAAAAATTTCTTAACCTTAATGTTAAAGTGTTTTAATGATGCAGCTTGTTTAAATGAATTTGGAAGTTTATTATATAACATTATCACTTGGTAGCTAAAGCTTCCTTCATAAAGGCTCGTTTGGTGCGCTCGAATTGCCAGTTTATCCTTGTTACGAGTGTACATCAGCATTTACTTGAAAATGATTTATATTTGTGTGAATATTTGTGTATGTTCTGTCTCTCGAAAGGGGACACATTATTATTCGTGTATCTCCTTATAACTGTGATCTGGCCTGGGCAAAACTAAGGAATGTCTTCAGAGGATGCAACGTTACTTGTGATATCTTCGCTTATCTTACACGTTATTTTACTGAACTGTGTTTTTCAAGGTTGACCCCACTGCAAAAACAAAAGAGCGTTAGCCCTCGCTTCTTCCCCTCTGCCCGCACCACACGTTAAATCCAGCGCTCAACTTATCGTGCGCGTACTGTACACAGAATGGACGACTATGAAGTAATGACCGATGCGTAAAATTCATGAAATCAGACTACGCAGGAAAACTTATGTACCAAGACTTTAAATTATTGAAGTATGACGACCTAAGGTTCAGAAATAGATACAGATAAAGCTGTAAATTACAAACAAACGAAACATTACCTGATTGCTTCCCATCAGACAGAGCACGTGTTATCTCTGTTCTACCGCAGTCTCTTGGTTAATGTATTACGTTTATCTATTTAGCTGTTTGAATATTTAAATAACTACTGGATGACCATAGTCCAGCGTCGTAATTAATTACTTTTTGTAGTTAAAATAAAATTCCATATAAACCTAACCTGGCTGTGCACATGGGAGAAAGATAAGAGTGAAAGTGTAGATAGCGATGTCTGGGGTAAGGAGCTAAAAATATAAATTACCAGATATGTCATTAAAATGGCATGAAAGAATCTATGAAGCAATAGTAGAATCAAAAATGACATATGGTGTGGAGTTGTGGGGGGCCAATGAGATAAGAAATCATGTTGAACTACTTATGAACAGTTCTGTAAGGAGATACTCGGTATGAATAAGTCAACACCAAATGGAGTAGCTGGAGTGGAACTTGGAAGACCTTGCAGGAGTGGGATAATTATAGAAAAATAGATGTCTAATATTGTTATAGCTGCATAAAAAGGATGAGGATAATAATATATTAAAGATCTGTCTAGAACAAGAGGAGAATTGAACATGTAAGAACAGCTGGTGGGCAGAGTTAGAGAGAACGTTAGGGGATATCTCGCATGAGAGTGAAAGAAATGTAAAAGGTTTTTGGACAATTATTAAGAACAGGATAGAGGACATTGACAGACAAGTGACGTGATAAGTAAGAAATCACTAAATGTATAGCAGAAAATAAAGGGAAGCATATATAGACATGTGATAGATATGAGGGGGAGGGTTTAGCTTGGTTAAGGGGTTCACCAAACGAGTGCATTCTGTGTGGAAAGAAAATAAGTTTAGAACATTATGTAGTGAAGTGTAAAGAAATTGAAAACTGGAGGAAATTAATATGGGATACGAACTGGGATAATAAAGGGGCTTACGTAGTAACAATAAAATTACTTACGTTGAAAGGAGAGAAAAGATTAAGGGAGGTGGGGAAATTTGCTGACAAAGTCAAAGAGAAATGGTTGAAAAGGGCAAGGAAATAAGAGGTAGACAAATGGAAGACACAATCAGAACATTAGGTCAAGGTCATATAAGGGCTAGGATAGAGGGAGCCAACACCACTATCAGCAGCTGACAAATTTGTACCTAGATTATTATTATTATTATTATTATTATTATTATTATTATTATTATTATTATTATTATCATTATTATTATTATTATTATTATTATTATTATTATTATTATTATTATTATTATTATTATTATTATTATTATTATTATTATTATTATTATTATTATTATTATTATTATTATTATTATTATTATTATTATTATTATTATTATTATTATTATTATTATTATTATTATTATTATTATTATTATTATTATTATTATTATTATTATTATTATTATTATTATTATTATTATTATTATTATTATTATTATTATTATTATTATTATTATTATTATTATTATTATTATTATTATTATTATTATTATTATTATTATTATTATTATTATTATTATTATTATTATTATTATTATTATTATTATTATTATTATTATTATTATTATTATTATTATTATTATTATTATTATTATTATTATTATTATTATTATTATTATTATTATTATTATTATTATTATTATTATTATTATTATTATTATTATTATTATTATTATTATTATTATTATTATTATTATTATTATTATTATTATTATTATTATTATTATTATTATTATTATTATAAACCTAACCTAACATTAAGGGGCAGAAGTACACCTTAAGTATAAGACAGTAAAGACTTCAGTAAGTTCGCGTTCACACGAGCCTTTTGTCTCTTCCATTGTTCCTTTAAACAGAAAATACTTTTTTCTTTTCCTTCCAAAACTGCGGAAAACTCTCACACTGACTTACTTTCTGTAATATGCATTCTTTTCTGAACAAAAGAATACAAGAACGTTTTGTCTTTCTCAGACAATTGACTGCACGGTTCTTCATTAGCTCCATATTCATAGAACATCAAACTAGTTTCAAACTGCCATAGAAATTCACAAACTTGTAGGTAACTATGGTTTGGGACTTGCGAATGCGCAGAAAAACTTTTTTTAGTCGTGTAACATTTGATGTCTGATCTTGGTCCGCGGCGTTTAATCGTCTATCAATGTCGAAAAGTTGGTCCGTTTTTCGTACGGACGAAATAAGTCTAGACCTAAGTGACATCTATGAACAGGGTCCCGAACGTTTCGGGACACGCGTCTAGTTGTTTTTTGTTTGAAGTGGGACAATGTCTCAGAAACGACGTGAGATATATTGGAAATGCTAAAAGGGATCCTTGAATTCTTTGAAAAGGAGTACTTCAAATACCATGATAATATATCCGGACTTGTACCGAGTGTCTGACGATGTTTAATTGTGTCGATTTGTGACTGTAGATGATTACATATCACAGTCAAAAGAATGGACAAAGGCTGCTGAAAGTACACAAAAGAAGGCAAGAACCTATTTGTCAGCTGGTAAGTTGATGACCACTGTGTTTTGGGGATTCTCAAGGAATAATCCTCATAGAAAAAGGCAGAGCCTATTATGCTTCATTGCTGGATTGTTTACAACTTGAGTTGACTGTAAAGAGACCAAGCTTGACACGCAAAAGGTGCTATTACACCAGGATAATGAACAATCGCAATGGTGAAAGTGTATGAGTTGGGCTTTGAATTGTCCCTCATCCTCCTTATTCACCAGACTTAGCCCCAAGTAACTTCTTCCTGTTCCCAAACTTAAGCATTTGGCTGAGTGGAAAGAAGTTTTCATCAAATGAAGAAGTGATAATCACCGTCAACGGAACTTACATTTCTGGTGGGAAGAAAAAGCTGAAACATCGCTGACTAAGTGTACGCGGTGTAATTTTACCGCGCAAAATCTGACGTCATCAATAGCATCGCTGATTGATTCCCCTAGCGGCTTGCGATCGTACTTGATGTGCTGACAGCCGCTTTGAGGCCTCTCTCTACCGGCAGGTAAATATACTATTTGAGAGGTGGGTCTGCCCGCGTATTATAAAGTTGCCTAACTTCATGTGGTGCGTAGATACGATAAGCATTTATAAAAAGACTATATACTGTAATGCAATGCACTGCAAAACTAATTATGCAGTCATAAAAGTAGACCATGAAGAATATACGAAATGATAAGTCAATGAACACTTATTTCACAACGAACATCTGTTTTTTGTTATAGTAGACATAGGTGTAGGCATATTATAAACCTGTCACATAAAATAGAAATATTTCAATTTGATCTCAATTCTTTTCTATCACGCACAGTTTCCTCACAATGTAACTTTATTACAAACCAGAAAATTAATAGAACATGTTCTAGGAATGAACAATAAATTAGTGTTACAATATGTACAAAGCTTTTATCCAGGTGTAAACAAGAAAATATCTCTAGTACATAGTCTTATGTGTCCATTTTCTTAAATTTCCATTCTCTTTTTCCCTTAAACACTGTCTGTATTACGAGAAGGTCTGTCATAACATTATAGCGTTCAGTGTCTCTCTTTTTGCGAGTAACTGATCCTGTATCTTGTATCACCTATGACACAAGGATACCAACATTAATAGACATTTTAATTAAGCGTGAGAATGACAAAAAGGTTATATCGTATACTGATAAAACGTAAGATGTTTATGTTATAAACAAAAGTATGTCAATTTCAGGTTACCTGGACACTTTTGACAACATTACGCTCCGAGGGACTTGTCTGAATGTCGGATAGCGCTGTATAAACTCTCTATGCAACGGTCTAAATTATATATATATATGTCGCACCAATTTTAATGTCGCTATGAAAGTAGCACGCGTTGGTCTGTGTTCATATCCAGGAGAAGCTGGTTGTATTAATTACGAGCGCAACCACACTGAGAGCGCTGTAATTTCCTTACTGTTCCGTAAATATTACCGCTTCTTCTCTGTAGATGGCACTATGATTTCAAGATAGACTCGCCAGTCAACTATGACGTCATTCTTGCTCAATCGGAGGGTGGAAAATGAACACCGTGTGTAGCCATCAACGGAGAGACTATGTCGAGAAATAAGCTGAGATGTTCACGAAAAATAAATTATTCTTGGTTTTCTACCAGACTTACCAAACGAATCTCGTATGCTGAGTTATTAGTATGGGGGTTAAACACAAGGTAAAGGAGAACAAAGGGTTGTTGTTAACAATATAGCCAACATTACGCGAAGTCATACCAACTGTCAAGTGCAATGCTTCAGCGGCCGGGATATTACACAAGAGTTTAACCTTATTCGGTTTCTAACATTTAAGTATTTGATTTTACTTGAGAAAGTTGAAGAGGTTTTAAGTGTAAATAAATGTATTTTTTCTGTTTTTGATTTTAGAAGAAAATGTGAATAGGCCAAAGAGAGAAAGCAACTTATAGAACTTGCAGAACTCCAAGAACGTCGACGTTTGAAGAAGCTCCAACATTTGTTTTGTTTGTAAACAATGATTTTAAAGTAAATAAATCACAAATCAAACTTGTATAAGCGTGTGTGTTTTGTTTTCTTCCCTACAAGGCATGGTCTACCCTGTTTACTTTGTCTATCATCCGGTAACATGTACATACATTCGGGAGTTGCAGTTGTTACATTAGTGTTTTACACTAAACAACTCTATACAATAAATACACGCTTTGATACTCTTAAGGTAACCCCAAAAATGAATAACAAAACTGATATTTTTAGTTCAGGATCCTTCAAGGACATGACAAGCAATTACAACAGAATTCTCGAACCCAGCACTACTCTCCATTCCAAACCAGAGTGCCTAGCGCTGCTGTTATCCAAATGCCGCCACGTGATTACCGATATTAACATTTACACACTGATTCATCTACAAAAAGACGTCCTGTGTGTAAACCGCAGCCCAAAATGTAATATAAAGCGACAGTTGATATCATACAGAAATGGATATTTTACTTACGGGTTATTTAGGTAATGGCGTAACACCCAAATCTGTTTGAACAGTTGACACGCGCCTTCTTCACATGATTTGAACTGAGTTTACCATACGTGACCTACCATATTTTGAATATCTGTTATATTTCACACACACGACTGGACATTGAAGTTCTGAATGGCAGACCTTCAGTCTCAAGCCAGATCAAGGCTAGGCCCTCTACTGACAGTGGAGTGTTTTGTATGGAAGGATAATATGCGGCAGGAGATGAGGTTGGAGATATAACCCATCTGATGTGTTATTTTATGTACCTAGAAGCAGTCTCGGGCGTTTGTAGCGCTCTCCGGGATCGATGTCGTACTCATCTAGACCGCGGATGAGGGAGTTGAAGTTGTGTGAGAGATTTTGATAGAAGGAATGTAAACGGGTATGGATGTGGTCCGTTATTGTGGGGATACGTAGGTCACGTCGGATAACTAGATTTGGGATGTACCAAAGGGAGTCTGTGGCAATGTGGACTGAATTTCAAGGCGGTGTAAGTGAGACTTGGATGCTACTCCCCATATTTCACTGGCGTATTTGATGGCTGGTCGGAGTACTTGCTTATACAGGAACAGCTTTGAAGACAGGGACATCACCGATCGTCGGTTATAGAGAGGGTACAGCATACCCATTCTTTTGCTAACTTTATTAGCCACATATGTAATGTGGTCTCTCCACACCTGTTTGATGTCGAGTAGAACTCCAAGATACTTAACGTAAGTTTTCCAATGGACGTCCTCACCAGCTAAACGAATTGGTGGAAGATCCGCTATTCGTCTTCGAGAGAAGGTGATGGCCTGGCTCTTCTGGCGTGGACGCGTAGGCGCCAACGATCGAACCAATTGGTGAGGAGGTCATCATATTTTTGAATCCTGCGAGTACACAGGTTGAACTGACATGGAGGTGACAGCTGTATCGTCAGCAAAGGGATACAGCGAGCAGCGTGGCAGGGATGGTAGGGTGTTGATGTATAGAAGGAAGAGAGTGGGTGCCAGGACCCTACCTTGGGGAACGCCAGCTCTAATGGGATTAATTGGGATGAGGATAAGATTCCGCCAGTGAGGGACAGCAAAGGTTCTGTCATTGAGGTAGGAGTGAGTGAGATGAATTAAGTAGGAAGGGGTTTGGTAGGTGATGAGACGGGAGAGTAAGCCTTCGTGCCATACGCTGTCGAATGCTCTGGTGATATCTAGAAGTAGTGCTGAAACGAACTGCTCCCTGTTAACGGCTGTGTAAACTTCATCGACCAGACGAAGTAGTAGGTGTTGAGTGGAATACTGAGAGCGAAAGCCGAATTGCTCCTCTCTGACAATATTGTGTCGATTCAGGATAGTCCTCAGTCGACTTAGAATAAGTTTTTCCATCAGCTTACTCACTGTTATATTTCTTGTGGTATTCAAATTATTTGGGGCTCAGACTGCACCTCGGGCATTTCTCTTATGTAGAAACTAATGCATTAATTAATATTGTGACATTGTGGGTTTGTAGAATTAAAAGTCCAATTTGTCGAAATTCGAAAAGTTCTTTATTTTCGTAGAGATACACTATTCAATTCTCACGTAACAACATTACATCACATATACAACACAATCTTCCAAGGTCGATGACAATAACAAACCGCGTTGCTTGCCTCGCTGTTTTTCTACTGCAACTCCTCTTAGCGAGTCGTCGCCTATTTAAACACCTCATTGATAATTTCTAGATTATTCGAAAATAAACCAGAACCCGAACAGTCTCTATCAGTCAAGAAGTAACTACAAATTTCCAATTATCTCAGTTTGTTTGTTTCTGCAGACGTTTATCTGCCGGTCTGCCCGTCTATCAGTTCCTTTTGTGTAAACAAGCCACGCGACCGTAGATACGGGTTCGCCAAAATGTGTAGGAACGCGGGGCGGATCTAATGTCATAGTTACACTTATAAGATTGCATTAGATTGATTTCTGTTCGGTAGTTCACTATCCTGTCGACGATTATATTCAAGAAATGATATTAAAAACTAAAATGAGATAACAACAAAGCTGTTCAAAGACAAAACACTACTAACTTACAGGAGACGATCGTCGTCTGGCAAAATGAAGAAGTTAATACAGAATTAGCGGAGAGTTAAAGGAGGCTTTGGCCATTTCCTCTGAGAGGCTCACCTTAATCGTGATCCTGGATATCAGTTCAGTTCCTCTTGGAAATGCAAATCAATCGGCTCAAGAAGTACAAATTTATACAGATTAAACGACAACTAGAGGACAAACTAGTGTCCTGTGTCGGAGCAACTCTAGTTTGCCATGAGTCCTCTGAGGATGCTCCACGCACGTACGAGCGAAACGTCAGGAAGTTCAGTTTTTCCGATTAGACAACGGCCATTATGCCGGGAAACCTCTACATCTTACTGGAACCAAAATTCTGTTTAACCATTTATCCCAAATTACAGAAACTAGGTCCGCGTTGTTTTGTTCCCCTCCATGGCCCGTTGGTTGGTCATCAGGCCTGCCTCGAGGTCATTCTGCAACCTTACGTCTAAGTAGATCTTGCCAAGAGTGTATGCTACGGGTATTAACCTTCTTTTGTATAAGTAATATTTGTTTACTTTCTACTGAGTCGCCCAAAATAATATTATTTATACCATAATAACCAATACGTGTGAGGACTGTCATAAGGATTTATATATCTGTTTAGACGTTATTGGAGCGGAGGTCAACTACACTTTGGAACCGGAAGCAATCATCAAAGCATATGAAGAACATTTGAAAAGCGTCAACGATTTAAAAATCCATCATATTATCTGCATGACGTTAGTAATATAAATCTAGCACTAGATGCATTTAAAAAGCTACAACTCCGGTGCCAAAAGCGCCACATTGGCAAAGCAAAACACAGCCTATCCCGCCATCTAGTGAGCAACTGTTTGTGTACACAGAAGATCAATAACTGCACCTGGACTCTCAGCGCACCAGGCGGACGTAATTAACACTACAAAGGCTGATTACGTTAACAATGTTAACATATGTTATCAGATTTACTCATGTACTAAATGCCTTTAATGACTTTCATAGCGTAAGAGTTCTACCCTCCAGAGAATAAGATGTATTTGCGAGCTCAGTGTTGCCAACTTGTTAGCTTTTTTTACTTCCCTCTTTCTTACACACGCAGACTGATATTTCATAACTTCGATAATAATGCAGTTGTTTCAATTCAAATTTCAAACATGCATAATAACATTTCTTAAATTTATTTATATATTATATAAATTATATATAATTATTATATATTATACATTGTAAGTCATTAGAACAAGTTGATAGACTGTGCAGCAAGTTCATATGTGAAGCCGCTTCTCCCTCTTGGAGTGCCAGGACAACTCACTAACGTACATATTGCTTCCATTTCCCCCTCCGCTAGCCTCCGCTTCACGTTTCGACCAACCGCTCGCCCCATAGCTTAGTGAACTCAATGGACTGCATTGCTTGTAGTCCCAAGAGCGGTGTAAGTGCAATTTCGTGCGGATTTTCGTGAAATTGACGGTTTTTGAACAATTTCACGGTGATTCAAATATATTTTTGTTTCTGACAGTAAAGTATAATCAAATGCGACTTTTTATACTGCTATCTATGGTGTGTGGTAACAATGAGAAATTCAGTCGAGTATTTAAAGTCGCTACGTTTTGGCAAGAGAAATGTGACATTGAAGTACGAGGAAGACCGATTCCTGTGTTAAACATTATTCAAAGTGCAACAAGCTGCCAACAACAATATAGCAGGTGTTTCAGTCCTAAAATTTACATGAAATATGAGTGGATATGTGGTTGTGAAGTCAACAGTTGCCCTTTATTTGGTTGACGACGCAGCCAACATTGCGTGGGTTCAAAAGGGAGTTACTTGCAGAGACTATATGAAAAATGTCATAAACATGAAATGTCCAAAAACTATGTTAATAACATGCTTAATTTTGCTACACTTGGGTCAGTAAATGTACAGACATGTCTAAGCCAAGCCTATAAGCAATCAATAGATCGTCACAACGATCAAGTCCAAGAAATAGGAACACTCCTATAAAGATAATTAACTTTGTAAAATTTTGTGGTTATCACGAGTACCCTTAAGAGAGCATTAAGAGCATGAAGGGTCGTAAACTCAAGGGGTGTTCAGGGGGTTGATCAAATATACAGGAGAAGTTGATTCCCTATTTAAGAAAAATAAATTCCATAGAAAAAGAACTCATAGAAAACATCCCGAAGTTCAACGAAGGAGTGGTCAATAAGTTTGCTAAGAGGAAAGATCGCCGTTCTTCTTCAAATAATTAAGCAAAGCTAAAATTCTAGTAATTAATGCACACCCCCCCCCAAAGTATAGACATGAGCCGCCACTGTAAATAACTAAAGTAACATGTTTTCCCTCGAACTACAACTGGCTGATTTACTTTTATTAACATTTTGCTCATTATATAACTTCAACAAGCATATAGAGCAAAACTATAACACAACATTGTTGCCATAGTATGAATGTGATCTGAATGTAAACAATATACGAGGATTGGGTGAAAAGTCCCGGGGCTCACATAAAGATGGCGCCATCGGCAGTCATATAGTTTAACACTAGACTCCCTTGTATCTATTGCTACAGGTCAATACCTTTTTAGTTTTTGAATGACAGTATTTTAAACAAGACAAATGAAGAGCTTTCACGAAAATGAAGCATTTGAAAGACAACGCCTGAAGAAACCAAGGAGGAAAGAGTCAGTACATTGAAAGACTTTGTCACTTCAAGCGGGAGGTTCGTCAATACCTTCGACGTCCTCTTGCTGAGGCGGACCGACTACCTGTCATTAGACCCAGTGAGCTCCAGGGCGCACTCCGGCGTCTAAATCCCAAAAAAACCGTCGGGACCTGATGGGTTGACACCTATCATGCTCCGCCATCTTCCATTCAAAGCCGTTCTTTTCCTTACTCGGGTTTTTAACATGTGTCTCGCCCTGGGCCACTTTCCACGGCAGTGGAGGGAGGCTCGGGTGATTTGCATTTTGAAGCCCGGTAAAAATCCGGCTCTCCCCGCCAGTTACCGCTCCATTAGCCTCCTGTCAGTCCTCTCGAAAGTTTTCGAGAGGCTTGTTTTAGCCCGCTTGTCGCCCCTACTGGGGGACATTCAAGCTGTTCCTCCCCATCAGTTTGGTTTTCGTCCTGGGCACTCGACATCACAGCAGCTGCTCCGTCTGGTGGAGGCCGCTGCCCTGGGTTTCCAGGAAAGGGCATTCACTGCGGCGGTATCTCTGGATGTCGAGAAGGCCTTCTCTACCACCTGGCATGCAGGCCTCCAACATAAACTAATCACCCTGGGGCTTCCTGCACACATGATGCACATTTTACACTCAAACACAGACGTTTCACAGTTACTGTGGCGGGAAAGCTATCTACCAGACGACCCATCAGAGGAGGCTCTGTCTTATCCCCTACACTCTTTAGCGTGTATGTGGCGGATCTGCCCACGGGGCTACATGTCAACATAGCAGACGACCTGCTGCTATAAAACACAGATAGAAACGCAGGTAGAGCCTTCAACCCAATACAGCGACACCTAAGCCTCATTCATGATTGGTGTAGGCTTTGGCGATTGTCTATCAACCCGGATAAAATCCAAGCCATACTCTTCACCAAGCGTCATTTTCCCGCCATCCTCCCCTCCTTTAACTATTCTGGCAGAAGGATATAGTGGACAAACTCTCTAAAGTACCTAGGTGTAAAGCTGGACAAGGGCCTAACTTTTCGGGGTCACATCCAGGAGGTAGCTCATCGGGCTTGCGGAGCTTCGGCTTCGCTATACCCCATGATGCGCTCAGGAATGCCGACACCCTTAAGTTGCGCCTTTTTCAGGCTTTAATTCTTCCAATCATGCTTTATGCTTGTGAGATCTGGGGCATGGCCGCAGGATCCAATCTGCGTCAAATTCAGCGTGTACAAAATAGATGTCTTAGGGCCATCTATTCTGTTTGCTGGAGGTTTCCCGTGAGATACCTTCATGAAGCCTCATCTCTCCACTATGTGGAAGATGTCATTAGGCGCCGGGCCACAAAATTCTACGAGAGTTTGCCTCAACTTCAGAGCGCCCTGGTTAGGTCTCTAGGGAACTATAGAACCTCCGAAAGACGCTACAAGCTCTACCGGCTTCCCCGCATGGCATGCGGGCACACCCGGTAACAATAAAATTCTTATTACAACCTTAAAATTATTACTGTTTGAATTTAATAGGCTTTCTAAATTAAACTCTTCCTAAAATTATCACACCAGCGGTGCTAACATAGCGTTGCACCCGAGTTGGCTACCATGAGGAGCTACGGCTACCTCCCTTCTTTTCATCTACATAATCTTAAACCACCAACCTGCAAAACCCTACATTTCCTGTCATTAAGTGGTTAAGTCCGTGTAGGACAGGTACACGAATGACACACATCGTGCTGACCCTCAGTCAGCCGCCAGCTGCTTGAATGAATGAAAGACAATAAAAGGCCATACCCAGAAATATAAACCCATGTAAATTTAGAGCCTGTAGGCCGGGTCCAATGTACCGGCACAAGGCAAATAAGTTACAAATAAAAAGCCTTAAGCCCCTCTCTACGACAGCTACGCCAGTTTGGGATACTGGCGTCTCAAACGAGGACCTGGCGGAATTCCAAGAGCTTTCTGCCTGTTTCGCAGAACTAATTCAACGCTCCCTCCCCATTCTAAGGCGCTGCAGGGAGCAACTGACAGATCCCCGCATCCCTGCTATGCAAAGGCAAAGCATTATGCAACAGACCGCACGGCTCCTCTTCCCTGACTCCAGCTCGTAAATGGCGGCGAGAAGAACTCAGCGCACATTGAGAGCCGCGTTCTGGAACGCAAACGGAGTCCGGCAACAGAGACCGGGCATCTTGGAGTTCGTAAGTGACCACGGGATTGACCTCCTTATGGTATGCGAAACGCACCTGCATGCTGGTGTACAATTTAACCTGCCAAGCTACGTCGTCCACCGATTCGATAGAGTCGGCCGGCGGGGCGGCGGTACAGCTGTATTTATAAAAAAAACACATTACCCATACGCCCATTACCATCCCTCCGCTTCAACACTTGGAGGCGACCGCCATAAGGCTCTCCTTAGGCGGTTCAGACCTAGTGCTTGTAGCGGTGTATGACCCGCCCAACCATCCCTTCTATGAAGCGGATTACAGGGCACTCCTAAACCTAGACCACACAGAGTATGCATAGCTGGCGACTTCAATGCCAAACAACCAGGATGGAACAGCCGCATCCAGAACGACAGGGGAAGGAGCATCTACCGTCTCATCAGCGGAGACCCAACCCTCCATGCGCATGGCCCGCGGGGTCCAACGTATTTTCCGCCTGGTGGCAGGGCAGACGTCATAGACTTCACAATCACAAAGAACATTCCATTTCGTCTGGACCTCACGGTGGTAAACGCTCTGGATTCTGACCACAACCCAGTTGTGATCAATTCAGACGTTACCTTCGCAGCTCTGGCAACGGCTGACTGGGTGGATGCCGCCATCCTTGATATCCAAAACTCCGTGGAAGCCTGTGGAGTCTGTGGAGTCACTCGAGGCGGCAGCCAAGGAATTCTCCACATCCATCCTTAAGGCGGTCCGTGCTCTCACACACCGCATTCCAATCGAGACACCAAACCCACAGATATCCCAGGACCCATCAAGATGCTTACAAGGGCTAAAACGTCGTGAGAAAGCTGTGGCAGAGATTTCGCTATCCCAGGATAGGAGAAGTACACCAGAGGTTCAAATCCCTGGTAAGACGACTTCTAAGAGCACGCCGCAAAGAGGCATGGGAAAACATGTTAAGGCAAACCAATCTCCAGCCACATCTGTCAGTATGCGGATGATCTCATGATCTTCGCAGTAAATAGGAACACACGGTACAGCTTCCGGCAAATCCAAACCCAGCGCAAAATGGCGAATGGCAATTAACCCGGAGAAGAGCTCTGCAATTCTCCTGGCGAAAACCAGAGCCAACCGGTTGCGGCAGAACTTCGTTTTACGGCGCCGTAGAATCGCATGGGTGCAAACGACGAAGTACCTCGGAGTGACGCTGGACCGTAAGTTAACTTACGTTCCGCACGTCAAGGGCAAGGTCCAGTTGGAGCACGTCGCACTCCGGAGCCTATACCCTATTTTCCGCTCAACTATGCCCATCCGACTCAAACTCCAGCTGTATCGGGCGATCATTCCGCCTACGATTCTGTACGGCTGTGAGATCTGGGGTACAGTGGCTAATAACACTTTCGTCAGGCTCCAGACGCTGCAGAACAAGGCACTTGGTATCATATACGATACAGACTGGAGATTTCCTACTCATATCCTACATGAGCACTCCCAGATTCCGTGCATTGTCGATGTTATCCGCGAGAGGACACGATCAATGTACGACCAAATCCAAAATCACCCCAACCCTTTAGTGAACTCCCTGGGCAGGTATGACCAGAGGGATCAAAGACGCTTAGCATCCTTCAAACTACCAAGAGACGCCTTGGTACCCCTTGGTTAACCCAAGAGAAACCCCAGATGTCACTAGGACCCATTTTTACGCCTGATGGCTCAAGCGATATACGACCCGTAAACAAAACTGAGCAAAAACTTAAATCGTGTATCCCAAAACGGAGAACGCTTAAGTACAGCTGCCTATGAGAATTAAACATGGGGATCCCATTCCAAATTTCCCAAAGAATTCAAACAAAGAGCCCAGCAGAACATGAAACCAATTAGCTCATTTTGCAGGTTAAGCCGCAAAGCGGCTAGGTACTGCGGCATAAGGCACCCGGAAGGGGAAAAAGAAAAATAGCCCCGCCCGACTAGGACTACCTCTGGACCTCTGGAGCTTAAAATGGGACGTACGAGTACTAGTGATGAGCCTTGCTCTGTCCCTTCATATACAATAATTAAAAGGTTGGTTGTAGAGTATAAAATGGGACGTAGGAGTACTAGTGATGAGCCTTGCTCTGTCCCTTCATATACAATAATTAAAAGGTTGGTTGTAGAGTTTAAAATGGGACGCACGAGTACTAGTGATGAGCCTCGCTCTGTCCCTTCATATACAATAATTAAAAGGTTGGTTGTACAGTTTAAAATGGGACGTACGAGTACTAGTGATGAGCCTTGCACTGTCCCTTCATATACAATAATTAAAAGGTTGGTTGTAGAGTTTAAAATGGGACGCACGAGTACTAGTGATGAGCCTCGCTCTGTCCCTTCATATACAATAATTAAAAGGTTGGTTGTAGAGTTTAAAATGGGACGTACGAGTACTAGTGATGATCCTCGCTCTGTCCCTTCATATACAATAATTAAAAGGTTGGTTGTAGAGTTTAAAATGGGACGTACGAGTACTAGTGATGAGCCTCGCTCTGCCCCTTCATATACAATAATTAAAAGGTTGGTTGTAGAGTTTAAAATGGGACGTACGAGTACTAGTGATGAGCCTCGCTCTGTCCCTTCATATACAATAATTAAAAGGTTGGTTGTAGAGTTTAAAATGGGACGTACGAGTACTAGTGATGAGCCTCGCTCTGTCCCTTCATATACAATCATTAAAAGGTTGGTTGTAGAGTTTAAAATGGTACGTACGAGTACTAGTGATGAGCCTTGCTCTGTCCCTTCATATACAATAATTAAAAGGTTGGTTGTAGAGTTTAAAATGGGACGTACGAGTACTAGTGATGAACCTCGCTCTGTCCCTTCATGTACAATAATTAAAAGGTTGGTTGTAGAGTTTAAAATGGGACGTACGAGTACTAGTGATGAACCTCGCTCTGTCCCTTCATGTACAATAATTAAAAGGTTGGTTGTAGAGTTTAAAATGGGACGTACGAGTACTAGTGATGTACCTCGCTCTGTCCCTTCATATACAATAATTAAAAGGTTGGTTGTAGAGTTTAAAATGGGACGTGCGAGTACTAGTGATGAGCCTCGCTCTGTCCCTTCATATACAATAATTAAAAGGTTGGTTGTAGAGTTTAAAATGGGACGTACGAGTAGTAGTGATGATCCTCGCTCTGTCCCTTCATATACAATAATTAAAAGGTTGGCTGTAGAGTTTAAAATGGGACGTACGAGCACTAGTGATGAGCCTCGCTCTGCCCCTTCATATACAATAATTAAAAGGTTGGTTGTCGAGTTTAAAATGGGACGTACGAGCACTAGTGATGAGCCTCGCTCTGTCCCTTCATATACAATAATTAAAAGGTTGGTTGTAGAGTTTAAAATGGGACGTACGAGCACTAGTGATGAGCCTTGCTCTGTCCCTTCATATACAATAATTAAAAGGTTGGTTGTAGAGTTTAAAATGGGACGTACGAGCACTAGTGATGAGCCTTGCTCTGTCCCTTCATATACAATAATTAAAAGGTGGGTTGTAGAGTTTAGAATGGGACGTACGAGCACTAGTGATGAGCCTCGCTCTGTCCCTTCATATACAATAATTAAAAGGTTGGTTGTAGAGTGTAAAATGGGACGTACGAGTACTAGTGATGAGCCTCGCTCTGTCGCTTCATATACAATAATTAAAAGGTTGTTTGTAGAGTGCAAAATGGGACGTACGAGCACTAGTGATGAGCCTCGCTCTGTCCCTTCATGTACAATAATTAAAAGGTTGGTTGTAGAGTTTAAAATGGGTCGTACTGAGTACTAGTGATGAGCCTCGCTCTGTCCCTTCATGTACAATAATTAAAAGGTTGTTTGTAGAGTGTATAATGGGACGTACGAGCACTAGTGATGAGCCTCGCTCTGTCCCTTCATGTACAATAATTAAAAGGTTGGTTGTAGAGTTTAAAATGGGATGTACGAGCACTAGTGATGAGCCTCGCTCTGTCCCTTCATATACAATAATTAAAAGGTTGGTTGTAGAGTTTAAAATTTGTCGTACGAGTACTAGTGATGAGCCTCGCTCTGTCCCTTCATATACAACAATTAAAAGGTTGGTTGTAGAGTTTAAAATGGGACGTACGAGTACTAGTGATGAGTCTCGCTCTGTCCTTTCATATACAATAATTAAAAGGTTGGTTGTAGAGTTTAAAATGGGACGTACGAGTACTAGAGATGAGCCTCGCTCTGGACGTCCTGTGGAAGTCGCAACTCTACAGATCATTGGACAAATTCATCGTTTAGTACTGGAAGACCGCAGATTAAAGTTGTTTGTAATAGCAGAGGCTGTAAACATATCAATAGAACGTGCAGGTAATATTTTAAGTAATATTTTGGGATTTCGCAAGGTCTGTGCCGCGTTTGTTGACACCTGATCAAAAGTTGAAAAGAGAAATTGTTTATGTTAAGAATTTACAGCTCTACCGTAAAAATCCCAGTGAAGTTTTGAGACGACTTATTAGCATGGATGAAATTTGTATAGATCACTACACTCCAGAAAGTAAATAAGAGTCAAAACAGTGGATTGTGTCTGGTGAACCAACTCCAAAAATGGCAAACTCAATTTTGTCAGCTAACAAGTTTATGGCAAGTGTTTTCTGGGTTATACATGAATTATTTTCATTAAGTACTTGGAAACTGCATAAGTATCACTGGCGACCACTACACAAACTTACTGTAACGTTTGAGCGATGAGGTGAAGAGAAAAACCTCATTTGTCAGAGGAAAACCTCTTGTTTCTTCACGACCCATCCTGCAGTCATTACAATGGGAAAATGTGCTAATTAAAGTTGTAATTGCTTGAACATCCACCCTATTTGCCAGATCTAGCACCCAGTGACTATCATCTGTTCCAAACCTCAAACAATTTCTTGAAGGACGAAGATTTGACAACAATGAGGAGGTCATTGATGTGGTGAAAATTTATTTGGAGGACCATGTTAAATCACACTACAGAGATGGTTTAATTAAATTAGAATACCAATATGAGAAATGCATTAGTCTTTCTCTAGATTATGTTCAGAAATGAAGAAAAAAATGTGCTGCCCGGGACGTACCAGTCAACCCTCGCACATATACATATTTACTTCAAATTTCTAAACATGGTCGGTCAATAATAAGAAAAGAGTAGTAGTGATATAGATCTTTATTCACACAAATGTGTCACATAAATTACAAAAAGAAGCACACAAAAGTTGCATTAGATTGCGTGCAGAGGCCGTTACCTAAGACGGCATTTGCTTTCTCTTCATAGTTTTGACGAGGAACATACCTCGGACACGTGCTGTGTCAACCACGCTCTGTGATAAAGGACACGCACCAAAAGACCTCGGAAAACGATACGAAATCGGCCGAAGTTTACTTTTGGCGTTGTGTGTACAAGGGAATACAGTAGATTTAAGTGATCGTGAAATGTTTTAAACAGCTGGGTCTACCGTATTCCCTTGTACGTACAATAAGATGAAGTAGATAGTGTCTGTACAAGAGTAGAGAAGGTGGAGGTTCACATCACTTAGAGAATATGGTCTCAATGTCCTGCAGACTCTTGCCCTCTGTCTCAGGGAGTCGCCAGTACATGAAGGCGACACCGACCACACTCACTGCACCAAAGACCCAAAACACGCCGTACAGTTGCAGAGAGTGTTCCATGGAGAGGTACGTCTTGGAGGCGAAAAACCAGATGACGTAGTTAGAAGCAGCTGCTATCCCTCCAGCCACGCCTCTCGTCCTGCGAACAGAGAATTGTCAATGGCCAGGTGAGGGCTGATGCTACAACTTGGTGGAGGCGCCTGTCTATGTTGCTGACTTTGTCCCTTTGCATTGCGAGTTCCAGGGATTACATAGTTGTAAAGTTTATTTAGCAGATGAAGAGACATAACGGTCTGTATCACTCCGCGGCCACGTGCGTTCTAAATGACCACAGAGTTTACCTAATTTTAATAACCATTTTAACCACTAAAGGTACATATTTACTCTAAATAAATATAACTACAGTATGATTTCTAAAAGAAGATACGTGAAGGTCATCAAGCAAGGGATGCGAACGATAAGAAGGAAGGGTCGTTGCTATGTTAACGTAAACAAAGGTTGCCAGATTTTATACTGATGAATCAAATACTCCTCAGATCAGTTATCGCTAGTTGTATGCGGGAAAGAGAGTTTGCTTGAGTACTCAGTTGTGCTGCCTATTGTTAGCCTACTTTGTGATAGCACAATGAAAATGCGTCTTTATGGAAGCAAGACGTAGTGGTGGTAGGATTAGAGGTAGACCGAGGAATCATGATCAAAGACAAAGATCAGCTTACGGTCAGGGTGTTACACTGCATTGTCAAGCTAGAGAATTTGTCTGTTCTCTTAGAGAATTCTTCCAACAGGAAGCAAGACGTAGTAGCGGTAGGATTAGAGGTAGACCGAGGAATCATGACCCAAGACAAAGATCAGCTTACGGTCGGGGTGTTACACTGCATTGTCAAGCTAGAGAATTTGTCTGTTCTCTTAGAGAATTCTTCCAACAGGAAGCAAGACGTAGTGGTGGTAGGATTAGAGGTAGACCGAGGAATCATGACCCAAGACAAAGATCAGCTTACGGTCAGGCTGTTACACTGCATTGTCAAGCTAGAGACTTTGTCTGTTCTCTTAGAGAATTCTTCCAACAGGAAGCAAGACGTAGTGGCGGTAGGATTAGAGGTAGACCGAGGAATCATGGCCCAAGACAAAGATCAGCTTACGATCAGGGTGTTACACTGCATTGTCAAGCTAGAGAATTTGTCTGTTCTCTTAGAGAATTCTTCCAACAGGAAGCAAGACGTAGTGGCGGTAGGATTAGAGGTAGACCGAGGAATCATGACCCAAGACAAAGATCAGCTTACGATCAGGGTGTTACACTGCATTGTCAAGCTAGAGAATTTGTCCGTTCTCTTAGAGAATTCTTCCAACAGGAAGCAAGACGTAGTGGCGGTAGGATTAGAGGTAGACCGAGGAATCATGGCCCAAGACAAAGATCAGCTTACGATCAGGGTGTTACACTGCATTGTCAAGCTAGAGAATTTGTCTGTTCTCTTAGAGAATTCGTCCAACAGGAAGCAAGACGTAGTGGCGGTAGGATTAGAGGTAGACCGAGGAATCATGACCCAAGACAAAGATCAGCTTACGGTCAGGGTGTTACACTGCATTGTCAAGCTAGAGAATTTGTCTGTTCTCTTAGAGAATTCGTCCAACAGGAAGCAAGACGTAGTGGCGGTAGGATTAGAGGTAGACCGAGGAATCATGACCCAAGACAAGGATCAGCTTACGGTCAGGCTGTTACACTGCATTGTCAAGCTAGAGAATTTGTCCGTTCTCTTAGAGAATTCTTCCAAAAGGAAGCAAGACGTAGTGGCGGTAGGATTAGAGGTAGACCGAGGAATCATGGCCCAAGACAAAGATCAGCTTACGGTCAGGGTGTTACACTGCATTGTCAAGCTAGAGAATTTGTCTGTTCTCTTAGAGAATTGTTCCAACAGGAAGCAAGACGTAGTGGCGGTAGGATTAGAGGTAGACCGAGGAATCATGGCCCAAGACAAAGATCAGCTTACGGTCAGGGTGTTACACTGCATTGTCAAGCTAGAGAATTTGTCTGTTCTCTTAGAGAATTCTTCCAACAGGTAGCAAGACGTAGTGGCGGTAGGATTAGAGGTAGACCGAGGAATCATGGCCCAAGACAAAGATCAGCTTACGGTCGGGGTGCTGCATTGTATATCCAAGCTAGGGAATTTGTCTGTTCTCTTAGAGAATTCTTCCAACAGGTAGCAAGACATAGTGGAGGTAGGATTAGAGGTAGACCGAGGAATCATGGCCTGAGACAAAGATCAGCTTACGGTCAGGGTGTTACACTGCATTGTCAAGCTAGAGAATTTGTCTGTTCTCTTAGAGAATTCTTCCAACAGGTAGCAAGACGTAGTGGCGGTAGGATTAGAGGTAGACCGAGGAATCATGGCCCAAGACAAAGATCAGCTTACGGTCGGGGTGCTGCATTGTTTATCCAAGCTAGAGAATTTGTATGTTTTCTTAGAGAATTCTTCCAACAGGAAGCAAGACGTAGTGGCGATAGGATTAGAGGTAGACCGAGGAATCATGGCCCAAGACAAAGATCAGCTTACGGTGAGGGTGTTACACTGCATTGTCAAGCTAGAGAATTTCTCTGTTCTCTTAGAGAATTCTTCCAACAGGAAGCAAGACGTAGTGGACGTAGGATTAGAGGTAGACCGAGGAATCATGACCCAAGACAAAGATCAGCTTACGGTCAGGGTGTTACACTGCATTGTCAAGCTAGAGAATTTGTCTGTTCTCTTAGAGAATTCTTCCAACAGGTAGCAAGACGTAGTGGCGGTAGGATTAGAGGTAGACCGAGGAATCATGGCCCAAGACAAAGATCAGCTTACGGTCGGGGTGCTGCATTGTATATCCAAGCTAGAGAATTTGTCTGTTCTCTTAGAGAATTCTTCCAACAGGTAGCAAGACGTAGTGGAGGTAGGATTAGAGGTAGACCGAGGAATCATGGCCTGAGACAAAGATCAGCTTACGGTCAGGGTGTTACACTGCATTGTCAAGCTAGAGAATTTGTCTGTTCTCTTAGAGAATTCTTCCAACAGGTAGCAAGACGTAGTGGCGGTAGGATTAGAGGTAGACCGAGGAATCATGGCCCAAGACAAAGATCAGCTTACGGTCGGGGTGCTGCATTGTTTATCCAAGCTAGAGAATTTGTCTGTTCTCTTAGAGAATTCTTCCAACAGGAAGCAAGACGTAGTGGCGATAGGATTAGAGGTAGACCGAGGAATCATGGCCCAAGACAAAGATCAGCTTACGGTGAGGGTGTTACACTGCATTGTCAAGCTAGAGAATTTCTCTGTTCTCTTAGAGAATTCTTCCAACAGGAAGCAAGACGTAGTGGACGTAGGATTAGAGGTAGACCGAGGAATCATGACCCAAGACAAAGATCAGCTTACGGTCAGGGTGTTACACTGCATTGTCAAGCTAGAGAATTTGTCTGTTCTCTTAGAGAATTCTTCCAACAGGTAGCAAGACGTAGTGGCGGTAGGATTAGAGGTAGACCGAGGAATCATGGCCCAAGACAAAGATCAGCTTACGGTCGGGGTGCTGCATTGTATATCCAAGCTAGAGAATTTGTCTGTTCTCTTAGAGAATTCTTCCAACAGGAAGCAAGACGTAGTGGCGGTAGGATTAGAGGTAGACCGAGGAATCATGATCCAAGACAAGGATCAGCTTACGGTCAGGGTGTTACACTACATTTTCAAGCTAGAGAATTTGTCTGTTCTCTTAGAGAATTCTTCCAACAGGAAGCAAGACGTAGTGGCGGTAGGATTAGAGGTAGACCGAGGAATCATGATCCAAGACAAAGATCAGCTTACGGTCAGGGTGTTACACTACATTGTCAAGCTAGAGAATTTGTCTGTTCTCTTAGAGAATTCTTCCAACAGGTAGCAAGACGTAGTGGAGGTAGGATTAGAAGTAGACCGGGGAATCATGGCCCAAGACAAAGATCAGCTTACGGTCAGGGTGTTACACTACATTGTCAAGCTAGAGAATTTGTCTGTTCTCTTAGAGAATTCTTCCAACAGGTAGCAAGACGTAGTGGAGGTAGGATTAGAGGTAGACTGAGGAATCATGACCCAAGACAAGGTCAGCTTACGGTCAGGGTGTTACACTACATTGTCAAGCTAGAGAATTTGTCTGTTCTCTTAGAGAATTCTTCCAACAGGAAGCAAGACATAGTGGCGGTAGGATTAGAGGTAGACCGAGGAATCATGGCCCAAGACAAAGATCAGCTTACGGTCAGGGTGTTACACTGCATTGTCAAGCTAGAGAATTTGTCTGTTCTCTTAGAGAATTCTTCCAACAGGAAGACGAGAGTTTGCTCCTTATCAATGAACAGCTTATTCCTTTTGCCCAAAAGCGACAGTCACATGTCAGTAGATATGCTTACACGTAAAATAATTCCTGTAGGTCAAAATTCCGGCATATCGGCGAACATGTCAATTAACAAAGACGATAATAGTATATTGCGATATTAATGTATACGGAACGAGGGAAGGTTTGAAAAAAGCGAGGCGCTTGCTCAGCTCTCGAGACTCTATTATGTGCTTACCACATGTGTGTTGTACATTATTTTTTGCACTATGTATATTTATATGAATCTGTATTTTAGTAGTTGAGATATGAGCTGAAATATTAATAAATATAATTGAAGATAAATGTTAGATTTTGGAACGTGCATCGCGTATATATGTTTCTATGAAGAAATACCGCACAGTGCGGGAATGTCAACTTACGATACAGAGCAACAATAACGGTAAATATGGAATATTAGTTACATAGTACAAACAATTATGTAAAAGAACTCACACATGTGAACAACTCAGTGAATGTGTGAACAACTTATTTCTGTTTTTAAAGTAGGCTAATACAGATTAGCTGTACATATTTTTGTTGAGGTGAGATAACTCGAACCCTTGTTTATGTTTTGGAGTGTTGAGAGGATAAAGAAAGGGCAACATTGCACTACCCACGTGTAGAAACAGATGACCTTCACGTATCTTCTTTTAAAAATCAGACTGGAACATGCAGTACACGGAAATGAATTACTTATGTTATCTAGAGCCCTGCAATCTCAACTGAAAATTGGTATATACTTGCCGGGAATTCTAACCTCACCTAAAGTGGAAACTGACACAACGTGAACTCTGGATATGATAATGTAGCAATTGACCCGACGAACTTCGTGCCGCCAATAAAAGTTGTCTGCGCTTATCTATGTAAACAAAACAAAATCGGATTAGTTAGTTATTTATTCTGTAATTAGGGGTGAAGTTTAAATACAACACGGTTACAATTAAGTTAATCAATTTAAAGCATTGTAATAAACATTTTTTTTTTCTTTTTTGTGATGCATACGTATATAAATATGATGGTTTTCCACGCGCCAACACGCGACGAGAGAAACAGGGAAACTCCAAACTTCCAACGATTACCCTTACGATTTATTTGTCGTCATCGTCAAGGCCAAACGCACTGGAAATATAGACGCTTAAAATCAAAAGGCAAATCCTTTGGAATCATTAGAATCACAAATGAATTTAATTAATTTTGTGTTAATTCAATTCACATTCACGATTTCACAAACAAATTATAAAGAAGGTATCCAAGGATTCACCAAAATTTGACTACAATTATCTTTGGTTAAATATTTATAGTGTTATAGTGCGTTCAGAAATTAATTTTGTGTCTCCTCTTCGAAACGTATATCATCTGCTACATACAAACATTACAGTCTTGATAACAAATGATAAACGTTATAATAAAACATGATAAGTGGAATATCTATGAAGACTTTGGCAAGGAGTGGAATATCTTTCTATTGTAATGCTTTTGTTTGTTGAAAATAAAAGACGGTGTATGTGTTCCGTGAAAGTTTGCGTGTGTACTTTTATATTTCTTTAATAACCCGGTCCATTATCACTTCAGGCTTTTCCCCTCAACTTTGAGATCTTCTTTGGACATATAAAAATATTCCAAAACCAAAATTAGTCAAATCGATTCAGCCGTTCTGGAATTCTTGCGAGTGGGATGATGTTTATCCTTGAATGCTACTGGTGAACAAGCAATCGAATTCCCCGTTTCCATTTGTTTTCCCAAAGGTGACTGTTGAGAAGTAAACATTTGGTAACTTACCTGTAGGGGAATGTCTCACAAATGAGCAGCCAGGGTATCTGTGCCTGGATCATGTTGCATAGAGCCAGGAGAGCAATGAGAGCGACCGGTAACCAAGTGATGGTATGTTCCCGACCTTGCATGATGAAGGCGTAGGCTCCCAGAGCAAAGCAGGAAGCTGCACAAAGAGCTGTACTGATGAGAGCTAGTGGTCTCTTGCCAACCAGAGACATGCAGGTGACGAGAATGATGCTGCCGACGAACCCAGCCACTGCTGACACCACCTGCACGATAATAAGACATCAAGATGTGGTACTGCCCTCTCACTAAGGGAGCAATGCTTCACTTACCGTAGCCCACTTGGAGTTCATGCTTGCGTGGAAGTTATCGAACACCTCGACGAGAAACGGACGGATAGACGCCATCCCGGAGAATCCCACGAACACAAACATGAGGAATATGAGTGTCAAAGGTCGTCTTGTTGGAGGTTTCAGTATCTCCTTGACCAACTCAGTGGTCTTCTTTAACCACCCTGAGGAGTTCTGTGAACATAAACACATTTGGTGCCAGCGACCAACAAAAACTGTAGACAGGCAAGAGATGATCTGGCACTCACTTTGTGCTCCGGCTGAATGTCAACAGGAAGCAGTCCAAGAAGCTCTGGGTGACTGTTCTTCAAGTTCTGGAGGGCCACGGGCTCGATGTGTTTGAGGGTTACTTCCTTGTGGTAACGGACGAGCTGCTCGAGTTCCTCGCTGACAGCCTCAGGCGCTACCCAGCCTCTCAGCCAACACAGCGCCTTCTCCGCGTCTTTCTCTCGGCCTTTGGCCACCAGCCAAATAGGAGATTCAGGTACCTGCCGACGCATACATATGAGTTTAGCTAGTAAAATAAATATTGACTGTCAAATGTCAGGGTAATCTCAGCAGCGTCGATGTGCCCGAATTTTGTCCCGCAGGGCCAGTCACTACTACAAACCACTGTACTGGGTTTGAATCCAGACCTTGGGAGCCGACATATAATTTAAATTAAATTGTCTTGCCCCACACTATTCAAAAAGTCTGCCTGATCCCTTCAATACTTGTGATAATCCAGCAAGTTGGCAACTTTTAGTGGAACAAGGAACCAATCACAGATATACCAATATAACAAAAGAAACACTAAATATGCAACAATTGATTTAATCTATGAAATTTTGCAGTTATAATTATAATTATAATTAATGAAAATTATTATTTGTAACTTCCCTCTCTTTAAAGTCACGCCTAGCTACTGGACCTAAGTGTGACTGTACAATAGAAAGAGTAATAAAGAGTAGCCTTAGTCCTTTGAGTCATTATTCTCTCTTATTTTAACAAAATTTGTTATTTGGAACTTCCCTCTCTTTAAAGTCTAGCTACTAGACCTACGTGTGACTGTACAATAGAAAGAGTAATAAAGAGTATCCTTAGTTCTTTGAGTCATTATTCTCTCTTGTTTTAATGAAAATTATTATTTGGAACTTCCCTCACTTTGAAAGTCACGCCTAGCTACTGGACCTACGTGTGACTGTACAATAGAAAGAGTACTAAAGAGTAGCCTTAGTTCTTTGAGTCATTATTCCATTTTATTTTAACAAACATTGTTATTTGGAACTTCCCTCTCTTTAAAGTCACGCCTAGCTACTGGACCTACGTGTGATTGTACAATAGAAAGAGTACTAAAGAGTAGTCTTAGTTTTTTGAGTCATTATTCTCTCTTATTTTAATGAAAATTATTATTTGTAGCTTCCCTCACTTTGAAAGTCACGCCTAGCTACTGGACCTACGTGTGACTGTACAATAGAAAGAGTACTAAAGAGTAGCCGTAGTTCTTTGAGTCATTATTCTCTTTTATTTTTAAGAAAAATCGTTATTTGGAACTTCCCTCTCTTTTAAAGTCACGCCTTGCTACTGGACCTACGTGTGACTGTACAATAGAAAGAGTACTAAAGAGTAGCCGTAGTTCTTTGAGTCATTATTCTCTTTTATTTTTAAGAAAAATCGTTATTTGGAACTTCCCTCTCTTTTAAAGTCACGCCTTGCTACTGAACCTACGTGTGACTGTACAATAGAAAGAGTACTAAAGAGTAGCCGTAGTTCTTTGAGTCATTATTCTCTCTTATTTTAATGAAAGTTTTTATTTGGAGCTACCCTCACTTTGACAGTCTCTCCTCGTCACGGGACTGTAGCCCGCCCACATGTCTTACCATCCAGAAGAGCAGGATGGTGGCTGCAGGAAAGGCGGCACTGATGAATGCCGTCGTCCTCCAGGTAAACAAGCTGCCCATAGTGAAGTCGAGGAACATACCAAACTGGTAGTAGAGCGCTGGAATGGCAAACATACGTTCGCTGTAGCGTCAGAGAAATATGGCAAACAGACATAGTGACCCTTGACACGCACCTGCACAGGAAGCCAGTATACCACGTAACTCTGGTTGACAAACCTCGCCGAAGTAACTGTTGATGGGCGACTCCGTTAAGCCTATGGTGATCCCTATGAGGACGCTGGAGAAGAACAACATGTGGACAGAAGTGGCCGTCCCGATCAGGATACAGCTGATCAGGTAAGGGATGTTGATCAGCATCAGGGACTTCTTCCTGCCAAACGTGTCCACGATAATCCCTGACACGATGCTGCCCAGCGGCTGACACATGAACTGCAGGCTTCCTGAAACAACAACAAGACTTGTACTTTTGTAGTGGGGGTGCTGCCATCTGATGGAACGTTCACTTACCAAACCACGAGACTTGGGAGTCGTCCATGGAGAGTTCCCCTTCAGAATGATGCAGATCAGGAATGACGATCGTGCTGAACGACATGGTGAGAGTGAGGTTCAGTACGACTAGGTTGGCAGCACTCATCGCCAGTACCTGCAACATTACAACACATTACCATCAACACCATGTTCAGCAAGTCCCGACTTCAAACCTCAGTACCGAACAATATCATTGAGTTTATACGTCATTGACGTAAATACTGCATTGGATTATCTATACACGACACAACGTACACCTTAAGCCTTTTAGTAAACAAAAGAGAATAAGCGGTAAGCTGCCATCTATTGATAAATAATGAAAACAACTGCACCCTAATGCCATCTTTTGGCTTCCGTAGCCAAATTAAGGCCCAGTATTTATTATTTAACAAACACTGAAGCAAACAATGTGTGTGATGTATTAGTTCAGCATACAGAAGGTCAGCAATATATTTTATCTGCCTCTGTAGAAGGTTTCCCGTGAGACTACTCCAGGAAGTCTCATCTCGCCACTTTGTGGAAGAGGAAATAAGGAGCCGAGCTACTAAATACTAGTTCATCAGAGCTCCCTGGTTAGATCTCTTTACACCATGAACGTCACCTGAAGCAACAGCGCCTTCCTCGCATGACTTGCGGGAACTAACGGTAACCCCATGGCTCTTACAACAGCCTAAACTCAGTTCCACTCGTCCAAGAGTTTGCCTGGATATCAAAATTACAACTTCCTTTCTCAGTTAATTAAGTAATCCATCCGCGGTACACGAGGGCCGTTACACCCGAGTCTGCAGTTGTTGAGAGCAATATGCTACCTTCCTCACCCGCCACCCTGCTACATCCACATCCCGCCCCTACCCAAAGTACTTCATTCTTTTCTAAACTAAACAAACTCATTTTGTCTTTCTCAAACCAATTGACTGAACGGTTCTTCATTAACTTCATGTTCACAGAATATCAAACTTGTGTGAAACTGCCATACAGATTTATAAACTTTGGGACTCGCGCATGCGCAGAGGTACCTTTGTTCGCCTTGTAACATTTGATAGCTGATCTTGGTCCGAGGCTTTTTATCATCTATGAATATCTGAAAGTTAAATCGTCTTTGGTGCGGACCAAGCTGACATCTATGAATATCTGAAAGTTAGATCGTCTTTGGTGCGGACCAAGGTGACATCTATGAATATCTGTAAAATAGATCGTCTTTGGTGCGGACCAAGCTGACATCTATGAATATCGGAAAGTTAGATCGTCTTTGGTGCGGACCAAGCTGACATCTATGAATATCTGAAAGTTAGATCGTCTTTGGTGCGGACCAAGGTGACATCTATGAATATCGGAAAGTTAGATCGTCTTTGGTGCGGACCAAGCTGACATCTATGAATATCTGTAAAATAGATCGTCTTTGGTGCGGACCAAGCTGACATCTATGAATATCGGAAAGTTAGATCGTCTTTGGTGCGGACCAAGCTGACATCTATGAATATCGGAAAGTTAGATCGTCTTTGATGTGGACCAAGGTGACATCTATGAATATCGGAAAGTTAGATCGTCTTTGATGCGGACCAAGGTGACATCTATGAATATCGGAAAGTTAGATCGTCTTTGGTGCGGACCAAGGTGACATCTATGAATATCTGTAAAATAGATCGTCTTTGGTGCGGACCAGGGTGACATCTATGAATATCGGAAAGTTAGATCGTCTTTGGTGCGGACCAGGGTGACATCTATGAATATCGGAAAGTTAGATCGTCTTTGGTGCGGACCAAGGTGACATCTATGAATATCGGAAAGTTAGATCGTCTTTGGTGCGGACCAAGCTGACATCTATGAATATCGGAAAGTTTGAACGTTTTTAGTACGGACCAAGGTGATATCTATAAATATCGGAAAGTTTGAACGTCTTTAGTATGGACCAAGCTGATATCTATAAATATCGGAAAGTTTGAACGTCTTTAGTGTGGACCAAGGTGATATCTATAAATATCGGAAAGTTAGAACGTCTTTAGTACGGACCAAGCTGATATCTATAAATATCGGAAAGTTAGAACGTCTTTAGTACGGACCAAGCTGATATCTATAAATATCGGAAAGTTTGAACGTCTTTAGTACGGACCAAGGTGATATCTATAAATATCGGAAAGTTTGAACGTGTTTAGTACGGACCAAGCTGATATCTATAAATATCGGAAAGTTTGAACGTCTTTAGTATGGACCAAGCTGATATCTATAAATATCGGAAAGTTTGAACGTCTTTAGTGTGGACCAAGGTGATATCTATAAATATCGGAAAGTTTGAACGTCTTTAGTATGGACCAAGGTGATATCTATAAATATCGGAAAGTTTGAACGTCTTTAGTACGGACCAAGGTGATATCTATAAATATCGGAAAGTTTGAACGTCTTTAGTATGGACCAAGCTGATATCTATAAATATCGGAAAGTTTGAACGTCTTTAGTATGGACCAAGCTGATATCTATAAATATCGGAAAGTTTGAACGTCTTTAGTACGGACCAAGGTGATATCTATAAATATCGGAAAGTTTGAACGTCTTTAGTATGGACCAAGCTGATATCTATAAATATCGGAAAGTTTGAACGTCTTTAGTGTGGACCAAGGTGATATCTATAAATATCGGAAAGTTTGAACGTCTTTAGTGTGGACCAAGGTGATATCTATAAATATCGGAAAGTTTGAACGTCTTTAGTATGGACCAAGGTGATATCTATAAATATCGGAAAGTTTGAACGTCTTTAGTGTGGACCAAGGTGATATCTATAAATATCGGAAAGTTTGAACGTCTTTAGTATGGACCAAGGTGATATCTATAAATATCGGAAAGTTTGAACGTGTTTAGTACGGACCAAGCTGATATCTATAAATATCGGAAAGTTTGAACGTCTTTAGTACGGACCAAGCTGATATCTATAAATATCGGAAAGTTTGAACGTCTTTAGTATGGACCAAGGTGATATCTATAAATATCGGAAAGTTTGAACGTGTTTAGTACGGACCAAGCTGATATCTATAAATATCGGAAAGTTTGAACGTCTTTAGTACGGACCAAGGTGATATCTATAAATATCGGAAAGTTTGAACGTCTTTAGTATGGACCAAGCTGATATCTATAAATATCGGAAAGTTTGAACGTCTTTAGTGTGGACCAAGGTGATATCTATAAATATCGGAAAGTTTGAACGTCTTTAGTGTGGACCAAGGTGATATCTATAAATATCGGAAAGTTTGAACGTCTTTAGTATGGACCAAGCTGATATCTATAAATATCGGAAAGTTTGAACGTCTTTAGTGTGGACCAAGGTGATATCTATAAATATCGGAAAGTTTGAACGTCTTTAGTGTGGACCAAGGTGATATCTATAAATATCGGAAAGTTTGAACGTCTTTAGTATGGACCAAGCTGATATCTATAAATATCGGAAAGTTTGAACGTCTTTAGTGTGGACCAAGCTGATATCTATAAATATCGGAAAGTTTGAACGTGTTTAGTACGGACCAAGCTGATATCTATAAATATCGGAAAGTTTGAACGTCTTTAGTGTGGACCAAGGTGATATCTATAAATATCGGAAAGTTTGAACGTCTTTAGTGTGGACCAAGGTGATATCTATAAATATCGGAAAGTTTGAACGTCTTTAGTATGGACCAAGCTGATATCTATAAATATCGGAAAGTTTGAACGTCTTTAGTATGGACCAAGCTGATATCTATAAATATCGGAAAGTTTGAACGTCTTTAGTGTGGACCAAGCTGATATCTATAAATATCGGAAAGTTTGAACGTCTTTAGTATGGACCAAGGTGATATCTATGAATATCGGAAAGTTTGAACGTCTTTAGTACGGACCAAGCTGATATCTATAAATATCGGAAAGTTTGAACGTCTTTAGTATGGACCAAGGTGATATCTATGAATATCGGAAAGTTTGAACGTCTTTAGTGTGGACCAAGCTGATATCTATAAATATCGGAAAGTTTGAACGTCTTTAGTATGGACCAAGGTGATATCTATGAATATCGGAAAGTTTGAACGTCTTTAGTGTGGACCAAGCTGATATCTATAAATATCGGAAAGTTTGAACGTCTTTAGTATGGACCAAGCTGATATCTATAAATATCGGAAAGTTTGAACGTCTTTAGTACGGACCAAGCTGATATCTATAAATATCGGAAAGTTTGAACGTCTTTAGTATGGACCAAGGTGATATCTATAAATATCGGAAAGTTTGAACGTCTTTAGTGTGGACCAAGGTGATATCTATAAATATCGGAAAGTTTGAACGTCTTTAGTATGGACCAAGGTGATATCTATAAATATCGGAAAGTTTGAACGTCTTTAGTACGGACCAAGGTGATATCTATAAATATCGGAAAGTTTGAACGTCTTTAGTATGGACCAAGGTGATATCTATAAATATCGGAAAGTTTGAACGTCTTTAGTATGGACCAAGCTGATATCTATAAATATCGGAAAGTTTGAACGTCTTTAGTACGGACCAAGGTGATATCTATAAATATCGGAAAGTTTGAACGTCTTTAGTATGGACCAAGCTGATATCTATAAATATCGGAAAGTTTGAACGTCTTTAGTGTGGACCAAGGTGATATCTATAAATATCGGAAAGTTTGAACGTCTTTAGTATGGACCAAGGTGATATCTATAAATATCGGAAAGTTTGAACGTGTTTAGTACGGACCAAGCTGATATCTATAAATATCGGAAAGTTTGAACGTCTTTAGTACGGACCAAGCTGATATCTATAAATATCGGAAAGTTTGAACGTCTTTAGTACGGACCAAGCTGATATCTATAAATATCGGAAAGTTTGAACGTCTTTAGTATGGACCAAGCTGATATCTATAAATATCGGAAAGTTTGAACGTCTTTAGTATGGACCAAGCTGATATCTATAAATATCGGAAAGTTAGATCGTCTTTAGTATGGACCAAGCTGATATCTATAAATATCGGAAAGTTTGAACGTCTTTAGTACGCACCAAGCTGATATCTATAAATATCGGAAAGTTAGATCGTCTTTAGTATGGACCAAGCTGATATCTATAAATATCGGAAAGTTAGATCGTCTTTAGTACGGACCAAGCTGATATCTATAAATATCGGAAAGTTTGAACGTCTTTAGTGTGGACCAAGCTGATATCTATAAATATCGGAAAGTTTGAACGTCTTTAGTGTGGACCAAGCTGATATCTATAAATATCGGAAAGTTTGAACGTCTTTAGTATGGACCAAGCTGATATCTATAAATATCGGAAAGTTTGAACGTCTTTAGTACGGACCAAGGTGATATCTATAAATATCGGAAAGTTTGAACGTCTTTAGTACGGACCAAGCTGATATCTATAAATATCGGAAAGTTAGAACGTCTTTAGTACGGACCAAGGTGATATCTATAAATATCGGAAAGTTTGAACGTCTTTAGTACGGACCAAGCTGATATCTATAAATATCGGAAAGTTTGAACGTCTTTAGTACGGACCAAGCTGATATCTATAAATATCGGAAAGTTAGAACGTCTTTAGTACGGACCAAGGTGATATCTATAAATATCGGAAAGTTTGAACGTCTTTAGTATGGACCAAGCTGATATCTATAAATATCGGAAAGTTTGAACGTCTTTAGTATGGACCAAGCTGATATCTATAAATATCGGAAAGTTTGAACGTCTTTAGTATGGACCAAGCTGATATCTATAAATATCGGAAAGTTTGAACGTCTTTAGTATGGACCAAGCTGATATCTATAAATATCGGAAAGTTTGAACGTCTTTAGTACGGACCAAGCTGATATCTATAAATATCGGAAAGTTTGAACGTCTTTAGTACGGACCAAGCTGATATCTATAAATATCGGAAAGTTTGAACGTCTTTAGTATGGACCAAGCTGATATCTATAAATATCGGAAAGTTTGAACGTCTTTAGTACGGACCAAGCTGATATCTATAAATATCGGAAAGTTTGAACGTCTTTAGTATGGACCAAGCTGATATCTATAAATATCGGAAAGTTTGAACGTCTTTAGTACGGACCAAGCTGATATCTATAAATATCGGAAAGTTTGAACGTCTTTAGTACGGACCAAGCTGATATCTATAAATATCGGAAAGTTTGAACGTCTTTAGTATGGACCAAGCTGATATCTATAAATATCGGAAAGTTTGAACGTCTTTAGTGTGGACCAAGCTGATATCTATAAATATCGGAAAGTTTGAACGTCTTTAGTATGGACCAAGCTGATATCTATAAATATCGGAAAGTTTGAACGTCTTTAGTATGGACCAAGCTGATATCTATAAATATCGGAAAGTTTGAACGTCTTTAGTACGGACCAAGCTGATATCTATAAATATCGGAAAGTTTGAACGTCTTTAGTATGGACCAAGCTGATATCTATAAATATCGGAAAGTTTGAACGTCTTTAGTATGGACCAAGCTGATATCTATAAATATCGGAAAGTTTGAACGTCTTTAGTACGGACCAAGCTGATATCTATAAATATCGGAAAGTTTGAACGTCTTTAGTATGGACCAAGCTGATATCTATAAATATCGGAAAGTTTGAACGTCTTTAGTATGGACCAAGCTGATATCTATAAATATCGGAAAGTTTGAACGTCTTTAGTACGGACCAAGGTGATATCTATAAATATCGGAAAGTTTGAACGTCTTTAGTACGGACCAAGGTGATATCTATAAATATCGGAAAGTTTGAACGTCTTTAG
This sequence comes from Mantis religiosa, assembly GCA_030765055.1. Classification (NCBI taxonomy): domain Eukaryota; kingdom Metazoa; phylum Arthropoda; class Insecta; order Mantodea; family Mantidae; genus Mantis; species Mantis religiosa. The sequence goes on along the minus strand of CM060951.1, from coordinate 232,894,627 downwards.
TATGGACCAAGCTGATATCTATAAATATCGGAAAGTTTGAACGTCTTTAGTATGGACCAAGCTGATATCTATAAATATCGGAAAGTTTGAACGTCTTTAGTATGGACCAAGCTGATATCTATAAATATCGGAAAGTTTGAACGTCTTTAGTACGGACCAAGGTGATATCTATAAATATCGGAAAGTTTGAACGTCTTTAGTATGGACCAAGCTGATATCTATAAATATCGGAAAGTTTGAACGTCTTTAGTACGGACCAAGCTGATATCTATAAATATCGGAAAGTTTGAACGTCTTTAGTATGGACCAAGCTGATATCTATAAATATCGGAAAGTTTGAACGTCTTTAGTACGGACCAAGGTGATATCTATAAATATCGGAAAGTTTGAACGTCTTTAGTACAGACCAAGCTGATATCTATAAATATCGGAAAGTTTGAACGTCTTTAGTACGGACCAAGGTGATATCTATAAATATCGGAAAGTTTGAACGTCTTTAGTATGGACCAAGGTGATATCTATAAATATCGGAAAGTTTGAACGTCTTTAGTACGGACCAAGGTGATATCTATAAATATCGGAAAGTTTGAACGTCTTTAGTATGGACCAAGCTGATATCTATAAATATCGGAAAGTTTGAACGTCTTTAGTACGGACCAAGCTGATATCTATAAATATCGGAAAGTTTGAACGTCTTTAGTATGGACCAAGCTGATATCTATAAATATCGGAAAGTTTGAACGTCTTTAGTACGGACCAAGGTGATATCTATAAATATCGGAAAGTTTGAACGTCTTTAGTATGGACCAAGCTGATATCTATAAATATCGGAAAGTTTGAACGTCTTTAGTACGGACCAAGGTGATATCTATAAATATCGGAAAGTTTGAACGTCTTTAGTATGGACCAAGCTGATATCTATAAATATCGGAAAGTTTGAACGTCTTTAGTACGGACCAAGGTGATATCTATAAATATCGGAAAGTTTGAACGTCTTTAGTATGGACCAAGCTGATATCTATAAATATCGGAAAGTTTGAACGTCTTTAGTATGGACCAAGCTGATATCTATAAATATCGGAAAGTTTGAACGTCTTTAGTATGGACCAAGCTGATATCTATAAATATCGGAAAGTTTGAACGTCTTTAGTACGGACCAAGGTGATATCTATAAATATCGGAAAGTTTGAACGTCTTTAGTATGGACCAAGCTGATATCTATAAATATCGGAAAGTTTGAACGTCTTTAGTACGGACCAAGCTGATATCTATAAATATCGGAAAGTTTGAACGTCTTTAGTACGGACCAAGGTGATATCTATAAATATCGGAAAGTTTGAACGTCTTTAGTATGGACCAAGCTGATATCTATAAATATCGGAAAGTTTGAACGTCTTTAGTATGGACCAAGCTGATATCTATAAATATCGGAAAGTTTGAACGTCTTTAGTATGGACCAAGGTGATATCTATAAATATCGGAAAGTTTGAACGTCTTTAGTACGGACCAAGGTGATATCTATAAATATCGGAAAGTTTGAACGTCTTTAGTATGGACCAAGCTGATATCTATAAATATCGGAAAGTTTGAACGTCTTTAGTACGGACCAAGCTGATATCTATAAATATCGGAAAGTTTGAACGTCTTTAGTATGGACCAAGCTGATATCTATAAATATCGGAAAGTTTGAACGTCTTTAGTATGGACCAAGCTGATATCTATAAATATCGGAAAGTTTGAACGTCTTTAGTACGGACCAAGGTGATATCTATAAATATCGGAAAGTTTGAACGTCTTTAGTATGGACCAAGCTGATATCTATAAATATCGGAAAGTTTGAACGTCTTTAGTATGGACCAAGCTGATATCTATAAATATCGGAAAGTTTGAACGTCTTTAGTACGGACCAAGCTGATATCTATAAATATCGGAAAGTTTGAACGTCTTTAGTACGGACCAAGGTGATATCTATAAATATCGGAAAGTTTGAACGTCTTTAGTATGGACCAAGGTGATATCTATAAATATCGGAAAGTTTGAACGTCTTTAGTACGGACCAAGCTGATATCTATAAATATCGGAAAGTTTGAACGTCTTTAGTATGGACCAAGCTGATATCTATAAATATCGGAAAGTTTAAACGTCTTTAGTATGGACCAAGCTGATATCTATAAATATCGGAAAGTTTGAACGTCTTTAGTACGGACCAAGGTGATATCTATAAATATCGGAAAGTTTGAACGTCTTTAGTATGGACCAAGCTGATATCTATAAATATCGGAAAGTTTGAACGTCTTTAGTATGGACCAAGCTGATATCTATAAATATCGGAAAGTTTGAACGTCTTTAGTACGGACCAAGCTGATATCTATAAATATCGGAAAGTTTGAACGTCTTTAGTACGGACCAAGCTGATATCTATAAATATCGGAAAGTTTGAACGTCTTTAGTATGGACCAAGGTGATATCTATAAATATCGGAAAGTTTGAACGTCTTTAGTACGGACCAAGCTGATATCTATAAATATCGGAAAGTTTGAACGTCTTTAGTACGGACCAAGGTGATATCTATAAATATCGGAAAGTTAGAACGTCTTTAGTACGGACCAAGCTGATATCTATAAATATCGGAAAGTTTGAACGTCTTTAGTGTGGACCAAGCTGATATCTATAAATATCGGAAAGTTTGAACGTCTTTAGTATGGACCAAGGTGATATCTATAAATATCGGAAAGTTTGAACGTCTTTAGTACAGACCAAGCTGATATCTATAAATATCGGAAAGTTTGAACGTCTTTAGTGTGGACCAAGCTGATATCTATAAATATCGGAAAGTTTGAACGTCTTTAGTATGGACCAAGGTGATATCTATAAATATCGGAAAGTTAGAACGTCTTTAGTACGGACCAAGCTGATATCTATAAATATCGGAAAGTTTGAACGTCTTTAGTGTGGACCAAGGTGATATCTATAAATATCGGAAAGTTTGAACGTCTTTAGTATGGACCAAGGTGATATCTATAAATATCGGAAAGTTTGAACGTCTTTAGTACGGACCAAGCTGATATCTATAAATATCGGAAAGTTTGAACGTCTTTAGTACGGACCAAGCTGATATCTATAAATATCGGAAAGTTAGAACGTCTTTAGTACGGACCAAGCTGATATCTATAAATATCGGAAAGTTTGAACGTCTTTAGTGTGGACCAAGCTGATATCTATAAATATCGGAAAGTTTGAACGTCTTTAGTATGGACCAAGGTGATATCTATAAATATCGGAAAGTTTGAACGTCTTTAGTATGGACCAAGCTGATATCTATAAATATCGGAAAGTTAGAACGTCTTTAGTATGGACCAAGCTGATATCTATAAATATCGGAAAGTTTGAACGTCTTTAGTATGGACCAAGGTGATATCTATAAATATCGGAAAGTTAGAACGTCTTTAGTATGGACCAAGCTGATATCTATAAATATCGGAAAGTTTGAACGTCTTTAGTACGGACCAAGCTGATATCTATAAATATCGGAAAGTTTGAACGTCTTTAGTATGGACCAAGCTGATATCTATAAATATCGGAAAGTTTGAACGTCTTTAGTACGGACCAAGCTGATATCTATAAATATCGGAAAGTTTGAACGTCTTTAGTACGGACCAAGCTGATATCTATAAATATCGGAAAGTTAGAACGTCTTTAGTATGGACCAAGCTGATATCTATAAATATCGGAAAGTTTGAACGTCTTTAGTACGGACCAAGCTGATATCTATAAATATCGGAAAGTTAGAACGTCTTTAGTATGGACCAAGGTGATATCTATAAATATCGGAAAGTTTGAACGTCTTTAGTATGGACCAAGGTGATATCTATAAATATCGGAAAGTTAGAACGTCTTTAGTATGGACCAAGCTGATATCTATAAATATCGGAAAGTTTGAACGTCTTTAGTACGGACCAAGCTGATATCTATAAATATCGGAAAGTTTGAACGTCTTTAGTATGGACCAAGCTGATATCTATAAATATCGGAAAGTTTGAACGTCTTTAGTACGGACCAAGCTGATATCTATAAATATCGGAAAGTTTGAACGTCTTTAGTACGGACCAAGCTGATATCTATAAATATCGGAAAGTTTGAACGTCTTTAGTATGGACCAAGCTGATATCTATAAATATCGGAGAGTTTGAACGTCTTTAGTACGGACCAAGCTGATATCTATAAATATCGGAAAGTTTGAACGTCTTTAGTACAGACCAAGCTGATATCTATAAATATCGGAAAGTTTGAACGTCTTTAGTGTGGACCAAGGTGATATCTATAAATATCGGAAAGTTTGAACGTCTTTAGTACAGACCAAGCTGATATCTATAAATATCGGAAAGTTTGAACGTCTTTAGTACGGACCAAGCTGATATCTATAAATATCGGAAAGTTTGAACGTCTTTAGTACAGACCAAGCTGATATCTATAAATATCGGAAAGTTTGAACGTCTTTAGTACAGACCAAGCTGATATCTATAAATATCGGAAAGTTTGAACGTCTTTAGTACGGACCAAGCTGATATCTATAAATATCGGAAAGTTTGAACGTCTTTAGTACGGACCAAGCTGATATCTATAAATATCGGAAAGTTTGAACGTCTTTAGTATGGACCAAGCTGATATCTATAAATATCGGAGAGTTTGAACGTCTTTAGTACGGACCAAGCTGATATCTATAAATATCGGAAAGTTTGAACGTCTTTAGTATGGACCAAGCTGATATCTATAAATATCGGAGAGTTTGAACGTCTTTAGTACGGACCAAGCTGATATCTATAAATATCGGAAAGTTTGAACGTCTTTAGTACGGACCAAGCTGATATCTATAAATATCGGAAAGTTTGAACGTCTTTAGTATGGACCAAGCTGATATCTATAAATATCGGAAAGTTTGAACGTCTTTAGTACGGACCAAGCTGATATCTATAAATATCGGAAAGTTTGAACGTCTTTAGTACGGACCAAGCTGATATCTATAAATATCGGAAAGTTTGAACGTCTTTAGTACGGACCAAGCTGATATCTATAAATATCGGAAAGTTTGAACGTCTTTAGTACGGACCAAGCTGATATCTATAAATATCGGAAAGTTTGAACGTCTTTAGTACGGACCAAGCTGATATCTATAAATATCGGAAAGTTTGAACGTCTTTAGTACGGACCAAGCTGATATCTATAAATATCGGAAAGTTTGAACGTCTTTAGTATGGACCAAGCTGATATCTATAAATATCGGAAAGTTTGAACGTCTTTAGTACGGACCAAGCTGATATCTATAAATATCGGAGAGTTTGAACGTCTTTAGTACGGACCAAGCTGATATCTATAAATATCGGAAAGTTTGAACGTCTTTAGTACGGACCAAGGTGATATCTATAAATATCGGAAAGTTTGAACGTCTTTAGTATGGACCAAGCTGATATCTATAAATATCGGAAAGTTTGAACGTCTTTAGTACGGACCAAGCTGATATCTATAAATATCGGAGAGTTTGAACGTCTTTAGTATGGACCAAGGTGATATCTATAAATATCGGAAAGTTTGAACGTCTTTAGTACGGACCAAGCTGATATCTATAAATATCGGAGAGTTTGAACGTCTTTAGTACGGACCAAGGTGATATCTATAAATATCGGAAAGTTTGAACGTCTTTAGTATGGACCAAGCTGATATCTATAAATATCGGAAAGTTTGAACGTCTTTAGTACGGACCAAGCTGATATCTATAAATATCGGAGAGTTTGAACGTCTTTAGTATGGACCAAGGTGATATCTATAAATATCGGAAAGTTTGAACGTCTTTAGTACGGACCAAGCTGATATCTATAAATATCGGAAAGTTTGAACGTCTTTAGTACGGACCAAGCTGATATCTATAAATATCGGAAAGTTTGAACGTCTTTAGTATGGACCAAGCTGATATCTATAAATATCGGAAAGTTTGAACGTCTTTAGTATGGACCAAGCTGATATCTATAAATATCGGAAAGTTAGAACGTCTTTAGTACGGACCAAGCTGATATCTATAAATATCGGAAAGTTTGAACGTCTTTAGTATGGACCAAGCTGATATCTATAAATATCGGAAAGTTTGAACGTCTTTAGTGTGGACCAAGGTGATATCTATAAATATCGGAAAGTTTGAACGTCTTTAGTACGGACCAAGGTGATATCTATAAATATCGGAAAGTTTGAACGTCTTTAGTGTGGACCAAGGTGATATCTATAAATATCGGAAAGTTTGAACGTCTTTAGTACGGACCAAGCTGATATCTATAAATATCGGAAAGTTAGAACGTCTTTAGTGTGGACCAAGGTGATATCTATAAATATCGGAAAGTTTGAACGTCTTTAGTACGGACCAAGCTGATATCTATAAATATCGGAAAGTTTGAACGTCTTTAGTATGGACCAAGGTGATATCTATAAATATCGGAAAGTTTGAACGTCTTTAGTACGGACCAAGCTGATATCTATAAATATCGGAAAGTTTGAACGTCTTTAGTACGGACCAAGGTGATATCTATAAATATCGGAAAGTTTGAACGTCTTTAGTGTGGACCAAGGTGATATCTATAAATATCGGAAAGTTTGAACGTCTTTAGTACGGACCAAGCTGATATCTATAAATATCGGAAAGTTAGAACGTCTTTAGTGTGGACCAAGGTGATATCTATAAATATCGGAAAGTTTGAACGTCTTTAGTACGGACCAAGGTGATATCTATAAATATCGGAAAGTTTGAACGTCTTTAGTATGGACCAAGGTGATATCTATAAATATCGGAAAGTTTGAACGTCTTTAGTACGGACCAAGGTGATATCTATAAATATCGGAAAGTTTGAACGTCTTTAGTATGGACCAAGCTGATATCTATAAATATCGGAAAGTTTGAACGTCTTTAGTACGGACCAAGCTGATATCTATAAATATCGGAAAGTTTGAACGTCTTTAGTACGGACCAAGCTGATATCTATAAATATCGGAAAGTTTGAACGTCTTTAGTACGGACCAAGCTGATATCTATAAATATCGGAAAGTTAGAACGTCTTTAGTGTGGACCAAGGTGATATCTATAAATATCGGAAAGTTTGAACGTCTTTAGTATGGACCAAGGTGATATCTATAAATATCGGAAAGTTTGAACGTCTTTAGTACGGACCAAGGTGATATCTATAAATATCGGAAAGTTTGAACGTCTTTAGTACGGACCAAGCTGATATCTATAAATATCGGAAAGTTTGAACGTCTTTAGTATGGACCAAGCTGATATCTATAAATATCGGAAAGTTTGAACGTCTTTAGTATGGACCAAGCTGATATCTATAAATATCGGAAAGTTTGAACGTCTTTAGTACGGACCAAGCTGATATCTATAAATATCGGAAAGTTTGAACGTCTTTAGTATGGACCAAGCTGATATCTATAAATATCGGAAAGTTTGAACGTCTTTAGTATGGACCAAGGTGATATCTATAAATATCGGAAAGTTTGAACGTCTTTAGTACGGACCAAGGTGATATCTATAAATATCGGAAAGTTTGAACGTCTTTAGTATGGACCAAGCTGATATCTATAAATATCGGAAAGTTTGAACGTCTTTAGTATGGACCAAGCTGATATCTATAAATATCGGAAAGTTTGAACGTCTTTAGTACGGACCAAGCTGATATCTATAAATATCGGAAAGTTTGAACGTCTTTAGTACGGACCAAGCTGATATCTATAAATATCGGAAAGTTAGAACGTCTTTAGTGTGGACCAAGGTGATATCTATAAATATCGGAAAGTTTGAACGTCTTTAGTACGGACCAAGCTGATATCTATAAATATCGGAAAGTTAGAACGTCTTTAGTGTGGACCAAGCTGATATCTATAAATATCGGAAAGTTAGAACGTCTTTAGTGTGGACCAAGGTGATATCTATAAATATCGGAAAGTTTGAACGTCTTTAGTACGGACCAAGCTGATATCTATAAATATCGGAAAGTTTGAACGTCTTTAGTATGGACCAAGCTGATATCTATAAATATCGGAAAGTTTGAACGTCTTTAGTACGGACCAAGCTGATATCTATAAATATCGGAAAGTTAGAACGTCTTTAGTGTGGACCAAGGTGATATCTATAAATATCGGAAAGTTTGAACGTCTTTAGTACGGACCAAGGTGATATCTATAAATATCGGAAAGTTTGAACGTCTTTAGTATGGACCAAGGTGATATCTATAAATATCGGAAAGTTTGAACGTCTTTAGTACGGACCAAGGTGATATCTATAAATATCGGAAAGTTTGAACGTCTTTAGTATGGACCAAGCTGATATCTATAAATATCGGAAAGTTTGAACGTCTTTAGTACGGACCAAGCTGATATCTATAAATATCGGAAAGTTTGAACGTCTTTAGTATGGACCAAGCTGATATCTATAAATATCGGAAAGTTTGAACGTCTTTAGTATGGACCAAGCTGATATCTATAAATATCGGAAAGTTTGAACGTCTTTAGTATGGACCAAGCTGATATCTATAAATATCGGAAAGTTTGAACGTCTTTAGTATGGACCAAGCTGATATCTATAAATATCGGAAAGTTTGAACGTCTTTAGTACGGACCAAGCTAATATCTATAAATATCGGAAAGTTTGAACGTCTTTAGTACGGACCAAGCTGATATCTATAAATATCGGAAAGTTTGAACGTCTTTAGTATGGACCAAGGTGATATCTATAAATATCGGAAAGTTTGAACGTCTTTAGTATGGACCAAGGTGATATCTATAAATATCGGAAAGTTTGAACGTCTTTAGTACGGACCAAGCTGATATCTATAAATATCGGAAAGTTTGAACGTCTTTAGTACGGACCAAGCTGATATCTATAAATATCGGAAAGTTTGAACGTCTTTAGTATGGACCAAGGTGATATCTATAAATATCGGAAAGTTTGAACGTCTTTAGTATGGACCAAGCTGATATCTATAAATATCGGAAAGTTTGAACGTCTTTAGTACGGACCAAGGTGATATCTATAAATATCGGAAAGTTTGAACGTCTTTAGTACGGACCAAGGTGATATCTATAAATATCGGAAAGTTTGAACGTCTTTAGTATGGACCAAGGTGATATCTATAAATATCGGAAAGTTTGAACGTCTTTAGTACGGACCAAGCTGATATCTATAAATATCGGAAAGTTTGAACGTCTTTAGTATGGACCAAGGTGATATCTATAAATATCGGAAAGTTTGTACGTCTTTAGTACGGACCAAGGTGATATCTATAAATATCGGAAAGTTTGAACGTCTTTAGTACGGACCAAGGTGATATCTATAAATATCGGAAAGTTTGTACGTCTTTAGTACGGACCAAGGTGATATCTATAAATATCGGAAAGTTTGAACGTCTTTAGTACGGACCAAGGTGATATCTATAAATATCGGAAAGTTTGTACGTCTTTAGTACGGACCAAGGTGATATCTATAAATATCGGAAAGTTTGAACGTCTTTAGTACGGACCAAGGTGATATCTATAAATATCGGAAAGTTTGAACGTCTTTAGTGCGGACCAAGCTGATATCTATAAATATCGGAAAGTTTGAACGTCTTTAGTACGGACCAAGCTGATATCTATAAATATCGGAAAGTTTGAACGTCTTTAGTACGGACCAAGCTGATATCTATAAATATCGGAAAGTTTGAACGTCTTTAGTATGGACCAAGGTGATATCTATAAATATCGGAAAGTTTGAACGTCTTTAGTACGGACCAAGCTGATATCTATAAATATCGGAAAGTTTGAACGTCTTTAGTACGGACCAAGCTGATATCTATAAATATCGGAAAGTTTGAACGTCTTTAGTATGGACCAAGCTGATATCTATAAATATCGGAAAGTTTGAACGTCTTTAGTATGGACCAAGCTGATATCTATAAATATCGGAAAGTTTGAACGTCTTTAGTGTGGACCAAGCTGATATCTATAAATATCGGAAAGTTTGAACGTCTTTAGTACGGACCAAGGTGATATCTATAAATATCGGAAAGTTAGAACGTCTTTAGTGTGGACCAAGGTGATATCTATAAATATCGGAAAGTTTGAACGTCTTTAGTACGGACCAAGCTGATATCTATAAATATCGGAAAGTTTGAACGTCTTTAGTACGGACCAAGGTGATATCTATAAATATCGGAAAGTTAGAACGTCTTTAGTGTGGACCAAGGTGATATCTATAAATATCGGAAAGTTTGAACGTCTTTAGTACGGACCAAGCTGATATCTATAAATATCGGAAAGTTTGAACGTCTTTAGTACGGACCAAGCTGATATCTATAAATATCGGAAAGTTTGAACGTCTTTAGTACGGACCAAGCTGATATCTATAAATATCGGAAAGTTTGAACGTCTTTAGTATGGACCAAGGTGATATCTATAAATATCGGAAAGTTTGAACGTCTTTAGTATGGACCAAGGTGATATCTATAAATATCGGAAAGTTAGAACGTCTTTAGTACGGACCAAGCTGATATCTATAAATATCGGAAAGTTTGAACGTCTTTAGTACGGACCAAGCTGATATCTATAAATATCGGAAAGTTTGAACGTCTTTAGTATGGACCAAGGTGATATCTATAAATATCGGAAAGTTTGAACGTCTTTAGTATGGACCAAGGTGATATCTATAAATATCGGAAAGTTTGAACGTCTTTAGTACGGACCAAGCTGATATCTATAAATATCGGAAAGTTTGAACGTCTTTAGTACGGACCAAGCTGATATCTATAAATATCGGAAAGTTTGAACGTCTTTAGTGTGGACCAAGGTGATATCTATAAATATCGGAAAGTTTGAACGTCTTTAGTACGGACCAAGGTGATATCTATAAATATCGGAAAGTTTGAACGTCTTTAGTATGGACCAAGGTGATATCTATAAATATCGGAAAGTTAGAACGTCTTTAGTACGGACCAAGGTGATATCTATAAATATCGGAAAGTTTGAACGTCTTTAGTGTGGACCAAGCTGATATCTATAAATATCGGAAAGTTTGAACGTCTTTAGTGTGGACCAAGGTGATATCTATAAATATCGGAAAGTTTGAACGTCTTTAGTATGGACCAAGGTGATATCTATAAATATCGGAAAGTTAGAACGTCTTTAGTACGGACCAAGGTGATATCTATAAATATCGGAAAGTTTGAACGTCTTTAGTATGGACCAAGGTGATATCTATAAATATCGGAAAGTTTGAACGTCTTTAGTATGGACCAAGGTGATATCTATAAATATCGGAAAGTTTGAACGTCTTTAGTGTGGACCAAGGTGATATCTATAAATATCGGAAAGTTTGAACGTCTTTAGTACGGACCAAGCTGATATCTATAAATATCGGAAAGTTTGAACGTCTTTAGTACGGACCAAGGTGATATCTATAAATATCGGAAAGTTTGAACGTCTTTAGTACGGACCAAGCTGATATCTATAAATATCGGAAAGTTTGAACGTCTTTAGTATGGACCAAGCTGATATCTATAAATATCGGAAAGTTTGAACGTCTTTAGTACGGACCAAGCTGATATCTATAAATATCGGAAAGTTTGAACGTCTTTAGTATGGACCAAGCTGATATCTATAAATATCGGAAAGTTTGAACGTCTTTAGTACGGACCAAGCTGATATCTATAAATATCGGAAAGTTTGAACGTCTTTAGTATGGACCAAGCTGATATCTATAAATATCGGAAAGTTTGAACGTCTTTAGTACGGACCAAGCTGATATCTATAAATATCGGAAAGTTTGAACGTCTTTAGTACGGACCAAGGTGATATCTATAAATATCGGAAAGTTAGAACGTCTTTAGTGTGGACCAAGGTGATATCTATAAATATCGGAAAGTTTGAACGTCTTTAGTGTGGACCAAGCTGATATCTATAAATATCGGAAAGTTTGAACGTCTTTAGTACGGACCAAGGTGATATCTATAAATATCGGAAAGTTTGAACGTCTTTAGTACGGACCAAGCTGATATCTATAAATATCGGAAAGTTAGAACGTCTTTAGTGTGGACCAAGGTGATATCTATAAATATCGGAAAGTTTGAACGTCTTTAGTACGGACCAAGCTGATATCTATAAATATCGGAAAGTTTGAACGTCTTTAGTACGGACCAAGGTGATATCTATAAATATCGGAAAGTTTGAACGTCTTTAGTGTGGACCAAGGTGATATCTATAAATATCGGAAAGTTAGAACGTCTTTAGTGTGGACCAAGCTGATATCTATAAATATCGGAAAGTTTGAACGTCTTTAGTACGGACCAAGGTGATATCTATAAATATCGGAAAGTTTGAACGTCTTTAGTGTGGACCAAGGTGATATCTATAAATATCGGAAAGTTTGAACGTCTTTAGTACGGACCAAGGTGATATCTATAAATATCGGAAAGTTTGAACGTCTTTAGTACGGACCAAGGTGATATCTATAAATATCGGAAAGTTAGAACGTCTTTAGTGTGGACCAAGGTGATATCTATAAATATCGGAAAGTTTGAACGTCTTTAGTATGGACCAAGGTGATATCTATAAATATCGGAAAGTTTGAACGTCTTTAGTGTGGACCAAGGTGATATCTATAAATATCGGAAAGTTTGAACGTCTTTAGTGCGGACCAAGCTGATATCTATAAATATCGGAAAGTTTGAACGTCTTTAGTATGGACCAAGCTGATATCTATAAATATCGGAAAGTTTGAACGTCTTTAGTACGGACCAAGGTGATATCTATAAATATCGGAAAGTTTGAACGTCTTTAGTATGGACCAAGGTGATATCTATAAATATCGGAAAGTTTGAACGTCTTTAGTATGGACCAAGCTGATATCTATAAATATCGGAAAGTTTGAACGTCTTTAGTATGGACCAAGCTGATATCTATAAATATCGGAAAGTTTGAACGTCTTTAGTACGGACCAAGCTGATATCTATAAATATCGGAAAGTTTGAACGTCTTTAGTACGGACCAAGCTGATATCTATAAATATCGGAAAGTTTGAACGTCTTTAGTACGGACCAAGCTGATATCTATAAATATCGGAAAGTTTGAACGTCTTTAGTATGGACCAAGCTGATATCTATAAATATCGGAAAGTTTGAACGTCTTTAGTACGGACCAAGCTGATATCTATAAATATCGGAAAGTTTGAACGTCTTTAGTATGGACCAAGCTGATATCTATAAATATCGGAAAGTTTGAACGTCTTTAGTACGGACCAAGCTGATATCTATAAATATCGGAAAGTTAGATCGTCTTTAGTACGGACCAAGGTGATATCTATAAATATCGGAAAGTTTGAACGTCTTTAGTATGGACCAAGGTGATATCTATAAATATCGGAAAGTTTGAACGTCTTTAGTATGGACCAAGCTGATATCTATAAATATCGGAAAGTTTGAACGTCTTTAGTACGGACCAAGCTGATATCTATAAATATCGGAAAGTTTGAACGTCTTTAGTATGGACCAAGGTGATATCTATAAATATCGGAAAGTTTGAACGTCTTTAGTACGGACCAAGGTGATATCTATAAATATCGGAAAGTTTGAACGTCTTTAGTGTGGACCAAGCTGATATCTATAAATATCGGAAAGTTTGAACGTCTTTAGTACGGACCAAGGTGACATCTATGAATATCGGAAAGTTTGAACGTCTTTAGTATGGACCAAGGTGATATCTATAAATATCGGAAAGTTTGAACGTCTTTAGTACGGACCAAGCTGATATCTATAAATATCGGAAAGTTTGAACGTCTTTAGTATGGACCAAGGTGACATCTATGAATATCGGAAAGTTTGAACGTCTTTAGTATGGACCAAGGTGATATCTATAAATATCGGAAAGTTTGAACGTCTTTAGTACGGACCAAGGTGATATCTATAAATATCGGAAAGTTTGAACGTCTTTAGTGTGGACCAAGCTGATATCTATAAATATCGGAAAGTTTGAACGTCTTTAGTACGGACCAAGGTGACATCTATGAATATCGGAAAGTTTGAACGTCTTTAGTATGGACCAAGGTGATATCTATAAATATCGGAAAGTTTGAACGTCTTTAGTACGGACCAAGCTGATATCTATAAATATCGGAAAGTTTGAACGTCTTTAGTATGGACCAAGCTGATATCTATAAATATCGGAAAGTTTGAACGTCTTTAGTACGGACCAAGCTGATATCTATAAATATCGGAAAGTTTGAACGTCTTTAGTACGGACCAAGCTGATATCTATAAATATCGGAAAGTTTGAACGTCTTTAGTATGGACCAAGGTGATATCTATAAATATCGGAAAGTTTGAACGTCTTTAGTACGGACCAAGCTGATATCTATAAATATCGGAAAGTTTGAACGTCTTTAGTACGGACCAAGCTGATATCTATAAATATCGGAAAGTTTGAACGTCTTTAGTACGGACCAAGCTGATATCTATAAATATCGGAAAGTTTGAACGTCTTTAGTACGGACCAAGCTGATATCTATAAATATCGGAAAGTTTGAACGTCTTTAGTGTGGACCAAGGTGATATCTATAAATATCGGAAAGTTTGAACGTCTTTAGTACGGACCAAGCTGATATCTATAAATATCGGAAAGTTTGAACGTCTTTAGTGTGGACCAAGGTGATATCTATAAATATCGGAAAGTTTGAACGTCTTTAGTATGGACCAAGCTGATATCTATAAATATCGGAAAGTTTGAACGTCTTTAGTACGGACCAAGCTGATATCTATAAATATCGGAAAGTTTGAACGTCTTTAGTATGGACCAAGGTGATATCTATAAATATCGGAAAGTTTGAACGTCTTTAGTACGGACCAAGCTGATATCTATAAATATCGGAAAGTTTGAACGTCTTTAGTACAGACCAAGGTGATATCTATAAATATCGGAAAGTTTGAACGTCTTTAGTATGGACCAAGGTGATATCTATAAATATCGGAAAGTTTGAACGTCTTTAGTATGGACCAAGCTGATATCTATAAATATCGGAAAGTTTGAACGTCTTTAGTATGGACCAAGCTGATATCTATAAATATCGGAAAGTTTGAACGTCTTTAGTACAGACCAAGGTGATATCTATAAATATCGGAAAGTTTGAACGTCTTTAGTACGGACCAAGGTGATATCTATAAATATCGGAAAGTTTGAACGTCTTTAGTACGGACCAAGCTGATATCTATAAATATCGGAAAGTTTGAACGTCTTTAGTACGGACCAAGCTGATATCTATAAATATCGGAAAGTTTGAACGTCTTTAGTATGGACCAAGGTGATATCTATAAATATCGGAAAGTTTGAACGTCTTTAGTATGGACCAAGCTGATATCTATAAATATCGGAAAGTTTGAACGTCTTTAGTACGGACCAAGCTGATATCTATAAATATCGGAAAGTTTGAACGTCTTTAGTACGGACCAAGCTGATATCTATAAATATCGGAAAGTTTGAACGTCTTTAGTATGGACCAAGCTGATATCTATAAATATCGGAAAGTTTGAACGTCTTTAGTACGGACCAAGCTGATATCTATAAATATCGGAAAGTTTGAACGTCTTTAGTATGGACCAAGCTGATATCTATAAATATCGGAAAGTTTGAACGTCTTTAGTACGGACCAAGCTGATATCTATAAATATCGGAAAGTTTGAACGTCTTTAGTATGGACCAAGGTGATATCTATAAATATCGGAAAGTTTGAACGTCTTTAGTATGGACCAAGCTGACATCTATAAATATCGGAAAGTTTGAACGTCTTTAGTATGGACCAAGGTGATATCTATAAATATCGGAAAGTTTGAACGTCTTTAGTACGGACCAAGGTGATATCTATAAATATCGGAAAGTTTGAACGTCTTTAGTACGGACCAAGGTGATATCTATAAATATCGGAAAGTTTGAACGTCTTTAGTATGGACCAAGCTGATATCTATAAATATCGGAAAGTTTGAACGTCTTTAGTGTGGACCAAGGTGATATCTATAAATATCGGAAAGTTTGAACGTCTTTAGTACGGACCAAGCTGATATCTATAAATATCGGAAAGTTAGAACGTCTTTAGTGTGGACCAAGGTGATATCTATAAATATCGGAAAGTTTGAACGTCTTTAGTGTGGACCAAGCTGATATCTATAAATATCGGAAAGTTTGAACGTCTTTAGTATGGACCAAGGTGATATCTATAAATATCGGAAAGTTTGAACGTCTTTAGTATGGACCAAGGTGATATCTATAAATATCGGAAAGTTTGAACGTCTTTAGTATGGACCAAGCTGATATCTATAAATATCGGAAAGTTTGAACGTCTTTAGTACGGACCAAGCTGATATCTATAAATATCGGAAAGTTTGAACGTCTTTAGTATGGACCAAGCTGATATCTATAAATATCGGAAAGTTTGAACGTCTTTAGTATGGACCAAGCTGATATCTATAAATATCGGAAAGTTTGAACGTCTTTAGTACAGACCAAGGTGATATCTATAAATATCGGAAAGTTTGAACGTCTTTAGTATGGACCAAGCTGATATCTATAAATATCGGAAAGTTTGAACGTCTTTAGTATGGACCAAGGTGATATCTATAAATATCGGAAAGTTAGAACGTCTTTAGTACGGACCAAGGTGATATCTATAAATATCGGAAAGTTTGAACGTCTTTAGTATGGACCAAGGTGATATCTATAAATATCGGAAAGTTTGAACGTCTTTAGTATGGACCAAGGTGATATCTATAAATATCGGAAAGTTTGAACGTCTTTAGTATGGACCAAGCTGATATCTATAAATATCGGAAAGTTTGAACGTCTTTAGTACGGACCAAGCTGATATCTATAAATATCGGAAAGTTTGAACGTCTTTAGTACGGACCAAGCTGATATCTATAAATATCGGAAAGTTTGAACGTCTTTAGTACGGACCAAGGTGATATCTATAAATATCGGAAAGTTTGAACGTCTTTAGTACGGACCAAGCTGATATCTATAAATATCGGAAAGTTTGAACGTCTTTAGTACGGACCAAGCTGATATCTATAAATATCGGAAAGTTTGAACGTCTTTAGTACGGACCAAGCTGATATCTATAAATATCGGAAAGTTTGAACGTCTTTAGTATGGACCAAGCTGATATCTATAAATATCGGAAAGTTTGAACGTCTTTAGTACGGACCAAGGTGATATCTATAAATATCGGAAAGTTTGAACGTCTTTAGTACGGACCAAGCTGATATCTATAAATATCGGAAAGTTTGAACGTCTTTAGTATGGACCAAGCTGATATCTATAAATATCGGAAAGTTTGAACGTCTTTAGTGTGGACCAAGGTGATATCTATAAATATCGGAAAGTTAGAACGTCTTTAGTGTGGACCAAGCTGATATCTATAAATATCGGAAAGTTTGAACGTCTTTAGTACGGACCAAGGTGATATCTATAAATATCGGAAAGTTTGAACGTCTTTAGTACGGACCAAGGTGATATCTATAAATATCGGAAAGTTTGAACGTCTTTAGTACGGACCAAGCTGATATCTATAAATATCGGAAAGTTTGAACGTCTTTAGTACGGACCAAGCTGATATCTATAAATATCGGAAAGTTTGAACGTCTTTAGTACGGACCAAGGTGATATCTATAAATATCGGAAAGTTTGAACGTCTTTAGTACGGACCAAGCTGATATCTATAAATATCGGAAAGTTTGAACGTCTTTAGTACGGACCAAGGTGATATCTATAAATATCGGAAAGTTTGAACGTCTTTAGTACGGACCAAGCTGATATCTATAAATATCGGAAAGTTTGAACGTCTTTAGTACGGACCAAGCTGATATCTATAAATATCGGAAAGTTTGAACGTCTTTAGTACGGACCAAGCTGATATCTATAAATATCGGAAAGTTTGAACGTCTTTAGTACGGACCAAGGTGATATCTATAAATATCGGAAAGTTTGAACGTCTTTAGTACGGACCAAGCTGATATCTATAAATATCGGAAAGTTTGAACGTCTTTAGTATGGACCAAGCTGATATCTATAAATATCGGAAAGTTAGAACGTCTTTAGTGTGGACCAAGCTGATATCTATAAATATCGGAAAGTTTGAACGTCTTTAGTACGGACCAAGGTGATATCTATAAATATCGGAAAGTTTGAACGTCTTTAGTACGGACCAAGCTGATATCTATAAATATCGGAAAGTTTGAACGTCTTTAGTATGGACCAAGCTGATATCTATAAATATCGGAAAGTTTGAACGTCTTTAGTACGGACCAAGCTGATATCTATAAATATCGGAAAGTTTGAACGTCTTTAGTACGGACCAAGGTGATATCTATAAATATCGGAAAGTTTGAACGTCTTTAGTACGGACCAAGCTGATATCTATAAATATCGGAAAGTTTGAACGTCTTTAGTATGGACCAAGCTGATATCTATAAATATCGGAAAGTTTGAACGTCTTTAGTACGGACCAAGCTGATATCTATAAATATCGGAAAGTTTGAACGTCTTTAGTACGGACCAAGCTGATATCTATAAATATCGGAAAGTTTGAACGTCTTTAGTATGGACCAAGCTGATATCTATAAATATCGGAAAGTTTGAACGTCTTTAGTACGGACCAAGCTGATATCTATAAATATCGGAAAGTTTGAACGTCTTTAGTATGGACCAAGCTGATATCTATAAATATCGGAAAGTTTGAACGTCTTTAGTACGGACCAAGGTGATATCTATAAATATCGGAAAGTTTGAACGTCTTTAGTACGGACCAAGCTGATATCTATAAATATCGGAAAGTTTGAACGTCTTTAGTACGGACCAAGCTGATATCTATAAATATCGGAAAGTTTGAACGTCTTTAGTACGGACCAAGGTGATATCTATAAATATCGGAAAGTTTGAACGTCTTTAGTACGGACCAAGCTGATATCTATAAATATCGGAAAGTTTGAACGTCTTTAGTACGGACCAAGGTGATATCTATAAATATCGGAAAGTTTGTACGTCTTTAGTACGGACCAAGCTGATATCTATAAATATCGGAAAGTTTGAACGTCTTTAGTATGGACCAAGGTGATATCTATAAATATCGGAAAGTTTGAACGTCTTTAGTATGGACCAAGCTGATATCTATAAATATCGGAAAGTTTGAACGTCTTTAGTACGGACCAAGCTGATATCTATAAATATCGGAAAGTTTGAACGTCTTTAGTACGGACCAAGGTGATATCTATAAATATCGGAAAGTTTGAACGTCTTTAGTACGGACCAAGCTGATATCTATAAATATCGGAAAGTTTGAACGTCTTTAGTACGGACCAAGGTGATATCTATAAATATCGGAAAGTTTGAACGTCTTTAGTACGGACCAAGCTGATATCTATAAATATCGGAAAGTTTGAACGTCTTTAGTACGGACCAAGGTGATATCTATAAATATCGGAAAGTTTGTACGTCTTTAGTACGGACCAAGCTGATATCTATAAATATCGGAAAGTTTGAACGTCTTTAGTATGGACCAAGGTGATATCTATAAATATCGGAAAGTTTGAACGTCTTTAGTATGGACCAAGCTGATATCTATAAATATCGGAAAGTTTGAACGTCTTTAGTACGGACCAAGCTGATATCTATAAATATCGGAAAGTTTGAACGTCTTTAGTACGGACCAAGGTGATATCTATAAATATCGGAAAGTTTGTACGTCTTTAGTACGGACCAAGCTGATATCTATAAATATCGGAAAGTTTGAACGTCTTTAGTATGGACCAAGGTGATATCTATAAATATCGGAAAGTTTGAACGTCTTTAGTATGGACCAAGCTGATATCTATAAATATCGGAAAGTTTGAACGTCTTTAGTACGGACCAAGCTGATATCTATAAATATCGGAAAGTTTGAACGTCTTTAGTGTGGACCAAGGTGATATCTATAAATATCGGAAAGTTTGAACGTCTTTAGTTCGGACCAAGCTGATATCTATAAATATCGGAAAGTTTGAACGTCTTTAGTATGGACCAAGGTGATATCTATAAATATCGGAAAGTTTGAACGTCTTTAGTACGGACCAAGGTGATATCTATAAATATCGGAAAGTTTGAACGTCTTTAGTACGGACCAAGGTGATATCTATAAATATCGGAAAGTTTGAACGTCTTTAGTACGGACCAAGCTGATATCTATAAATATCGGAAAGTTTGAACGTCTTTAGTACGGACCAAGCTGATATCTATAAATATCGGAAAGTTTGAACGTCTTTAGTACGGACCAAGCTGATATCTATAAATATCGGAAAGTTTGAACGTCTTTAGTACGGACCAAGGTGATATCTATAAATATCGGAAAGTTTGAACGTCTTTAGTACGGACCAAGCTGATATCTATAAATATCGGAAAGTTTGAACGTCTTTAGTATGGACCAAGCTGATATCTATAAATATCGGAAAGTTAGAACGTCTTTAGTGTGGACCAAGCTGATATCTATAAATATCGGAAAGTTTGAACGTCTTTAGTACGGACCAAGGTGATATCTATAAATATCGGAAAGTTTGAACGTCTTTAGTACGGACCAAGCTGATATCTATAAATATCGGAAAGTTTGAACGTCTTTAGTATGGACCAAGCTGATATCTATAAATATCGGAAAGTTTGAACGTCTTTAGTACGGACCAAGCTGATATCTATAAATATCGGAAAGTTTGAACGTCTTTAGTACGGACCAAGGTGATATCTATAAATATCGGAAAGTTTGAACGTCTTTAGTACGGACCAAGCTGATATCTATAAATATCGGAAAGTTTGAACGTCTTTAGTATGGACCAAGCTGATATCTATAAATATCGGAAAGTTTGAACGTCTTTAGTATGGACCAAGGTGATATCTATAAATATCGGAAAGTTTGAACGTCTTTAGTATGGACCAAGCTGATATCTATAAATATCGGAAAGTTTGAACGTCTTTAGTATGGACCAAGCTGATATCTATAAATATCGGAAAGTTTGAACGTCTTTAGTATGGACCAAGCTGATATCTATAAATATCGGAAAGTTTGAACGTCTTTAGTATGGACCAAGCTGATATCTATAAATATCGGAAAGTTTGAACGTCTTTAGTACGGACCAAGCTGATATCTATAAATATCGGAAAGTTTGAACGTCTTTAGTACGGACCAAGCTGATATCTATAAATATCGGAAAGTTTGAACGTCTTTAGTACGGACCAAGCTGATATCTATAAATATCGGAAAGTTTGAACGTCTTTAGTATGGACCAAGCTGATATCTATAAATATCGGAAAGTTTGAACGTCTTTAGTACGGACCAAGCTGATATCTATAAATATCGGAAAGTTTGAACGTCTTTAGTACGGACCAAGGTGATATCTATAAATATCGGAAAGTTTGAACGTCTTTAGTACGGACCAAGGTGATATCTATAAATATCGGAAAGTTTGAACGTCTTTAGTACGGACCAAGGTGATATCTATAAATATCGGAAAGTTTGAACGTCTTTAGTACGGACCAAGGTGATATCTATAAATATCGGAAAGTTTGAACGTCTTTAGTACGGACCAAGGTGATATCTATAAATATCGGAAAGTTTGAACGTCTTTAGTATGGACCAAGCTGATATCTATAAATATCGGAAAGTTTGAACGTCTTTAGTACGGACCAAGGTGATATCTATAAATATCGGAAAGTTTGAACGTCTTTAGTATGGACCAAGGTGATATCTATAAATATCGGAAAGTTTGAACGTCTTTAGTACGGACCAAGCTGATATCTATAAATATCGGAAAGTTTGAACGTCTTTAGTATGGACCAAGGTGATATCTATAAATATCGGAAAGTTTGAACGTCTTTAGTATGGACCAAGCTGATATCTATAAATATCGGAAAGTTTGAACGTCTTTAGTACGGACCAAGCTGATATCTATAAATATCGGAAAGTTTGAACGTCTTTAGTATGGACCAAGGTGATATCTATAAATATCGGAAAGTTTGAACGTCTTTAGTGTGGACCAAGGTGATATCTATAAATATCGGAAAGTTTGAACGTCTTTAGTACGGACCAAGCTGATATCTATAAATATCGGAAAGTTTGAACGTCTTTAGTATGGACCAAGCTGATATCTATAAATATCGGAAAGTTTGAACGTCTTTAGTACGGACCAAGCTGATATCTATAAATATCGGAAAGTTTGAACGTCTTTAGTACGGACCAAGCTGATATCTATAAATATCGGAAAGTTTGAACGTCTTTAGTGTGGACCAAGCTGATATCTATAAATATCGGAAAGTTTGAACGTCTTTAGTATGGACCAAGGTGATATCTATAAATATCGGAAAGTTTGAACGTCTTTAGTACGGACCAAGCTGATATCTATAAATATCGGAAAGTTTGAACGTCTTTAGTACGGACCAAGCTGATATCTATAAATATCGGAAAGTTTGAACGTCTTTAGTATGGACCAAGCTGATATCTATAAATATCGGAAAGTTTGAACGTCTTTAGTACGGACCAAGCTGATATCTATAAATATCGGAAAGTTTGAACGTCTTTAGTACGGACCAAGCTGATATCTATAAATATCGGAAAGTTTGAACGTCTTTAGTACGGACCAAGCTGATATCTATAAATATCGGAAAGTTTGAACGTCTTTAGTACGGACCAAGGTGATATCTATAAATATCGGAAAGTTTGAACGTCTTTAGTATGGACCAAGGTGATATCTATAAATATCGGAAAGTTTGAACGTCTTTAGTACGGACCAAGCTGATATCTATAAATATCGGAAAGTTTGAACGTCTTTAGTACGGACCAAGCTGATATCTATAAATATCGGAAAGTTTGAACGTCTTTAGTATGGACCAAGCTGATATCTATAAATATCGGAAAGTTTGAACGTCTTTAGTATGGACCAAGGTGATATCTATAAATATCGGAAAGTTTGAACGTCTTTAGTACGGACCAAGGTGATATCTATAAATATCGGAAAGTTTGAACGTCTTTAGTATGGACCAAGGTGATATCTATAAATATCGGAAAGTTTGAACGTCTTTAGTATGGACCAAGCTGATATCTATAAATATCGGAAAGTTAGAACGTCTTTAGTATGGACCAAGCTGATATCTATAAATATCGGAAAGTTTGAACGTCTTTAGTATGGACCAAGGTGATATCTATGAATATCGGAAAGTTTGAACGTCTTTAGTATAGACCAAGCTGATATCTATAAATATCGGAAAGTTTGAACGTCTTTAGTATGGACCAAGCTGATATCTATAAATATCGGAAAGTTTGAACGTCTTTAGTGTGGACCAAGCTGATATCTATAAATATCGGAAAGTTTGAACGTCTTTAGTATGGACCAAGCTGATATCTATAAATATCGGAAAGTTTGAACGTCTTTAGTACGGACCAAGGTGATATCTATAAATATCGGAAAGTTTGAACGTCTTTAGTATGGACCAAGCTGATATCTATAAATATCGGAAAGTTTGAACGTCTTTAGTATGGACCAAGCTGATATCTATAAATATCGGAAAGTTTGAACGTCTTTAGTATGGACCAAGCTGATATCTATAAATATCGGAAAGTTTGAACGTCTTTAGTATGGACCAAGCTGATATCTATAAATATCGGAAAGTTTGAACGTCTTTAGTACGGACCAAGCTGATATCTATAAATATCGGAAAGTTTGAACGTCTTTAGTATGGATCAAGCTGATATCTATAAATATCGGAAAGTTTGAACGTCTTTAGTACGGACCAAGGTGATATCTATGAATATCGGAAAGTTTGAACGTCTTTAGTATGGACCAAGGTGATATCTATGAATATCGGAAAGTTTGAACGTCTTTAGTATGGACCAAGGTGATATCTATAAATATCGGAAAGTTTGAACGTCTTTAGTGTGGACCAAGGTGATATCTATAAATATCGGAAAGTTTGAACGTCTTTAGTATGGACCAAGCTGATATCTATAAATATCGGAAAGTTTGAACGTCTTTAGTACGGACCAAGCTGATATCTATAAATATCGGAAAGTTTGAACGTCTTTAGTGTGGACCAAGGTGATATCTATGAATATCGGAAAGTTTGAACGTCTTTAGTACGGACCAAGCTGATATCTATAAATATCGGAAAGTTTGAACGTCTTTAGTACGGACCAAGCTGATATCTATAAATATCGGAAAGTTTGAACGTCTTTAGTACGGACCAAGCTGATATCTATAAATATCGGAAAGTTTGAACGTCTTTAGTATGGACCAAGGTGATATCTATAAATATCGGAAAGTTTGAACGTCTTTAGTACGGACCAAGCTGATATCTATAAATATCGGAAAGTTTGAACGTCTTTAGTATGGATCAAGCTGATATCTATAAATATCGGAAAGTTTGAACGTCTTTAGTACGGACCAAGGTGATATCTATAAATATCGGAAAGTTTGAACGTCTTTAGTATGGACCAAGGTGATATCTATAAATATCGGAAAGTTTGAACGTCTTTAGTATGGACCAAGCTGATATCTATAAATATCGGAAAGTTTGAACGTCTTTAGTACGGACCAAGCTGATATCTATAAATATCGGAAAGTTTGAACGTCTTTAGTGTGGACCAAGGTGATATCTATGAATATCGGAAAGTTTGAACGTCTTTAGTACGGACCAAGCTGATATCTATAAATATCGGAAAGTTTGAACGTCTTTAGTACGGACCAAGCTGATATCTATAAATATCGGAAAGTTTGAACGTCTTTAGTACGGACCAAGCTGATATCTATAAATATCGGAAAGTTTGAACGTCTTTAGTACGGACCAAGCTGATATCTATAAATATCGGAAAGTTTGAACGTCTTTAGTACGGACCAAGCTGATATCTATAAATATCGGAAAGTTTGAACGTCTTTAGTATGGACCAAGGTGATATCTATAAATATCGGAAAGTTTGAACGTCTTTAGTACGGACCAAGCTGATATCTATAAATATCGGAAAGTTTGAACGTCTTTAGTATGGACCAAGCTGATATCTATAAATATCGGAAAGTTTGAACGTCTTTAGTACGGACCAAGGTGATATCTATGAATATCGGAAAGTTTGAACGTCTTTAGTATGGACCAAGGTGATATCTATAAATATCGGAAAGTTTGAACGTCTTTAGTACGGACCAAGCTGATATCTATAAATATCGGAAAGTTTGAACGTCTTTAGTGTGGACCAAGGTGATATCTATAAATATCGGAAAGTTTGAACGTCTTTAGTATGGACCAAGCTGATATCTATAAATATCGGAAAGTTTGAACGTCTTTAGTATGGACCAAGGTGATATCTATAAATATCGGAAAGTTTGAACGTCTTTAGTACGGACCAAGGTGATATCTATAAATATCGGAAAGTTTGAACGTCTTTAGTACGGACCAAGGTGATATCTATAAATATCGGAAAGTTTGAACGTCTTTAGTACGGACCAAGCTGATATCTATAAATATCGGAAAGTTTGAACGTCTTTAGTACGGACCAAGCTGATATCTATAAATATCGGAAAGTTTGAACGTCTTTAGTACGGACCAAGCTGATATCTATAAATATCGGAAAGTTTGAACGTCTTTAGTATGGACCAAGGTGATATCTATAAATATCGGAAAGTTTGAACGTCTTTAGTATGGACCAAGCTGATATCTATAAATATCGGAAAGTTTGAACGTCTTTAGTACGGACCAAGGTGATATCTATAAATATCGGAAAGTTTGAACGTCTTTAGTACGGACCAAGGTGATATCTATAAATATCGGAAAGTTTGAACGTCTTTAGTATGGACCAAGCTGATATCTATAAATATCGGAAAGTTTGAACGTCTTTAGTACGGACCAAGGTGATATCTATAAATATCGGAAAGTTTGAACGTCTTTAGTATGGACCAAGCTGATATCTATAAATATCGGAAAGTTTGAACGTCTTTAGTACGGACCAAGGTGATATCTATAAATATCGGAAAGTTTGAACGTCTTTAGTACGGACCAAGCTGATATCTATAAATATCGGAAAGTTTGAACGTCTTTAGTGTGGACCAAGGTGATATCTATGAATATCGGAAAGTTTGAACGTCTTTAGTACGGACCAAGGTGATATCTATAAATATCGGAAAGTTAGAACGTCTTTGGTACGGACCAAGGTGATATCTATAAATATCGGAAAGTTTGAACGTCTTTAGTACGGACCAAGCTGATATCTATAAATATCGGAAAGTTTGAACGTCTTTAGTATGGACCAAGGTGATATCTATAAATATCGGAAAGTTTGAACGTCTTTAGTACGGACCAAGCTGATATCTATAAATATCGGAAAGTTTGAACGTCTTTAGTACGGACCAAGGTGATATCTATAAATATCGGAAAGTTTGAACGTCTTTAGTACGGACCAAGCTGATATCTATAAATATCGGAAAGTTTGAACGTCTTTAGTACGGACCAAGGTGATATCTATAAATATCGGAAAGTTTGAACGTCTTTAGTACGGACCAAGGTGATATCTATAAATATCGGAAAGTTTGAACGTCTTTAGTACGGACCAAGCTGATATCTATAAATATCGGAAAGTTTGAACGTCTTTAGTATGGACCAAGGTGATATCTATAAATATCGGAAAGTTTGAACGTCTTTAGTATGGACCAAGCTGATATCTATAAATATCGGAAAGTTTGAACGTCTTTAGTACGGACCAAGGTGATATCTATAAATATCGGAAAGTTTGAACGTCTTTAGTACGGACCAAGGTGATATCTATAAATATCGGAAAGTTTGAACGTCTTTAGTATGGACCAAGCTGATATCTATAAATATCGGAAAGTTTGAACGTCTTTAGTACGGACCAAGGTGATATCTATAAATATCGGAAAGTTTGAACGTCTTTAGTATGGACCAAGCTGATATCTATAAATATCGGAAAGTTTGAACGTCTTTAGTACGGACCAAGGTGATATCTATAAATATCGGAAAGTTTGAACGTCTTTAGTACGGACCAAGCTGATATCTATAAATATCGGAAAGTTTGAACGTCTTTAGTGTGGACCAAGGTGATATCTATGAATATCGGAAAGTTTGAACGTCTTTAGTACGGACCAAGGTGATATCTATAAATATCGGAAAGTTAGAACGTCTTTGGTACGGACCAAGGTGATATCTATAAATATCGGAAAGTTTGAACGTCTTTAGTACGGACCAAGCTGATATCTATAAATATCGGAAAGTTTGAACGTCTTTAGTATGGACCAAGCTGATATCTATAAATATCGGAAAGTTTGAACGTCTTTAGTATGGACCAAGCTGATATCTATAAATATCGGAAAGTTTGAACGTCTTTAGTACGGACCAAGCTGATATCTATAAATATCGGAAAGTTTGAACGTCTTTAGTACGGACCAAGCTGATATCTATAAATATCGGAAAGTTTGAACGTCTTTAGTTCGGACCAAGCTGATATCTATAAATATCGGAAAGTTTGAACGTCTTTAGTATGGACCAAGCTGATATCTATAAATATCGGAAAGTTTGAACGTCTTTAGTGTGGACCAAGGTGATATCTATAAATATCGGAAAGTTTGAACGTCTTTAGTATGGACCAAGCTGATATCTATAAATATCGGAAAGTTTGAACGTGTTTAGTACGGACCAAGCTGATATCTATAAATATCGGAAAGTTTGAACGTCTTTAGTATGGACCAAGCTGATATCTATAAATATCGGAAAGTTTGAACGTCTTTAGTACGGACCAAGCTGATATCTATAAATATCGGAAAGTTTGAACGTCTTTAGTATGGACCAAGGTGATATCTATAAATATCGGAAAGTTTGAACGTCTTTAGTACGGACCAAGGTGATATCTATAAATATCGGAAAGTTTGAACGTCTTTAGTGTGGACCAAGGTGATATCTATAAATATCGGAAAGTTTGAACGTCT
Source organism: Mantis religiosa (assembly GCA_030765055.1). Taxonomy (NCBI): domain Eukaryota; kingdom Metazoa; phylum Arthropoda; class Insecta; order Mantodea; family Mantidae; genus Mantis; species Mantis religiosa. Next base: position 232,866,581 of record CM060951.1, on the reverse strand, counting down.
TTAGTATGGACCAAGGTGATATCTATAAATATCGGAAAGTTTGAACGTCTTTAGTATGGACCAAGCTGATATCTATAAATATCGGAAAGTTTGAACGTCTTTAGTACGGACCAAGCTGATATCTATAAATATCGGAAAGTTTGAACGTCTTTAGTACGGACCAAGCTGATATCTATAAATATCGGAAAGTTTGAACGTCTTTAGTATGGACCAAGCTGATATCTATAAATATCGGAAAGTTTGAACGTCTTTAGTACGGACCAAGCTGATATCTATAAATATCGGAAAGTTTGAACGTCTTTAGTACGGACCAAGCTGATATCTATAAATATCGGAAAGTTTGAACGTCTTTAGTACGGACCAAGCTGATATCTATAAATATCGGAAAGTTTGAACGTCTTTAGTATGGACCAAGGTGATATCTATAAATATCGGAAAGTTTGAACGTCTTTAGTACGGACCAAGCTGATATCTATAAATATCGGAAAGTTTGAACGTCTTTAGTACGGACCAAGCTGATATCTATAAATATCGGAAAGTTTGAACGTCTTTAGTATGGACCAAGGTGATATCTATAAATATCGGAAAGTTTGAACGTCTTTAGTACGGACCAAGCTGATATCTATAAATATCGGAAAGTTTGAACGTCTTTAGTACGGACCAAGCTGATATCTATAAATATCGGAAAGTTTGAACGTCTTTAGTATGGACCAAGCTGATATCTATAAATATCGGAAAGTTTGAACGTCTTTAGTACGGACCAAGCTGATATCTATAAATATCGGAAAGTTAGAACGTCTTTAGTACGGACCAAGCTGATATCTATAAATATCGGAAAGTTTGAACGTCTTTAGTGTGGACCAAGGTGATATCTATAAATATCGGAAAGTTTGAACGTCTTTAGTACGGACCAAGCTGATATCTATAAATATCGGAAAGTTTGAACGTCTTTAGTATGGACCAAGGTGATATCTATAAATATCGGAAAGTTTGAACGTCTTTAGTATGGACCAAGCTGATATCTATAAATATCGGAAAGTTTGAACGTCTTTAGTACGGACCAAGCTGATATCTATAAATATCGGAAAGTTTGAACGTCTTTAGTACGGACCAAGCTGATATCTATAAATATCGGAAAGTTTGAACGTCTTTAGTACGGACCAAGCTGATATCTATAAATATCGGAAAGTTTGAACGTCTTTAGTACGGACCAAGCTGATATCTATAAATATCGGAAAGTTTGAACGTCTTTAGTATGGACCAAGCTGATATCTATAAATATCGGAAAGTTTGAACGTCTTTAGTATGGACCAAGGTGATATCTATAAATATCGGAAAGTTTGAACGTCTTTAGTATGGACCAAGCTGATATCTATAAATATCGGAAAGTTTGAACGTCTTTAGTATGGACCAAGCTGATATCTATAAATATCGGAAAGTTTGAACGTCTTTAGTATGGACCAAGCTGATATCTATAAATATCGGAAAGTTTGAACGTCTTTAGTACGGACCAAGCTGATATCTATAAATATCGGAAAGTTTGAACGTCTTTAGTACGGACCAAGCTGATATCTATAAATATCGGAAAGTTTGAACGTCTTTAGTACGGACCAAGCTGATATCTATAAATATCGGAAAGTTAGAACGTCTTTAGTATGGACCAAGCTGATATCTATAAATATCGGAAAGTTTGAACGTCTTTAGTATGGACCAAGCTGATATCTATAAATATCGGAAAGTTAGAACGTCTTTAGTATGGACCAAGCTGATATCTATAAATATCGGAAAGTTTGAACGTCTTTAGTACGGACCAAGCTGATATCTATAAATATCGGAAAGTTAGAACGTCTTTAGTATGGACCAAGCTGATATCTATAAATATCGGAAAGTTTGAACGTCTTTAGTATGGACCAAGCTGATATCTATAAATATCGGAAAGTTAGAACGTCTTTAGTACGGACCAAGCTGATATCTATAAATATCGGAAAGTTTGAACGTCTTTAGTACGGACCAAGCTGATATCTATAAATATCGGAAAGTTAGAACGTCTTTAGTACGGACCAAGCTGATATCTATAAATATCGGAAAGTTTGAACGTCTTTAGTATGGACCAAGCTGATATCTATAAATATCGGAAAGTTAGAACGTCTTTAGTACGGACCAAGGTGATATCTATAAATATCGGAAAGTTTGAACGTCTTTAGTACGGACCAAGCTGATATCTATAAATATCGGAAAGTTTGAACGTCTTTAGTACGGACCAAGCTGATATCTATAAATATCGGAAAGTTTGAACGTCTTTAGTACGGACCAAGGTGATATCTATAAATATCGGAAAGTTTGAACGTCTTTAGTATGGACCAAGCTGATATCTATAAATATCGGAAAGTTAGAACGTCTTTAGTACGGACCAAGGTGATATCTATAAATATCGGAAAGTTTGAACGTCTTTAGTGTGGACCAAGCTGATATCTATAAATATCGGAAAGTTTGAACGTCTTTAGTATGGACCAAGCTGATATCTATAAATATCGGAAAGTTTGAACGTCTTTAGTACGGACCAAGCTGATATCTATAAATATCGGAAAGTTTGAACGTCTTTAGTACGGACCAAGCTGATATCTATAAATATCGGAAAGTTTGAACGTCTTTAGTACGGACCAAGCTGATATCTATAAATATCGGAAAGTTTGAACGTCTTTAGTATGGACCAAGCTGATATCTATAAATATCGGAAAGTTTGAACGTCTTTAGTATGGACCAAGCTGATATCTATAAATATCGGAAAGTTTGAACGTCTTTAGTATGGACCAAGGTGATATCTATAAATATCGGAAAGTTTGAACGTCTTTAGTACGGACCAAGCTGATATCTATAAATATCGGAAAGTTTGAACGTCTTTAGTATGGACCAAGCTGATATCTATAAATATCGGAAAGTTTGAACGTCTTTAGTACGGACCAAGCTGATATCTATAAATATCGGAAAGTTTGAACGTCTTTAGTATGGACCAAGCTGATATCTATAAATATCGGAAAGTTTGAACGTCTTTAGTATGGACCAAGCTGATATCTATAAATATCGGAAAGTTTGAACGTCTTTAGTACGGACCAAGCTGATATCTATAAATATCGGAAAGTTTGAACGTCTTTAGTACGGACCAAGCTGATATCTATAAATATCGGAAAGTTTGAACGTCTTTAGTATGGACCAAGCTGATATCTATAAATATCGGAAAGTTTGAACGTCTTTAGTACGGACCAAGCTGATATCTATAAATATCGGAAAGTTTGAACGTCTTTAGTATGGACCAAGCTGATATCTATAAATATCGGAAAGTTTGAACGTCTTTAGTATGGACCAAGGTGATATCTATAAATATCGGAAAGTTTGAACGTCTTTAGTATGGACCAAGCTGATATCTATAAATATCGGAAAGTTTGAACGTCTTTAGTATGGACCAAGGTGATATCTATAAATATCGGAAAGTTTGAACGTCTTTAGTATGGACCAAGCTGATATCTATAAATATCGGAAAGTTTGAACGTCTTTAGTATGGACCAAGCTGATATCTATAAATATCGGAAAGTTTGAACGTCTTTAGTATGGACCAAGCTGATATCTATAAATATCGGAAAGTTTGAACGTCTTTAGTACGGACCAAGCTGATATCTATAAATATCGGAAAGTTTGAACGTCTTTAGTATGGACCAAGCTGATATCTATAAATATCGGAAAGTTTGAACGTCTTTAGTATGGACCAAGGTGATATCTATAAATATCGGAAAGTTTGAACGTCTTTAGTACGGACCAAGCTGATATCTATAAATATCGGAAAGTTTGAACGTCTTTAGTACGGACCAAGCTGATATCTATAAATATCGGAAAGTTTGAACGTCTTTAGTATGGACCAAGCTGATATCTATAAATATCGGAAAGTTTGAACGTCTTTAGTATGGACCAAGCTGATATCTATAAATATCGGAAAGTTTGAACGTCTTTAGTACGGACCAAGCTGATATCTATAAATATCGGAAAGTTTGAACGTCTTTAGTACGGACCAAGCTGATATCTATAAATATCGGAAAGTTTGAACGTCTTTAGTATGGACCAAGCTGATATCTATAAATATCGGAAAGTTTGAACGTCTTTAGTACGGACCAAGCTGATATCTATAAATATCGGAAAGTTTGAACGTCTTTAGTACGGACCAAGCTGATATCTATAAATATCGGAAAGTTTGAACGTCTTTAGTGTGGACCAAGCTGATATCTATAAATATCGGAAAGTTTGAACGTCTTTAGTGTGGACCAAGCTGATATCTATAAATATCGGAAAGTTTGAACGTCTTTAGTGTGGACCAAGCTGATATCTATAAATATCGGAAAGTTTGAACGTCTTTAGTACGGACCAAGCTGATATCTATAAATATCGGAAAGTTTGAACGTCTTTAGTGTGGACCAAGCTGATATCTATAAATATCGGAAAGTTTGAACGTCTTTAGTACGGACCAAGCTGATATCTATAAATATCGGAAAGTTTGAACGTCTTTAGTGTGGACCAAGCTGATATCTATAAATATCGGAAAGTTTGAACGTCTTTAGTGTGGACCAAGCTGATATCTATAAATATCGGAAAGTTTGAACGTCTTTAGTACGGACCAAGCTGATATCTATAAATATCGGAAAGTTTGAACGTCTTTAGTACGGACCAAGCTGATATCTATAAATATCGGAAAGTTTGAACGTCTTTAGTGTGGACCAAGCTGATATCTATAAATATCGGAAAGTTTGAACGTCTTTAGTGTGGACCAAGGTGATATCTATAAATATCGGAAAGTTTGAACGTCTTTAGTACGGACCAAGCTGATATCTATAAATATCGGAAAGTTTGAACGTCTTTAGTACGGACCAAGCTGATATCTATAAATATCGGAAAGTTTGAACGTCTTTAGTATGGACCAAGCTGATATCTATAAATATCGGAAAGTTTGAACGTCTTTAGTACGGACCAAGGTGATATCTATAAATATCGGAAAGTTTGAACGTCTTTAGTATGGACCAAGCTGATATCTATAAATATCGGAAAGTTTGAACGTCTTTAGTATGGACCAAGCTGATATCTATAAATATCGGAAAGTTTGAACGTCTTTAGTACGGACCAAGCTGATATCTATAAATATCGGAAAGTTTGAACGTCTTTAGTACGGACCAAGGTGATATCTATAAATATCGGAAAGTTTGAACGTCTTTAGTACGGACCAAGCTGATATCTATAAATATCGGAAAGTTTGAACGTCTTTAGTACGGACCAAGCTGATATCTATAAATATCGGAAAGTTTGAACGTCTTTAGTGTGGACCAAGCTGATATCTATAAATATCGGAAAGTTTGAACGTCTTTAGTATGGACCAAGCTGATATCTATAAATATCGGAAAGTTTGAACGTCTTTAGTACGGACCAAGCTGATATCTATAAATATCGGAAAGTTTGAACGTCTTTAGTACGGACCAAGCTGATATCTATAAATATCGGAAAGTTTGAACGTCTTTAGTACGGACCAAGGTGATATCTATAAATATCGGAAAGTTTGAACGTCTTTAGTACGGACCAAGCTGATATCTATAAATATCGGAAAGTTTGAACGTCTTTAGTACGGACCAAGCTGATATCTATAAATATCGGAAAGTTTGAACGTCTTTAGTGTGGACCAAGCTGATATCTATAAATATCGGAAAGTTTGAACGTCTTTAGTATGGACCAAGCTGATATCTATAAATATCGGAAAGTTTGAACGTCTTTAGTACGGACCAAGCTGATATCTATAAATATCGGAAAGTTTGAACGTCTTTAGTACGGACCAAGCTGATATCTATAAATATCGGAAAGTTTGTACGTCTTTAGTATGGACCAAGCTGATATCTATAAATATCGGAAAGTTTGAACGTCTTTAGTACGGACCAAGCTGATATCTATAAATATCGGAAAGTTTGAACGTCTTTAGTATGGACCAAGCTGATATCTATAAATATCGGAAAGTTTGTACGTCTTTAGTATGGACCAAGGTGATATCTATAAATATCGGAAAGTTTGTACGTCTTTAGTATGGACCAAGGTGATATCTATAAATATCGGAAAGTTTGAACGTCTTTAGTACGGACCAAGCTGATATCTATAAATATCGGAAAGTTTGTACGTCTTTAGTATGGACCAAGGTGATATCTATAAATATCGGAAAGTTTGAACGTCTTTAGTACGGACCAAGCTGATATCTATAAATATCGGAAAGTTTGAACGTCTTTAGTATGGACCAAGCTGATATCTATAAATATCGGAAAGTTTGAACGTCTTTAGTACGGACCAAGCTGATATCTATAAATATCGGAAAGTTTGAACGTCTTTAGTGTGGACCAAGCTGATATCTATAAATATCGGAAAGTTTGAACGTCTTTAGTATGGACCAAGGTGATATCTATAAATATCGGAAAGTTTGAACGTCTTTAGTACGGACCAAGCTGATATCTATAAATATCGGAAAGTTTGAACGTCTTTAGTGTGGACCAAGGTGATATCTATAAATATCGGAAAGTTTGAACGTCTTTAGTACGGACCAAGCTGATATCTATAAATATCGGAAAGTTTGAACGTCTTTAGTATGGACCAAGCTGATATCTATAAATATCGGAAAGTTTGAACGTCTTTAGTATGGACCAAGGTGATATCTATAAATATCGGAAAGTTTGAACGTCTTTAGTATGGACCAAGGTGATATCTATAAATATCGGAAAGTTTGAACGTCTTTAGTACGGACCAAGCTGATATCTATAAATATCGGAAAGTTTGAACGTCTTTAGTGTGGACCAAGCTGATATCTATAAATATCGGAAAGTTTGAACGTCTTTAGTACGGACCAAGCTGATATCTATAAATATCGGAAAGTATGAACGTCTTTAGTACGGACCAAGCTGATATCTATAAATATCGGAAAGTTTGAACGTCTTTAGTGTGGACCAAGCTGATATCTATAAATATCGGAAAGTATGAACGTCTTTAGTATGGACCAAGGTGATATCTATAAATATCGGAAAGTATGAACGTCTTTAGTATGGACCAAGGTGATATCTATAAATATCGGAAAGTTTGAACGTCTTTAGTATGGACCAAGCTGATATCTATAAATATCGGAAAGTTTGAACGTCTTTAGTGTGGACCAAGCTGATATCTATAAATATCGGAAAGTATGAACGTCTTTAGTACGGACCAAGGTGATATCTATAAATATCGGAAAGTTTGAACGTCTTTAGTACGGACCAAGCTGATATCTATAAATATCGGAAAGTTTGAACGTCTTTAGTATGGACCAAGCTGATATCTATAAATATCGGAAAGTTTGAACGTCTTTAGTACGGACCAAGCTGATATCTATAAATATCGGAAAGTTTGAACGTCTTTAGTGTGGACCAAGCTGATATCTATAAATATCGGAAAGTATGAACGTCTTTAGTACGGACCAAGGTGATATCTATAAATATCGGAAAGTTTGAACGTCTTTAGTATGGACCAAGCTGATATCTATAAATATCGGAAAGTTTGAACGTCTTTAGTACGGACCAAGCTGATATCTATAAATATCGGAAAGTTTGAACGTCTTTAGTGTGGACCAAGCTGATATCTATAAATATCGGAAAGTATGAACGTCTTTAGTACGGACCAAGGTGATATCTATAAATATCGGAAAGTTTGAACGTCTTTAGTGTTGACCAAGGTGATATCTATAAATATCGGAAAGTTTGAACGTCTTTAGTATGGACCAAGCTGATATCTATAAATATCGGAAAGTTTGAACGTCTTTAGTACGGACCAAGCTGATATCTATAAATATCGGAAAGTTTGAACGTCTTTAGTGTGGACCAAGCTGATATCTATAAATATCGGAAAGTATGAACGTCTTTAGTATGGACCAAGCTGATATCTATAAATATCGGAAAGTTTGAACGTCTTTAGTATGGACCAAGGTGATATCTATAAATATCGGAAAGTTTGAACGTCTTTAGTATGGACCAAGGTGATATCTATAAATATCGGAAAGTTTGAACGTCTTTAGTATGGACCAAGGTGATATCTATAAATATCGGAAAGTTTGAACGTCTTTAGTATGGACCAAGCTGATATCTATAAATATCGGAAAGTTTGAACGTCTTTAGTATGGACCAAGCTGATATCTATAAATATCGGAAAGTTTGAACGTCTTTAGTATGGACCAAGGTGATATCTATAAATATCGGAAAGTTTGAACGTCTTTAGTATGGACCAAGCTGATATCTATAAATATCGGAAAGTTTGAACGTCTTTAGTACGGACCAAGGTGATATCTATAAATATCGGAAAGTTTGAACGTCTTTAGTATGGACCAAGGTGATATCTATAAATATCGGAAAGTTTGAACGTCTTTAGTATGGACCAAGGTGATATCTATAAATATCGGAAAGTTAGAACGTCTTTAGTATGGACCAAGCTGATATCTATAAATATCGGAAAGTTTGAACGTCTTTAGTGTGGACCAAGCTGATATCTATAAATATCGGAAAGTTTGAACGTCTTTAGTACGGACCAAGCTGATATCTATAAATATCGGAAAGTTTGAACGTCTTTAGTACGGACCAAGGTGATATCTATAAATATCGGAAAGTTTGAACGTCTTTAGTATGGACCAAGGTGACATCTATAAATATCGGAAAGTTTGAACGTCTTTAGTACGGACCAAGCTGATATCTATAAATATCGGAAAGTTTGAACGTCTTTAGTATGGACCAAGCTGATATCTATAAATATCGGAAAGTTTGAACGTCTTTAGTGTGGACCAAGCTGATATCTATAAATATCGGAAAGTATGAACGTCTTTAGTACGGACCAAGGTGATATCTATAAATATCGGAAAGTTTGAACGTCTTTAGTATGGACCAAGCTGATATCTATAAATATCGGAAAGTTTGAACGTCTTTAGTATGGACCAAGCTGATATCTATAAATATCGGAAAGTTTGAACGTCTTTAGTATGGACCAAGGTGATATCTATAAATATCGGAAAGTTTGAACGTCTTTAGTATGGACCAAGCTGATATCTATAAATATCGGAAAGTTTGAACGTCTTTAGTACGGACCAAGCTGATATCTATAAATATCGGAAAGTTTGAACGTCTTTGGTGCGGACCAGGGTGACATCTATGAATATCGGAAAGTTAGATCGTCTTTGGTGCGGACCAGGGTGACATCTATGAATATCGGAAAGTTCGATCGTCTTTGGTGCGGACCAGGGTGACATCTATGAATATCGGAAAGTTAGATCGTCTTTGGTGCGGACCAGGGTGACATCTATGAATATCGGAAAGTTAGATCGTCTTTGGTGCGGACCAAGGTGACATCTATGAATAGGGGCTAATGTGGCTGCATAATGAGATAACTTCAGTGATGACATATTACATGGTTAAAATAATTCTTGAGAATTAATGTAAGGTAAATAAATGATATACGCAATGTTATATAAATAGACCGATGGGTATCAATGGGTTGGGTCTCTATTTATAGACATCACTTTGGTCTAGAGACAATCTAACTTTCCGACATTCATTGACGATAAAACGGCTCGGACCAAGATCAGCCATCGAATATTACAAGGCGAACAAAGGAACTTCTGCGCATGCGCGAATCCCAAACCAGAGTTAGCTACAAGTTTATAAATCTCTATGGCAGTGTCACAAATGTTTCTTAATCATTTTGATTGTTACTGCTTTATGTTCAAAAGCATCAGTTTGGTGTTCTGTGAACATGGAGTTAATTTCTGCACTTTTTGAAGGAAAAGGACGAAGGAAGGAGCAATGAAAGAGACAAAAGGTACGTGTGAATACAAATGTTCAAGAAGTGAAGTCTATACTGTCTTATACTTAACGTGTACTTCAGCCCCTTTATGTTAGGTTAGGTGTATATGGAATTTTATTTTAACTACAAAAGATAAGTAATTACACCAGTGTTATTTAAGGCGTAAAAGTAAATACACTACTGACATCCAGTAGTTCTTTAACTATTCAAAGAGCTTAATAGATAAACCTACTGCATTAACCAAGCGATCGCCATAGAAATGAGATAATACCTACGTGCCTATAGTCATGGAGGTTAGCTCTGTCTGATGGGAAGGAATCAGGTAACAACTCTATCATGTAATTTAATATTTCGTTTTTAATTTACAGCTTTACCTGTATCTATTTCTGAAGCCTAGATCGTCATACTTCAATAATTTCAAGTCTTGGTAGATAAGTTTTCCTCCGTTGCCTTATTTGTCGAATTTTACATACCGTACCCACGGTCATTACTTCATAGTCGTGCATTTTTATAAAGATATCTGTCTTTAATCTACTCCTCCGAGATATACCAAAATTTTGAGTCGGACCATTGCAAATTCCGGTTTATAAATAAAGAAATCGATGGTCCACGAAAGTAGCAAGTTGGTCTGTACCAAGACTGACAACGAATAGGACCAGATGTATGAAGTTGACGTGTATCAGGTATAGAAGTGGAGACAAGAGTTACCTATAGCAGAACAGTCCTGAGTTTGATGGACAATGTACGTGTGTGACATCATTTGCTGTTCAGTCTTGTAACTCTCTGTGAGAGAGTTGGCATATCAATCTTAAGGACTTTACATCTAATGCAGTAAAGCATTATTACAAATACAACAATCAAACAGTAATTAATTAGTATTTTATTTGGTAAATAAAGTAAGCGTAATTTGTATAAATTAATCAGTGTGCACGCGACGCTTGCGCAGCTTAAAAGGAAGTGGGAAGACAATCAGTTTAAACATGGCGGCTTTCGTGTAATATGTAAAACCTTTAAAAACTGCTGAAAACAAATTGTATTGAACATGTTTTGCAAGTCGTGTGAAAAATAGCCAAGCTTAACAATTGAGGACGTTGTTCATTTGTCAGCGTCAAGTATGACTGCCGCTCGAAGTGAGGTTATGTTTCCTCTCTAGGAAAACACCGAAATAGAACGAAGTCAATTGTGGAAAATGAATGTGACGAATTTGTTAAACGTCACAAAGTTCACAGCTTCTTTGATAGAAACGAGCCACGGCAATTACAAGAGTAAACAATGATCCCATTTAGCCGAGCTTTGTAAAACGACCTTCTACAGCATTCTTCACGATTTCGGTTTTGAATTTGTGAACAGAAACAGAAAAAATATAATTGTTGGGCATGAAGATATATGGCAAAGGAATTAACAAAGGAAAGTTCGGACATGGAAATCGCATAAGAAATTGATCCGTTGTCAGAGTAGGTATTAGGTACATAAAATGTTCAATTGCTTGCCAGTAGAAGTTTCAAGTCATTGTCAAAGTGACTACACGCAGTTATTCCGCAGAAAGTCCCGTGCCATAACTTTTAATTGATAAATGAGGTAAGGTTATGTGCTAAAATCAAATATTTGAGTAACTGTTGTAAGTATTCATTCACTTTTTAAACCCACCTCGGTAGCGGAGATGGTAGCGTATCTGCCTCACGTTCAAGAGGACCCGAGTTCGAATCTCAGTCAGGGTGAGTTACCTGGATAAGGTTTTTCCGGGGTTTTCCCTTATCCTGAAAAACGGATGTCGGGTAACTCTAAGTTCCAGAGACCCCGGACACGTTTGAGCATCATTTCATCCATTTCATTCATCGTCCGATATGACTTAACATTGGAGGACGTAAATTACTAAAAAAAATAACTTTTTAACGTCAGAAGGTAAAATATATTACACAGTAGAATGTTAATGCATAAGCAACTCAAACATCGAAAACGGCAAAGTTCGTTGACAGCGAACATGCTCGACACGTGGTTGATAAAATGGCCAGTTGCCTAGCACTGACGTCTCTGGAGCACGTGATGAAGCTGTCACCTACAGTTGCTTAGCTCTATGGTCTTTCTACACAGATGCGGGTGCTGCCATCTGTTAGTTACATGTGATTCTACAACCAAAATATCCAAGTACAATTGTCTTGTATGTGAACAGCAATGCTCAAAACTTTAAATGCAGTTAGATAAGAAACATAGCACAAAGTTCAGAAGTTACCAAGGATGTGACATTTAGTTTACGAAAGAGATCCGCTCCCTCAAACTCTGGCGGTTATGTCTATGCCTGGAGAAAGGGTGAGGCGAGAGGAGACCGAAGGAGCCACGAACTTCAGAGGGCAGGGTCCCCGGCAGTCCTGTACAGACTGAGCTCAAATATCAGAGAAACAAGTTTACTAAGAACATATTATCTTGCCATGTACCGCCGAGACTTCTACCTACTCTGAAACAGACCACCAGGTGAGAGATGGCGTGAAATGATAATGGAGATAGGAAATTCGGGGATTGTAAGTAACCTACCCACGTGAAGCTTTCCTGGCGACAAATATGTTGGAGATCTTCTCGGGAAACAAGCGAGGTGAAAAGATGATTAGAGTGTACATCTCTCCTATCATCAGGATATTTTAATAAATGTTATAACCACAAATGTATCACTATATATAACACAAATATAAACAAAGACAAAACACTATCAATACTCGCATCACTGGACAAAACACTGTTTTCAGTAAATTAAATGTCAGGTCAGGAGATGGCGTGAGTATAGAAAATTATTTGGGTCAAAGAAACGTAACTACTTAACTTGATGGTCAAGTTGTATAGATATGTGCTTCTTAAGTCGACGGATTTCCTTTTTTTCTCAATTGGCAAAATACAACAGTTACTGGGAGCGGAGAGTTGTGGAGGTTTTGGCCATTTCCTTCGAGAGGAGCACGCTTAATGCTGGTTTTCAGTTCAGCTCCTCTTGGAAGCCGGCCTTAAAATGGAAATCCGTTGACTTAAGAAGCACATATCTATACAACTTGACCATCAAGTTAAGTAGTTACGATTCTTTGACCTAATTAATTTTCTATAATCACGCCATCTCCTGACCTGACATTTAATTTACCGAAAACAGTGTTTTGTTCAGTGATGCGGGTATTGATAGTGTTTTGTCTTTGTTTATAGTTGTGTTATATCCAGGGTTTCATTGTGGTTATAACATTTTATAAATATCCTGATGACGGGAGAGATGTACATTCTAATCGTCTTTTCACCTCGCTTGTTTCCCGAGATCTCCAACATGGCATATAGTGTATTGCTTCTGTTGTAGGATTATACAAACTATGTTGTCTGCTCAAAACTACCCAGTAGTAGTAACAATGTTAGTGGCAATAAGGAAACGCAAGTGATTGGTGATTGGATTAGTTTTACAAAATATCTTCCCTAGAGGACGATAGTGAATTGTTTTGTTAACTATCTGAGACAGTTGACTGTGTAATAAGATTGTGTTTCTTCAGTGTAAGTAACAAATCGAGCTTCTTTTACGGAAACGAGGGCCGTCATTGCTCCATTTCTGGTATTTTTATATTTTTGAAGTTGGTTTTAGATGCATTTATAATGAATGTGCATTGAAAGTGCTCGAGAAACTTCTACAATAAGAAAATACAGACTTTTTACATTCATATTCCTTCTTGTTGTTATGATGGTTACTTAGTCAGTGCTGCCAACGGACAAAAATAACTACAACAATGAGCGAAGCGGATTAAAGTAAGGCGTGGCTTTGAATATTCTTTTTTTATTTTTATTTATGTCCTCCAACGTTAATTCATATGGGACGATGAAGAAATGTGTGAAATGATGCTCAAAGCAGTCCAGAAAAATGGAGAATGGTACCACGAAGTCTGTGTGAGTGCCAAAACAATTGATATGTGGAAAATGTGTATGAGATACATAAAGATATGAATATACAAGTGTAGAAATGTGTTATTTTGTTCTCATGATTACATTACATACAGAAATTGAATGTTCTATTCCAATTCGTCCGCTATGACAAATCTATTGCGGTCGATTAGGATTAGTTTCCGCTTGGATTAGAAATGAAAACGGAAGTATACCGAAAATTCTTTATCGAAAATGTTAACATTTAACATAACCTAGAATGTCAAAACTCAATATAAAGTAAAAGATTTCATATTTACGTGACAAATAGGGCTTTTGTGAAAGATTTTCGAAATATTGATCGGAGATAATGTGGGATTTATCTCACCTGAGGCAGGACCTCCCTAAATCGACTGACCGTCCTCTTCTGTCTGGTTCCCTTGTAGCCATTCCTGTAACAGGTAGAAGAAGTCTAGCAGACCTAACACTGACTAGCAGACCTGCCATTAGGGCAGACAACAAACTTACGACATTGCTGTGGATTGTTGAGGCTGTAAGTGGCACGTTTATCTGGAGCAGTACACCAATATAACACCCTCCACACAATGGGACAGATTAGTCCAAGGATTACTTACCTCGTGCTGCATGAACTCTGAACGCTACATCCCATCCAAAAACTCCGCCATTTTATTAATCAAATACATTCAAGATGAGCTGCAGACTTGAAACTTAAACACAACTCACAACTCGATGATACTCAAATATTAACTCCCTGCAGTCTAAACTAACCTGTTTCTGAAAAAAAGTTTAAACTATCAAGTCAAATGAATAGAGCCAGACTGAAAAATTCAATGCCATAGCCGGGATTTGAACCACGGATCTCCCACTGTCCGTGCCCATGCTCTAAACCACTTAACTACTCAGAAATATACGAGTCAATTGGATAATTTAATGACATGTTGGCATGTTGGACATAGCAGCTCAATGGTGTAGAGCAACGGTACGGACAGTGGAAGATCCGTAGTTCTAATCCCGGCTCTGACTTTGAATTTTTCAGTTTGGATCTACTCATCCAAACCTTAGCTACACACGGTTAGTATGCAAGAAATGACAAGAGAAAATCTCTTTTATCCTTCCGGGATAGGAGAAAACCTCCAGCGTTAAGTCATATCGGACGATGAATGAAATGATGTTCACATAAGTACTGGGTACATAGAGCTTAGAGTTACCAGACATTCATATTTCAGGATAAGAGAAAACCTCCAACGTTAAGACATATCGGACGATGAAT
The DNA here is from genome assembly GCA_030765055.1 of Mantis religiosa. Taxonomy (NCBI): domain Eukaryota; kingdom Metazoa; phylum Arthropoda; class Insecta; order Mantodea; family Mantidae; genus Mantis; species Mantis religiosa. The sequence continues at coordinate 232,851,544 of CM060951.1, read as the reverse complement.
GAAATGATGTTCACATAAGTACAGGGTACATAGAGCTTAGAGTTACCAGACATTCATCTTTCAGGATAAGAGAAAACCTCCAACGTTAAGTCATATCGGACGATGAATGAAATGATGTTCACATAAGTACAGGGTACATAGAGCTTAGAGTTACCCGACATTCATATTTCAGGATAAGAGAAAACCTCCAACGTTAAGTCATATCGGACGATGAATGAAATGATGTTCACATAAGTACAGGGTATATACAGCTTAGAGTTACCCGACATTCATATTTCAGGATAAGAGAAAACCTCCAACGTTAAGTCACATCGGACGATGAATGAAATGATGTTCAAATGAGTACAGCGTACATAGAGCTTAGAGTTACCCGACATTCATATTTCAGGATAAGAGAAAACCTCCAACGTTAAGTCACATCGGACGATGAATGAAATGATGTTCAAATGAGTACAGCGTACATAGAGCTTAGAGTTACCCGACATTCATATTTCAGGATAAGAGAAAACCTCCAACGTTAAGTCATATCGGACGATGAATGAAATGATGTTCAAATGAGTACAGGGTACATACAGCTTAGAGTTACCCGACATTCATATTTCAGGATAAGAGAAAACCTCCAACGTTAAGTCACATCGGACGATGAATGAAATGATGTTCAAATGAGTACAGCGTACATAGAGCTTAGACTTACCCGACATTCATATTTCAGGATAAGAGAAAACCTCCAACGTTAAGTCACATCGGACGATGAATGAAATGATGTTCAAATGAGTACAGCGTACATAGAGCTTAGAGTTACCCGACATTCATATTTCAGGATAAGAGAAAACCTCCAACGTTAAGTCATATCGGACGATGAATGAAATGATGTTCACATAAGTACAGGGTACATAGAGCTTAGAGTTACCCGACATTCATCTTTCAGGATAAGAGAAAACCTCCAACGTTAAGTCACATCGGACGATGAATGAAATGATGTTCAAATGAGTACAGCGTACATAGAGCTTAGAGTTACCCGACATTCATATTTCAGGATAAGAGAAAACCTCCAACGTTAAGTCATATCGGACGAGGAATGAAACGATGTTCAAATGAGTACAGGGTACATAGAGCTTAGAGTTACCAGACATTCATCTTTCAGGATAAGAGAAAACCTCCAACGTTAAGTCATATCGGACGATGAATGAAATGATGTTCAAATGAGTACAGGGTACATAGAGCTTAGAGTTACCCGACATTCATATTTCAGGATAAGAGAAAACCTCCAACGTTAAGTCATATTGGACGAGGAATGAAACGATGTTCAAATAAGTACAGGGTACATAGAGCTTAGAGTTACCCGACATTCATATTTCAGGATAAGAGAAAACCTCCAACGTTAAGTCATATCGGACGATGAATGAAATAATGTTCAAATGAGTACAGGGTACATAGAGCTTAGAGTTACCCGACATTCATATTTCAGGATAAGAGAAAACCTCCAACGTTAAGTCATATCGGACGAGGAATGAAACGATGTTCAAATAAGTACAGGGTACATAGAGCTTAGAGTTACCAGACATTCATCTTTCAGGATAAGGGAAAACCTCCAACGTTAAGTCATATCGGACGAGGAATGAAACGATGTTCAAATAAGTACAGGGTACATAGAGCTTAGAGTTACCAGACATTCATATTTCAGGATAAGAGAAAACCTCCAACGTTAAGTCATATCGAACGATGAATGAAATAATGTTCGAATGAGTACAGGGTATATAGAGCTTAGAGTTACCAGACATTCATCTTTCAGGATAAGAGAAAACCTTCAGCGTTAAGTCATATCGAACGATGAATGAAATAATGTTCAAATGAGTACAGCGTACATAGAGCTTAGTGTTACCAGACATTCATCTTTCAGGATAAGAGAAAACCTTCAACGTTAAGTCATATCGGACGATGAATGAAATAATGTTCAAATGAGTACAGGGTACATAGAGCTTAGTGTTACCAGAAATTCATCTTTCAGGATAAGAGAAAACCTCCAACGTTAAGTCATATCGGACAATGAATGAAATGATGTTCAAATAAGTACAGGGTACATAGAGCTTAGAGTTACCAGACAATCATCTTTCAGGATAAGAGAAAACCTCCAACGTTATGTCATATCGGACGATGAATGAAATGATGTTCAAATAAGTACAGGGTACATAGAGCTTAGAGTTACCAGACATTCATCTTTCAGGATAAGAGAAAACCTCCAACGTTAAGTCATATCGGACGATGAATGAAATGATTTTCAAATGAGTACAGGGTACATAGAGCTTAGAGTTACCAGACAATCATCTTTCAGGATAAGAGAAAACCTCCAACGTTAAGTCATATCGGACGATGAATGAAATGATTTTCAAATGAGTAGAGGGCACATAGAGCTTAGAGTTCCCAGACAATCATCTTTCAGGATAAGAGAAAACCTCCAACGTTAAGTCATATCGGACGATGAATGAAATAATGTTCAAATGAGTATAGGGTACATAGAGCTTAGAGTTACCAGACAATCATCTTTCAGGATAAGAGAAAACCCCCAACGTTAAGTCATATCGGACAATGAATGAAATGGTGTTCAAATAAGTACAGGATACATAGAGCTTAGAGTTACCAGACATTTATCTTTCAGGATAAGAGAAAACCTCCAACGTTAAGTCATATCGGACGAGGAATGAAACGATGTTCAAATAAGTACAGGGTACATAGAGCTTAGAGTTACCAGACATTCATCTTTCAGGATAAGAGAAAACCTTCAACGTTAAGTCATATCGAACGATGAATGAAATAATGTTCAAATGAGTACAGGGTACATAGAGCTTAGTGTTACCAGACATTCATCTTTCAGGATAAGAGAAAACCTTCAACGTTAAGTCATATCGGACGATGAATGAAATAATGTTCAAATGAGTACAGGGTACATAGAGCTTAGTGTTACCAGAAATTCATATTTCAGGATAAGAGAAAACCTCCAACGTTAAGTCACATCGGACGATGAATGAAATGATGTTCAAATGAGTACAGCGTACATAGAGCTTAGAGTTACCCGACATTCATATTTCAGGATAAGAGAAAACCTCCAACGTTAAGTCATATCGGACGATGAATGAAATGATGTTCAAATGAGTACAGGGTACATACAGCTTAGAGTTACCCGACATTCATATTTCAGGATAAGAGAAAACCTCCAACGTTAAGTCACATCGGACGATGAATGAAATGATGTTCAAATGAGTACAGCGTACATAGAGCTTAGACTTACCCGACATTCATATTTCAGGATAAGAGAAAACCTCCAACGTTAAGTCACATCGGACGATGAATGAAATGATGTTCAAATGAGTACAGCGTACATAGAGCTTAGAGTTACCCGACATTCATATTTCAGGATAAGAGAAAACCTCCAACGTTAAGTCATATCGGACGATGAATGAAATGATGTTCACATAAGTACAGGGTACATAGAGCTTAGAGTTACCCGACATTCATCTTTCAGGATAAGAGAAAACCTCCAACGTTAAGTCACATCGGACGATGAATGAAATGATGTTCAAATGAGTACAGCGTACATAGAGCTTAGAGTTACCCGACATTCATATTTCAGGATAAGAGAAAACCTCCAACGTTAAGTCATATCGGACGAGGAATGAAACGATGTTCAAATGAGTACAGGGTACATAGAGCTTAGAGTTACCAGACATTCATCTTTCAGGATAAGAGAAAACCTCCAACGTTAAGTCATATCGGACGATGAATGAAATGATGTTCAAATGAGTACAGGGTACATAGAGCTTAGAGTTACCCGACATTCATATTTCAGGATAAGAGAAAACCTCCAACGTTAAGTCATATTGGACGAGGAATGAAACGATGTTCAAATAAGTACAGGGTACATAGAGCTTAGAGTTACCCGACATTCATATTTCAGGATAAGAGAAAACCTCCAACGTTAAGTCATATCGGACGATGAATGAAATGATGTTCAAATGAGTACAGGGTACATAGAGCTTAGAGTTACCCGACATTCATATTTCAGGATAAGAGAAAACCTCCAACGTTAAGTCATATCGGACGAGGAATGAAACGATGTTCAAATAAGTACAGGGTACATAGAGCTTAGAGTTACCAGACATTCATCTTTCAGGATAAGGGAAAACCTCCAACGTTAAGTCATATCGGACGAGGAATGAAACGATGTTCAAATAAGTACAGGGTACATAGAGCTTAGAGTTACCAGACATTCATATTTCAGGATAAGAGAAAACCTCCAATGTTAAGTCATATCGAACGATGAATGAAATAATGTTCGAATGAGTACAGGGTATATAGAGCTTAGAGTTACCAGACATTCATCTTTCAGGATAAGAGAAAACCTTCAGCGTTAAGTCATATCGAACGATGAATGAAATAATGTTCAAATGAGTACAGCGTACATAGAGCTTAGTGTTACCAGACATTCATCTTTCAGGATAAGAGAAAACCTTCAACGTTAAGTCATATCGGACGATGAATGAAATAATGTTCAAATGAGTACAGGGTACATAGAGCTTAGTGTTACCAGAAATTCATCTTTCAGGATAAGAGAAAACCTCCAACGTTAAGTCATATCGGACAATGAATGAAATGATGTTCAAATAAGTACAGGGTACATAGAGCTTAGAGTTACCAGACAATCATCTTTCAGGATAAGAGAAAACCTCCAACGTTATGTCATATCGGACGATGAATGAAATGATGTTCAAATAAGTACAGGGTACATAGAGCTTAGAGTTACCAGACATTCATCTTTCAGGATAAGAGAAAACCTCCAACGTTAAGTCATATCGGACGATGAATGAAATGATTTTCAAATGAGTACAGGGTACATAGAGCTTAGAGTTACCCGACATTCATATTTCAGGATAAGAGAAAACCTCCAACGTTAAGTCATATCGGACGATGAATGAAATGATTTTCAAATGAGTAGAGGGCACATAGAGCTTAGAGTTCCCAGACAATCATCTTTCAGGATAAGAGAAAACCTCCAACGTTAAGTCATATCGGACGATGAATGAAATAATGTTCAAATGAGTATAGGGTACATAGAGCTTAGAGTTACCAGACAATCATCTTTCAGGATAAGAGAAAACCCCCAACGTTAAGTCATATCGGACAATGAATGAAATGGTGTTCAAATAAGTACAGGATACATAGAGCTTAGAGTTACCAGACATTTATCTTTCAGGATAAGAGAAAACCTCCAACGTTAAGTCATATCGGACGAGGAATGAAACGATGTTCAAATAAGTACAGGGTACATAGAGCTTAGAGTTACCAGACATTCATCTTTCAGGATAAGAGAAAACCTTCAACGTTAAGTCATATCGAACGATGAATGAAATAATGTTCAAATGAGTACAGGGTACATAGAGCTTAGTGTTACCAGACATTCATCTTTCAGGATAAGAGAAAACCTTCAACGTTAAGTCATATCGGACGATGAATGAAATAATGTTCAAATGAGTACAGGGTACATAGAGCTTAGTGTTACCAGAAATTCATATTTCAGGATAAGAGGAAACCTCCAACGTTAAGTCATATCGGACGAAGAATGAAATGATGTTCATATAAGTACAGGGTACATAGAGCCTTGAGTTACCAGACGTTCATCTAAGGGATAGTATCGGAAGGAACGTTATCGAGATGTCACTGTGACATGTGGAACTGTTATGGATGTGAGGTCGACACGCTACTGGTTATGCTACAGAGTCGGTCACAAAAATGGATGAGAAAGTATTAACTCGCTTTGAAGGAAACATTCCCACCTCGAAACTAACATTAAATGGAAACTGCACAGTGAGAGGCTTGAAACTTTAAACATGGGTCAGAACCGAATGAGAATGGCCCCTGTGTGTGTGCAGCGAAAGGGGGGCTCCCTGACCTTTACTAAGCTACTTACCAGATTTTTCCAGATATTTAATCTTTTTATTTCTGAAAATATCTTAATGTCGCCTGCATAATTTACTCTGGAGTTCGAGTTTGTGTCAACATTTTGCTTAAAATTACAGTCCCGTGACAAATGACTGATAAGATTACTTTAATTCGGTAAGACTTAAAGGAAATCCTAGAGTTGCCTTACGTAATAACAACTGATGCAAGTACAGCCATACTGGGGATACGGCCTCGTACTTCTAGAAGTAAATGAAATGTGTTTAGGTACATTGTAATACTTTGTAATTTGATTGTTGTGTGCTTTGTTCTTTTGGACTAGGGGAATTATTTCCGAAAATGTGTTTTTAATGAGGGGAACCTCTGTAGCTGTTTGGGTCTGCTTCACTGTTGAGCAGAAACCCATCTCAAGATGTGATTGGGCGAATGTTCAAAGAAGGGATGACACCTACATTTGTCATGTCGGTGTTCTAATTTAATTAAATCATTTCTGTAGTGCGATTTATCATGATCCTCAAAATACGAGCTGTAGCTGTTCACTTCATCAATGACCTCTTCGTCCTTCAACAAATTGTTTGAGGTTCGGGAACAGGTGGTAGTCACTGGGTGCTAGATCTGGCGAATAGAGTGAATGTTCAGGAAGTTCGAACTTTAATTCGCGCATTGTTTCCATTGCAATGACTTAACAATGGGCCGAAGCATTGTCGTGAAGAAACAAGACAGTTTCTTTGTCAAATGAGGTCCTTTCTTCGCTCAAACGTTGTAGTAGTCACCAGTGATACTTTTACCCTTTGCCAAATAGCCAATAAAAATAATTTGTCGTCCATCTCGGAAAACACTCGCATAACCTTAACTGACAAAATTGACTTTGCCTTTTTTGGAGTTGGTTCACTTGGCGTAACCCACTGTTTTGACTGTGATTTACTCTCTGGAGTGTAGTGATACATCCGAGTTTCATCCATGGTAATACGCCACCTCAAATATTCACTGGAAATTTTACAGTAGAGCTCCAAATTCTTAACTGAAACAGCTTTTCTTTGCAACTTTTGATCAGGTGTCAACAAATGCGGCACAGAGTTTGTGAAAGTCCAAAACATTACTTAAAATATTAGGTGCACTCCTTTTGATATGTTTACAGCCTCTGCTATTTCAAATAACTTTTATCTGCAATCTTCCAGGACTAAACAATGAATTTGTTCAATGATTTATGAGTTGTTGACTTCTACAGGACGTCCAGAGCGAGGCTCATCACTAGTCCTCGTACGTCCCATTTTAAACTCTACAACCAACCTTTTAATTATTGTATGTGAAGGGACAGAGCGAGGCTCATCACTAGACCTCGTACGTCCCATTTTAAACTCTACAACCAACCTTTTAATTATTGTATATTAAGTGACAGAGCGAGGCTCATCACTAGTACTCGTACGTCCCATTTTAAACTCTACAACCAACCTTTTAATTATTGTATATGAAGTGACAGAGCGAGGCTCATCACTAGTACTCGTACGTCCCATTTTAAACTGTACAACCAACCTTTTAATTATTGTATATGAAGGGACAGAGCAAGGCTCACCACTAGTCCTCGTACGTCCCATTTTAAACTCTACAACCAACCTTTTAATTATTGTATATTAAGTGACAGAGCGAGGCTCATCACTAGTACTCGTACGTCCCATTTTAAACTCTACAACCAACCTTTTAATTATTGTATATGAAGTGACAGAGCGAGGCTCATCACTAGTACTCGTACGTCCCATTTTAAACTCTACAACCAACCTTTTAATTATTGTATATGAAGGGACAGAGTGAGGCTCATCACTAGTACTCGTACGTCCCATTTTAAACTGTACAACCAACCTTTTAATTATTGTATATGAAGTGACAGAGCGAGGCTCATCACTAGTACTCGTACGTCCCATTTTAAACTCTACAACCAACCTTTTAATTATTGTATATGAAGGGACAGAGTGAGGCTCATCACTAGTACTCGTACGTCCCATTTTAAACTCTACAACCAACCTTTTAATTATTGTATATGAAGGGACAGAGTGAGGCTCATCACTAGTACTCGTACGTCCCATTTTAAGCTCTACAACCAACCTTTTAATTATTGTATATGAAGGGACAGGGCGAGGCTCATCACTAGTACTCGTACGTCCCATTTTAAACTCTACAACCAACCTTTTAATTATTGTATATGAAGGGACAGAGTGAGGCTCATCACTAGTGCTCGTACGTCCCATTTTAAGCTCTACAACCAACCTTTTAATTATTGTACATGAAGGGACAGAGCGAGGCTCATCACTAGTCCACGTACGTCCCATTTTAAGCTCTACAATCAACCTTTTAATTATTGTATATGAAGGGACAGAGCCAGGCTCATCACTAGTACTCGTACGTCCCATTTTAAACTCTACAACCAACCTTTTAATTATTGTATATGAAGGGACAGAGTGAGGCTCATCACTAGTGCTCGTACGTCCCATTTTAAGCTCTACAACCAACCTTTTAATTATTGTACATGAAGGGACAGAGCGAGGCTCATCACTAGTCCACGTACGTCCCGTTTTAAACTCTACAACCAACCTTTTAATTATTGTACATGAAGGGACAGAGCGAGGCTCATCACTAGTTAGTGCTCCCATTTTAAACTCTACAACCAACCTTTTAATTATTGTACATGAAGGGACAGAGTGAGGCTCATCACTAGTACTCGTACGTCCCATTTTAAACTCTACAACCAACCTTTTAATTATTGTATATGAAGGGACAGAGTGAGGCTCATCACTAGTGCTCGTACGTCCCATTTTAAACTCTACAACCAAACTTTTAATTATTGTATATGAAGGGACAGAGCGAGGCTCATCACTAGTGCTCGTACGTCCCACTTTAAACTCTACAACCAACCTTTTAATTATTGTATATGAAGGGACAGAGCGAGGCTCATCACTAGTACTCGTACGTCCCATTTTAAACTCCACAACCAACCTTTTAATCATAGTATATGAAGGGACAGAGCGAGGCTCATCACTAGTACTCGTACGTCCCATTTTAAACTCTACAACCAACCTTTTAATTATTGTATATGAAGGGACAGAGCGAGGCTCATCACTAGTCCTCGTACGTCCCATTTTAAACTCTACAACCAACCTTTTAATTATTGTATATGAAGGGACAGAGCGAGGCTCATCACTAGTGCTCGTACGTCCCATTTTAAACTCTACAACCAACCTTTCATTGTACGAGGTCCGTCCAGAAAGTAACTTCTGGTTGGTAATAAAATTAAATTGTGTATAAATACAGAATAATTATTTATTGCACAAACTTCTACAGCTCTTAAACTACTTTTCCATATAACTGCCGAAATTTTGCAGGCATTTGTCATAGCGAGGCACAAGTTTGCCGCCTATGTCTTCAACCAGTTGGAAACATTTTCTTTCAGCTCTTTGTCATTGTTGAAGTGTTGACCGCCAAGGAAAGATTTGAGATGCAAAAACAGATGAAAGTCGCTAGGAGCGAGGTCAGGGCTATATGGGGTTAGTCAAACACGTCCCAGCCAAATCCCCGTGGGATATTTTTCGTCGCATTTGCAGTGTGTAGTCGTTCGTTGTCGTGAAGAAACACAACACCTTTTGACATCTCCAATTAGCCAATAATTTGAATTGGTTTCACTTTCCTAGCATTCAAAGAACAAATCACAGATCTGATTTCACAAGCGGCGGTATTTTCAATCAACACCGACATTGTAAACAAGCACAACAAAGCGTACGTGGCTGACAGCGATCTCACAATGGCGCACGTTTCTTCTCCTTGATACAGAGCGTCTACCGCGCATGTGCGGAACTGCGATCGCAGCGCTGTAGCGGAGATAAATTGAAACAGAGATTGCTTTCTGGACGCCCGTTGTATATGAAGCGACAGAGTCTTTCAATGTACTGTCCATTTCCTCCTTCTTATCTTTGGGCATTAAGCCTTTCAAATGGAAGTATTTAATCCCTGCTCGTTTGTCAAAATTCTCCATTTTCGTGAAACCTCTACACCTTTCTTGTTTAAAATTGTGTCATTTAAGAACTAAACAAGCGATTGACCCTTAACTATGGATACCAGCTAGTCTAGAGTTAAACTATATGATGTTATCCGTCAACATGGCTCTGAGGCCATCTATAGGTATGTGAGCCCCGGGATTTATTAGCCGTCTCTCGTAAGTACAGGGCGATCATATAGTTATGGTACACCTTTAATCGGTCACAGGAAACAAACGAAATAAGATAGAAATGTGAAGTATTCACCAAATACAAAGAAAACTCTCCGTAGTACGATATGCAAGCGTGTGTGTGCACCAAGATGATGAGGATCCGCCTGCCTACGCCAGTGAATAGGACTATTTTTCTTTGCGGAGCAGTCTGCGATGGCAATCAACTACCTTTACCATTGTCAAAACTTCAATAAGGTGTTATCTTTTAATATTGTTGCCCTGGCGGCAGATTCGCGAAGCCGATGGAAAATGATGGCCCGTGGAGGTTCTTTGGGACCGATCGTTACCGGAAGCGAGTAGTAGTAGTAGTGGGGGCTTAGGGGCGCACAACAGCTGAGGTCATTAGCGCCCGAGCTCAGACTAGGTAAAGCCCACCTGAAATGTAAACGCTAAAAACAATAAAATCCACTAAAAGGTCCAAAAACACAAAAAACATAAAAGATGCTCAAACTGTTAAAATAGCTAAAATAGGACTGCCGAGATGAATCTAAAATGAGGCACGGCGAGGGATGTTGAAATCATATGGAACGAAGCATTCCGCTGCGCTGTAAAAAGTCGAAGAGGCCCTCCACAGCAGCAATATCATCCCTCAGCATTTTGCTGAGGTTGGGGGCCAAACACAAGGACGAGCGCAACGTTGAGTAAAATCGGCACTCCACTAAAAGGTGCTGCACCGTCAAAGGCTCACCGCAGTGAGAACAATGAGGTGCTGGGTCCTGGCGTAACAAGTGCTGATGGCTAAAACTGCAGTGCCCGATGCGAAGTCTAGCTAAAATAATCTCTTCCCTGCGAGAAGAACGTGAAGATGTGGCCCAGGGAAGCGGAAGAGGTTTAACCTCCCGGAGTTTGTTCCCAACGAGCGCGGACCAGTCATCATGCCAGCGAGTGTTGATGGCTCGGCGAAGGGAAGCACTAAGATCCTCGAAAGGAACAGAATTGCTAAAAACTGTGGGGGATAAAATAGCAGACTTCGCGGCGGCATCAGCAGCCTCGTTGCCCGGAATGCCTACGTGTCCGGGAACCCAAACGAACGACACGTGGAACCCTGAATTAGCGAGCGAATGCAGCCGATCCTGTATTCGCTGTACTAGGGGATGGCTGGGGTACAGCGAACGAATGCTCTGTAGAGCACTCAGAGAATCGCTACAGATGGCAAAGTGGTTAGAGTGCTGCTGGCTGATAAAAAGTAGGGCTTGATAGATACTAAAAAGTTCAGCGGTAAAAATCGAGCACTGTCCGGAAAGACGAAACGTAAAACGTTCCGCAGCAGCTACGAAGGCACAGCCAACACCTCGGTCGGTTTTAGAACCGTCCGTAAAAATTAAACTGTAGTTCTTAAAATGCTGCTGAAGTTCTAAAAATGCGGATTGGATGCCAGTGGTCGGAAACGCAGACCTGGGCATCGACGTCAACCCAAGGTAGAATAGGGTGTCATACCGCGACCAAGGAGGAAAAATAGATTCCCTGCGAGGTAATACTGGCGGTAGTGTGACGTCCAGGGCCCGAAGAAGCAGGCGAAACCGAACACCGGGCGGAAGTAATGCAAGGGGGCTGACAGCGTACTGGCGATCAAGAGACGAGTCAAAGAAAGGCTTGTACGTTGGGTGCGTGGGTAGAGAGGATAGACGGCATGCATAGGTGCCTAAAAGAATATCTCGCCTGTAGCACAGGGGAGGTTCAGCTGCTTCAGCGTACAGACTGGGGATGGGGCTGGTTGGAAAAGCACCAGTAGCTAGACGTATCCCCCGATTGTGCACAGGATCCAAACGGCTCAAAATGGAAGGCCGTGCCGACGAATATACCACACTCCCATAGTCAAGCTTTGATCGTACCAGGGACCGATAGAGCTGTAAGAGCACGGTCCGATCAGCTCCCCAGGATGTACCTGATAAGACACGTAAGATATTGAGGGACCGGGCACAGCGACCTTTCAGGGAAGCGATATGAGAATCCCAGCTAAGCTTCCTATCGAACACCAATCCTAAAAATTTAGCTTCCTCTGCAAAAGGAAGCGTATGGGGACCGAGGTGGAGTGAGGGTGAATCAAACGCCTTACGGCGCCAAAAGTTCACGCACACGGTCTTCTCGGTGGAAAAATGGAAGCCGTTGTGGAGGCTCCAAGTGTAAAGGCGATCTAAACAGACCTGGAGCGGACGCTCCAAGATACTCGTCCGCCGAGAGCTACAATATACGGCGAAGTCATCAACAAATAACGAAGAGGATATTCCAGCGGGAATACACTCAGTGATAGGATTGATGGCGATGGCAAAGAGGGTAACGCTGAGGACCGAACCCTAGGGTACCCCGTTTTCCTGATGGAAAACGCGGGATAGATTACAACCCACCCTAACACGAAAGGACCGCTCCATCATGATTTCCCGGAGAAAAATGGGAAGTCGACCACGAAGACCCCACTGATGTATGGTGCGTAGTATGCCAGTCCACCAACAGGTGTCATAGGCTTTCGTAAGGTCAAAAAAGACGGCCACAGTTTGGCAGCGGCGCAGGTAGGCGTTCATGATATCAGTCGAGAGGGAAATCAGGTGATCAGTGCTGGAACGGTAACGGCGAAATCCGCATTGGATGTTGCACAGAAGGTTCTCCGACACAAGCCACCATCGTAAGCGCCCATTAATCATGCGCTCCATCACCTTACACACTGTACTGGTGAGGGAGATGGGGCGGTAACTGGAGGGCAAACGGCGGTCCTTACCCGGTTTTGGGACCGGAATGATAGTTGCCTCGCGCCAAGCTGTAGGGAAAACTCCGTCACGCCAGATGCGGTTGTACATGCGAAGCAGAAACTCTTTACTAGCAAAGGAGAGGTGTTGAAGCATAGCCACGTGAACACCATCAGGCCCAGGAGCGGATAAGGGAGAGGAGCATAACGCCGAGTCCAGCTCCCGGGAGCTAAATTCTGCGTTGTAGCACTCCAGGTTAGCTGAGCGGAAAGATAATTCCTGGGCCTCAATCTGAGACTTGAGGACCCGAAACGTCGAAACGTAGTTGGCAGAGCTGGAGGCTGCAGCAAAAGTGCTACCCAGGCAGTTAGCAACCTCAACCGTATCTACAACAGTGAGAGGTCCATCCTGGAGTCCAGGAATGAATGAGGGTGGCCGTTTACCAGCAACACGACGGAGTTTCTCCCAAACCACAGAAGAAGGGGTGTGTGCGAGAAAGAGGCAACAAAGGAAGTCCAGGACGCTCTTTGCTAGCCCTAAAAACACGTCGGGCTTGTGCGCGCAGCTGTTTATAAGCTACCAAGTTCTCGACGGTGGGGTGATGTTTAAATACCCTAAGAGCTTTCCGGCGTGCGCGAAGGGCATCGCGGCACTCAAGAGTCCACCAGGGGACAGGCAAACGCCGAGGCTCCGTGGAGGATTTCGGAATAGTTTGCTCGGCAGCGGAGACAACAACTTAAGTGAAATGGTCGACCAGAAGGTCAATAGAAGTAAACTGTGAATCCTTGAATGTGGCAGCTTCGGAAAAGAGCGCCCAGTTGGCCTTGGAGAGTTGTCATGAGGGTGCACGCGAGCGGGGAACGTTGTGAGAGAGTAACGTTAGCACACATGGGCAGTGATCACTGGAATGAGTGTCAGATACTACATGCCATTGAAAACAATGAGCAAGCTGTGTGGAGCAGAGAGAAAGATCGAGATGGGAGGGAGAACCGGTGGAATCGGAAAAAAAGGTGGGTTCACCAGTGTTTAAAACAAGGAGAGGAAACTGGTCAAAGAAGTCAGCAAGCAGGGTTCCCCTTGCACACGCCCTAGGAGAGCCCCAACACGGATGATGGGCATTAAAATCCCCCAAAAGAAGAAAGGGTAAGGGGAGCTGCGAAGCGAGTTGAGAGAGCTCGGCAGGAAGGACGGAGTCTGAAGGGGGGAGGTAAACTGTGCATAAGGTAAACGATAAACCGGGAAGACTGAGCCGAAGGGCAACAGCTTGCAAACTAGTGTTAAGGGGTAGAGGTTGACCAAAAACATCAGCACGTGTGAGAATCATGACACCACCATGAGCAGGAGAGCCCACTTCCGGCACAAGGTCGAAGCGTACCGGAATATAATTACGCAAATCAAAAGCATCCTGAGGGCGAAGTTTGGTCTCTTGTAAACAAACCGCTATGGGGTTGTAGGACCGCAACAAGAGCTGGAGTTCTGCCCTATGTGAGCGCACACCACGAATGTTCCACGTTAAGAGAGCCATGGAAAAGAGCTAGGGGGGAGCGCCGGTGTTAGGGAGAACATTAAAGGATGCATGGGCGCGAGGAATGCGGGTTCAGGTTGTCGGACGACGTTTCTCTTTTTTCCGCACTTTGGTGCACTTGGGACCGACAAACGGTCGCTCCATGGGCGACTCCTCAGATGTGCGGGAGTCGGAAGAGTCCCTTCGAGAAGGGGATCGGGAAACCGACTGAACAGAAGTCCTGCCGGTTCCTCGAATGCGACTACGGGAGCGGCACACCGTAGAAGTACCGGGAGTAGTGCTGACCGTCACGGAACGTGAAACTGCAGCTGGGGCAGTAGAAGAGCTAGACGAGGCTGCTGGTGCCAACGCCTTAAAAGGTTTGGCAGTCTCCAGCAAGTCGCATTGGGTTGAAGCATCCGATACATTGGGGGTCCGTGTGGCAACAGACTGCGTCGCCTGCACAGGAGAGCGGTGAACTGCTGATGCGTAACCCAAGCTGGCAGCGGGTTTCAGTTGCTCAAACCGTCTTTTTGCCTCTAGAAAGGACAGACGTTCTTTGACGCGCAGTTCCTGAATGGCCTTCTCATCAAGAAACTGCGGACATTGCCGGGAGCTGGAGGGATGCGTACCACCGCAATTGACGCAGACCGGGTCACGAGTACATATAGCGTCGCCATGGGGAGGTAAACCGCAACGGTCGCATACAGCATCAAAAGTACAGCGGGCCTGAGTATGCCCAAACCGCTGACACCGAAAACAGCGCATGGGGTTTGGGACATACGGTCGCACTGCAGCACGTTCGTACCCACAATAGATAGCGTCCGGCAATGTGGTACCTTTGAAAGTGAGGAAGACTGTCCGCAACGGAACAGACTGTCCATCACGTTTACCAAGGAGACGGTACGCCTCGCACACATTCTGGTCAGTCAAATTAGATACTATTTCCTCGTTAGAGAGGCCGTCCAAACTGGAAGTTGTCACGACCCCTCTACAGGTATTCAAAGTCTTATGTGGGGCTACCCGAATGGGGTAGGAACCCAACAAGCAAGCCTTCAGGAGCTTACTGGACTGATCCTGGTTCTTTGTTTCTACCAAAAGGGTACCGTCTCTTAACCGAGTTGCAGATTTTAAAACGCCACATATCCGATCAAGCTCGCGTTGGATATAAAAAGGACTAATGTCTCGCATTGTCTTGTTTTCGCAAGTCAGGGTCACAACCAAAAAAGAATCGAATGGGGAAGGTTTGCGCGCAGGAGCCATGGTTAGGGGACCCCCTTCCGGAACCGTCGGCGTCAGCCTGCCATCCGGGGGTGAAAGAAAAAGACACCAAACCTTCACGGTCTGCGCCGTCATGGGAGACCCCTCCCACGACCGATCTCAATTGTACTTCAGAAGAGCTACCGTCCAACTACTGTTGCCCAAATGTGAGAACCGTTCACCACGTGACACCCCGGCTTTAGGCCCCGACCACAGGAATAACCGCCTGTGGCCCCCCACTTTAGGCCGTGCAGCAGTCAACGGACGCATGCACGGATTCAGGGGGCTTGTGGTTGATTACACCGGGGCTCCCGTCAGCGGTAACACGTCCGGCTGGTAATACTGGCCCAATGACTCACGGCCTTCGGACCATTAAAACCAGCCGGGTCTCATGGAGACTACGTGAGTGTACATGACGGTGTGGACGGGCTCCGCACCTAAGGTCACACACAGGGTCAGTAGGGAGTCCACTACAACCTTCACGCCTGAGACCTCCGGAGAGCACGCAAGTCGGAAGCCGCGCTGGAACCGTGGGACAGGAACCACGGAGACAGAAGAAAGATCCCTGGTGGTGAGGCAGGAGTTTATAAACCTAAACAGCTAAAGCTAAAATAGAACAATAAACCTAGAAGAGGAAGAAGCTTAAAACTAAGGGTGACCAACGTGGCACAAACAAAATGGGGTGAGCGGGTGACGATGGGGATGATTGGCTCGGGACCCCGGGTTCGCCAATGCCCGTACCTACCGTAGTAGGCCCCTGGGGGGACCGGAAGCGAGACAGTTGAGTGTAGTTGTCGGAAAAATAAAGTTTTGAGGTTCTAGCAATTTTGTAATGTTGAACAGTGTATTTCGAGGAGAATAAAGTGTAGTTTTTGTGTTTCGTAACCTCGTTTTATTATTTCACGAACCCACAAAGTCACAACTGGTGTCAGGAAGCGGGACAACATCACCGAAGATTATGGCCATGGAATCGGTATTGGAAATGCCTTTGCAGAAGATGAGCGAATTAACAGCGAATTCGGAAGCGGCAAATAACAACTTGGCCGCGAAGATGAACGAGTTAACAACAGAAACAGAAGCGACAAATAACAACCTGGCCGCAGAGTTGAAAGAAATAAAGACCGAATTGACCACAGAAATGAAGGCAGCGAACGACAGTCTGGCCACGGAAATGAAGGAGGCGAACGAGGTCCTCGCCGCCAAATTTGAGGAACAGTTGGCCGGCGTGAGGGATGACGTGACGGAGCTGGGCAAGCAGATGGACCAAGTGGACGAGCGCGTCGAGGACCTGGCGAACCGCTTCAATGATCTAGAGGAAAAGGCCGACAATAGCGTCAAGTCCCTGAACGCCATGGTGGAGGACGTCGTCAGCAGGAGACTGAAGGTATTGAAGGCTGACGCACCGGGACGCGACACAACATCGGCGCGCGTCAAACCTCCGAAATATGATGGCGCGTCAACATTCGAGGTCTTCCGCCGCCAGTTCGACACAGTGGCCAAGCTCAACAGATGGTCACCGGAGGAGGAGGAGGCCACACAGTTAATAGCCAGCCTCCAGGGACGGGCCGCGAAAATCCTAATCGCGGTGCAGACGACGGCGGCGCCCAAGGACATCTGGGAGGCCCTGGAGAATCGCTTCGGGAACCACCGCTTAGCCGCAGCTACCGCAGCCAGCTAAAGGCAAGGTCGCAGCAGCCGGGGGAGACGCTGCAGGAGTTCGCCATAGCGATCGAGCAGCTGGCTAGCAAGGCCTTGGTTGACCTGCCACTGGAGTTCGTATCCCGGGAAGCCGCCTACAACTTTGTCGACAGGGTACGGGACACGGAGATTCGTCAGCGCCTAATGCTCGGCGATTATAAAAATATCCACGAGGCACTGACAGTGGCATTAAGGTTGGAGGCGGCCAAAGTAGCATCTATCCCGACGTCGAGAACGAGGAGTGTCCGCTACGCCGGAGACAGAAGACCAGCTGAGGGACGCCGGCGAACACCTAGTGGCCTGTGTTGGGGGTGTGGACGGCCCGGACACCTGCGGAGAGACTGCCCACACCAGGAAGAGCAGCCAGAAAACGAGGAAGGGCCGTCGTGGAGAGGGGCACGTCGGCGCCACTACCACCATCCCCTTGAGTGACAATCCGCGCCGTCAGCCGGCGGATGGATGACAACCTCATCGCGGACGGATGGGTAAGAGGAAAGCCGTGCCGCGTGCTGGTGGACACCGGGGCAGCCGTGACCATCATCAGACCTGACGTGGCGAAGGGTTTGCCGACGAGGAAGCCGAGCCGACCATACGAGCTTGTGACGGCATCGGGCGACACCATGCCTGTGGAGAAGGAGGCCCTGCTGGAGCTGAACTTGGGACGGAGTGCCGTGCGTCTGTGGGTGTTCGTCGCGAAGGTGGCTGAGGAGGTGATTCTGGGACTGGATGCCCTCAGGAGCCACGAGGCGACGGTCGACGTCGGTAGGAAGGTCCTGAGGCTCAACGGAGAAGAGGTTATACTCCGTCAACCAGAAGAGCGCCTTGGAATTGGCAGGGTCGTCTTGAGCGAAGACGTGGTTGTCCCCGCGAGGAGCGAAGTGATGGTGACGGCGCGACCAGAAGGCCAGACAGCAGGTTGGGTCCCGAGGCTGCAGGAGTACGACTTCACCTCGGAGCATCGTAGGGGGAAGAGCCACGGTAACGCTGACGCCATGTCCCGAAGACCCTGGTCCAGAAGGGTGTGGCCAATGTACAAGAGTGGAGGGGAAGGAGCGTGCCGCAGCAGTTCGAGTAGTCACGGCAGTGCCTGCGATGGCTGGGATAGCGCAGGCCTGAGGAAGGAGCAGCTGGCGGACGCATACTTTGGGCCACTCTTGAGGGATGTGGAGAACTTGGTGGTACACCTGGATCGCCTGGCCCGCTACGAAGGCGCTGTTCGGGACGACCAGCCTTGAGGAAGGAGCAGTGTCGCCCTGGCGGCAGATTCGCGAAGCTGATGAAAAATGATGGCCGGTGGAGGTTCGGAAAACTTTGGGACCGATCGTTACCGGAAGCGAGACAGTTGAGGGTAGTTGTAGGAAAAATAAACTGTTTTGAGGTTCTAGCAATTTTGTAATGTTGAACAGTGTATTTCGAGGAGAATAAAGTGTAGTTTTTGTGTTTCGTAACCTCGTTTTATTATTTCACGAACCCACAAAGTCACAATATGAAGGCGCTCCTCCAAACTAGGCCAACATTGTGCGTGAGTTTCTGGACAGAGCATTCCTCCAGTGGTGGATACGCAGGGGTTCTGTCAAGCCATGGCCATCTGCCGCCCTTGGATTAATACTTGTGGAGGTATATAAAGCAGTATGTGTACAGAAAATGTATCTACGTTATTAAAATTTAAAAAAGAGAATCACAGTCATTCACTGTTACACCAGACGTCCTTAAGTGTATGTGAGAAGAACTGATATCGTTTAATTGTATGTCGACAACAAATACAGCCCACATCTAACTGCACTGATCAGACATTGAATCTTTAAGAGATTTTCTTTCGTTTGTTGAAGATTTCACGTTTCTCTCTTACTTCATTGTTTTCCTGTGCCCAATCAAATGTGCACCATGACTTTACGTACGCGCTGTTTAATTTATTTAATAAACGAATAAGTTCTGCATCGCCTCAAAACATATCCAGTGAACACTCGATATTTAATACAATACCTGTGAGTACTTACGTGGCAGTCAAAGTAAAGGACCCTCTGTCAGCCCAGACTACAAGTTTCAGTAAGAATGCATCTGACAGCCATTTCCTGTACGGAAAAATGTGCTTGTATGTATTTTCTTAGAAAATTAGATTTAAATATGCACATATCTATTATTTCTGACGTTAACATGACGTCACGTAAAGCTGCACTACATCCTTGATAAAAAGACTCATTCTTATGTGTACATAGATGTCACATCTATCAAAGATACAATTCAAGTTTTTTTCTATATTCTTTGATATTCTGCAATGCCATGTGGAGACAGCTAAGCCTCAAGACCAGCACTTTACGCGTCAAACGAGACAAATAGTACGCCCAAATGTTAAGAGTTCGGGCCATGTCTTACCACTAAGCCACGAGAGCAGTTGATAGACTGCAACATAGCATTTCTCTTCCAAGAGTTTTGTGTTTGCTTACAGCGCCATCTAGTTAATAGCTCAGCTCCATGTTAGAGTTCGGACCATGTCTTACCACTAAGTCACGAGAGCAGTTGATAGACTGCAACATAGATAGCATTTCTCTTCCAAGAGTTTCGTGTTTGCTTACAGCGCCATCTAGTTAATAGCTCAGCTCCATGTTGGAGTTCGGACCATGTCTTACCACTAAGTCACGAGAGCAGTTGATAGACTGCAACATACCATTTCTCTTCCAAGAGTTTTGTGTTTGCTTACAGCGCCATCTAGTTAATAGCTCAGCTCCATGTTAGAGTTCGGACCATGTCTTACCACTAAGTCACGAGAGCAGTTGATACACTGCAACATAGCATTTCTCTTCCAAGAGTTTTGTGTTTGCTTACAGCGCCATCTAGTTAATAGCTCAGCTCCATGTTAGAGTTCGGACCATGTCTTACCACTAAGTCACGAGAGCAGTTGATAGACTGCAACATAGCATTTCTCTTCCAAGAGTTTTGTGTTTGTTTACAGCGCCATCTAGTTAATAGCTCAGCTCCATGTTAGAGTTCGGACCATGTCTTACCACTAAGTCACGAGAGCAGTTGATAGACTGCAACATAGATAGCATTTCTCTTCCAAGAGTTTTGTGTTTGCTTACAGCGCCATCTAGTTAATAGCTCAGCTCCACGTTAGAGTTCGGACCGTGTCTTACCACTAAGTCACGAGAGCAGTTGATAGACTGCAACATAGATAGCATTTCTCTTCCAAGAGTTTTGTGTTTGCTTACAGCGCCATCTAGTTAATAGCTCAGCTCCATGTTAGAGTTCGGACCATGTCTTACCACTAAGTCACGAGAGCAGTTGATAGACTGCAACATAGATAGCATTTCTCTTCCAAGAGTTTTGTGTTTGCTTACAGCGCCATCTAGTTAATAGCTCAGCTCCATGTTAGAGTTCGGACCATGTCTTACACTAAGTCACGAGAGCAGTTGATAGACTGCAACATAGATAGCATTTCTCTTCCAAGAGTTTTGTGTTTGTTTACAGCGCCATCTAGTTAATAGCTCAGCTCCATGTTAGAGTTCGGACCATGTCTTACCACTAAGTCACGAGAGCAGTTGATAGACTGCAACATAGATAGCATTTCTCTTCCAAGAGTTTTGTGTTTGCTTACAGCGCCATCTAGTTAATAGCTCAGCTCAATGTCAGAGTTCGGACCATGTCTTACCACTAGGTCACGAGAGCAGTTGATAGACTGCAACATAGATAGCATTTCCCTTCCAAGAGTTTTGTGTTTACTTACAGCGCCATCTAGTTAATAGCTCAGCTCCATGTTAGAGTTCGGACCATGTCTTACCACTAAGTCACGAGAGCAGTTGATAGACTGCAACATAGATAGCATTTCTCTTCCAAGAGTTTTGTGTTTGTTTACAGCGCCATCTAGTTAATAGCTCAGCTCCATGATAGAGTTCGGACCATGTCTTACCACTAAGTCACGAGAGCAGTTCATAGACTGCAACATAGATAGCATTTCTCTTCCAAGAGTTTTGTGTTTGTTTACAGCGCCATCTAGTTAATAGCTCAGCTCCATGATAGAGTTCGGACCATGTCTTACCACTAAGTCACGAGAGCAGTTGATAGACTGCAACATAGCATTTCTCTTCCAAGAGTTTTGTGTTTGTTTACAGCGCCATCTAGTTAATAGCTCAGCTCCATGTTAGAGTTCGGACCATGTCTTACACTAAGTCACGAGAGCAGTTGATAGACTGCAACATAGCATTTCTCTTCCAAGAGTTTTGTGTTTGCTTACAGCGCCATCTAGTTAATAGCTCAGCTCCATGTTAGAGTTCGGGCCATGTCTTACCACTAAGTCACGAGAGCAGTTGATAGACTGCAACATAGATAGCATTTCTCTTCCAAGAGTTTTGTGTTTGTTTACAGCGCCATCTAGTTAATAGCTCAGCTCCATGTTAGAGTTCGGACCATGTCTTACACTAAGTCACGAGAGCAGGTGATAGACTGCAACATAGCATTTCTCTTCCAAGAGTTTTGTGTTTGCTTACAGCGCCATCTAGTTAATAGCTCAGCTCCATGTTAGAGTTCGGACCGTGTCTTACCACTAAGTCACGAGAGCAGTTGATAGACTGCAACATAGATAGCATTTCTCTTCCAAGAGTTTTGTGTTTGCTTACAGCGCCATCTAGTTAATAGCTCAGCTCCATGTTAGAGTTCGGGCCATGTCTTACCACTAAGTCACGAGAGCAGTTGATAGACTGCAACATAGATAGCATTTCTCTTCCAAGAGTTTTGTGTTTGCTTACAGCGCCATCTAGTTAATAGCTCAGCTCCATGTTAGAGTTCGGACCATGTCTTACCACTAAGTCACGAGAGCAGTTGATAGACTGCAACATAGATAGCATTTCTCTTCCAAGAGTTTTGTGTTTGCTTACAGCGCCATCTAGTTAATAGCTCAGCTCCATGTTAGGGTTCGGGCCATGTCTTACCACTAAGTCACGAGAGCAGTTGATAGACTGCAACATAGATAGCATTTCTCTTCCAAGAGTTTTGTGTATGTTTACAGCGCCATCTAGTTAAAAGCTCAGCTCGATGTTAGAGTTCGGACCGTGTCTTACCACTAAGTCACGAGAGCAGTTGATAGACTGCAACATAGATAGCATTTCTCTTCCAAGAGTTTTGTGTTTGCTTACAGCGCCATCTAGTTAATAGCTCAGCTCCATGTTAGAGTTCGGACCGTGTCTTACCACTAAGTCACGAGAGCAGTTGATAGACTGCAACATAGATAGCATTTCTCTTCCAAGAGTTTTGTGTTTACTTACAGCGCCATCTAGTTAATAGCTCAGCTCCATGTTAGAGTTCGGACCATGTCTTACCACTAAGTCACGAGAGCAGTTGATAGACTGCAACATAGCATTTCTCTTCCAAGAGTTTTGTGTTTGTTTACAGCGCCATCTAGTTAATAGCTCAGCTCCATGTTAGAGTTCGGACCATGTCTTACCACTAAGTAACGAGAGCAGTTGATAGACTGCAACATAGCATTTCTCTTCCAAGAGTTTTGTGTTTACTTACAGCGCCATCTAGTTAATAGCTCAGCTCCATGTTAGAGTTCGGACCATGTCTTACCACTAAGTCACGAGAGCAGTTGATAGACTGCAACATAGCATTTCTCTTCCAAGAGTTTTGTGTTTACTTACAGCGCCATCTAGTTAATAGCTCAGCTCCATGTTAGGGTTCGGACCGTGTCTTACCACTAAGTCACGAGAGCAGTTGATAGACTGCAACATAGATAGCATTTCTCTTCCAAGAGTTTTGTGTTTGTTTACAGCGCCATCTAGTTAATAGCTCAGCTCCATGTTAGAGTTCGGACCATGTCTTACCACTAAGTCACGAGAGCAGTTGATAGACTGCAACATAGCATTTCTCTTCCAAGAGTTTTGTGTTTACTTACAGCGCCATCTAGTTAATAGCTCAGCTCCATGTTAGAGTTCGGACCATGTCTTACCACTAAGTCACGAGAGCAGTTGATAGACTGCAACATAGATAGCATTTCTCTTCCAAAAGTTTTGTGTTTGCTTACAGCGCCATCTAGTTAATAGCTCAGCTCCATGTTAGAGTTCGGACCGTGTCTTACCACTAAGTCACGAGAGCAGTTGATAGACTGCAACATAGATAGCATTTCTCTTCCAAAAGTTTTGTGTTTGCTTACAGCGCCATCTAGTTAATAGCTCAGCTCCATGTTAGAGTTCGGACCATGTCTTACCACTAAGTCACGAGAGCAGTTGATAGACTGCAACATAGCATTTCTCTTCCAAGAGTTTTGTGTTTGCTTACAGCGCCATCTAGTTAATAGCTCAGCTCCATGTTAGAGTTCGGACCATGTCTTACCACTAAGTCACGAGAGCAGGTGATAGACTGCAACATAGCATTTCTCTTCCAAGAGTTTTGTGTTTACTTACAGCGCCATCTAGTTAATAGCTCAGCTCCATGTTAGAGTTCGGACCATGTCTTACCACTAAGTCACGAGAGCAGTTGATAGACTGCAACATAGATAGCATTTCTCTTCCAAGAGTTTTGTGTTTGCTTACAGCGCAATCTAGTTAATAGCTCAGCTCCATGTTAGAGTTCGGACCGTGTCTTACCACTTAGCCACGAGAGCAGTTGATAGACTGCAACATAGATAGCATTTCTCTTCCAAGAGTTTTGTGTTTGCTTACAGCGCCATCTAGTTAATAGCTCAGCTCCATGTTAGAGTTCGGACCGTGTCTTACCACTAAGTCACGAGAGCAGTTGATAGACTGCAACATAGATAGCATTTCTCTTCCAAGAGTTTTGTGTTTACTTACAGCGCCATCTAGTTAATAGCTCAGCTCCATGTTAGAGTTCGGACCATGTCTTACCACTAAGTCACGAGAGCAGTTGATAGACTGCAACATAGATAGCATTTCTCTTCCAAGAGTTTTGTGTTTGCTTACAGCGCCATCTAGTTAATAGCTCAGCTCAATGTTAGAGTTCGGACCGTGTCTTACCACTAAGTCACGAGAGCAGTTGATAGACTGCAACATAGATAGCATTTCTCTTCCAAGAGTTTTGTGTTTACTTACAGCGCCATCTAGTTAATAGCTCAGCTCCATGTTAGGGTTCGGACCGTGTCTTACCACTAAGTCACGAGAGCAGTTGATAGACTGCAACATAGATAGCATTTCTCTTCCAAGAGTTTTGTGTTTGTTTACAGCGCCATCTAGTTAATAGCTCAGCTCCATGTTAGAGTTCGGACCATGTCTTACCACTAAGTCACGAGAGCAGTTGATAGACTGCAACATAGCATTTCTCTTCCAAGAGTTTTGTGTTTACTTACAGCGCCATCTAGTTAAGAGCTCAGCTCCATGTTAGAGTTCGGACCATGTCTTACCACTAAGTCACGAGAGCAGTTGATAGACTGCAACATAGCATTTCTCTTCCAAGAGTTTTGTGTTTACTTACAGCGCCATCTAGTTAATAGCTCAGCTCCATGTTAGAGTTCGGACCGTGTCTTACCACTAAGTCACGAGAGCAGTTGATAGACTGCAACATAGATAGCATTTCTCTTCCAAAAGTTTTGTGTTTGCTTACAGCGCCATCTAGTTAATAGCTCAGCTCCATGTTAGAGTTCGGACCATGTCTTACCACTAAGTCACGAGAGCAGTTGATAGACTGCAACATAGCATTTCTCTTCCAAGAGTTTTGTGTTTGCTTACAGCGCCATCTAGTTAATAGCTCAGCTCCATGTTAGAGTTCGGACCATGTCTTACCACTAAGTCACGAGAGCAGGTGATAGACTGCAACATAGCATTTCTCTTCCAAGAGTTTCGTGTTTACTTACAGCGCCATCTAGTTAATAGCTCAGCTCCATGTTAGAGTTCGGACCATGTCTTACCACTAAGTCACGAGAGCAGTTGATAGACTGCAACATAGATAGCATTTCTCTTCCAAGAGTTTTGTGTTTGCTTACAGCGCAATCTAGTTAATAGCTCAGCTCCATGTTAGAGTTCGGACCGTGTCTTACCACTAAGTCACGAGAGCAGTTGATAGACTGCAACATAGATAGCATTTCTCTTCCAAGAGTTTTGTGTTTGCTTACAGCGCAATCTAGTTAATAGCTCAGCTCCATGTTAGAGTTCGGACCGTGTCTTACCACTAAGCCACGAGAGCAGTTGATAGACTGCAACATAGCATTTCTCTTCCAAGAGTTTTGTGTTTGCTTACAGCGCCATCTAGTTAATAGCTCAGCTCCATGTTAGAGTTCGGACCATGTCTTACCACTAAGCCACGAGAGCAGTTGATAGACTGCAACATAGATAGCATTTCTCTTCCAAGAGTTTTGTGTTTGTTTACAGCGCCATCTAGTTAATAGCTCAGCTCCATGTTAGAGTTCGGACCATGTCTTACCACTAAGCCACGAGAGCAGTTGATAGACTGCAACATTGATAGCATTTCTCTTCCAAGAGTTTTGTGTTTGTTTACAGCGCCATCTAGTTAATAGCTCAGCTCCATGTTAGAGTTCGGACCGTGTCTTACCACTAAGCCACGAGAGCAGTTGATAGACTGCGACATAGTATTTCTCTTCCAAGAGTTTTGTGATTGCTTACAGCGCCATCTAGTTAATAGCTCAGCTCCATGTTAGAGTTCGGACCGTGTCTTACCACTAAGTCACGAGAGCAGTTGATAGACTGCAACATAGATAGCATTTCTCTTCCAAGAGTTTTGTGTTTGCTTACAGCGCCATCTAGTTAATAGCTCAGCTCCATGTTGGAGTTCGGACCATGTCTTACCACTAAGTCGCGAGAGCAGTTGATAGACTGCAACATAGATAGCATTTCTCTTCCAAGAGTTTTGTGTTTGCTTACAGCGCCATCTAGTTAATAGCTCAGCTCCATGTTAGTGTTCGGACCGTGTCTTACCACTAAGTCACGAGAGCAGTTAATAGACTGCAACATAGATAGCATTTCTCTTCCAAGAGTTTTGTGTTTGCTTACAGCGCCATCTAGTTAATAGCTCAGCTCCATGTTAGAGTTCGGACCGTGTCTTACCACTAAGTCACGAGAGCAGTTAATAGACGGCAACATAGATAGCATTTCTCTTCCAAGAGTTTTGTGTTTGTTTACAGCGCCATCTAGTTAATAGCTCAGCTCCATGTTAGAGTTCGGACCATGTCTTACCACTAAGTCACGAGAGCAGTTGATAGACTGCAACATAGCATTTCTCTTCCAAGAGTTTTGTGTTTACTTACAGCGCCATCTAGTTAATAGCTCAGCTCCATGTTAGAGTTCGGACCATGTCTTACCACTAAGTCACGAGAGCAGTTGATAGACTGCAACATAGCATTTCTCTTCCAAGAGTTTTGTGTTTACTTACAGCGCCATCTAGTTAATAGCTCAGCTCCATGTTAGGGTTCGGACCGTGTCTTACCACTAAGTCACGAGAGCAGTTGATAGACTGCAACATAGATAGCATTTCTCTTCCAAGAGTTTTGTGTTTGTTTACAGCGCCATCTAGTTAATAGCTCAGCTCCATGTTAGAGTTCGGACCATGTCTTACCACTAAGTCACGAGAGCAGTTGATAGACTGCAACATAGCATTTCTCTTCCAAGAGTTTTGTGTTTACTTACAGCGCCATCTAGTTAATAGCTCAGCTCCATGTTAGAGTTCGGACCATGTCTTACCACTAAGTCACGAGAGCAGTTGATAGACTGCAACATAGCATTTCTCTTCCAAGAGTTTTGTGTTTACTTACAGCGCCATCTAGTTAATAGCTCAGCTCCATGTTAGAGTTCGGACCATGTCTTACCACTAAGTCACGAGAGCAGTTGATAGACTGCAACATAGATAGCATTTCTCTTCCAAGAGTTTTGTGTTTGCTTACAGCGCAATCTAGTTAATAGCTCAGCTCCATGTTAGAGTTCGGACCGTGTCTTACCACTAAGCCACGAGAGCAGTTGATAGACTGCAACATAGATAGCATTTCTCTTCCAAGAGTTTTGTGTTTGCTTACAGCGCCATCTAGTTAATAGCTCAGCTCCATGTTAGAGTTCGGACCGTGTCTTACCACTAAGTCACGAGAGCAGTTGATAGACTGCAACATAGATAGCATTTCTCTTCCAAGAGTTTTGTGTTTACTTACAGCGCCATCTAGTTAATAGCTCAGCTCCATGTTAGAGTTCGGACCATGTCTTACCACTAAGTCACGAGAGCAGTTGATAGACTGCAACATAGATAGCATTTCTCTTCCAAGAGTTTTGTGTTTGCTTATAGCGCCATCTAGTTAATAGCTCAGCTCAATGTTAGAGTTCGGACCGTGTCTTACCACTAAGTCACGAGAGCAGTTGATAGACTGCAACATAGATAGCATTTCTCTTCCAAGAGTTTTGTGTTTACTTACAGCGCCATCTAGTTAATAGCTCAGCTCCATGTTAGGGTTCGGACCGTGTCTTACCACTAAGTCACGAGAGCAGTTGATAGACTGCAACATAGATAGCATTTCTCTTCCAAGAGTTTTGTGTTTGTTTACAGCGCCATCTAGTTAATAGCTCAGCTCCATGTTAGAGTTCGGACCATGACTTACCACTAAGTCACGAGAGCAGTTGATAGACTGCAACATAGCATTTCTCTTCCAAGAGTTTTGTGTTTACTTACAGCGCCATCTAGTTAATAGCTCAGCTCCATGTTAGAGTTCGGACCATGTCTTACCACTAAGTCACGAGAGCAGTTGATAGACTGCAACATAGCATTTCTCTTCCAAGAGTTTTGTGTTTACTTAAAGCGCCATCTAGTTAATAGCTCAGCTCCATGTTAGAGTTCGGACCGTGTCTTACCACTAAGTCACGAGAGCAGTTGATAGACTGCAACATAGCATTTCTCTTCCAAGAGTTTTGTGTTTGCTTACAGCGCCATCTAGTTAATAGCTCAGCTCCATGTTAGAGTTCGGACCATGTCTTACCACTAAGTCACGAGAGCAGGTGATAGACTGCAACAGAGCATTTCTCTTCCAAGAGTTTTGTGTTTACTTACAGCGCCATCTAGTTAATAGCTCAGCTCCATGTTAGAGTTCGGACCATGTCTTACCACTAAGTCACGAGAGCAGTTGATAGACTGCAACATAGATAGCATTTCTCTTCCAAGAGTTTTGTGTTTGCTTACAGCGCAATCTAGTTAATAGCTCAGCTCCATGTTAGAGTTCGGACCGTGTCTGACCACTAAGTCACGAGAGCAGTTGATAGACTGCAACATAGATAGCATTTCTCTTCCAAGAGTTTTGTGTTTGCTTACAGCGCAATCTAGTTAATAGCTCAGCTCCATGTTAGAGTTCGGACCGTGTCTTACCACTAAGCCACGAGAGCAGTTGATAGACTGCAACATAGCATTTCTCTTCCAAGAGTTTTGTGTTTGCTTACAGCGCCATCTAGTTAATAGCTCAGCTCCATGTTAGAGTTCGGACCATGTCTTACCACTAAGCCACGAGAGCAGTTGATAGACTGCAACATAGCATTTCTCTTCCAAGAGTTTTGTGTTTGTTTACAGCGCCATCTAGTTAATAGCTCAGCTCCATGTTAGAGTTCGGACCATGTCTTACCACTAAGCCACGAGAGCAGTTGATAGACTGCAACATAGATAGCATTTCTCTTCCAAGAGTTTTGTGTTTGTTTACAGCGCCATCTAGTTAATAGCTCAGCTCCATGTTAGAGTTCGGACCGTGTCTTACCACTAAGCCACGAGAGCAGTTGATAGACTGCAACATAGATAGCATTTCTCTTCCAAGAGTTTTGTGTTTACTTACAGCGCCATCTAGTTAATAGCTCAGCTCCATGTTGGAGTTCGGACCATGTCTTACCACTAAGTCACGAGAGCAGTTGATAGACTGCAACATAGATAGCATTTCTCTTCCAAGAGTTTTGTGTTTGCTTACAGCGCCATCTAGTTAATAGCTCAGCTCCATGTTGGAGTTCGGACCATGTCTTACCACTAAGTCGCGAGAGCAGTTGATAGACTGCAACATAGATAGCATTTCTCTTCCAAGAGTTTTGTGTTTGCTTACAGCGCCATCTAGTTAATAGCTCAGCTCCATGTTGGAGTTCGGACCATGTCTTACCACTAAGTCACGAGAGCAGTTGATAGACTGCAACATAGATAGCATTTCTCTTCCAAGAGTTTTGTGTTTGCTTACAGCGCCATCTAGTTAATAGCTCAGCTCCATGTTAGTGTTCGGACCGTGTCTTACCACTAAGTCACGAGAGCAGTTGATAGACTGCAACATAGATAGCATTTCTCTTCCAAGAGTTTTGTGTTTGCTTACAGCGCCATCTAGTTAATAGCTCAGCTCCATGTTGGAGTTCGGACCGTGTCTTACCACTAAGTCGCGAGAGCAGTTGATAGACTGCAACATAGATAGCATTTCTCTTCCAAGATTTTTGTGTTTGCTTACAGCGCCATCTAGTTAATAGCTCAGCTCCATGTTAGTGTTCGGACCGTGTCTTACCACTAAGTCACGAGAGCAGTTGATAGACTGCAACATAGATAGCATTTCTCTTCCAAGAGTTTTGTGTTTGCTTACAGCGCCATCTAGTTAATAGCTCAGCTCCATGTTGGAGTTCGGACCATGTCTTACCACTAAGTCGCGAGAGCAGTTGATAGACTGCAACATAGATAGCATTTCTCTTCCAAGAGTTTTGTGTTTGCTTACAGCGCCATCTAGTTAATAGCTCAGCTCCATGTTAGTGTTCGGACCGTGTCTTACCACTAAGTCACGAGAGCAGTTAATAGACTGCAACATAGATAGCATTTCTCTTCCAAGAGTTTTGTGTTTGCTTACAGCGCCATCTAGTTAATAGCTCAGCTCCATGTTAGAGTTCGGACCGTGTCTTACCACTAAGTCACGAGAGCAGTTAATAGACGGCAACATAGCATTTCTCTTCCAAGAGTTTTGTGTTTGTTTACAGCGCCATCTAGTTAATAGCTCAGCTCCATGTTAGAGTTCGGACCGTGTCTTACCACTAAGTCACGAGAGCAGTTAATAGACGGCAACATAGCATTTCTCTTCCAAGAGTTTTGTGTTTGTTTACAGCGCCATCTAGTTAATAGCTCAGCTCCACGTTAGAGTTCGGACCGTGTCTTACCACTAAGTCACGAGAGCAGTTGATAGACTGCAACATAGATAGCATTTCTCTTCCAAGAGTTTTGTGTTTGTTTACAGCGCCATCTAGTTAATAGCTCAGCTCCATGTTAGAGTTCGGACCATGTCTTACCACTAAGTCACGAGAGCAGTTGATAGACTGCAACATAGCATTTCTCTTCCAAGAGTTTTGTGTTTGTTTACAGCGCCATCTAGTTAATAGCTCAGCTCCATGTTAGAGTTCGGACCATGTCTTACCACTAAGTCACGAGAGCAGTTGATAGACTGCAACATAGCATTTCTCTTCCAAGAGTTTTGTGTTTACTTACAGCGCCATCTAGTTAATAGCTCAGCTCCATGTTAGGGTTCGGACCGTGTCTTACCACTAAGTCACGAGAGCAGTTGATAGACTGCAACATAGATAGCATTTCTCTTCCAAGAGTTTTGTGTTTGTTTACAGCGCCATCTAGTTAATAGCTCAGCTCCATGTTAGAGTTCGGACCATGTCTTACCACTAAGTCACGAGAGCAGTTGATAGACTGCAACATAGCATTTCTCTTCCAAGAGTTTTGTGTTTACTTACAGCGCCATCTAGTTAATAGCTCAGCTCCATGTTAGAGTTCGGACCATGTCTTACCACTAAGTCACGAGAGCAGTTGATAGACTGCAACATAGCATTTCTCTTCCAAGAGTTTTGTGTTTACTTACAGCGCCATCTAGTTAATAGCTCAGCTCCATGTTAGAGTTCGGACCGTGTCTTACCACTAAGTCACGAGAGCAGTTGATAGACTGCAACATAGATAGCATTTCTCTTCCAAAAGTTTTGTGTTTGCTTACAGCGCCATCTAGTTAATAGCTCAGCTCCATGTTAGAGTTCGGACCATGTCTTACCACTAAGTCACGAGAGCAGTTGATAGACTGCAACATAGCATTTCTCTTCCAAGAGTTTTGTGTTTGCTTACAGCGCCATCTAGTTAATAGCTCAGCTCCATGTTAGAGTTCGGACCATGTCTTACCACTAAGTCACGAGAGCAGGTGATAGACTGCAACATAGCATTTCTCTTCCAAGAGTTTTGTGTTTACTTACAGCGTCATCTAGTTAATAGCTCAGCTCCATGTTAGAGTTCGGACCATGTCTTACCACTAAGTCACGATAGCAGTTGATAGACTGCAACATAGATAGCATTTCTCTTCCAAGAGTTTTGTGTTTGCTTACAGCGCAATCTAGTTAATAGCTCAGCTCCATGTTAGAGTTCGGACCGTGTCTTACCACTAAGCCACGAGAGCAGTTGATAGACTGCAACATAGATAGCATTTCTCTTCCAAGAGTTTTGTGTTTGCTTACAGCGCCATCTAGTTAATAGCTCAGCTCCATGTTAGAGTTCGGACCGTGTCTTACCACTAAGTCACGAGAGCAGTTGATAGACTGCAACATAGATAGCATTTCTCTTCCAAGAGTTTTGTGTTTGCTTACAGCGCCATCTAGTTAATAGCTCAGCTCCATGTTAGAGTTCGGACCGTGTCTTACCACTAAGTCACGAGAGCAGTTGATAGACTGCAACATAGATAGCATTTCTCTTCCAAGAGTTTTGTGTTTGCTTACAGCGCAATCTAGTTAATAGCTCAGCTCCATGTTAGAGTTCGGACCGTGTCTTACCACTAAGTCACGAGAGCAGTTGATAGACTGCAACATAGATAGCATTTCTCTTCCAAGAGTTTTGTGTTTGCTTACAGCGCAATCTAGTTAATAGTTCAGCTCCATGTTAGAGTTCGGACCGTGTCTTACCACTAAGCCACGAGAGCAGTTGATAGACTGCAACATAGCATTTCTCTTCCAAGAGTTTTGTGTTTGCTTACAGCGCCATCTAGTTAATAGCTCAGCTCCATGTTAGAGTTCGGACCATGTCTTACCACTAAGCCACGAGAGCAGTTGATAGACTGCAACATAGCATTTCTCTTCCAAGAGTTTTGTGTTTGTTTACAGCGCCATCTAGTTAATAGCTCAGCTCCATGTTAGAGTTCGGACCATGTCTTACCACTAAGCCACGAGAGCAGTTGATAGACTGCAACATAGATAGCATTTCTCTTCCAAGAGTTTTGTGTTTGTTTACAGCGCCATCTAGTTAATAGCTCAGCTCCATGTTAGAGTTCGGACCGTGTCTTACCACTAAGCCACGAGAGCAGTTGATAGACTGCGACATAGTATTTCTCTTCCAAGAGTTTTGTGATTGCTTACAGCGCCATCTAGTTAATAGCT
Organism: Mantis religiosa; assembly: GCA_030765055.1. Classification (NCBI taxonomy): domain Eukaryota; kingdom Metazoa; phylum Arthropoda; class Insecta; order Mantodea; family Mantidae; genus Mantis; species Mantis religiosa. The sequence continues at coordinate 232,818,859 of CM060951.1, read as the reverse complement.
CAGCTCCATGTTAGAGTTCGGACCGTGTCTTACCACTAAGTCACGAGAGCAGTTGATAGACTGCAACATAGATAGCATTTCTCTTCCAAGAGTTTTGTGTTTGCTTACAGCGCCATCTAGTTAATAGCTCAGCTCCATGTTGGAGTTCGGACCATGTCTTACCACTAAGTCGCGAGAGCAGTTGATAGACTGCAACATAGATAGCATTTCTCTTCCAAGAGTTTTGTGTTTGCTTACAGCGCCATCTAGTTAATAGCTCAGCTCCATGTTAGTGTTCGGACCGTGTCTTACCACTAAGTCACGAGAGCAGTTAATAGACTGCAACATAGATAGCATTTCTCTTCCAAGAGTTTTGTGTTTGCTTACAGCGCCATCTAGTTAATAGCTCAGCTCCATGTTAGAGTTCGGACCGTGTCTTACCACTAAGTCACGAGAGCAGTTAATAGACGGCAACATAGATAGCATTTCTCTTCCAAGAGTTTTGTGTTTGCTTACAGCGCCATCTAGTTAATAGCTCAGCTCCATGTTAGAGTTCGGACCGTGTCTTACCACTAAGTCACGAGAGCAGTTCATAGACTGCAACATAGATAGCATTTCTCTTCCAAGAGTTTTGTGTTTGCTTACAGCGCCATCTAGTTAATAGCTCAGCTCCATGTTAGAGTTCGGACCGTGTCTTACCACTAAGTCACGAGAGCAGTTGATAGACTGCAACATAGATAGCATTTCTCTTCCAAGAGTTTTGTGTTTGCTTACAGCGCCATCTAGTTAATAGCTCAGCTCCATGTTAGAGTTCGGACCGTGTCTTACCACAAGTCACGAGAGCAGTTCATAGACTGGCACATAGATAGCATTTTTCTTCCAAGAGTTTTGTGTTTGCTTACAGCGCCATCTAGTTAATAGCTCAGCTCCATGTTAGAGTTCGGACCGTGTCTTACCACTAAGTCACGAGAGCAGTTGATAGACTGCAACATAGATAGCATTTCTCTTCCAAGAGTTTTGTGTTTGCTTACAGCGCCATCTAGTTAATAGCTCAGCTCCATGTTGGAGTTCGGACCATGTCTTACCACTAAGTCGCGAGAGCAGTTGATAGACTGCAACATAGATAGCATTTCTCTTCCAAGAGTTTTGTATTTGCTTACAGCGCCATCTAGTTAATAGCTCAGCTCCATGTTAGGGTTCGGACCGTGTCTTACCACTAAGTCACGAGAGCAGTTGATAGACTGCAACATAGATAGCATTTCTCTTCCAAGAGTTTTGTGTTTGCTTACAGCGCCATCTAGTTAATAGCTCAGCTCCATGTTAGAGTTCGGACCGTGTCTTACCACTAAGTCACGAGAGCAGTTGATAGACTGCAACATAGATAGCATTTCTCTTCCAAGAGTTTTGTGTTTGCTTACAGCGCCATATAGTTAATAGCTCAGCTCCATGTTAGAGTTCGGACCGTGTCTTACCACTAAGTCACGAGAGCAGTTCATAGACTGCAACATAGATAGCATTTCTCTTCCAAGAGTTTTGTGTTTGCTTACAGCGCCATCTAGTTAATAGCTCAGCTCCATGTTAGAGTTCGGACCGTGTCTTACCAATAAGTCACGAGAGCAGTTCATAGACTGCAACATAGATAGCATTTCTCTTCCAAGAGTTTTGTGTTTGCTTACAGCGCCATCTAGTTAATAGCTCAGCTCCATGTTAGAGTTCGAACCATGGCTTACCACTAAGTCACGAGAGCAGTTGATAGACTGCAACAGAGCATTTCCCTTCCAAGTGTTTTGTGTTTGCTTACAGTGCCATCTAGTTAATAGCTCAGCCCCACGTTAGAGTTCGGACCGTGTCTTACCACTAAGTCACGAGAGCAGTTGATAGACTGCAACATAGATAGCATTTCTCTTCCAAGAGTTTTCTGTTTGCTTACAGCGCCATCTAGTTAATAGCTCAGCTCCATGTTAGAGTTCGGACCGTGTCTTACCACTAAGTCACGAGAGCAGTTGATAGACTGCAACATAGAAAGCATTTCTCTTCCAAGAGTTTTGTGTTTGCTTACAGCGCCATCTAGTTAATAGCTCAGCTCCATGTTAGAGTTCGGACCATGTCTTACCACTAAGTCACGAGAGCAGTTGATAGACTGCAACATAGCATTTCTCTTCCAAGAGTTTCGTGTTTGCTTACAGCGCCATCTAGTTAATAGCTCAGCTCAAAGTTAGAGTTCGGACCGTGTCTTACCACTAAGCCACGAGAGCAGTTGATAGACTGCAACATAGATAGCATTTCCCTTCCAAGAGTTTTGTGTTTGCTTACAGCGCCATCTAGTTAATAGCTCAGCTCCACGTTAGAGTTCGGACCGTGTCTTACCACTAAGTGACGAGAGCAGTTGATAGACTGCAACATAGATAGCATTTCTCTTCCAAGAGTTTTGTGTTTGCTTACAGCACCATATACTTAATAGCTCAGCTCCATGTCAGAGTTCGGACCATGTCTTACCACTAAGTCACGAGAGCAGTTGATAGACTGCAACATAGATAGCATTTCTCTTCCAAGAGTTTTGTGTTTGCTTAGAGCGCAATCTAGTTAATAGCTCAGCTCCATGTTAGAGTTCGGACCGTGTCTTACCACTAAGCCACGAGAGCAGTTGATAGACTGCAACATAGCATTTCTCTTCCAAGAGTTTTGTGTTTGCTTACAGCGCCATCTAGTTAATAGCTCAGCTCCATGTTAGAGTTCGGACCGTGTCTTACCACTAAGTCACGAGAGCAGTTGATAGACTGCAACATAGATAGCATTTCTCTTCCAAGAGTTTTGTGTTTGCTTACAGCGCCATCTAGTTAATAGCTCAGCTCCATGTTAGAGTTCGGACCGTGTCTTACCACTAAGCCACGAGAGCAGTTGATAGACTGCAACATAGATAGCATTTCTCTTCCAAGAGTTTTGTGTTTGTTTACAGCGCCATCTAGTTAATAGCTCAGCTCCATGTTAGAGTTCGGACCATGTCTTACCACTAAGTCACGAGAGCAGTTGATAGACTGCAACATAGATAGCATTTCTCTTCCAAGAGTTTTGTGTTTGTTTACAGCGCCATCTAGTTAATAGCTCAGCTCCATGTTAGAGTTCGGACCATGTCTTACCACTAAGCCACGAGAGCAGTTGATAGACTGCAACATAGATAGCATTTCTCTTCCAAGAATTTGGGTTGGTTTACAGCTCCATCTAGTTAATAGCTCAGCTCCATGTTAGAGTTCGGACCGTGTCTTACCACTAAGTCACGAGAGCAGTTGATAGACTGCAACATAGATAGCATTTCTCTTCCAAGAGTTTTGTGTTTGCTTACAGCGCCATCTAGTTAATAGCTCAGCTCCATGTTGGAGTTCGGACCATGTCTTACCACTAAGTCGCGAGAGCAGTTGATAGACTGCAACATAGATAGCCTTTCTCTTCCAAGAGTTTTGTGTTTGCTTACAGCGCCATGTAGTTAATAGCTCAGCTCCATGTTAGGGTTCGGACCGTGTCTTACCACTAAGTCACGAGAGCAGTTGATAGACTGCAACATAGATAGCATTTCTCTTCCAAGAGTTTTGTGTTTGCTTACAGCGCCATCTAGTTAATAGCTCAGCTCCATGTTAGAGTTCGGACCGTGTCTTACCACTAAGTCACGAGAGCAGTTGATAGACTGCAACATAGATAGCATTTCTCTTCCAAGAGTTTTGTGTTTGCTTACAGCGCCATCTAGTTAATAGCTCAGCTCCATGTTAGAGTTCGGACCGTGTCTTACCACTAAGTCACGAGAGCAGTTCATAGACTGCAACATAGATAGCATTTCTCTTCCAAGAGTTTTGTGTTTGCTTACAGCGCCATCTAGTTAATAGCTCAGCTCCATGTTAGAGTTCGGACCGTGTCTTACCACTAAGTCACGAGAGCAGTTGATAGACTGCAACATAGATAGCATTTCTCTTCCAAGAGTTTTGTGTTTGCTTACAGCGCCATCTAGTTAATAGCTCAGCTCCATGTTAGAGTTCGGACCGTGTCTTACCACTAAGTCACGAGAGCAGTTCATAGACTGCAACATAGATAGCATTTCTCTTCCAAGAGTTTTGTGTTTGCTTACAGCGCCATCTAGTTAATAGCTCAGCTCCATGTTAGAGTTCGGACCGTGTCTTACCAATAAGTCACGAGAGCAGTTCATAGACTGCAACATAGATAGCATTTCTCTTCCAAGAGTTTTGTGTTTGCTTACAGCGCCATCTAGTTAATAGCTCAGCTCCATGTTAGAGTTCGGACCGTGTCTTACCACTAAGTCACGAGAGCAGTTGATAGACTGCAACATAGATAGCATTTCTCTTCCAAGAGTTTTGTGTTTGCTTACAGCGGCATCTATTTAATAGCTCTTCTGCAAAGAAATGGCTATTTGCTTTGTGATACTTTCTTCATGTTGGGTTAATATTGTCACCGAATTGTCGGAAAGCCCGACCAACAACAGCTGAGAAGGGACCGGAGGCAGCCGAGGCACACCCTCCCATTAATCTCAGTCACTAACTGAGGGAATGATTAGGGAAATGTCACTTGTCGCTGGCCGCCTCTTCCCCCTTCCCCTGACATCTGGAATACTCGCGGTAATTCACTGAAACCAGAGACTTCTAGAAAACACTGATATTCCTATAAAAAGGGCTGCAATTTGTGTGGTCAGTTAGTTCTTGGCGATTAGCGAAGCAGCGCCCTGCTAGTGTACGGACGAGAAGACTGTGTACGTGCGTCGGAGTAGTTTACGTAATTGCGAGTGCAAGTGGAACTGTACCGGACGAACTGGTGAATTGTAATTGTGTGCATTACGTAATTCTGTGTAATTGGCAAGTGTTCAACTGTAAGTCGGTGGAAATAAAGAACATTTTTGAGTGGTGCAGTTGGACTTTTCATTTCACGAACCCACATAGTCACAATATAGCCTTAGGAAACTTCGAAGTGAGTAACAGGTTAAAATGGTGGCCACGACACTAAACATGTACGAACATGACCAATTTATTTTTCATACCATCTACTCCCGGCACGACTGACTTGAGGAAAGTGTACATTTTCTTTCCTGGCAACGCGTTGAGGCGTATTGCGCTGTGTTCGTTTGTTATCTTGTTTATTAGAAGAGGAGATATTAGTAAGTTGGCGTACTGCCGTATGTCTGACGTGAAAGGTTAGACAATTACCATTGTAGGCGCTTGACACTCTTTGTTACAATATTCAATCATGCCGATGTATGACTTGTTGCTGTGATTACATCTGTGTAGTTTTTGGTTTACAATATTCTTTTGTTTTGATATTTATACACTTTGGTCACAATTAATAAAAGAGACATGGCTTCCTATAATTTAAGAACTGAACGGTTGTCTCCATTGGAGGGATACACGGGTAGCGTAATAACATCTGAACAGAGACTGTGTTATGTAAACGTCTGTTGCTGTTTTACATTCCGACGCTTTGCCAAGTTCGACAGTCAACATGACGTTGGCTAAGTACGGAGAGTTTGTTCCAGTAAGAGGAATAGAACTCTTCTTTATTTTACTTTATACAATCCGTAGAATTAATCCAAAGTAGTGTCTTTTGTCGCCATCTAACAATGCATATGTTTCTGTTTGACTTGTGACTTTACTCAGTTTCTGTATCACTACCAACAGTTCGTGATTAATTTGTGTTTCTTTTTCGGTCACATCATAACTCTAGAAATGTTGTTGGCAGCATTGAGCTACTTACCTTTAGAGTTCTATGGCTCTGAGACCAAGGCCTTCTGGTTTAGATTCTACCTCGTATGCTCTTAGTTGAAATACTCCCGCGTTAGCGTTGCTTTGTCTTAATGACTTTCTATTTTGGTTATAGTGAATTAACACAAAACGTTCACCCCCTCCACTGCAATGCAACAATACAATGACGTTAAACTTTGAGCCTGGGACATAAGACAGTTCTTTTTACATAGAGTTGGAACATGTACAACAAAAACATTGTCTTCTTCGGTTATTTAAATGCACACTTTCATACTTTTAACATATTTACATTGTTTATTTAAAGCTGTGTACATTGTTTATACAGGACTGATGGTTGTTTATGGTGTGAAGTGAAGTGAAGGGATGTACGTCATCGGGAGAAGTACCTCTCGATGTCTTCGAGCGTCTTGCCCTCTGTCTCAGGTAGTCTGAAGTACATGAAGATGAAGCCGATCACGCTGATGGCCCCAAACACCCAGAACGCTCCATGTAGCTCCAGAGAGTGCTCCATACGCAGGTAAGTCCTCGTGGCGGTGAACCAGACCACGTAACAAGACGCGGCTCCTACACCTCCAGCGATCCCTCTCGTCCTGTAACAATATATCTCACTGGATACAAGTGAATTGTTATAAAATAACAGTTACCAAAGTAAAATAACACAACTAGTTACCAACTTGGTTATTGGTATCATGTTATCAAGAGTTCGGAGTGACAGTGTACGATTGTCCAACTTGTTACGTGTTTTATGATTTTAGACGGTAATGCATTGTTTGGGAGTTCGCTAGCAACATAACCATCTCTTATAGAACTTCCTGCTAGAATATTAAGGTTATTGAGCTCTTTTGGCCTAACTCAGAGCGATAGATTAAAGACAGACATCTTTACAAAATGCCCGACTATGAAGTAATGACCGGTGCGTAGAAATTGTGAAATAAGACGGAGGAAAACTTATCTACCAAGACGTGAAATTATTCAAGTATAACGACTAAGCTTCAGAAATAGATATAGGTTTAGTAAAACTGTAAATTAAAAACGAAATACTAAATTACATGTTAGAGTTGGTACCTGATTTCTTCCCATCAGACAGAGTTAACCTCCATGTCTATTTGCACGTATTATCTCTGTTCTACGGCGATCTCTTGGTTAATGCATTACGTTTATCTATTAAGCTCTTTGAGCTATTGGATAACCGTAGCGCATTTACTTTTAGGCGTTAAACCGCGGTTTAATTAATTAATTTTGTAATTTGACACATTCCATATTAACCTGACCTAACACATAGGACCGGAAGTACACATTAAGTATTTTTTGGTTGAATTTTTATTTCAATTGCTCAGCACAGTTGGTGCTATACAAATTGTGGAGCTATATACATAATATACGTAATAAAATTAAAGTATACAGGGATAGAGGATACTCATATTAGAGCCCTCAAGCAAACTAATCTGATTAGTGTGAGTGTAAATTAAATCACTTCTTCGTTACAGAATAAATAAACATTATAGAAATAAAATGTCCTGTGGCAAGTGTGCCTTCAGTCTTGGTGCAGCATCAAGGTGACGTCCCATTTGGTAGAATAAAGCACCTGATACATAAGGAAGGTGAGCAAAGAATCTGCTTGTCGTTGTACAGATGTACTCATTAATGTTGACTATGTCCAATTCTCTATGCAGCTGTGCATTCCGGATGTACCACGGGGCGTTCACAGACAATCGAAACATCTGGAGTTGGTGAAGCACATCCCCATATACGACTGGCATATAGAAGAAGCGGTCGTAGAATACTCTTGTATAGTAGCAGCGTACATTCGACTCGGAAAGAGGATTTGCGGTGAAGGATGGGATACAACTTGTGAAGACGAGTATAGGCTTGATTTAGTTTGCTTTTGATATGTGTACTCCATGTCAGCCGACGATCAAAATGGACTGCACAATCAGAAGGTAACCAGGGACTTCAGTGTTATAGAGTCGTATATTTGCCGCAGCAGCAGGCCTGCGCAAGGTGAAAAGCTTAAGAAGAAATTTGCTTGGATTAAGTGCGATACAGCAGCGAGATAACCAGTGCAGAAAATGTCCAGGGAAGATTGTAGAGTTGCAACGGCAGTTTCAATAAAGTGCGAGGTAAAGATGACTGTATCGTCAGCAAACAGTGCGGTGCTTGTTGCAGGAAGTTCGGGCATGTGAACAGTACATAGAGTGTAAAGAACAGGCGCAAAAACGCTACCCTTGGGCACGCCGGCTAAAATATTATGGGGTCAGGAATGCGTTGAACCAAGACGCACAGAAAATTGGCGTTCCTGGAGATAGCTAGTAATCAAGCTAAGTAAGTAGAGCGGAAGACCTAGTTCATGTAGTTTATAAAGGAGGCCGTCGTGCCACATTCTATCAAATGCCTGAGTGAAATCTAGGAATGCTGCCACAGTATGCTCTTTGGTGTCAAAGCTACGGGTAATATGTTCTGTAGGTCTCAGGAGCTGATGAGTACTAGAATGATGTTGTCTAAATCCAAACTGTTGGGAGGTATAACTGAGGTTTCAGAAACAAACCGAAGTCGTTTCAGAATGCGCTTTTCCAGAAGTTTGGACAGAGTTGATAAAAGACTAATTGGTCGATAGCTCTGTGGGGTACTAGGAGGTTTGTTAGGCTTTTGAAATGCAATTATCTCAGCAAATTTCCAGGCTTTAAGAAAATATCCAATGCGAAAAATTGCATTGTATAAAGAGGCCAGAGCCTCACGTTCAAAGAGGTCCCGAGTTCGAATCTCGGTTAGGGTGAGTTACCTGGATAAGGTTTTCCCCGGGGTTTTCCCTTATCCTGATAGACGAATGTCGGGTAGCTCTAAGCTCCATGGACCCCGGACTAATTTAAGCATCATTTCACCAATTTCATTCATCGTCCGATATGACTTAACGTTGGAGGACCTAAATAGCAACAACAACAAAGAGGCCAGAAAAGCGATGGTTTCCTTTGTGAAGTGTTTCAATACAACTGGTGGACTAATATCGTTTCTAGGGGCCTTCTTACTGGGCAGAAATTGCATAATAGATCGTACCTCACTAGATGAAACCCACCTAATGGGCAACGGAGCCGTAGGCCGGGACGTACTCAGGCGCTCCTGAACATGCGCAGTGAAGGCAGGATCAGATAAAGTTATAGGTAACTGCGGTTTGAGATTTGCGCATGCGCAGAAGAACCTGTTTTTTGTAGTGTAACATTTGATGGCTTATCTTGGTTCGAGGTATTTGATGGACTATGAAATATGTAAACTCTTAGATTGACTTATTTACTTTATGTCCATCCTCTTCTGAACTAAACAACACGCACCTTTGTCTTTCTCAGAACAAATTATTGACTGCACGGTTCTTCATTAACTCCATCTTCACAAACTATCAAACTTATATAACTGCAGGTCATATTTCAGGGAAGTAACTAGCCCGCCTCGGTAGCGTGTCTACCTCGCGTTCAAGAGATCCCGAGTTCGAATCTCGGTCAGGATGAGTTACCTGGATAAGGTTTCTTCCGGGGTTTTCCCTTATCCTGAAAGACGAATGTCGGGTAACTCCAAGCTCTATGTACTCCGGACTCATTTGAGCATCATTTTACCCATTCATTCATCGTCCGATATGACTTAACGTTGGAGGACGTAAAATTATAACAACAACAACAACAACAACAACAAAAGAGAAGCAACTACACGCTCAACTACATTCAGCAGGTTGCGAATTGAAATCTATGTAAATTACCTGGTCGAGATGATTTCTGGAGCTGTAGCTTACCCTGCATTTCTGATAACTGTAAGCACTAGAGACTTTCGGTTCATTTGAACATCAAATCAAGCCTTTTCTTCATTCGCTGTACGATACGACCTACACAGGATAGCGAATCTTTCTGAACACTTCCTCCAAATGACACTCCATAAAACAATATTTTGATTCAAAGGTTTGTCCTAAATCAGATTTGTTTCCAAGAAACAGTTTCTGGTAAAGGACACGCTTTCAGTTCGTTGTTTATCAGACGATGCCACGTACTAGCTCTTGCTGGACCACGCCTCCAGGTGTCACATATAAGAATGTTTCTATGGAATAACACTGAGTTCATCTGCTGGAACTTACCTGAAAGAAAGAGTGGGCTGCAGCATGTTTCCGAACGATAGGTCGTGTCTAAGGAAAGCTCCACACAATAGGAGGAATAGATTATGGAACTACATCATGTTCCCGAGGGATAGCTTACCTGTACGGAAAGGTTTCACAAACGAGCAGCCACGGGATATGGGACTGCACCATGTTCCCGAGAGATAGCAGCACAATCAGGACTACTGGTACCCAGGTGGCCGTGTACTCTTCACGACCCTGCATCACGATGTCGTACACTCCCAGACCAATACAACAGAGACCACAGAGGGCGGTGCTGATGAGGGCCAGAGGTCGCTTGCCTACCAGAGACATGCAGGTGACGAGGATGATGCTGCCCGTCAGACCCCCGGCAGCCGTTACCACCTGCAGCAGACAACACAAGGTTCTCATGCCAATCTCTATGTCACTTCCAACAAGGTCATGAGTATAACACAATCACTATGAGTGTGGCGTACCGTGGCCCACTTGGAGTCCATGCCCGCGTGGAAGTGGTCGAAGACCTCGACTAGGAAAGGTCGGATCGACACCATCCCAGAGAACCCCACGAAGAAGAACATGAAGAAGATCAGAATAAGGGGTCGCCTTGTCGGTGGCTTCATCACCTCTCGAAGTTTCTCCACAACTTTGTTCACTACCGAACTCTAACACAAAAGAGCAAACGTTCAGAAAACTAAAACACAAAGCAATTCAACTATAAAATTAAATGGCTAAACAATAATATTTTGTTTTATTTGCTAACACCGACATCCATCACTAAGTTTCAAACACTCCTGTGGAGAATTTTGCAGTGTACCACTGGAAGCGGCACTTGGCCAAAAATTTCAGGAGAAAAACAAGAAAATTCAGGCCAATCAATGCGACTATTTCATTTTCTATGGATATATTTTCAAAATTCACTCCTGAACATCCACGGTGTTGCAGACAACTTGACAGCTGCTTAGATTCAAGTGACCAGTTTCCCGAGCTCATTCAATACTGTATTTACGCATTCGTAGCTTTGAGTACCCTACTTCGTACGTTTCCGAAAGCAATCGCGACTCTTCGAAACTGAGGAAGCACTGGCAGATTTTATCACTTGAAGTCTCTGTAGCGTGTGAAGAAAAGTTAACTTTTTTGTTTTATGTGACGCTCTTTAATACAACTGTAAGAATATTTAAATAGCATTAGCAATAGTATTTTACGTAGATTGGTATTTAGTGGTCAAAATAGGAAATTCTTGTGAAGCAAAAGTTTGTGAATCACATACTTCATCCATGTTAGATTAACAGTTCACGCGGTGTGGACCAGGGAACGTCTGAGTGGAGAGGAGAAGCTTCTAGTCTGAGCAGTTTTGCAATGCAAGTATAGGAGTACTGAAGAGTAGCCTTAATTCTTTGAGTCATTCTCTCTTATTTGAATGAAAATTATTATTTGGAGCTTCCCTCACTTTGAAAGTCACGTCTCGCTACTGGACTTACGTGTGACTGTACAATAGAAAGAGTACTAAAGAGTGGCCTTATTTCTTTGAGTCATTCTTTTTATTTGAATGAAAATTATTATTTGGAGCTTCCCTCACTTTGAAACTCACGTCTCGCTACTGGACTTACGTGTCACTGTACAATAGAAAGAGTACTAAAGAGTAGCCTTAGTTCTTTGAGTCATTCTCTCTTATTTGAATGAAAAGTATTATTTGGAGCTTCCCTCACTTTGAAAGTCACGTCTCACTACTGCACTTGCGTGTGACTGTACAATAGAAAGAGCACTAAAGAGTAGCTTTAGTTCTTTGAGTCATTCTCTCTTATTTGAATGAAAATTATTATTTGGAGCTTCCCTCACTTTGAAAGTCACGTCTCGCTACTGGACCTACGTGTGACTGTACAATAGAAAGAGTACTAAAGAGTAGCCTTAATTCTTTGAGTCATTCTCTCTTATTTGAATGAAAATAATTATTTGGAGCTTCTCTCACTTTGAAAGTCACGTCTCGCTCCTGGACCTACTTGTGACTGTACAATAGAAAGACTACTAAAGAGTAGCCTTAGTTCTTTCAGTCATTCTCTCTTATTTGAATGAAATTTTTTATTTGGAGCTTCCCTCACTTTGAAAGTCACGACTCGCTACTGGACCTACGTGTGACCGTACAATAGAAAGAGTACTAAGAGTAGCCTTAGTTCTTTGAGTCATTATTCTCTCTTATTTTAATGAAAATTATTATTTGGAGCTTCCCTTACTTTGAAAGTCACGTCTCGCTACTGGACCTACGTGTGACTCTACAATAGAAGGAGTACTAAAGAGTAGCCTTAGTTCTTTGAGTCATTATTCTCTCTTATTTTAATGAAAATTATTATTTGGAGCTTCCCTCACTTTGAAAGTCACGCCTCGCTACTGTACCTACGTGTGACTGTACAATAGAAAGAGCACTAAAAAGTAGCCTTAGTTCTTTCCGTCATTCTCTCTTATTTGAATGAAAATTATTATTTGGAGCTTCTCTCACTTTGAAAGTCACGTGTCGCTACTGGACCTACGTGTGACTGTACAATAGAAAGAGTACTAAAGAGCAACCTTAATTCTTTGAGTCATTCTCTCTTATTTTAATGAAAATTATTATTTGGAGGTTCCCTCACTTTGAAAGTCACGTGTCGCTACTGGACCTACGTGTGACTGTACAATAGAAAGAGTACTAAAGAGCAACCTTAATTCTTTGAGTCATTCTCTCTTATTGGAATGAAAATTATTATTTGGAGCTTCCCTCACTTTGAAAGTCACGTCTTGCTACTGGACCTACGTGTGACTGTACCTTAGGAGTACTAAAGAGTAGCCTTAGTTCTTTGAGTCATTATTCTGTCTTATTTTAATGATAATTATTATTTGTAGCTTCCATCGCTTTGAAATTCCTGGTGTTTATAGAGGTTATGGGTGTACCTAGTTGTGGTCGACACTTGCCAAAAATAGACCAGGAAATCTGAAGGTGTCAAATGTTGATATTTGTACCTTTTGTTGCTGTTGTTGTTGTTGGAATTTACTTCCTTGGATGTCGGAGGGCAGGAGCCCCAGGAGTTCAGGTTGACTGCCCTTTATGTTCTGTAGGGGCACTGGTTCATGCTGCTTGAGGGTCATCTCCTTGTGGTATCGGGACAGTTCCTGCAGCTCCTGACTGACGGCTTCAGGTGCGACCCAACCTCGTAGCCAACACAGCGCCTTCTCTGCATCCTTCTCTCGGCTCTTGGCCACCAGCCAGATCGGGGACTCTGGTACCTGGAGGACATTAAGTTATAATGTAACACGTGAGATCAGCGGTGTCAAGTTTAATAACGTGGATAGTGTTCTTTTTATCAAATGGGAGGAGTTGATGCATAGTGAATGAGATATGTTTGTGTGTTCAACGTTGCTACCTTGTTACTGCCATGCTCCCTCTCTATCGCAGACGTAAGGCAATCCAAACTGTATTTTCCTAACGATTATAATAATGCAGTTCAATTGCGTGACGTGGTTGAGGGGTAGCAGTCGCGAATTCCGAGGGTTTTCAGCTTAATATGATATAGTTTGTTACATTACATTACTTTAGAGGAGGGGATCCGTCCCCTTCAGCTGCCATGGTGCGTGCGCTGCGGACCCCTAGCACTCGTGGTACCTCTGACGTTACTAGAGGAACCTCGGTCCGTACATTCGAGCCCCTCCCTGATTGGGAGTTGTTCGGATTGGGTTGGACTCGAGGGGGCAGTGGTTCCCGATACCCGTGGGAGATCGGGTACGTCTCCGGACGGGGTTGAGGGAAGCCGTACTAGACTGTATAGCTAGTAGGTGTGCTAGATCACCAGGCGGCCCTACCGAGGTCTAATCGATAGCCTTCCCTTTTGGGGTTGGCGCGCGTAAGTGGCGTATCCACTTCCATCCCGTCTTGTGTCTATAGGACCCGATGGGGGGGGGCTTGTTAGTCTCTAGTTCTTGCCCTATGCAAAGCCCCACGGAGGTGCCAGGCGCCCTTCTTGGACAGCTCAGTAACTCCCTGGTCGTTAGAGGGGGAGGGGGTCGGTTTTACTTTATGAAGGCTGCCCTGGGATATAGCCTCACGTTATATGTGTTACATTACATAAAACGAACACAGATATATAAATAATAATTATAGCTCATGCCTTGTTTAAAACATATTTACAATTTCTCCAATTTACAGTGTCTATTTGTACTTTAGTCCAATGCGCCGATACTTCTCGAAGAAAACATCAATGATAGAGTTTTCAAATGTTGCTTGCTGTTGCTTTTTAAGTTTATTAAACGATTCCTTTTCGACTGATGACAGAGATGAAAGTCTATTTTGAGCTTTAGTGTTTCTTAGATAAGCGTGTATTCTGCGGAGAGCTGAAACAGGTCGTTATGCTGATGTACGGATGGCAGGAATGATCAAAATTAAACGTGTGATTTAGTTTTCAAATGTTTAAGATCCCGAGTTGGCCTTTTTGACAAAAAGTACGTGAAGTCAAGGAGCAATTTAAAAAGTTTCGACTATAGAAACACAGTTAATTTTACCCGCAAATCCGATGCCATTCTTCTCATTGCACTTTTAACATTAAATCATTCACCATATTAGTGTTATATGTGAAGAGTTAGCACTAAAACGCAACAGTCGTTTTATACACAAATAACTAAAGCCTAGGTTACTGACATCAGCTTGCCTGTGAGCGGCACTAGCGACATAACGAGGATGGGGGATCGGTCATAAAGTAATGGAATTGAAATCGCCTGGACTTTCCATTATTCTTTGAACAAAAAATGAATTAAACATTTGAATACTTTTCTTCAATTTATTAGCCTTAAAGCCACGCCATTGATGCAGTTAAAATCACAATTGCAACGCGGAAATTTGCATAATGTTTTAAACACGATAATTATAATTATAATTTAGATTTATCAGTTTTTATAATTCAATGGAACTGGCAGTGGCTCATCCGTGTCGCTGTCACTGTCACATCAAGAGACCATTCGTCATTGTTATTGTCCTCATCGTCCTAACACATTGAAAATAAGCTGAGAGCAGTTCATTATTGACGAGGCATTTAATCAGTTTCTGTCAAATCTTCTGGAGAAGCTTGTGAGAAAGTTCCCAAGATTCTGCTTCAGTCACGGTTTGGAGACACTACCAAACTGTATTTTGTGAAAAGAGAGTGGCCACTCTGCCAAAACATAGTGTTTGAGGCTGTTGTTCAAGAATGGGCATTGAACTTCCAGCAGGATTTAGCACCCGCTCATAGGACGTGGAGAAATGGCCTCAGTCCATTGGACTACGAGCTCGGCAGAGACTGTGCCTAACCGTATTGTTGCATATCACAGAGAAAAAAAGGACTGTGTGAAGGTCGAAGGTGGTTATTGACGTTCTACTGAGCAAGTTCAATTCTGTAGCAGTATTTATGGCAAGACTGGAGGTAGTAACTTTAGTTGTACGACCTATAGCTTATGTTCTTCCTTATGTTCTATTGTGCTGGTAGAACGTAACTTACCAGGAAGATGAGTATGATGCCCAGGGAAGGAAAGGCAGCACTGACTCCAGCAGCTGTTCTCCAGTGTAAGAGACTGCCCATGGTGTACTCCAGAAGAATACCCAGCTGGTAATACAGCGCTGGAACATATTCATTATCTAGTCAGTCAGATATTGCACAACGTGAGTGGTTATGTTCAGATCTCTGTTTTAGGTCACGTAGTCAAGTTGCAAACGCAAGGAGTTGATGGCTTGGCCCGTGGAGTCGGGCCTTTGCCATCATGCTGCTCTATAAGTCAGTCAGATATTGCATAACGTGAGTGGTTATGTTCAGATCTCTGTTTTAGGTCACGTAGTCAAGTTACAAACGCAAGGAGTTGATGGCTTGGTCCGTGGAGTCGGACCTTTGCCATCATGCTACTCTATTAGTCAGTCAGATATTGCACAACGTGAGTGGTTATGTTCAGATCTCTGTTTTAGGTCACGTAGTCAAGTTACAAACGCAAGGAGTTGATGGCTTGGTCCGTGGAGTCGGGCCTTTGCCATCATGCTACTCTATAAGTCAGTCAGATATTGCACAACGTGAGTGGTTATGTTCAGATCTCTGTTTTAGGTCACGTAGTCAAGTTTCAAACGCAAGGAGTTGATGGCTTGGTCCGTGGAGTCGGGCCTTTGGTATCATGCTGCTCTATAAGTCAGTCAGATATTGCACAACGTGAGTGGTTATGTTCAGATCTCTGTTTTAGGTCACGTAGTCAAGTTTCAAACGCAAGGAGTTGATGGCTTGGTCCGTGGAGTCGGGCCTTTGCCATCATGCTGCTCTATAAGTCTGTCAGATATTGCACAACGTGAGTGGTTATGTTCAGATCTCTGTTTTAGGTCACGTAGTCAAGTTACAAACGCAAGGAGTTGATGGCCTGGCCCGTGGAGTCGCGCCTTTGCACAACGTGAGTGGTTATGTTCAGATCTCTGTTTTAGGTCACGTAGTCAAGTTTCAAACGCAAGGAGTTGATGGCTTGGCCCGTGGAGTCGGGCCTTTGGTATCATGCTGCTCTATAAGTCAGTCAGATATTGCACAACGTGAGTGGTTATGTTCAGATCTCTGTTTTAGGTCACGTAGTCAAGTTTCAAACGCAAGGAGTTGATGGCTTGGTCCGTGGAGTCGGGCCTTTGGTATCATGCTGCTCTATAAGTCAGTCAGATATTGCACAACGTGAGTGGTTATGTTCAGATCTCTGTTTTAGGTCACGTAGTCAAGTTACAAACGCAAGGAGTTGATGGCTTGGCCCGTGGAGTCGGGCCTTTGCCATCATGCTACTCTATAAGTCAGTCAGATATTGCATAACGTGAGTGGTTATGTTCAGATCTCTGTTTTAGGTCACGTAGTCAAGTTACAAACGCAAGGAGTTGATGGCTTGGCCCGTGGAGTCGGGCCTTTGCCATCATGCTGCTCTATAAGTCAGTCAGATATTGCATAACGTGAGTGGTTATGTTCAGATCTCTGTTTTAGGTCACGTAGTCAAGTTACAAACGCAAGGAGTTGATGGCCTGGCCCGTGGAGTCGCGCCTTTGCACAACGTGAGTGGTTATGTTCAGATCTCTGTTTTAGGTCACGTAGTCAAGTTTCAAACGCAAGGAGTTGATGGCTTGGCCCGTGGAGTCGGGCCTTTGCCATCATGCTACTCTATAAGTCAGTCAGATATTGCACAACGTGAGTGGTTATGTTCAGATCTCTGTTTTAGGTCACGTAGTCAAGTTACAAACGCAAGGAGTTGATGGCTTGGCCCGTGGAGTCGGGCCTTTGCCATCATGCTACTCTATAAGTCAGTCAGATATTGCATAACGTGAGTGGTTATGTTCAGATCTCTGTTTTAGGTCACGTAGTCAAGTTACAAACGCAAGGAGTTGATGGCTTGGCCCGTGGAGTCGGGCCTTTGCCATCATGCTGCTCTATAAGTCAGTCAGATATTGCATAACGTGAGTGGTTATGTTCAGATCTCTGTTTTAGGTCACGTAGTCAAGTTACAAACGCAAGGAGTTGATGGCCTGGCCCGTGGAGTCGCGCCTTTGCACAACGTGAGTGGTTATGTTCAGATCTCTGTTTTAGGTCACGTAGTCAAGTTTCAAACGCAAGGAGTTGATGGCTTGGCCCGTGGAGTCGGGCCTTTGGTATCATGCTGCTCTATAAGTCAGTCAGATATTGCACAACGTGAGTGGTTATGTTCAGATCTCTGTTTTAGGTCACGTAGTCAAGTTACAAACGCAAGGAGTTGATGGCTTGGCCCGTGGAGTCGGACCTTTGCCATCATGCTGCTCTATAAGTCTGTCAGATATTGCACAACGTGAGTGGTTATGTTCAGATCTCTGTTTTAGGTCACGTAGTCAAGTTACAAACGCAAGGAGTTGATGGCTTGGCCCGTGGAGTCGGGCCTTTGCCATCATGCTACTCTATAAGTCTGTCAGATATTGCATAACGTGAGTGGTTATGTTCAGATCTCTGTTTTAGGTCACGTAGTCAAGTTACAAACGCAAGGAGTTGATGGCTTGGCCCGTGGAGTCGGACCTTTGCCATCATGCTGCTCTATAAGTCAGTCAGATATTGCACAACGTGAGTGGTTATGTTCAGATCTCTGTTTTAGGTCACGTAGTCAAGTTACAAACGCAAGGAGTTGATGGCTTGGTCCGTGGAGTCGGGCCTTTGGCATCATGCTGCTCTATAAGTCTGTCAGATATTGCATAACGTGAGTGGTTATGTTCAGATCTCTGTTTTAGGTCACGTAGTCAAGTTGCAAACGCAAGGAGTTGATGGCTTGGTCCGTGGAGTCGAGCCTTTGCCATCATGCTGCTCTATAAGTCAGTCAGATATTGCATAACGTGAGTGGTTATGTTCAGATCTCTGTTTTAGGTCACGTAGTCAAGTTGCAAACGCAAGGAGTTGATGGCTTGGTCCGTGGAGTCGAGCCTTTGCCATCATGCTGCTCTATAAGTCTGTCAGATATTGCATAACGTGAGTGGCTATGTTCAGATCTCTGTTTTAGGTCACGTAGTCAAGTTGCAAACGCAAGGAGTTGATGGCTTGGTCCGTGGAGTCGGACCTTTGCCATCATGCTGCTCTATAAGTCAGTCAGATATTGCACAACGTGAGTGGTTATGTTCAGATCTCTGTTTTAGGTCACGTAGTCAAGTTGCAAACGCAAGGAGTTGATGGCTTGGTCCGTGGAGTCGGACCTTTGGCATCATGCTGCTCTATAAGTCAGTCAGATATTGCACAACGTGAGTGGTTATGTTCAGACCTCTGTTTTAGGTCACGTAGTCAAGTTACAAACGCAAGGAGTTGATGGCTTGGACCGTGGAGTCGGGCCTTTGCCATCATGCTACTCTATAAGTCAGTCAGATATTGCACAACGTGAGTGGTTATGTTCAGATCTCTGTTTTAGGTCACGTAGTCAAGTTGCAAACGCAAGGAGTTGATGGCTTGGTCCGTGGAGTCGGACCTTTGCACAACGTGAGTGGTTATGTTCAGATCTCTGTTTTAGGTCACGTAGTCAAGTTGCAAACGCAAGGAGTTGATGGCTTGGTCCGTGGAGTCGGACCTTTGCACAACGTGAGTGGTTATGTTCAGATCTCTGTTTTAGGTCACGTAGTCAAGTTACAAACGCAAGGAGTTGATGGCTTGGTCCGTGGAGTCGGGCCTTTGGCATCATGCTGCTCTATAAGTCAGTCAGATATTGCACAACGTGAGTGGTTATGTTCAGACCTCTGTTTTAGGTCACGTAGTCAAGTTGCAAACGCAAGGAGTTGATGGCTTGGTCCGTGGAGTCGGACCTTTGCACAACGTGAGTGGTTATGTTCAGATCTCTGTTTTAGGTCACGTAGTCAAGTTACAAACGCAAGGAGTTGATGGCTTGGTCCGTGGAGTCGGGCCTTTGGCATCATGCTGCTCTATAAGTCAGTCAGATATTGCACAACGTGAGTGGTTATGTTCAGACCTCTGTTTTAGGTCACGTAGTCAAGTTACAAACGCAAGGAGTTGATGGCTTGGACCGTGGAGTCGGGCCTTTGCCATCATGCTACTCTATAAGTCAGTCAGATATTGCACAACGTGAGTGGTTATGTTCAGACCTCTGTTTTAGGTCACGTAGTCAAGTTACAAACGCAAGGAGTTGATGGCTTGGACCGTGGAGTCGGGCCTTTGCCATCATGCTACTCTATAAGTCAGTCAGATATTGCACAACGTGAGTGGTTATGTTCAGATCTCTGTTTTAGGTCACGTAGTCAAGTTGCAAACGCAAGGAGTTGATGGCTTGGTCCGTGGAGTCGGACCTTTGCACAACGTGAGTGGTTATGTTCAGACCTCTGTTTTAGGTCACGTAGTCAAGTTACAAACGCAAGGAGTTGATGGCTTGGCCCGTGGAGTCGGGCCTTTGCCATCATGCTGCTCTATAAGTCTGTCAGATATTGCATAACGTGAGTGGTTATGTTCAGATCTCTGTTTTAGGTCACGTAGTCAAGTTTCAAACGCAAGGAGTTGATGGCTTGGCCCGTGGAGTCGAGCCTTTGGTATCATGCTGCTCTATAAGTCAGTCAGATATTGCACAACGTGAGTGGTTATGTTCAGACCTCTGTTTTAGGTCACGTAGTCAAGTTGCAAACGCAAGGAGTTGATGGCTTGGACCGTGGAGTCGGGCCTTTGCCATCATGCTGCTCTATAAGTCAGTCAGATATTGCACAACGTGAGTGGTTATGTTCAGATCTCTGTTTTAGGTCACGTAGTCAAGTTACAAACGCAAGGAGTTGATGGCTTGGCCCGTGGAGTCGGGCCTTTGGCATCATGCTACTCTATAAGTCAGTCAGATATTGCACAACGTGAGTGGTTATGTTCAGACCTCTGTTTTAGGTCACGTAGTCAAGTTGCAAACGCAAGGAGTTGATGGCTTGGTCCGTGGAGTCGGGCCTTTGCCATCATGCTACTCTATAAGTCTGTCAGATATTGCACAACGTGAGTGGTTATGTTCAGATCTCTGTTTTAGGTCACGTAGTCAAGTTGCAAACGCAAGGAGTTGATGGCTTGGCCCGTGGAGTCGGGCCTTTGGTATCATGCTGCTCTATAAGTCAGTCAGATATTGCACAACGTGAGTGGTTATGTTCAGATCTCTGTTTTAGGTCACGTAGTCAAGTTGCAAACGCAAGGAGTTGATGGCTTGGCCCGTGGAGTCGGGCATTTGGCATCATGCTGCTCTATAAGTCAGTCAGATATTGCACAACGTGAGTGGTTATGTTCAGACCTCTGTTTTAGGTCACGTAGTCAAGTTGCAAACGCAAGGAGTTGATGGCTTGGACCGTGGAGTCGGACCTTTGCCATCATGCTGCTCTATAAGTCAGTCAGATATTGCACAACGTGAGTGGTTATGTTCAGATCTCTGTTTTAGGTCACGTAGTCAAGTTGCAAACGCAAGGAGTTGTAGGCTTGGTCCGTGGAGTCGGGCATTTGGCATCATGCTGCTCTATAAGTCAGTCAGATATTGCACAACGTGAGTGGTTATGTTCAGATCTCTGTTTTAGGTCACGTAGTCAAGTTACAAACGCAAGGAGTTGATGGCTTGGTCCGTGGAGTCGGGCCTTTGGCATCATGCTGCTCTATAAGTCAGTCAGATATTGCACAACGTGAGTGGTTATGTTCAGACCTCTGTTTTAGGTCACGTAGTCAAGTTGCAAACGCAAGGAGTTGATGGCTTGGACCGTGGAGTCGGGCCTTTGCCATCATGCTACTCTATAAGTCAGTCAGATATTGCACAACGTGAGTGGTTATGTTCAGACCTCTGTTTTAGGTCACGTAGTCAAGTTGCAAACGCAAGGAGTTGATGGCTTGGCCCGTGGAGTCAGGCCTTTGGTATCATGCTACTCTATAAGTCAGTCAGATATTGCACAACGTGAGTGGTTATGTTCAGACCTCTGTTTTAGGTCACGTAGTCAAGTTGCAAACGCAAGGAGTTGATGGCTTGGCCCGTGGAGTCAGGCCTTTGGCATCATGCTACTCTATAAGTCTGTCAGATATTGCACAACGTGAGTGGTTATGTTCAGACCTCTGTTTTAGGTCACGTAGTCAAGTTACAAACGCAAGGAGTTGATGGCTTGGCCCGTGGAGTCGGACCTTTGCCATCATGCTGCTCTATAAGTCAGTCAGATATTGCATAACGTGAGTGGTTATGTTCAGATCTCTGTTTTAGGTCACGTAGTCAAGTTGCAAACGCAAGGAGTTGATGGCCTGGCCCGTGGAGTCGGGCCTTTGCCATCATGCTGCTCTATAAGTCAGTCAGATATTGCATAACGTGAGTGGTTATGTTCAGATCTCTGTTTTAGGTCACGTAGTCAAGTTGCAAACGCAAGGAGTTGATGGCCTGGCCCGTGGAGTCGGACCTTTGCCATCATGCTGCTCTATAAGTCAGTCAGATATTGCACAACGTGAGTGGTTATGTTCAGATCTCTGTTTTAGGTCACGTAGTCAAGTTACAAACGCAAGGAGTTGATGGCTTGGCCCGTGGAGTCGGGCCTTTGGTATCATGCTGCTCTATAAGTCAGTCAGATATTGCACAACGTATGTGGTTATGTTCAGATCTCTGTTTTAGGTCACGTAGTCAAGTTACAAACGCAAGGAGTTGATGGCTTGGCCCATGGAGTCGGGCCTTTGGTATCATGCTACTCTATAAGTCAGTCAGATATTGCACAACGTATGTGGTTATGTTCAGATCTCTGTTTTAGGTCACGTAGTCAAGTTACAAACGCAAGGAGTTGATGGCTTGGCCCGTGGAGTCGGGCCTTTGGTATCATGCTGCTCTATAAGTCTGTCAGATATTGCACAACGTAAGTGGTTATGTTCAGATCTCTGTTTTAGGTCACGTAGTCAAGTTACAAACGCAAGGAGTTGATGGCTTGGTCCGTGGAGTCGGACCTTTGCCATCATGCTGCTCTATAAGTCTGTCAGATATTGCACAACGTGAGTGGTTATGTTCAGATCTCTGTTTTAGGTCACGTAGTCAAGTTACAAACGCAAGGAGTTGATGGCTTGGCCCGTGGAGTCGGGCCTTTGGTATCATGCTGCTCTATAAGTCTGTCAGATATTGCACAACGTGAGTGGTTATGTTCAGATCTCTGTTTTAGGTCACGTAGTCAAGTTACAAACGCAAGGAGTTGATGGCTTGGCCCGTGGAGTCGGACCTTTGCCATCATGCTACTCTATAAGTCAGTCAGATATTGCATAACGTGAGTGGTTATGTTCAGATCTCTGTTTTAGGTCACGTAGTCAAGTTACAAACGCAAGGAGTTGATGGCTTGGCCCGTGGAGTCGGGCCTTTGCCATCATGCTACTCTATAAGTCAGTCAGATATTGCATAACGTGAGTGGTTATGTTCAGATCTCTGTTTTAGGTCACGTAGTCAAGTTACAAACGCAAGGAGTTGATGGCTTGGTCCGTGGAGTCGGGCCTTTGGCATCATGCTACTCTATAAGTCAGTCAGATATTGCACAACGTGAGTGGTTATGTTCAGATCTCTGTTTTAGGTCACGTAGTCAAGTTACAAACGCAAGGAGTTGATGGCTTGGCCCGTGGAGTCGGGCCTTTGGCATCATGCTGCTCTATAAGTCAGTCAGATATTGCACAACGTAAGTGGTTATGTTCAGATCTCTGTTTTAGGTCACGTAGTCAAGTTACAAACGCAAGGAGTTGATGGCCTGGCCCGTGGAGTCGGGCCTTTGGCATCATGCTGCTCTATAAGTCAGTCAGATATTCCACAACGTGAGTGGTTATGTTCAGATCTCTGTTTTAGGTCACGTAGTCAAGTTACAAACGCAAGGAGTTGATGGCTTGGCCCGTGGAGTCGGGCCTTTGCCATCATGCTACTCTATAAGTCTGTCAGATATTCCACAACGTGAGTGGTTATGTTCAGATCTCTGTTTTAGGTCACGTAGTCAAGTTACAAACGCAAGGAGTTGATGGCTTGGTCCGTGGAGTCGGACCTTTGCCATCATGCTGCTCTATAAGTCAGTCAGATATTGCATAACGTGAGTGGTTATGTTCAGATCAACTGTTTTAGGTCACGTAGTCAAGTTACAAACGCAAGGAGTTGATAGCTTGGCCCGTGGAGTCGGACCTTTGCACAACGTGAGTGGTTATGTTCAGATCTCTGTTTTAGGTCACGTAGTCAAGTTACAAACGCAAGGAGTTGATGCCTTGGACCGTGGAGTCGGACCTTTGCACAACGTGAGTGGTTATGTTCAGACCTCTATTTTAGGTCACGTAGTCAAGTTGCAAACGCAAGGAGTTGATGGCTTGGTCCGTGGAGTCGGACCTTTGCACAACGTGAGTGGTTATGTTCAGATCTCTGTTTTAGGTCACGTAGTCAAGTTACAAACGCAAGGAGTTGATAGCTTGGCCCGTGGAGTCGGACCTTTGCACAACGTGAGTGGTTATGTTCAGATCTCTGTTTTAGGTCACGTAGTCAAGTTACAAACGCAAGGAGTTGATGCCTTGGCCCGTGGAGTCGGGCCTTTGCCATCATGCTGCTCTATAAGTCAGTCAGATATTGCATAACGTGAGTGGTTATGTTCAGATCTCTGTTTTAGGTCACGTAGTCAAGTTACAAACGCAAGGAGTTGATGGCTTGGCCCGTGGAGTCGAGCCTTTGCCATCATGCTACTCTATAAGTCAGTCAGATATTGCACAACGTGAGTGGTTGTTCAGATCTCTGTTTTAGGTCACGTAGTCAAGTTACAAACGCAAGGAGTTGATGGCTTGGCCCGTGGAGTCGGGCCTTTGGTATCATGCTGCTCTAAGTCAGTCAGATATTGCACAACGTGAGTGGTTATGTTCAGATCTCTGTTTTAGGTCACGTAGTCAAGTTACAAACGCAAGGAGTTGATGGCTTGGCCCGTGGAGTCGGACCTTTGGCATCATGCTGCTCTATAAGTCAGTCAGATATTCCACAACGTGAGTGGTTATGTTCAGATCTCTGTTTTAGGTCACGTAGTCAAGTTACAAACGCAAGGAGTTGATGGCTTGGTCCGTGGAGTCGGGCCTTTGCCATCATGCTGCTCTATAAGTCAGTCAGATATTGCACAACGTGAGTGGTTATATTCAGATCTCTGTTTTAGGTCACGTAGTCAAGTTACAAACGCAAGGAGTTGACGGCTTGGCCCGTGGAGTCGGGCCTTTGCCATCATGCTACTCTATAAGTCAGTCAGATATTGCACAACGTGAGTGGTTGTTCAGATCTCTGTTTTAGGTCACGTAGTCAAGTTACAAACGCAAGGAGTTGATGGCTTGGTCCGTGGAGTCGGGCCTTTGCCATCATGCTGCTCTATAAGTCAGTCAGATATTGCACAACGTAAGTGGTTATGTTCAGATCTCTGTTTTAGGTCACGTAGTCAAGTTACAAACGCAAGGAGTTGATGGCTTGGCCCGTGGAGTCGGACCTTTGCCATCATGCTGCTCTATAAGTCAGTCAGATATTGCATAACGTGAGTGGTTATGTTCACATCTCTGTTTTAGGTCACGTAGTCAAGTTACAAACGCAAGGAGTTGATGGCTTGGCCCGTGGAGTCGGGCCTTTGCCATCATGCTACTCTATAAGTCAGTCAGATATTGCACAACGTAAGTGGTTATGTTCACATCTCTGTTTTAGGTCACGTAGTCAAGTTACAAACGCAAGGAGTTGATGGCTTGGCCCGTGGAGTCGGACCTTTGCCATCATGCTGCTCTATAAGTCAGTCAGATATTGCATAACGTGAGTGGTTATGTTCACATCTCTGTTTTAGGTCACGTAGTCAAGTTACAAACGCAAGGAGTTGATGGCTTGGCCCGTGGAGTCGGGCCTTTGCCATCATGCTACTCTATAAGTCAGTCAGATATTGCACAACGTAAGTGGTTATGTTCAGATCTCTGTTTTAGGTCACGTAGTCAAGTTACAAACGCAAGGAGTTGATGGCTTGGCCCGTGGAGTCGGGCCTTTGGTATCATGCTACTCTATAAGTCTGTCAGATATTGCATAACGTAAGTGGTTATGTTCAGATCTCTGTTTTAGGTCACGTAGTCAAGTTACAAACGCAAGGAGTTGATGGCTTGGCCCGTGGAGTCGGGCCTTTGGTATCATGCTGCTCTATAAGTCTGTCAGATATTGCACAACGTAAGTGGTTATGTTCAGATCTCTGTTTTAGGTCACGTAGTCAAGTTACAAACGCAAGGAGTTGATGGCTTGGCCCGTGGAGTCGAGCCTTTGCCATCATGCTACTCTATAAGTCAGTCAGATATTGCACAACGTAAGTGGTTATGTTCAGATCTCTGTTTTAGGTCACGTAGTCAAGTTACAAACGCAAGGAGTTGATGGCTTGGCCCGTGGAGTCGGGCCTTTGGTATCATGCTGCTCTATAAGTCTGTCAGATATTGCACAACGTAAGTGGTTATGTTCAGATCTCTGTTTTAGGTCACGTAGTCAAGTTACAAACGCAAGGAGTTGATGGCTTGGCCCGTGGAGTCGGACCTTTGGCATCATGCTACTCTATAAGTCTGTCAGATATTGCACAACGTAAGTGGTTATGTTCAGATCTCTGTTTTAGGTCACGTAGTCAAGTTACAAACGCAAGGAGTTGATGGCTTGGCCCGTGGAGTCGGGCCTTTGGTATCATGCTACTCTATAAGTCAGTCAGATATTGCATAACGTGAGTGGTTATGTTCAGATCTCTGTTTTAGGTCACGTAGTCAAGTTACAAACGCAAGGAGTTGATGGCTTGGCCCGTGGAGTCGGGCCTTTGGTATCATGCTGCTCTATAAGTCTGTCAGATATTGCACAACGTAAGTGGTTATGTTCAGATCTCTGTTTTAGGTCACGTAGTCAAGTTACAAACGCAAGGAGTTGATGGCTTGGCCCGTGGAGTCGGGCCTTTGGTATCATGCTGCTCTATAAGTCTGTCAGATATTGCACAACGTAAGTGGTTATGTTCAGATCTCTGTTTTAGGTCACGTAGTCAAGTTACAAACGCAAGGAGTTGATGGCTTGGCCCGTGGAGTCGGACCTTTGGCATCATGCTACTCTATAAGTCTGTCAGATATTGCACAACGTAAGTGGTTATGTTCAGATCTCTGTTTTAGGTCACGTAGTCAAGTTACAAACGCAAGGAGTTGATGGCTTGGCCCGTGGAGTCGGGCCTTTGGTATCATGCTACTCTATAAGTCAGTCAGATATTGCATAACGTGAGTGGTTATGTTCAGATCTCTGTTTTAGGTCACGTAGTCAAGTTACAAACGCAAGGAGTTGATGGCTTGGCCCGTGGAGTCGGGCCTTTGGTATCATGCTGCTCTATAAGTCTGTCAGATATTGCACAACGTAAGTGGTTATGTTCAGATCTCTGTTTTAGGTCACGTAGTCAAGTTACAAACGCAAGGAGTTGATGGCTTGGCCCGTGGAGTCGGGCCTTTGGTATCATGCTGCTCTATAAGTCAGTCAGATATTGCACAACGTAAGTGGTTATGTTCAGATCTCTGTTTTAGGTCACGTAGTCAAGTTACAAACGCAAGGAGTTGATGGCTTGGTCCGTGGAGTCGGGCCTTTGCCATCATGCTACTCTATAAGTCAGTCAGATATTGCACAACGTGAGTGGTTATGTTCAGATCTCTGTTTTAGGTCACGTAGTCAAGTTACAAACGCAAGGAGTAGATGGCTTGGCCCGTGGAGTCGAGCCTTTGCCATCATGCTACTCTATAAGTCAGTCAGATATTGCACAACGTGAGTGGTTATGTTCAGATCTCTGTTTTAGGTCACGTAGTCAAGTTGCAAACGCAAGGAGTAGATGGCTTGGTCCGTGGAGTCGGGCCTTTGGTATCATGCTGCTCTATAAGTCAGTCAGATATTGCACAACGTGAGTGGTTATGTTCAGATCTCTGTTTTAGGTCACGTTGTCAAGTTACAAACGCAAGGAGTTGATGGCTTGGTCCGTGGAGTCGGGCCTTTGGCATCATGCTACTCTATAAGTCTGTCAGATATTGCACAACGTATGTGGTTATGTTCAGATCTCTGTTTTAGGTCACGTAGTCAAGTTGCAAACGCAAGGAGTTGATGGCCTGGCCCGTGGAGTCGGGCCTTTGCCATCATGCTGCTCTATAAGTCAGTCAGATATTGCACAACGTATGTGGTTATGTTCAGATCTCTGTTTTAGGTCACGTAGTCAAGTTTCAAACGCAACGAGTTGATGGCCTGGCCCGTGGAGTCGGGCCTTTGCCATCATGCTGCTCTATAAGTCAGTCAGATATTGCACAACGTATGTGGTTATGTTCAGATCTCTGTTTTAGGTCACGTAGTCAAGTTTCAAACGCAAGGAGTTGATGGCCTGGCCCGTGGAGTCGGGCCTTTGCCATCATGCTGCTCTATAAGTCTGTCAGATATTGCACAACGTATGTGGTTATGTTCAGATCTCTGTTTTAGGTCACGTAGTCAAGTTGCAAACGCAAGGAGTTGATGGCTTGGCCCGTGGAGTCGGGCCTTTGGCATCATGCTACTCTATAAGTCTGTCAGATATTCCACAACGTGAGTGGTTATGTTCAGATCTCTGTTTTAGGTCACGTAGTCAAGTTACAAACGCAAGGAGTTGATGGCTTGGTCCGTGGAGTCGGGCCTTTGGCATCATGCTGCTCTATAAGTCAGTCAGATATTGCACAACGTGAGTGGTTATGTTCAGATCTCTGTTTTAGGTCACGTAGTCAAGTTACAAACGCAAGGAGTTGATGGCTTGGTCCGTGGAGTCGGGCCTTTGGCATCATGCTGCTCTATAAGTCAGTCAGATATTGCACAACGTGAGTGGTTATGTTCAGATCTCTGTTTTAGGTCACGTAGTCAAGTTACAAACGCAAGGAGTTGATGGCCTGGCCCGTGGAGTCGAGCCTTTGCCATCATGCTACTCTATAAGTCTGTCAGATATTGCACAACGTGAGTGGTTATGTTCAGATCTCTGTTTTAGGTCACGTAGTCAAGTTACAAACGCAAGGAGTTGATGGCTTGGCCCGTGGAGTCGAGCCTTTGGCATCATGCTACTCTATAAGTCAGTCAGATATTGCACAACGTGAGTGGTTATGTTCAGATCTCTGTTTTAGGTCACGTAGTCAAGTTACAAACGCAAGGAGTTGATGGCCTGGCCCGTGGAGTCGAGCCTTTGCCATCATGCTACTCTATAAGTCTGTCAGATATTGCACAACGTGAGTGGTTATGTTCAGATCTCTGTTTTAGGTCACGTAGTCAAGTTACAAACGCAAGGAGTTGATGGCCTGGCCCGTGGAGTCGGGCCTTTGGTATCATGCTGCTCTATAAGTCTGTCAGATATTGCACAACGTGAGTGGTTATGTTCAGATCTCTGTTTTAGGTCACGTAGTCAAGTTACAAACGCAAGGAGTTGATGGCTTGGTCCGTGGAGTCGGGCCTTTGCCATCATGCTGCTCTATAAGTCTGTCATATATTGCACAACGTGAGTGGTTATGTTCAGATCTCTGTTTTAGGTCACGTAGTCAAGTTACAAACGCAAGGAGTTGATGGCCTGGCCCGTGGAGTCGAGCCTTTGCCATCATGCTACTCTATAAGTCTGTCAGATATTGCACAACGTGAGTGGTTATGTTCAGATCTCTGTTTTAGGTCACGTAGTCAAGTTACAAACGCAAGGAGTTGATGGCCTGGCCCGTGGAGTCGGACCTTTGCCATCATGCTGCTCTATAAGTCTGTCAGATATTGCACAACGTGAGTGGTTATGTTCAGATCTCTGTTTTAGGTCACGTAGTCAAGTTACAAACGCAAGGAGTTGATGGCTTGGCCAGTGGAGTCGGGCCTTTGGTATCATGCTGCTCTATAAGTCTGTCAGATATTGCACAACGTGAGTGGTTATGTTCAGATCTCTGTTTTAGGTCACGTAGTCAAGTTACAAACGCAAGGAGTTGATGGCTTGGCCAGTGGAGTCGGGCCTTTGGTATCATGCTGCTCTATAAGTCTGTCAGATATTGCACAACGTGAGTGGTTATGTTCAGATCTCTGTTTTAGGTCACGTAGTCAAGTTACAAACGCAAGGAGTTGATGGCTTGGCCAGTGGAGTCGGGCCTTTGGTATCATGCTGCTCTATAAGTCTGTCAGATATTGCACAACGTGAGTGGTTATGTTCAGATCTCTGTTTTAGGTCACGTAGTCAAGTTACAAACGCAAGGAGTTGATGGCCTGGCCCGTGGAGTCGAGCCTTTGGCATCATGCTACTCTATAAGTCAGTCAGATATTGCACAACGTGAGTGGTTATGTTCAGATCTCTGTTTTAGGTCACGTAGTCAAGTTACAAACGCAAGGAGTTGATGGCTTGGCCCGTGGAGTCGGGCCTTTGGTATCATGCTGCTCTATAAGTCAGTCAGATATTGCACAACGTGAGTGGTTGTTCAGATCTCTGTTTTAGGTCACGTAGTCAAGTTACAAACGCAAGGAGTTGATGGCCTGGCCCGCGGAGTCGGACCTTTGCCATCATGCTGCTCTATAAGTCAGTCAGATATTGCACAACGTAAGTGGTTATGTTCAGATCTCTGTTTTAGGTGACGTAGTCAAGTTTCAAACGCAAGGAGTTGATGGCTTGGCCCGTGGAGTCGGGCCTTTGCCATCATGCTGCTCTATAAGTCAGTCAGATATTGCATAACGTGAGTGGTTATGTTCAGATCTCTGTTTTAGGTCACGTAGTCAAGTTACAAACGCAAGGAGTTGATGGCTTGGTCCGTGGAGTCGGGCCTTTGCCATCATGCTGCTCTATAAGTCAGTCAGATATTGCATAACGTGAGTGGTTATGTTCAGATCTCTGTTTTAGGTCACGTAGTCAAGTTTCAAACGCAAGGAGTTGATGGCTTGGCCCGTGGAGTCGGGCCTTTGGTATCATGCTACTCTATAAGTCAGTCAGATATTGCACAACGTGAGTGGTTATGTTCAGATCTCTGTTTTAGGTCACGTAGTCAAGTTGCAAACGCAAGGAGTTGATGGCTTGGTCCGTGGAGTCGGGCCTTTGGTATCATGCTGCTCTATAAGTCTGTCAGATATTGCACAACGTGAGTGGTTATGTTCAGATCTCTGTTTTAGGTCACGTAGTCAAGTTACAAACGCAAGGAGTTGATCGCTTGGCCCGTGGAGTCGGGCCTTTGCCATCATGCTACTCTATAAGTCAGTCAGATATTGCACAACGTGAGTGGTTATGTTCAGATCTCTGTTTTAGGTCACGTAGTCAAGTTGCAAACGCAAGGAGTTGATGGCTTGGCCCGTGGAGTCGGGCCTTTGCCATCATGCTGCTCTATAAGTCAGTCAGATATTGCACAACGTGAGTGGTTATGTTCAGACCTCTGTTTTAGGTCACGTAGTCAAGTTACAAACGCAAGGAGTTGATCGCTTGGCCCGTGGAGTCGGGCCTTTGGTATCATGCTGCTCTATAAGTCTGTCAGATATTGCACAACGTGAGTGGTTATGTTCAGATCTCTGTTTTAGGTCACGTAGTCAAGTTACAAACGCAAGGAGTTGATGGCTTGGCCCGTGGAGTCGGGCCTTTGCCATCATGCTACTCTATAAGTCAGTCAGATATTGCATAACGTGAGTGGTTATGTTCAGATCTCTGTTTTAGGTCACGTAGTCAAGTTACAAACGCAAGGAGTTGATGGCTTGGCCCGTGGAGTCGGGCCTTTGGTATCATGCTGCTCTATAAGTCAGTCAGATATTGCACAACGTAAGTGGTTATGTTCAGATCTCTGTTTTAGGTCACGTAGTCAAGTTACAAACGCAAGGAGTTGATGGCTTGGCCCGTGGAGTCGGGCCTTTGGCATCATGCTACTCTATAAGTCAGTCAGATATTGCACAACGTAAGTGGTTATGTTCAGATCTCTGTTTTAGGTCACGTAGTCAAGTTACAAACGCAAGGAGTAGATGGCTTGGCCCGTGGAGTCGAGCCTTTGCCATCAGGCTACTCTATAAGTCAGTCAGATATTGCACAACGTGAGTGGTTATGTTCAGATCTCTGTTTTAGGTCACGTAGTCAAGTTACAAACGCAAGGAGTAGATGGCTTGGCCCGTGGAGTCGAGCCTTTGCCATCAGGCTACTCTATAAGTCAGTCAGATATTGCATAACGTGAGTGGTTATGTTCAGATCTCTGTTTTAGGTCACGTAGTCAAGTTACAAACGCAAGGAGTTGATGGCTTGGCCCGTGGAGTCGGGCCTTTGGTATCATGCTGCTCTATAAGTCAGTCAGATATTGCACAACGTGAGTGGTTATGTTCAGATCTCTGTTTTAGGTCACGTAGACAAGTTACAAACGCAAGGAGTAGATGGCTTGGCCCGTGGAGTCGGGCCTTTGGTATCATGCTACTCTATAAGTCAGTCAGATATTGCACAACGTGAGTGGTTATGTTCAGATCTCTGTTTTAGGTCACGTAGTCAAGTTACAAACGCAAGGAGTTGATGGCTTGGTCCGTGGAGTCGGGCCTTTGGCATCATGCTGCTCTATAAGTCTGTCAGATATTGCACAACGTGAGTGGTTATGTTCAGATCTCTGTTTTAGGTCACGTAGACAAGTTACAAACGCAAGGAGTTGATGGCTTGGCCCGTGGAGTCGAGCCTTTGCCATCAGGCTACTCTATAAGTCAGTCAGATATTGCACAACGTGAGTGGTTATGTTCAGATCTCTGTTTTAGGTCACGTAGTCAAGTTACAAACGCAAGGAGTTGATGGCTTGGCCCGTGGAGTCGAGCCTTTGGTATCATGCTACTCTATAAGTCTGTCAGATATTGCACAACGTGAGTGGTTATGTTCAGATCTCTGTTTTAGGTCACGTAGTCAAGTTGCAAACGCAAGGAGTTGATGGCCTGGCCCGTGGAGTCGGGCCTTTGCCATCATGCTGCTCTATAAGTCAGTCAGATATTGCATAACGTGAGTGGTTATGTTCAGATCTCTGTTTTAGGTCACGTTGTCAAGTTGCAAACGCAAGGAGTTGATGGCCTGGCCCGTGGAGTCGAGCCTTTGCCATCAGGCTACTCTATAAGTCAGTCAGATATTGCACAACGTGAGTGGTTATGTTCAGATCTCTGTTTTAGGTCACGTTGTCAAGTTACAAACGCAAGGAGTTGATGGCTTGGTCCGTGGAGTCGGGCCTTTGGCATCATGCTACTCTATAAGTCTGTCAGATATTGCACAACGTATGTGGTTATGTTCAGATCTCTGTTTTAGGTCACGTAGTCAAGTTGCAAACGCAAGGAGTTGATGGCCTGGCCCGTGGAGTCGGGCCTTTGCCATCATGCTGCTCTATAAGTCAGTCAGATATTGCATAACGTGAGTGGTTATGTTCAGATCTCTGTTTTAGGTCACGTAGTCAAGTTTCAAACGCAAGGAGTAGATGGCTTGGTCCGTGGAGTCGGGCCTTTGCCATCATGCTGCTCTATAAGTCAGTCAGATATTGCACAACGTAAGTGGTTATGTTCAGATCTCTGTTTTAGGTCACGTAGTCAAGTTTCAAACGCAACGAGTTGATGGCCTGGCCCGTGGAGTCGGACCTTTGCCATCATGCTGCTCTATAAGTCAGTCAGATATTGCACAACGTAAGTGGTTATGTTCAGATCTCTGTTTTAGGTCACGTAGTCAAGTTTCAAACGCAACGAGTTGATGGCCTGGCCCGTGGAGTCGGGCCTTTGCCATCATGCTGCTCTATAAGTCAGTCAGATATTGCACAACGTATGTGGTTATGTTCAGATCTCTGTTTTAGGTCACGTAGTCAAGTTTCAAACGCAAGGAGTTGATGGCCTGGCCCGTGGAGTCGGGCCTTTGCCATCATGCTGCTCTATAAGTCTGTCAGATATTGCACAACGTATGTGGTTATGTTCAGATCTCTGTTTTAGGTCACGTAGTCAAGTTACAAACGCAAGGAGTTGATGGCTTGGTCCGTGGAGTCGGGCCTTTGGCATCATGCTGCTCTATAAGTCAGTCAGATATTGCACAACGTGAGTGGTTATGTTCAGATCTCTGTTTTAGGTCACGTAGTCAAGTTACAAACGCAAGGAGTTGATGGCTTGGTCCGTGGAGTCGGGCCTTTGGCATCATGCTGCTCTATAAGTCAGTCAGATATTGCACAACGTGAGTGGTTATGTTCAGATCTCTGTTTTAGGTCACGTAGTCAAGTTACAAACGCAAGGAGTTGATGGCCTGGCCCGTGGAGTCGAGCCTTTGGCATCATGCTACTCTATAAGTCAGTCAGATATTGCACAACGTGAGTGGTTATGTTCAGATCTCTGTTTTAGGTCACGTAGTCAAGTTACAAACGCAAGGAGTTGATGGCCTGGCCCGTGGAGTCGAGCCTTTGCCATCATGCTACTCTATAAGTCTGTCAGATATTGCACAACGTGAGTGGTTATGTTCAGATCTCTGTTTTAGGTCACGTAGTCAAGTTACAAACGCAAGGAGTTGATGGCCTGGCCCGTGGAGTCGGGCCTTTGGTATCATGCTGCTCTATAAGTCTGTCAGATATTGCACAACGTGAGTGGTTATGTTCAGATCTCTGTTTTAGGTCACGTAGTCAAGTTACAAACGCAAGGAGTTGATGGCTTGGTCCGTGGAGTCGGGCCTTTGCCATCATGCTACTCTATAAGTCTGTCAGATATTGCACAACGTGAGTGGTTATGTTCAGATCTCTGTTTTAGGTCACGTAGTCAAGTTACAAACGCAAGGAGTTGATGGCCTGGCCCGTGGAGTCGGACCTTTGCCATCATGCTGCTCTATAAGTCTGTCAGATATTGCACAACGTGAGTGGTTATGTTCAGATCTCTGTTTTAGGTCACGTAGTCAAGTTACAAACGCAAGGAGTTGATGGCTTGGCCAGTGGAGTCGGGCCTTTGGTATCATGCTGCTCTATAAGTCAGTCAGATATTGCACAACGTGAGTGGTTATGTTCAGATCTCTGTTTTAGGTCACGTAGTCAAGTTACAAACGCAAGGAGTTGATGGCTTGGCCAGTGGAGTCGGGCCTTTGGTATCATGCTGCTCTATAAGTCTGTCAGATATTGCACAACGTGAGTGGTTATGTTCAGATCTCTGTTTTAGGTCACGTAGTCAAGTTACAAACGCAAGGAGTTGATGGCCTGGCCCGTGGAGTCGGACCTTTGCCATCATGCTGCTCTATAAGTCTGTCAGATATTGCACAACGTGAGTGGTTATGTTCAGATCTCTGTTTTAGGTCACGTAGTCAAGTTACAAACGCAAGGAGTTGATGGCTTGGCCAGTGGAGTCGGGCCTTTGGTATCATGCTGCTCTATAAGTCAGTCAGATATTGCACAACGTGAGTGGTTATGTTCAGATCTCTGTTTTAGGTCACGTAGTCAAGTTACAAACGCAAGGAGTTGATGGCTTGGCCAGTGGAGTCGGGCCTTTGGTATCATGCTGCTCTATAAGTCTGTCAGATATTGCACAACGTGAGTGGTTATGTTCAGATCTCTGTTTTAGGTCACGTAGTCAAGTTACAAACGCAAGGAGTTGATGGCCTGGCCCGTGGAGTCGAGCCTTTGGCATCATGCTACTCTATAAGTCAGTCAGATATTGCACAACGTGAGTGGTTATGTTCAGATCTCTGTTTTAGGTCACGTAGTCAAGTTACAAACGCAAGGAGTTGATGGCTTGGCCCGTGGAGTCGGGCCTTTGGTATCATGCTGCTCTATAAGTCAGTCAGATATTGCACAACGTGAGTGGTTGTTCAGATCTCTGTTTTAGGTCACGTAGTCAAGTTACAAACGCAAGGAGTTGATGGCTTGGCCCGTGGAGTCGGGCCTTTGGCATCATGCTACTCTATAAGTCAGTCAGATATTGCACAACGTAAGTGGTTATGTTCAGATCTCTGTTTTAGGTCACGTAGTCAAGTTACAAACGCAAGGAGTTGATGGCTTGGCCCGTGGAGTCGGGCCTTTGCCATCATGCTGCTCTATAAGTCAGTCAGATATTGCACAACGTGAGTGGTTATGTTCAGATCTCTGTTTTAGGTCACGTAGTCAAGTTACAAACGCAAGGAGTTGATGGCTTGGCCCGTGGAGTCGGGCCTTTGGTATCATGCTACTCTATAAGTCAGTCAGATATTGCACAACGTGAGTGGTTATGTTCAGATCTCTGTTTTAGGTCACGTAGTCAAGTTTCAAACGCAAGGAGTTGATGGCTTGGCCCGTGGAGTCGGGCCTTTGGTATCATGCTACTCTATAAGTCAGTCAGATATTGCACAACGTGAGTGGTTATGTTCAGATCTCTGTTTTAGGTCACGTAGTCAAGTTACAAACGCAAGGAGTTGATGGCTTGGCCCGTGGAGTCGGGCCTTTGGTATCATGCTACTCTATAAGTCAGTCAGATATTGCACAACGTGAGTGGTTATGTTCAGATCTCTGTTTTAGGTCACGTTGTCAAGTTACAAACGCAAGGAGTTGATGGCTTGGCCCGTGGAGTCGGGCCTTTGGCATCATGCTACTCTATAAGTCTGTCAGATATTGCACAACGTGAGTGGTTATGTTCAGATCTCTGTTTTAGGTCACGTAGTCAAGTTACAAACGCAAGGAGTTGATGGCTTGGCCCGTGGAGTCGGGCCTTTGGTATCATGCTACTCTATAAGTCAGTCAGATATTGCACAACGTGAGTGGTTATGTTCAGATCTCTGTTTTAGGTCACGTAGTCAAGTTACAAACGCAAGGAGTTGATGGCTTGGTCCGTGGAGTCGGGCCTTTGCCATCATGCTGCTCTATAAGTCTGTCAGATATTGCACAACGTGAGTGGTTATGTTCAGATCTCTGTTTTAGGTCACGTAGTCAAGTTACAAACGCAAGGAGTTGATGGCTTGGTCCGTGGAGTCGGGCCTTTGCCATCATGCTGCTCTATAAGTCTGTCAGATATTGCACAACGTGAGTGGTTATGTTCAGATCTCTGTTTTAGGTCACGTTGTCAAGTTACAAACGCAAGGAGTTGATGGCTTGGCCCGTGGAGTCGGGCCTTTTGTATCATGCTACTCTATAAGTCTGTCAGATATTGCACAACGTGAGTGGTTATGTTCAGATCTCTGTTTTAGGTCACGTAGTCAAGTTTCAAACGCAAGGAGTTGATGGCTTGGCCCGTGGAGTCGGGCCTTTTGTATCATGCTACTCTATAAGTCTGTCAGATATTGTACAACGTGAGTGGTTATGTTCAGATCTCTGTTTTAGGTCACGTAGTCAAGTTACAAACGCAAGGAGTTGATGGCTTGGCCCGTGGAGTCGGGCCTTTGGTATCATGCTGCTCTATAAGTCAGTCAGATATTGCACAACGTGAGTGGTTATGTTCAGATCTCTGTTTTAGGTCACGTAGTCAAGTTACAAACGCAAGGAGTTGATGGCTTGGTCCGTGGAGTCGGACCTTTGCCATCATGCTGCTCTAAGTCAGTCAGATATTGCATAACGTGAGTGGTTATGTTCAGATCTCTGTTTTAGGTCACGTAGTCAAGTTACAAACGCAAGGAGTTGATGGCTTGGCCCATGGAGTCGGGCCTTTGCCATCATGCTGCTCTATAAGTCAGTCAGATATTGCATAACGTGAGTGGTTATGTTCAGATCTCTGTTTTAGGTCACGTAGTCAAGTTACAAACGCAAGGAGTTGATGGCCTGGCCCGTGGAGTCGGGCCTTTTGTATCATGCTACTCTATAAGTCAGTCAGATATTGCACAACGTGAGTGGTTATGTTCAGATCTCTGTTTTAGGTCACGTAGTCAAGTTACAAACGCAAGGAGTTGATGGCTTGGCCCGTGGAGTCGGGCCTTTGGTATCATGCTACTCTATAAGTCAGTCAGATATTGCATAACGTGAGTGGTTATGTTCAGATCTCTGTTTTAGGTCACGTAGTCAAGTTACAAACGCAAGGAGTTGATGGCTTGGCCCATGGAGTCGGGCCTTTGCCATCATGCTACTCTATAAGTCAGTCAGATATTGCATAACGTGAGTGGTTATGTTCAGATCTCTGTTTTAGGTCACGTAGTCAAGTTACAAACGCAAGGAGTTGATGGCCTGGCCCGTGGAGTCGGGCCTTTTGTATCATGCTACTCTATAAGTCAGTCAGATATTGCACAACGTGAGTGGTTATGTTCAGATCTCTGTTTTAGGTCACGTAGTCAAGTTTCAAACGCAAGGAGTTGATGGCTTGGCCCGTGGAGTCGGGCCTTTGCCATCATGCTGCTCTATAAGTCTGTCAGATATTGCACAACGTAAGTGGTTATGTTCAGATCTCTGTTTTAGGTCACGTAGTCAAGTTACAAACGCAAGGAGTTGATGGCTTGGCCCGTGGAGTCGGGCCTTTGCCATCATGCTGCTCTATAAGTCTGTCAGATATTGTACAACGTGAGTGGTTATGTTCAGATCTCTGTTTTAGGTCACGTAGTCAAGTTTCAAACGCAAGGAGTTGATGGCTTGGCCCGTGGAGTCGGGCCTTTGGTATCATGCTGCTCTATAAGTCTGTCAGATATTGCACAACGTAAGTGGTTATGTTCAGATCTCTGTTTTAGGTCAGGTAGTCAAGTTACAAACGCAAGGAGTTGATGGCTTGGCCCGTGGAGTCGGGCCTTTGGCATCATGCTGCTCTATAAGTCTGTCAGATATTGCACAACGTGAGTGGTTATGTTCAGATCTCTGTTTTAGGTCACGTAGTCAAGTTACAAACGCAAGGAGTTGATGGCTTGGCCCGTGGAGTCGGGCCTTTGCCATCATGCTACTCTATTAGTCAGTCATATATTGCACAACGTAAGTGGTTATGTTCAGATCTCTGTTTTAGGTCACGTAGTCAAGTTACAAACGCAAGGAGTTGATGGCTTGGCCCGTGGAGTCGGGCCTTTGCCATCATGCTGCTCTATAAGTCTGTCAGATATTGCACAACGTGAGTGGTTATGTTCAGATCTCTGTTTTAGGTCACGTAGTCAAGTTACAAACGCAAGGAGTTGATGGCTTGGCCCGTGGAGTCGGGCCTTTGCCATCATGCTACTCTATAAGTCAGTCAGATATTGCACAACGTGAGTGGTTATGTTCAGATCTCTGTTTTAGGTCACGTAGTCAAATTACAAACGCAAGGAGTTGATGGCTTGGTCCGTGGAGTCGAGCCTTTGCCATCATGCTGCTCTATAAGTCTGTCAGATATTGCACAACGTGAGTGGTTATGTTCAGATCTCTGTTTTAGGTCACGTAGTCAAGTTACAAACGCAAGGAGTTGATGGCTTGGTCCGTGGAGTCGAGCCTTTGCCATCATGCTGCTCTATAAGTCAGTCAGATATTGCACAACGTGAGTGGTTATGTTCAGATCTCTGTTTTAGGTCACGTAGTCAAATTACAAACGCAAGGAGTTGATGGCTTGGTCCGTGGAGTCGAGCCTTTGCCATCATGCTGCTCTATAAGTCAGTCAGATATTGCATAACGTGAGTGGTTATGTTCAGATCTCTGTTTTAGGTCACGTAGTCAAATTACAAACGCAAGTCGTTGATGGCTTGGCCCGTGGAGTCGGGCCTTTGCCATCATGCTGCTCTATAAGTCAGTCAGATATTGCACAACGTGAGTGGTTATGTTCAGATCTCTGTTTTAGGTCACGTAGTCAAGTTACAAACGCAAGGAGTTGATGGCTTGGCCCGTGGAGTCGGGCCTTTGGCATCATGCTACTCTATAAGTCAGTCAGATATTGCATAACGTAAGTGGTTATGTTGAGATCTCTGTTTTAGGTCACGTAGTCAAGTTACAAACGCAAGGAGTTGATGGCCTGGCCCGTGGAGTCGGACCTTTGGCATCATGCTACTCTATAAGTCAGTCAGATATTGCATAACGTAAGTGGTTATGTTGAGATCTCTGTTTTAGGTCACGTAGTCAAGTTACAAACGCAAGGAGTTGATGGCTTGGCCCGTGGAGTCGGGCCTTTGGCATCATGCTGCTCTATAAGTCAGTCAGATATTGCACAACGTGAGTGGTTATGTTCAGATCTCTGTTTTAGGTCACGTAGTCAAGTTACAAACGCAAGGAGTTGATGGCTTGGCCCGTGGAGTCGGGCCTTTGCCATCATGCTGCTCTATAAGTCTGTCAGATATTGCATAACGTGAGTGGTTATGTTCAGATCTCTGTTTTAGGTCACGTAGTCAAATTACAAACGCAAGGAGTTGATGGCTTGGCCCGTGGAGTCGGGCCTTTGGCATCATGCTACTCTATTAGTCAGTCATATATTGCACAACGTAAGTGGTTATGTTCAGATCTCTGTTTTAGGTCACGTAGTCAAATTACAAACGCAAGGAGTTGATGGCTTGGCCCGTGGAGTCGGGCCTTTGGCATCATGCTGCTCTATAAGTCAGTCAGATATTGCATAACGTGAGTGGTTATGTTCAGATCTCTGTTTTAGGTCACGTAGTCAAGTTACAAACGCAAGGAGTTGATGGCTTGGCCCGTGGAGTCGGGCCTTTGCCATCATGCTACTCTATAAGTCAGTCAGATATTGTACAACGTGAGTGGTTATGTTCAAATCTCTGTTTTAGGTCACGTAGTCAAGCTACAAACGCAAGGAGTTGATGGCTTGGCCCGTGGAGTCGAGCCTTTGCCATCATGCTGCTCTATAAGTCAGTCAGATATTGTACAACGTGAGTGGTTATGTTCAAATCTCTGTTTTAGGTCACGTAGTCAAGTTACAAACGCAAGGAGTTGATGGCTTGGCCCGTGGAGTCGGGCCTTTGCCATCATGCTGCTCTATAAGTCAGTCAGATATTGTACAACGTGAGTGGTTATGTTCAGATCTCTGTTTTAGGTCACGTAGTCAAGTTGCAAACGCAAGGAGTTGATGGCTTGGTCCGTGGAGTCGGGCCTTTGCCATCATGCTGCTCTATAAGTCTGTCAGATATTGCATAACGTGAGTGGTTATGTTCAGATCTCTGTTTTAGGTCACGTAGTCAAGTTACAAACGCAAGGAGTTGATGGCTTGGCCCGTGGAGTCGGGCCTTTGGCATCATGCTGCTCTATAAGTCAGTCAGATATTGCACAACGTGAGTGGTTATGTTCAGATCTCTGTTTTAGGTCACGTAGTCAAGTTGCAAACGCAAGGAGTTGATGGCTTGGCCCGTGGAGTCGAGCCTTTGGTATCATGCTGCTCTATAAGTCAGTCAGATATTGCACAACGTGAGTGGTTATGTTCAGATCTCTGTTTTAGGTCACGTAGTCAAGTTGCAAACGCAAGGAGTTGATGGCTTGGCCCGTGGAGTCGGGCCTTTGCCATCATGCTGCTCTATAAGTCAGTCAGATATTGCACAACGTGAGTGGTTATGTTCAGATCTCTGTTTTAGGTCACGTAGTCAAGTTACAAACGCAAGGAGTTGATGGCTTGGCCCGTGGAGTCGGGCCTTTGGTATCATGCTGCTCTAAGTCAGTCAGATATTGCATAACGTAAGTGGTTATGTTCAGATCTCTGTTTTAGGTCACGTAGTCAAGTTACAAACGCAAGGAGTTGATGGCTTGGCCCGTGGAGTCGGGCCTTTGCCATCATGCTGCTCTATAAGTCTGTCAGATATTGCATAACGTGAGTGGTTATGTTCAGATCTCTGTTTTAGGTCACGTAGTCAAGTTACAAACGCAAGGAGTTGATGGCTTGGCCCGTGGAGTCGAGCCTTTGGCATCATGCTGCTCTATAAGTCTGTCAGATATTGCATAACGTAAGTGGTTATGTTCAGATCTCTGTTTTAGGTCACGTAGTCAAGTTACAAACGCAAGGAGTTGATGGCTTGGCCCGTGGAGTCGAGCCTTTGGCATCATGCTGCTCTATAAGTCTGTCAGATATTGCATAACGTAAGTGGTTATGTTCAGATCTCTGTTTTAGGTCACGTAGTCAAGTTACAAACGCAAGGAGTTGATGGCTTGGCCCGTGGAGTCGGGCCTTTGGCATCATGCTGCTCTATAAGTCAGTCAGATATTGCATAACGTAAGTGGTTATGTTCAGATCTCTGTTTTAGGTCACGTAGTCAAATTACAAACGCAAGGAGTTGATGGCTTGGCCCGTGGAGTCGGGCCTTTGGCATCATGCTACTCTATTAGTCAGTCATATATTGCACAACGTAAGTGGTTATGTTCAGATCTCTGTTTTAGGTCACGTAGTCAAATTACAAACGCAAGGAGTTGATGGCTTGGCCCGTGGAGTCGGGCCTTTGGCATCATGCTACTCTATAAGTCAGTCAGATATTGCATAACGTGAGTGGTTATGTTCAGATCTCTGTTTTAGGTCACGTAGTCAAATTACAAACGCAAGGAGTTGATGGCTTGGCCCGTGGAGTCGGGCCTTTGGCATCATGCTACTCTATAAGTCAGTCAGATATTGCATAACGTGAGTGGTTATGTTCAGATCTCTGTTTTAGGTCACGTAGTCAAGTTGCAAACGCAAGGAGTTGATGGCTTGGCCCGTGGAGTCGGGCCTTTGGCATCATGCTACTCTATTAGTCAGTCATATATTGCACAACGTAAGTGGTTATGTTCAGATCTCTGTTTTAGGTCACGTAGTCAAATTACAAACGCAAGGAGTTGATGGCTTGGCCCGTGGAGTCGGGCCTTTGCCATCATGCTGCTCTATAAGTCAGTCAGATATTGCACAACGTGAGTGGTTATGTTCAGATCTCTGTTTTAGGTCACGTAGTCAAATTACAAACGCAAGGAGTTGATGGCTTGGCCCGTGGAGTCGGGCCTTTGGCATCATGCTACTCTATAAGTCAGTCAGATATTGTACAACGTGAGTGGTTATGTTCAGATCTCTGTTTTAGGTCACGTAGTCAAGTTACAAACGCAAGGAGTTGATGGCTTGGCCCGTGGAGTCGGGCCTTTGGCATCATGCTACTCTATAAGTCTGTCAGATATTGCACAACGTGAGTGGTTATGTTCAGATCTCTGTTTTAGGTCACGTAGTCAAGTTACAAACGCAAGGAGTTGATGGCTTGGCCCGTGGAGTCGGGCCTTTGGCATCATGCTGCTCTATAAGTCTGTCAGATATTGCACAACGTGAGTGGTTATGTTCAGATCTCTGTTTTAGGTCACGTAGTCAAGTTACAAACGCAAGGAGTTGATGGCTTGGCCCGTGGAGTCGGGCCTTTGGCATCATGCTACTCTATAAGTCTGTCAGATATTGCACAACGTGAGTGGTTATGTTCAGATCTCTGTTTTAGGTCACGTAGTCAAGTTACAAACGCAAGGAGTTGATGGCTTGGCCCGTGGAGTCGGGCCTTTGGTATCATGCTGCTCTATAAGTCTGTCAGATATTGCATAACGTAAGTGGTTATGTTGAGATCTCTGTTTTAGGTCACGTAGTCAAGTTACAAACGCAAGGAGTTGATGGCTTGGCCCGTGGAGTCGGGCCTTTGGCATCATGCTGCTCTATAAGTCAGTCAGATATTGCACAACGTGAGTGGTTATGTTCAGATCTCTGTTTTAGGTCACGTAGTCAAGTTACAAACGAAAGGAGTTGATGGCTTGGCCCGTGGAGTCGGGCCTTTGGTATCATGC
Organism: Mantis religiosa; assembly: GCA_030765055.1. NCBI lineage: Eukaryota > Metazoa > Arthropoda > Insecta > Mantodea > Mantidae > Mantis > Mantis religiosa. The sequence continues at coordinate 232,775,987 of CM060951.1, read as the reverse complement.
TGCTCTATAAGTCAGTCAGATATTGCACAACGTGAGTGGTTATGTTCAGATCTCTGTTTTAGGTCACGTAGTCAAGTTTCAAACGCAAGGAGTTGATGGCTTGGCCCGTGGAGTCGGGCCTTTGGTATCATGCTGCTCTATAAGTCAGTCAGATATTGCACAACGTGAGTGGTTATGTTCAGATCTCTGTTTTAGGTCACGTAGTCAAGTTACAAACGAAAGGAGTTGATGGCTTGGCCCGTGGAGTCGGGCCTTTGGTATCATGCTGCTCTATAAGTCTGTCAGATATTGCACAACGTGAGTGGTTATGTTCAGATCTCTGTTTTAGGTCACGTAGTCAAGTTACAAACGCAAGGAGTTGATGGCTTGGTCCGTGGAGTCGGACCTTTGGCATCATGCTGCTCTATAAGTCAGTCAGATATTGCACAACGTGAGTGGTTATGTTCAGATCTCTGTTTTAGGTCACGTAGTCAAGTTACAAACGAAAGGAGTTGATGGCTTGGCCCGTGGAGTCGGGCCTTTGGTATCATGCTGCTCTATAAGTCTGTCAGATATTGCATAACGTGAGTGGTTATGTTCAGATCTCTGTTTTAGGTCACGTAGTCAAGTTACAAACGCAAGGAGTTGATGGCTTGGTCCGTGGAGTCGAGCCTTTGCCATCATGCTGCTCTATAAGTCAGTCATATATTGCACAACGTGAGTGGTTATGTTCAGATCTCTGTTTTAGGTCACGTAGTCAAGTTGCAAACGCAAGGAGTTGATGGCTTGGCCCGTGGAGTCGGGCCTTTGCCATCATGCTGCTCTATTAGTCTGTCAGATATTGCACTACGTGAGTGGTTATGTTCAGATCTCTGTTTTAGGTCACGTAGTCAAGTTACAAACGCAAGGAGTTGATGGCCTGGCCCGTGGAGTCGGGCCTTTGGTATCATGCTACTCTATTACTCAGTCAGATATTGCACAACGTGAGTGGTTATGTTCAGATCTCTGTTTTAGGTCACGTAGTCAAGTTACAAACGCAAGGAGTTGATGGCCTGGCCCGTGGAGTCGAGCCTTTGGTATCATGCTACTCTATTACTCAGTCAGATATTGCACAACGTGAGTGGTTATGTTCAGATCTCTGTTTTAGGTCACGTAGTCAAGTTACAAACGCAAGGAGTTGATGGCTTGGCCCGTGGAGTCGGGCCTTTGGTATCATGCTACTCTATAAGTCTGTCAGATATTGCACAACGTGAGTGGTTATGTTCAGATCTCTGTTTTAGGTCACGTAGTCAAGTTGCAAACGCAAGGAGTTGATGGCTTGGCCCGTGGAGTCGGGCCTTTGCCATCATGCTGCTCTATTAGTCTGTCAGATATTGCACTACGTGAGTGGTTATGTTCAGATCTCTGTTTTAGGTCACGTAGTCAAGTTACAAACGCAAGGAGTTGATGGCCTGGCCCGTGGAGTCGGGCCTTTGGTATCATGCTACTCTATAAGTCTGTCAGATATTGCACTACGTGAGTGGTTATGTTCAGATCTCTGTTTTAGGTCACGTAGTCAAGTTTCAAACGCAAGGAGTTGATGGCTTGGCCCGTGGAGTCGGGCCTTTGGTATCATGCTGCTCTATAAGTCTGTCAGATATTGCACAACGTGAGTGGTTATGTTCAGATCTCTGTTTTAGGTCACGTAGTCAAGTTGCAAACGCAAGGAGTTGATGGCTTGGCCCATGGAGTCGGGCCTTTGGTATCATGCTGCTCTAAGTCAATCAGATATTGCATAACGTGAGTGGTTATGTTCAGATCTCTGTTTTAGGTCACGTTGTCAAGTTACAAACGCAAGGAGTTGATGGCTTGGCCCGTGGAGTCGGGCCTTTGCCATCATGCTGCTCTATAAGTCAGTCAGATATTGCATAACGTGAGTGGTTATGTTCAGATCTCTGTTTTAGGTCACGTAGTCAAGTTACAAACGCAAGGAGTTGATGGCTTGGCCCGTGGAGTCGGGCCTTTGCCATCATGCTGCTCTATAAGTCAGTCAGATATTGCACAACGTGAGTGGTTATGTTCAGATCTCTGTTTTAGGTCACGTTGTCAAGTTACAAACGCAAGGAGTTGATGGCTTGGTCCGTGGAGTCGGGCCTTTGGTATCATGCTGCTCTATAAGTCTGTCAGATATTGCATAACGTGAGTGGTTATGTTCAGATCTCTGTTTTAGGTCACGTAGTCAAGTTACAAACGCAAGGAGTTGATGGCTTGGCCCGTGGAGTCGGGCCTTTGGTATCATGCTACTCTATAAGTCAGTCAGATATTGCATAACGTGAGTGGTTATGTTCAGATCTCTGTTTTAGGTCACGTAGTCAAGTTACAAACGCAAGGAGTTGATGGCTTGGTCCGTGGAGTCGGGCCTTTGGCATCATGCTACTCTATAAGTCAGTCAGATATTGCACAACGTGAGTGGTTATGTTCAGATCTCTGTTTTAGGTCACGTAGTCAAGTTACAAACGCAAGGAGTTGATGGCTTGGTCCGTGGAGTCGGGCCTTTGCCATCATGCTGCTCTATAAGTCAGTCAGATATTGCACAACGTAAGTGGTTATGTTCAGATCTCTGTTTTAGGTCACGTAGTCAAGTTACAAACGCAAGGAGTTGATGGCTTGGCACGTGGAGTCGGACCTTTGCCATCATGCTACTCTATAAGTCAGTCAGATATTGCACAACGTGAGTGGTTATGTTCAGATCTCTGTTTTAGGTCACGTTGTCAAGTTACAAACGCAAGGAGTTGATGGCTTGGCCCGTGGAGTCGGGCCTTTGGTATCATGCTACTCTATAAGTCAGTCAGATATTGCATAACGTGAGTGGTTATGTTCAGATCTCTGTTTTAGGTCACGTAGTCAAGTTACAAACGCAAGGAGTTGATGGCTTGGCCCGTGGAGTCGGGCCTTTGCCATCATGCTACTCTATTAGTCAGTCAGATATTGCACAACGTGAGTGGTTATGTTCAGATCTCTGTTTTAGGTCACGTTGTCAAGTTACAAACGCAAGGAGTTGATGGCTTGGTCCGTGGAGTCGGGCCTTTGGTATCATGCTGCTCTATAAGTCTGTCAGATATTGCACAACGTGAGTGGTTATGTTCAGATCTCTGTTTTAGGTCACGTTGTCAAGTTACAAACGCAAGGAGTTGATGGCTTGGTCCGTGGAGTCGGGCCTTTGGCATCATGCTACTCTATTAGTCAGTCAGATATTGCACAACGTGAGTGGTTATGTTCAGATCTCTGTTTTAGGTCACGTAGTCAAGTTACAAACGCAAGGAGTTGATGGCTTGGTCCGTGGAGTCGGGCCTTTGGCATCATGCTACTCTATTAGTCAGTCAGATATTGCACAACGTGAGTGGTTATGTTCAGATCTCTGTTTTAGGTCACGTAGTCAAGTTACAAACGCAAGGAGTTGATGGCTTGGTCCGTGGAGTCGGGCCTTTGGTATCATGCTGCTCTATAAGTCTGTCAGATATTGCATAACGTGAGTGGTTATGTTCAGATCTCTGTTTTAGGTCACGTAGTCAAGTTACAAACGCAAGGAGTTGATGGCTTGGCCCATGGAGTCGGGCCTTTGCCATCATGCTGCTCTATAAGTCAGTCAGATATTGCACAACGTGAGTGGTTATGTTCAGATCTCTGTTTTAGGTCACGTAGTCAAGTTGCAAACGCAAGGAGTTGATGGCCTGGTCCGTGGAGTCGGGCCTTTGGCATCATGCTACTCTATAAGTCAGTCAGATATTGCACAACGTGAGTGGTTATGTTCAGATCTCTGTTTTAGGTCACGTAGTCAAGTTGCAAACGCAAGGAGTTGATGGCCTGGCCCGTGGAGTCAGGCCTTTGCCATCATGCTGCTCTATAAGTCAGTCAGATAGTGCATAACGTGAGTGGTTATGTTCAGATCTCTGTTTTAGGTCACGTAGTCAAGTTGCAAACGCAAGGAGTTGATGGCCTGGCCCGTGGAGTCAGGCCTTTGCCATCATGCTGCTCTATTAGTCAGTCAGATATTGCACAACGTGAGTGGTTATGTTCAGATCTCTGTTTTAGGTCACGTAGTCAAGTTACAAACGCAAGGAGTTGATGGCTTGGTCCGTGGAGTCGGGCCTTTGGCATCATGCTACTCTATAAGTCTGTCAGATATTGCACAACGTGAGTGGTTGTTCAGATCTCTGTTTTAGGTCACGTAGTCAAGTTACAAACGCAAGGAGTAGATGGCTTGGTCCGTGGAGTCGGACCTTTGGCATCATGCTGCTCTAAGTCAATCAGATATTGCATAACGTGAGTGGTTATGTTCAGATCTCTGTTTTAGGTCACGTAGTCAAGTTGCAAACGCAAGGAGTTGATGGCTTGGCCCGTGGAGTCGGACCTTTGCCATCATGCTACTCTATTAGTCAGTCAGATATTGCACAACGTGAGTGGTTATGTTCAGATCTCTGTTTTAGGTCACGTAGTCAAGTTACAAACGCAAGGAGTTGATGGCTTGGCCCGTGGAGTCGGACCTTTGGCATCATGCTACTCTATTAGTCAGTCAGATATTGCATAACGTGAGTGGTTATGTTCAGATCTCTGTTTTAGGTCACGTAGTCAAGTTGCAAACGCAAGGAGTTGATGGCTTGGCCCGTGGAGTCGGACCTTTGGCATCATGCTACTCTATTAGTCAATCAGATATTGCATAACGTGAGTGGTTATGTTCAGATCTCTGTTTTAGGTCACGTAGTCAAGTTGCAAACGCAAGGAGTTGATGGCTTGGCCCGTGGAGTCGGACCTTTGGCATCATGCTACTCTATAAGTCTGTCAGATATTGCACAACGTGAGTGGTTATGTTCAGATCTCTGTTTTAGGTCACGTAGTCAAGTTACAAACGCAAGGAGTTGATGGCTTGGCCCGTGGAGTCGGGCCTTTGCCATCATGCTACTCTATAAGTCAGTCAGATATTGCACAACGTGAGTGGTTATGTTCAGATCTCTGTTTTAGGTCACGTAGTCAAGTTACAAACGCAAGGAGTTGATGGCTTGGCCCGTGGAGTCGGGCCTTTGCCATCATGCTACTCTATAAGTCAGTCAGATATTGCACAACGTGAGTGGTTATGTTCAGATCTCTGTTTTAGGTCACGTAGTCAAGTTACAAACGCAAGGAGTTGATGGCTTGGCCCGTGGAGTCGGGCCTTTGGCATCATGCTACTCTATAAGTCTGTCAGATATTGCACAACGTGAGTGGTTATGTTCAGATCTCTGTTTTAGGTCACGTAGTCAAGTTACAAACGCAAGGAGTTGATGGCTTGGTCCGTGGAGTCGGGCCTTTGGCATCATGCTGCTCTATAAGTCAGTCAGATATTGCATAACGTGAGTGGTTATGTTCAGATCTCTGTTTTAGGTCACGTAGTCAAGTTACAAACGCAAGGAGTTGATGGCTTGGTCCGTGGAGTCGGGCCTTTGGTATCATGCTACTCTATAAGTCAGTCAGATATTGCACAACGTGAGTGGTTATGTTCAGATCTCTGTTTTAGGTCACGTAGTCAAGTTACAAACGCAAGGAGTTGATGGCTTGGCCCGTGGAGTCGGGCCTTTGGTATCATGCTGCTCTAAGTCAGTCAGATATTGCATAACGTGAGTGGTTATGTTCAGATCTCTGTTTTAGGACACGTAGTCAAGTTACAAACGCAAGGAGTTGATGGCTTGGCCCGTGGAGTCGGGCCTTTGGCATCATGCTACTCTATAAGTCTGTCAGATATTGCACAACGTGAGTGGTTATGTTCAGATCTCTGTTTTAGGTCACGTAGTCAAGTTACAAACGCAAGGAGTTGATGGCTTGGCCCGTGGAGTCGGACCTTTGGCATCATGCTACTCTATAAGTCTGTCAGATATTGCACAACGTGAGTGGTTATGTTCAGATCTCTGTTTTAGGTCACGTAGTCAAGTTACAAACGCAAGGAGTTGATGGCCTGGTCCGTGGAGTCGAGCCTTTGGCATCATGCTGCTCTATAAGTCAGTCAGATATTGCACAACGTGAGTGGTTATGTTCAGATCTCTGTTTTAGGTCACGTAGTCAAGTTACAAACGCAAGGAGTTGATGGCTTGGTCCGTGGAGTCGGGCCTTTGGCATCATGCTGCTCTATAAGTCAGTCAGATATTGCACAACGTGAGTGGTTATGTTCAGATCTCTGTTTTAGGTCACGTAGTCAAGTTACAAACGCAAGGAGTTGATGGCTTGGCCCGTGGAGTCGGGCCTTTGGTATCATACTGCTCTATAAGTCTGTCAGATAGTGCACAACGTGAGTGGTTATGTTCAGATCTCTGTTTTAGGTCACGTAGTCAAGTTACAAACGCAAGGAGTTGATGGCTTGGCCCGTGGAGTCGGGCCTTTGGTATCATGCTACTCTATAAGTCAGTCAGATATTGCACAACGTGAGTGGTTATGTTCAGATCTCTGTTTTAGGTCACGTAGTCAAGTTACAAACGCAAGGAGTTGATGGCTTGGCCCGTGGAGTCGAGCCTTTGCCATCATGCTACTCTATAAGTCTGTCAGATATTGCACAACGTGAGTGGTTATGTTCAGATCTCTGTTTTAGGTCACGTAGTCAAGTTACAAACGCAAGGAGTTGATGGCTTGGTCCGTGGAGTCGGACCTTTGCCATCATGCTGCTCTATAAGTCTGTCAGATATTGTACAACGTGAGTGGTTATGTTCAGATCTCTGTTTTAGGTCACGTAGTCAAGTTTCAAACGCAAGGAGTTGATGGCCTGGCCCGTGGAGTCGGGCCTTTGGTATCATGCTGCTCTAAGTCAGTCAGATATTGCATAACGTGAGTGGTTATGTTCAGATCTCTGTTTTAGGTCACGTAGTCAAATTACAAACGCAAGGAGTTGATGGCTTGGCCCGTGGAGTCGGGCCTTTGGTATCATGCTGCTCTATAAGTCTGTCAGATATTGCACAACGTGAGTGGTTATGTTCAGATCTCTGTTTTAGGTCACGTAGTCAAATTACAAACGCAAGGAGTTGATGGCTTGGACCGTGGAGTCGGGCCTTTGCCATCATGCTGCTCTAAGTCAGTCAGATATTGCACAACGTGAGTGGTTATGTTCAGATCTCTGTTTTAGGTCACGTAGTCAAATTACAAACGCAAGGAGTTGATGGCTTGGCCCGTGGAGTCGGGCCTTTGGTATCATGCTGCTCTAAGTCAGTCAGATATTGCACAACGTGAGTGGTTATGTTCAGATCTCTGTTTTAGGTCACGTAGTCAAGTTTCAAACGCAAGGAGTTGATGGCTTGGCCCGTGGAGTCGGACCTTTGGCATCATGCTGCTCTATAAGTCAGTCATATATTGCACAACGTGAGTGGTTATGTTCAGATCTCTGTTTTAGGTCACGTAGTCAAGTTACAAACGCAAGGAGTTGATGGCCTGGCCCGTGGAGTCGGGCCTTTGGTATCATGCTGCTCTATAAGTCAGTCAGATATTGCACAACGTGAGTGGTTATGTTCAGATCTCTGTTTTAGGTCACGTAGTCAAGTTACAAACGCAAGGAGTTGATGGCCTGGCCCGTGGAGTCGGGCCTTTGGTATCATGCTGCTCTATAAGTCTGTCAGATATTGCATAACGTGAGTGGTTATGTTCAGATCTCTGTTTTAGGTCACGTAGTCAAGTTACAAACGCAAGGAGTTGATGGCCTGGCCCGTGGAGTCGGGCCTTTGGTATCATGCTGCTCTATAAGTCAGTCAGATATTGCATAACGTGAGTGGTTATGTTCAGATCTCTGTTTTAGGTCACGTAGTCAAGTTACAAACGCAAGGAGTTGATGGCCTGGCCCGTGGAGTCGGGCCTTTGGTATCATGCTGCTCTATAAGTCAGTCAGATATTGCATAACGTGAGTGGTTATGTTCAGATCTCTGTTTTAGGTCACGTAGTCAAGTTACAAACGCAAGGAGTTGATGGCCTGGCCCGTGGAGTCGGGCCTTTGGCATCATGCTGCTCTATTAGTCAGTCAGATATTGCATAACGTGAGTGGTTATGTTCAGATCTCTGTTTTAGGTCACGTAGTCAAGTTACAAACGCAAGGAGTTGATGGCCTGGCCCGTGGAGTCGGGCCTTTGGTATCATGCTGCTCTATTAGTCAGTCAGATATTGCATAACGTGAGTGGTTATGTTCAGATCTCTGTTTTAGGTCACGTAGTCAAGTTACAAACGCAAGGAGTTGATGGCCTGGCCCGTGGAGTCGGACCTTTGCCATCATACTGCTCTATAAGTCAGTCAGATATTGCACAACGTGAGTGGTTATGTTCAGATCTCTGTTTTAGGTCACGTAGTCAAGTTACAAACGCAAGGAGTTGATGGCCTGGCCCGTGGAGTCGGGCCTTTGGTATCATGCTGCTCTATAAGTCTGTCAGATATTGCACAACGTGAGTGGTTATGTTCAGATCTCTGTTTTAGGTCACGTAGTCAAGTTACAAACGCAAGGAGTTGATGGCTTGGCCCGTGGAGTCGAGCCTTTGGTATCATGCTGCTCTATAAGTCTGTCAGATATTGTACAACGTAAGTGGTTATGTTCAGATCTCTGTTTTAGGTCACGTAGTCAAGTTGCAAACGCAAGGAGTTGATGGCTTGGCCCGTGGAGTCGGGCCTTTGCCATCATGCTGCTCTATAAGTCTGTCAGATATTGCACAACGTGAGTGGTTATGTTCAGATCTCTGTTTTAGGTCACGTAGTCAAGTTACAAACGCAAGGAGTTGATGGCTTGGTCCGTGGAGTCGGACCTTTGCCATCATGCTACTCTATTAGTCAGTCAGATATTGCATAACGTGAGTGGTTATGTTCAGATCTCTGTTTTAGGTCACGTAGTCAAGTTACAAACGCAAGGAGTTGATGGCTTGGCCCGTGGAGTCGAGCCTTTGGCATCATGCTGCTCTATAAGTCAGTCAGATAGTGCACAACGTGAGTGGTTATGTTCAGATCTCTGTTTTAGGTCACGTAGTCAAATTACAAACGCAAGGAGTTGATGGCTTGGCCCGTGGAGTCGGGCCTTTGGTATCATGCTACTCTATTAGTCAGTCAGATATTGCATAACGTGAGTGGTTATGTTCAGATCTCTGTTTTAGGTCACGTAGTCAAATTACAAACGCAAGGAGTTGATGGCTTGGCCCGTGGAGTCGGGCCTTTGGTATCATGCTACTCTATTAGTCAGTCAGATATTGCATAACGTGAGTGGTTATGTTCAGATCTCTGTTTTAGGTCACGTAGTCAAGTTACAAACGCAAGGAGTTGATGGCTTGGCCCGTGGAGTCGGGCCTTTGCCATCATGCTACTCTATAAGTCTGTCAGATATTGCACAACGTGAGTGGTTATGTTCAGACCTCTGTTTTAGGTCACGTAGTCAAATTACAAACGCAAGGAGTTGATGGCTTGGCCCGTGGAGTCGGGCCTTTGGTATCATGCTGCTCTAAGTCAGTCAGATATTGCACAACGTGAGTGGTTATGTTCAGACCTCTGTTTTAGGTCACGTAGTCAAGTTACAAACGCAAGGAGTTGATGGCTTGGCCCGTGGAGTCGGACCTTTGCCATCATGCTGCTCTATAAGTCAGTCAGATATTGCACAACGTGAGTGGTTATGTTCAGATCTCTGTTTTAGGTCACGTAGTCAAGTTACAAACGCAAGGAGTTGATGGCTTGGCCCGTGGAGTCGGGCCTTTGGTATCATGCTACTCTATAAGTCAGTCAGATATTGCATAACGTGAGTGGTTATGTTCAGATCTCTGTTTTAGGTCACGTAGTCAAATTACAAACGCAAGGAGTTGATGGCTTGGCCCGTGGAGTCGGGCCTTTGCCATCATGCTACTCTATAAGTCAGTCAGATATTGCACAACGTGAGTGGTTATGTTCAGATCTCTGTTTTAGGTCACGTAGTCAAATTACAAACGCAAGGAGTTGATGGCTTGGCCCGTGGAGTCGGGCCTTTGGTATCATGCTGCTCTATAAGTCAGTCAGATATTGCATAACGTGAGTGGTTATGTTCAGACCTCTGTTTTAGGTCACGTAGTCAAGTTACAAACGCAAGGAGTTGATGGCTTGGCCCGTGGAGTCGGGCCTTTGGTATCATGCTACTCTATAAGTCTGTCAGATATTGCATAACGTGAGTGGTTATGTTCAGACCTCTGTTTTAGGTCACGTAGTCAAGTTACAAACGCAAGGAGTTGATGGCTTGGCCCGTGGAGTCGGGCCTTTGGTATCATGCTGCTCTATAAGTCAGTCAGATATTGCACAACGTGAGTGGTTATGTTCAGACCTCTGTTTTAGGTCACGTAGTCAAGTTACAAACGCAAGGAGTTGATGGCTTGGCCCGTGGAGTCGGGCCTTTGGTATCATGCTGCTCTATAAGTCAGTCAGATATTGCACAACGTGAGTGGTTATGTTCAGATCTCTGTTTTAGGTCACGTAGTCAAGTTACAAACGCAAGGAGTTGATGGCCTGGCCCGTGGAGTCGGGCCTTTGCCATCATGCTGCTCTATAAGTCAGTCAGATATTGCACAACGTGAGTGGTTATGTTCAGATCTCTGTTTTAGGTCACGTAGTCAAGTTACAAACGCAAGGAGTTGATGGCCTGGCCCGTGGAGTCGGGCCTTTGCCATCATGCTGCTCTATAAGTCAGTCAGATATTGCACAACGTGAGTGGTTATGTTCAGACCTCTGTTTTAGGTCACGTAGTCAAGTTACAAACGCAAGGAGTTGATGGCTTGGCCCGTGGAGTCGGGCCTTTGGTATCATGCTGCTCTATAAGTCAGTCAGATATTGCATAACGTGAGTGGTTATGTTCAGACCTCTGTTTTAGGTCACGTAGTCAAGTTACAAACGCAAGGAGTTGATGGCTTGGCCCGTGGAGTCGAGCCTTTGGCATCATGCTGCTCTATAAGTCTGTCAGATATTGCACAACGTGAGTGGTTATGTTCAGATCTCTGTTTTAGGTCACGTAGTCAAGTTACAAACGCAAGGAGTTGATGGCTTGGCCCGTGGGGTCGGGCCTTTGGCATCATGCTGCTCTATAAGTCTGTCAGATATTGCACAACGTGAGTGGTTATGTTCAGATCTCTGTTTTAGGTCACGTAGTCAAATTACAAACGCAATGAGTTGATGGCTTGGCCCGTGGAGTCGGGCCTTTGGCATCATGCTGCTCTATAAGTCTGTCAGATATTGCACAACGTGAGTGGTTATGTTCAGATCTCTGTTTTAGGTCACGTAGTCAAGTTACAAACGCAATGAGTTGATGGCTTGGCCCGTGGAGTCGAGCCTTTGCCATCATGCTGCTCTATAAGTCTGTCAGATATTGCACAACGTGAGTGGTTATGTTCAGATCTCTGTTTTAGGTCACGTAGTCAAGTTACAAACGCAATGAGTTGATGGCTTGGTCCGTGGAGTCGGGCCTTTGGCATCATGCTGCTCTATAAGTCTGTCAGATATTGCACAACGTGAGTGGTTATGTTCACATCTCTGTTTTAGGTCACGTAGTCAAGTTGCAAACGCAAGGAGTTGATGGCTTGGCCCGTGGAGTCGGACCTTTGGCATCATGCTGCTCTATAAGTCTGTCAGATATTGCACAACGTGAGTGGTTATGTTCACATCTCTGTTTTAGGTCACGTAGTCAAGTTACAAACGCAAGGAGTTGATGGCTTGGCCCGTGGAGTCGGGCCTTTGCCATCAGGCTGCTCTATAAGTCAGTCAGATATTGCACAACGTGAGTGGTTATGTTCAGATCTCTGTTTTAGGTCACGTAGTCAAGTTTCAAACGCAAGGAGTTGATGGCCTGGCCCGTGGAGTCGGGCCTTTGCCATCATGCTGCTCTATAAGTCTGTCAGATATTGCACTACGTGAGTGGTTATGTTCAGATCTCTGTTTTAGGTCACGTAGTCAAGTTACAAACGCAAGGAGTTGATGGCTTGGTCCGTGGAGTCGGGCCTTTGCCATCATGCTGCTCTATAAGTCAGTCAGATATTGCACAACGTGAGTGGTTATGTTCAGATCTCTGTTTTAGGTCACGTAGTCAAGTTACAAACGCAAGGAGTTGATGGCCTGGCCCGTGGAGTCGGGCCTTTGGTATCATGCTGCTCTATAAGTCAGTCAGATATTGTACAACGTGAGTGGTTATGTTCAGATCTCTGTTTTAGGTCACGTAGTCAAGTTACAAACGCAAGGAGTTGATGGCTTGGCCCGTGGAGTCGGGCCTTTGCCATCATGCTACTCTATAAGTCAGTCAGATATTGCACAACGTGAGTGGTTATGTTCAGATCTCTGTTTTAGGTCACGTAGTCAAGTTACAAACGCAAGGAGTTGATGGCTTGGTCCGTGGAGTCGGGCCTTTGCCATCATGCTACTCTATAAGTCAGTCAGATATTGCACAACGTGAGTGGTTATGTTCAGATCTCTGTTTTAGGTCACGTAGTCAAGTTTCAAACGCAAGGAGTTGATGGCCTGGCCCGTGGAGTCGGGCCTTTGCCATCATGCTGCTCTATAAGTCTGTCAGATATTGCACTACGTGAGTGGTTATGTTCAGATCTCTGTTTTAGGTCACGTAGTCAAGTTACAAACGCAAGGAGTTGATGGCTTGGTCCGTGGAGTCGGGCCTTTGCCATCATGCTACTCTATTAGTCAGTCAGATATTGCACAACGTGAGTGGTTATGTTCAGACCTCTGTTTTAGGTCACGTAGTCAAGTTACAAACGCAAGGAGTTGATGGCTTGGTCCGTGGAGTCGGGCCTTTGCCATCATGCTACTCTATTAGTCAGTCAGATATTGCACAACGTAAGTGGTTATGTTCAGACCTCTGTTTTAGGTCACGTAGTCAAGTTACAAACGCAAGGAGTTGATGGCTTGGTCCGTGGAGTCGGGCCTTTGCCATCATGCTACTCTATTAGTCAGTCAGATATTGCACAACGTGAGTGGTTATGTTCAGACCTCTGTTTTAGGTCACGTAGTCAAGTTACAAACGCAAGGAGTTGATGGCTTGGTCCGTGGAGTCGGGCCTTTGCCATCATGCTACTCTATTAGTCAGTCAGATATTGCACAACGTAAGTGGTTATGTTCAGATCTCTGTTTTAGGTCACGTAGTCAAGTTACAAACGCAAGGAGTTGATGGCCTGGCCCGTGGAGTCGGGCCTTTGGTATCATGCTACTCTATAAGTCAGTCAGATATTGCACAACGTGAGTGGTTATGTTCAGATCTCTGTTTTAGGTCACGTAGTCAAGTTACAAACGCAAGGAGTTGATGGCTTGGCCCGTGGAGTTGGGCCTTTGCCATCATGCTGCTCTATAAGTCTGTCAGATAGTGCACAACGTGAGTGGTTATGTTCAGATCTCTGTTTTAGGTCACGTAGTCAAGTTGCAAACGCAAGGAGTTGATGGCCTGGCCCGTGGAGTCGGGCCTTTGCCATCATACTGCTCTATAAGTCTGTCAGATAGTGCACAACGTGAGTGGTTATGTTCAGATCTCTGTTTTAGGTCACGTAGTCAAGTTACAAACGCAAGGAGTTGATGGCTTGGCCCGTGGAGTCGGGCCTTTGGTATCATGCTACTCTATAAGTCTGTCAGATAGTGCACAACGTGAGTGGTTATGTTCAGATCTCTGTTTTAGGTCACGTAGTCAAGTTACAAACGCAAGGAGTTGATGGCTTGGCCCGTGGAGTCGGGCCTTTGGTATCATACTGCTCTATAAGTCTGTCAGATAGTGCACAACGTGAGTGGTTATGTTCAGATCTCTGTTTTAGGTCACGTAGTCAAGTTACAAACGCAAGGAGTTGATGGCTTGGCCCGTGGAGTCGGGCCTTTGGTATCATGCTACTCTATAAGTCAGTCAGATATTGCACAACGTGAGTGGTTATGTTCAGATCTCTGTTTTAGGTCACGTAGTCAAGTTACAAACGCAAGGAGTTGATGGCTTGGCCCGTGGAGTCGAGCCTTTGCCATCATGCTACTCTATAAGTCTGTCAGATATTGCACAACGTGAGTGGTTATGTTCAGATCTCTGTTTTAGGTCACGTAGTCAAGTTACAAACGCAAGGAGTTGATGGCTTGGTCCGTGGAGTCGGACCTTTGCCATCATGCTGCTCTATAAGTCAGTCAGATATTGCACAACGTGAGTGGTTATGTTCAGACCTCTGTTTTAGGTCACGTAGTCAAATTACAAACGCAAGGAGTTGATGGCCTGGCCCGTGGAGTCGGACCTTTGCCATCATACTACTCTATAAGTCTGTCAGATATTGTACAACGTGAGTGGTTATGTTCAGATCTCTGTTTTAGGTCACGTAGTCAAGTTTCAAACGCAAGGAGTTGATGGCCTGGCCCGTGGAGTCGGGCCTTTGGTATCATGCTGCTCTAAGTCAGTCAGATATTGCATAACGTGAGTGGTTATGTTCAGATCTCTGTTTTAGGTCACGTAGTCAAATTACAAACGCAAGGAGTTGATGGCTTGGCCCGTGGAGTCGGGCCTTTGGCATCATGCTGCTCTATTAGTCTGTCAGATATTGCATAACGTGAGTGGTTATGTTCAGATCTCTGTTTTAGGTCACGTAGTCAAGTTACAAACGCAAGGAGTTGATGGCTTGGCCCGTGGAGTCGGGCCTTTGGTATCATGCTGCTCTAAGTCAGTCAGATATTGCACAACGTGAGTGGTTATGTTCAGATCTCTGTTTTAGGTCACGTAGTCAAATTACAAACGCAAGGAGTTGATGGCTTGGCCCGTGGAGTCGGGCCTTTGGTATCATGCTGCTCTAAGTCAGTCAGATATTGCACAACGTGAGTGGTTATGTTCAGATCTCTGTTTTAGGTCACGTAGTCAAGTTTCAAACGCAAGGAGTTGATGGCTTGGCCCGTGGAGTCGGACCTTTGGCATCATGCTGCTCTATAAGTCAGTCATATATTGCACAACGTGAGTGGTTATGTTCAGATCTCTGTTTTAGGTCACGTAGTCAAGTTACAAACGCAAGGAGTTGATGGCCTGGCCCGTGGAGTCGGGCCTTTGGTATCATGCTGCTCTATAAGTCAGTCAGATATTGCACAACGTGAGTGGTTATGTTCAGATCTCTGTTTTAGGTCACGTAGTCAAGTTACAAACGCAAGGAGTTGATGGCCTGGCCCGTGGAGTCGGGCCTTTGGTATCATGCTGCTCTATAAGTCTGTCAGATATTGCACAACGTGAGTGGTTATGTTCAGATCTCTGTTTTAGGTCACGTAGTCAAGTTACAAACGCAAGGAGTTGATGGCCTGGCCCGTGGAGTCGGGCCTTTGGTATCATGCTGCTCTATAAGTCTGTCAGATATTGCACAACGTGAGTGGTTATGTTCAGATCTCTGTTTTAGGTCACGTAGTCAAGTTACAAACGCAAGGAGTTGATGGCCTGGCCCGTGGAGTCGGGCCTTTGGTATCATGCTGCTCTATAAGTCTGTCAGATATTGCACAACGTGAGTGGTTATGTTCAGATCTCTGTTTTAGGTCACGTAGTCAAGTTACAAACGCAAGGAGTTGATGGCCTGGCCCGTGGAGTCGGACCTTTGGCATCATGCTGCTCTATAAGTCAGTCAGATATTGCATAACGTGAGTGGTTATGTTCAGATCTCTGTTTTAGGTCACGTAGTCAAGTTACAAACGCAAGGAGTTGATGGCCTGGCCCGTGGAGTCGGGCCTTTGGCATCATGCTGCTCTATTAGTCAGTCAGATATTGCATAACGTGAGTGGTTATGTTCAGATCTCTGTTTTAGGTCACGTAGTCAAGTTACAAACGCAAGGAGTTGATGGCCTGGCCCGTGGAGTCGGGCCTTTGGCATCATGCTGCTCTATTAGTCAGTCAGATATTGCATAACGTGAGTGGTTATGTTCAGATCTCTGTTTTAGGTCACGTAGTCAAGTTACAAACGCAAGGAGTTGATGGCCTGGTCCGTGGAGTCGGGCCTTTGGTATCATGCTGCTCTATTAGTCAGTCAGATATTGCATAACGTGAGTGGTTATGTTCAGATCTCTGTTTTAGGTCACGTAGTCAAGTTACAAACGCAAGGAGTTGATGGCCTGGCCCGTGGAGTCGGGCCTTTGGCATCATGCTGCTCTATTAGTCAGTCAGATATTGCATAACGTGAGTGGTTATGTTCAGATCTCTGTTTTAGGTCACGTAGTCAAGTTACAAACGCAAGGAGTTGATGGCTTGGTCCGTGGAGTCGGACCTTTGCCATCATGCTACTCTATTAGTCAGTCAGATATTGCATAACGTGAGTGGTTATGTTCAGATCTCTGTTTTAGGTCACGTAGTCAAGTTACAAACGCAAGGAGTTGATGGCTTGGCCCGTGGAGTCGGGCCTTTGCCATCATGCTACTCTATAAGTCAGTCAGATATTGCACAACGTGAGTGGTTATGTTCAGATCTCTGTTTTAGGTCACGTAGTCAAGTTACAAACGCAAGGAGTTGATGGCTTGGCCCGTGGAGTCGGGCCTTTGGTATCATGCTACTCTATTAGTCAGTCAGATATTGCACAACGTGAGTGGTTATGTTCAGATCTCTGTTTTAGGTCACGTAGTCAAATTACAAACGCAAGGAGTTGATGGCTTGGCCCGTGGAGTCGGGCCTTTGGTATCATGCTACTCTATTAGTCAGTCAGATATTGCATAACGTGAGTGGTTATGTTCAGATCTCTGTTTTAGGTCACGTAGTCAAATTACAAACGCAAGGAGTTGATGGCTTGGCCCGTGGAGTCGGGCCTTTGGTATCATGCTACTCTATTAGTCAGTCAGATATTGCATAACGTGAGTGGTTATGTTCAGATCTCTGTTTTAGGTCACGTAGTCAAGTTACAAACGCAAGGAGTTGATGGCTTGGCCCGTGGAGTCGGGCCTTTGGTATCATGCTGCTCTAAGTCTGTCAGATATTGCACAACGTGAGTGGTTATGTTCAGACCTCTGTTTTAGGTCACGTAGTCAAATTACAAACGCAAGGAGTTGATGGCTTGGCCCGTGGAGTCGGGCCTTTGCCATCATGCTGCTCTATAAGTCAGTCAGATATTGCACAACGTGAGTGGTTATGTTCAGATCTCTGTTTTAGGTCACGTAGTCAAATTACAAACGCAAGGAGTTGATGGCTTGGCCCGTGGAGTCGGGCCTTTGGTATCATGCTGCTCTATAAGTCTGTCAGATATTGCACAACGTGAGTGGTTATGTTCAGATCTCTGTTTTAGGTCACGTAGTCAAATTACAAACGCAAGGAGTTGATGGCTTGGCCCGTGGAGTCGGGCCTTTGCCATCATGCTGCTCTATAAGTCTGTCAGATATTGCACAACGTGAGTGGTTATGTTCAGACCTCTGTTTTAGGTCACGTAGTCAAGTTACAAACGCAAGGAGTTGATGGCTTGGCCCGTGGAGTCGGGCCTTTGCCATCATGCTGCTCTATAAGTCTGTCAGATATTGCACAACGTGAGTGGTTATGTTCAGATCTCTGTTTTAGGTCACGTAGTGAAGTTACAAACGCAAGGAGTTGATGGCTTGGCCCGTGGAGTCGGGCCTTTGCCATCATGCTGCTCTATAAGTCAGTCAGATATTGCACAACGTGAGTGGTTATGTTCAGACCTCTGTTTTAGGTCACGTAGTCAAGTTACAAACGCAAGGAGTTGATGGCTTGGCCCGTGGAGTCGGGCCTTTGCCATCATGCTGCTCTATAAGTCAGTCAGATATTGCACAACGTGAGTGGTTATGTTCAGACCTCTGTTTTAGGTCACGTAGTCAAGTTACAAACGCAAGGAGTTGATGGCTTGGCCCGTGGAGTCGGGCCTTTGGTATCATGCTGCTCTATAAGTCAGTCAGATATTGCATAACGTGAGTGGTTATGTTCAGACCTCTGTTTTAGGTCACGTAGTCAAGTTACAAACGCAAGGAGTTGATGGCTTGGCCCGTGGAGTCGGGCCTTTGGTATCATGCTGCTCTATAAGTCAGTCAGATATTGCACAACGTGAGTGGTTATGTTCAGACCTCTGTTTTAGGTCACGTAGTCAAGTTACAAACGCAAGGAGTTGATGGCTTGGCCCGTGGAGTCGGGCCTTTGGTATCATGCTGCTCTATAAGTCTGTCAGATATTGCACAACGTGAGTGGTTATGTTCAGATCTCTGTTTTAGGTCACGTAGTCAAGTTACAAACGCAAGGAGTTGATGGCCTGGCCCGTGGAGTCGGGCCTTTGCCATCATGCTGCTCTATAAGTCAGTCAGATATTGCACAACGTGAGTGGTTATGTTCAGATCTCTGTTTTAGGTCACGTAGTCAAGTTACAAACGCAAGGAGTTGATGGCTTGGCCCGTGGGGTCGGGCCTTTGGCATCATGCTGCTCTATAAGTCTGTCAGATATTGCACAACGTGAGTGGTTATGTTCAGATCTCTGTTTTAGGTCACGTAGTCAAGTTACAAACGCAATGAGTTGATGGCTTGGCCCGTGGAGTCGGGCCTTTGGCATCATGCTGCTCTATAAGTCTGTCAGATATTGCACAACGTGAGTGGTTATGTTCACATCTCTGTTTTAGGTCACGTAGTCAAGTTGCAAACGCAAGGAGTTGATGGCTTGGCCCGTGGAGTCGGACCTTTGGCATCATGCTGCTCTATAAGTCTGTCAGATATTGCACAACGTGAGTGGTTATGTTCACATCTCTGTTTTAGGTCACGTAGTCAAGTTACAAACGCAAGGAGTTGATGGCTTGGCCCGTGGAGTCGGGCCTTTGCCATCATGCTGCTCTATAAGTCAGTCAGATATTGCACAACGTGAGTGGTTATGTTCAGATCTCTGTTTTAGGTCACGTAGTCAAGTTGCAAACGCAAGGAGTTGATGGCTTGGCCCGTGGAGTCGGGCCTTTGCCATCATGCTACTCTATAAGTCTGTCAGATATTGCATAACGTGAGTGGTTATGTTCACATCTCTGTTTTAGGTCACGTAGTCAAGTTACAAACGCAAGGAGTTGATGGCTTGGCCCGTGGAGTCGGACCTTTGCCATCATGCTGCTCTATTAGTCAGTCAGATATTGCACAACGTGAGTGGTTATGTTCACATCTCTGTTTTAGGTCACGTAGTCAAGTTACAAACGCAAGGAGTTGATGGCCTGGCCCGTGGAGTCGGACCTTTGGCATCATGCTGCTCTATAAGTCTGTCAGATAGTGCACAACGTGAGTGGTTATGTTCACATCTCTGTTTTAGGTCACGTAGTCAAGTTACAAACGCAAGGAGTTGATGGCCTGGCCCGTGGAGTCGGACCTTTGGTATCATACTGCTCTATAAGTCTGTCAGATAGTGCACAACGTGAGTGGTTATGTTCACATCTCTGTTTTAGGTCACGTAGTCAAGTTACAAACGCAAGGAGTTGATGGCCTGGCCCGTGGAGTCGGGCCTTTGGTATCATGCTGCTCTATAAGTCTGTCAGATAGTGCACAACGTGAGTGGTTATGTTCACATCTCTGTTTTAGGTCACGTAGTCAAGTTACAAACGCAAGGAGTTGATGGCTTGGTCCGTGGAGTCGGGCCTTTGGTATCATGCTGCTCTATAAGTCTGTCAGATAGTGCACAACGTGAGTGGTTATGTTCAGATCTCTGTTTTAGGTCACGTAGTCAAGTTGCAAACGCAAGGAGTTGATGGCTTGGCCCGTGGAGTCGGGCCTTTGGTATCATGCTGCTCTA
Organism: Mantis religiosa; assembly: GCA_030765055.1. Taxonomy (NCBI): domain Eukaryota; kingdom Metazoa; phylum Arthropoda; class Insecta; order Mantodea; family Mantidae; genus Mantis; species Mantis religiosa. Next base: position 232,756,320 of record CM060951.1, on the reverse strand, counting down.
TAAGTCAGTCAGATATTGCACAACGTGAGTGGTTATGTTCAGATCTCTGTTTTAGGTCACGTAGTCAAGTTACAAACGCAAGGAGTTGATGGCTTGGCCCGTGGAGTCGGGCCTTTGGTATCATGCTACTCTATAAGTCTGTCAGATATTGCACAACGTAAGTGGTTATGTTCAGATCTCTGTTTTAGGTCACGTAGTCAAGTTTCAAACGCAAGGAGTTGATGGCTTGGCCCGTGGAGTCGGGCCTTTGGTATCATGCTGCTCTAAGTCTGTCAGATATTGCACAACGTGAGTGGTTATGTTCAGATCTCTGTTTTAGGTCACGTAGTCAAGTTACAAACGCAAGGAGTTGATGGCTTGGCCCGTGGAGGCGGACCTTTGCCATCATGCTACTCTATAAGTCAGTCAGATATTGCACAACGTGAGTGGTTATGTTCACATCTCTGTTTTAGGTCACGTAGTCAAGTTTCAAACGCAAGGAGTTGATGGCTTGGCCCGTGGAGTCGGGCCTTTGGTATCATGCTACTCTATAAGTCAGTCAGATATTGCACAACGTGAGTGGTTATGTTCAGATCTCTGTTTTAGGTCACGTAGTCAAGTTACAAACGCAAGGAGTTGATGGCTTGGCCCGTGGAGTTGGGCCTTTGCCATCATGCTACTCTATAAGTCTGTCAGATATTGCACAACGTGAGTGGTTATGTTCAGATCTCTGTTTTAGGTCACGTAGTCAAGTTGCAAACGCAAGGAGTTGATGGCTTGGCCCGTGGAGTCGGGCCTTTGGTATCATGCTGCTCTATAAGTCAGTCAGATATTGCACAACGTGAGTGGTTATGTTCAGATCTCTGTTTTAGGTCACGTAGTCAAGTTACAAACGCAAGGAGTTGATGGCTTGGTCCGTGGAGTCGGGCCTTTGGTATCATGCTACTCTATAAGTCTGTCAGATATTGCATAACGTAAGTGGTTATGTTCAGATCTCTGTTTTAGGTCACGTAGTCAAGTTACAAACGCAAGGAGTTGATGGCTTGGTCCGTGGAGTCGGGCCTTTGGTATCATGCTACTCTATAAGTCTGTCAGATAGTGCACAACGTGAGTGGTTATGTTCAGATCTCTGTTTTAGGTCACGTAGTCAAGTTACAAACGCAAGGAGTTGATGGCTTGGCCCGTGGAGTCGGGCCTTTGGTATCATGCTACTCTATAAGTCTGTCAGATATTGTACAACGTAAGTGGTTATGTTCAGATCTCTGTTTTAGGTCACGTAGTCAAGTTACAAACGCAAGGAGTTGATGGCTTGGCCCGTGGAGTCGGGCCTTTGGTATCATGCTACTCTATAAGTCTGTCAGATATTGCACAACGTGAGTGGTTATGTTCAGATCTCTGTTTTAGGTCACGTAGTCAAGTTGCAAACGCAAGGAGTTGATGGCTTGGCCCGTGGAGTCGGGCCTTTGGTATCATGCTACTCTATAAGTCTGTCAGATATTGCACAACGTAAGTGGTTATGTTCAGATCTCTGTTTTAGGTCACGTAGTCAAGTTACAAACGCAAGGAGTTGATGGCTTGGCCCGTGGAGTCGGGCCTTTGGTATCATGCTACTCTATAAGTCTGTCAGATATTGTACAACGTAAGTGGTTATGTTCAGATCTCTGTTTTAGGTCACGTAGTCAAGTTACAAACGCAAGGAGTTGATGGCTTGGCCCGTGGAGTCGGGCCTTTGGTATCATGCTACTCTATAAGTCAGTCAGATATTGCATAACGTAAGTGGTTATGTTCAGATCTCTGTTTTAGGTCACGTAGTCAAGTTACAAACGCAAGGAGTTGATGGCTTGGTCCGTGGAGTCGGGCCTTTGGTATCATGCTGCTCTATAAGTCTGTCAGATATTGCATAACGTAAGTGGTTATGTTCAGATCTCTGTTTTAGGTCACGTAGTCAAGTTACAAACGCAAGGAGTTGATGGCTTGGTCCGTGGAGTCGGGCCTTTGGTATCATGCTACTCTATAAGTCAGTCAGATATTGCATAACGTGAGTGGTTATGTTCAGATCTCTGTTTTAGGTCACGTAGTCAAGTTACAAACGCAAGGAGTTGATGGCTTGGCCCGTGGAGTCGGGCCTTTGCCATCATGCTGCTCTATAAGTCTGTCAGATATTGTACAACGTAAGTGGTTATGTTCAGATCTCTGTTTTAGGTCACGTAGTCAAGCTACAAACGCAAGGAGTTGATGGCTTGGCCCGTGGAGTCGGGCCTTTGGTATCATGCTACTCTATAAGTCTGTCAGATATTGCACAACGTAAGTGGTTATGTTCAGATCTCTGTTTTAGGTCACGTAGTCAAGTTACAAACGCAAGGAGTTGATGGCTTGGCCCGTGGAGGCGGACCTTTGCCATCATGCTGCTCTATAAGTCAGTCAGATATTGCACAACGTGAGTGGTTATGTTCACATCTCTGTTTTAGGTCACGTAGTCAAGTTACAAACGCAAGGAGTTGATGGCTTGGTCCGTGGAGTCGGGCCTTTGCCATCATGCTACTCTATAAGTCAGTCAGATATTGCACAACGTGAGTGGTTATGTTCACATCTCTGTTTTAGGTCACGTAGTCAAGTTACAAACGCAAGGAGTTGATGGCTTGGCCCATGGAGTCGAGCCTTTGCCATCATGCTGCTCTATAAGTCTGTCAGATATTGCACAACGTAAGTGGTTATGTTCAGATCTCTGTTTTAGGTCACGTAGTCAAGTTTCAAACGCAAGGAGTTGATGGCTTGGCCCGTGGAGTCGGGCCTTTGGTATCATGCTACTCTATAAGTCAGTCAGATATTGCACAACGTGAGTGGTTATGTTCAGATCTCTGTTTTAGGTCACGTAGTCAAGTTACAAACGGAAGGAGTTGAGTTGAGTTGAGTTGAGTTGATGGTACCCATGGGAATCGGGTACGTCTTCGGACGGGGTTGAGGGAAGCCATTAATTCTCCCGGGTACTAGCCTGCAAACCTAGTAGAAGGTGTGCTAGATCACCAGGCGGCCCCACCGAGGTCATATTGGTAGTCTTCACCTTTGGTGTTGGCGCGCGTAAGTGGCGTATGCACTTCCATCCCGTCTTGAGTCCATAGGACCAGATTGGGGGGGCATGTTAGTCTCTAGGTCTTGCCCTATGGAAAGCCCCACGGAGGACGCCGAGCGCCCTTTGGGACAGCTCGGATAACTCCCAGGTTGAAGGAGGCCCGGGTCCAGTTCCTACGGGTTCAGGACTAATGGGAGTAGTACCTCTGGGCTCAACTGTTTACCTATAACATGTTTCGTTAGGACCTTCCTAACATCCTCAGTTCATGTCAACTGAACTCCTTGGTGGCAATAGGAGTGTCTCTGTTGGAATATTGATGAACCTGAAGTTTGGGTTCTCTTGAACGGTGGTGTCGAAGTTTAACAGTTTTCCGTCATATTCCTTTATGAATATTATTCCCACGAGGGCGCCGGGGTAGCGCAGTGGTTTCGTTTTTGACTCCGGTGCTAACGGCCCTGAGTTCGATTTCCGGTTCTGGGTTTGGCGATTTTAAGTCGGCCCTATCCATGCCTTCACCTCTGTCTAGCACATGTGAAGTGTCCTCTATGCCCAACGTGGTTCGGAGTCCACGGTATAAGCTGTAGGTCCTCTCGCCTCCCTTTATGCTGTCATTGGAGGTAATAGATACCACCCTCCGGGTGCCTCCACCTGAGAAATGAGCCACAGCCATCATGTGATGGGGCGAAGTTGCCATATGGGGAGTGTTGATAACCAACCAACCACATTTTTCCCGTGCTTGATGCAGTTGGACCCTGGACACATTTTAATAAATGGATTTCTTGTTCTATATCGTGATTATCATTCCAAAAATGCTACACTACTGCCGATCTAGCTACTTCTAAAAGCCTAATGTTCAAATTCCTTTTGCTTTTACTAATGTCAAAGTTGTCACAGCCTCTGGTACACACTGAGTTTTTGTCTGTGGGTGTTGTACACTACATTTGTTTTGTGGGGCGAAAGTAATTTTGTGCTCTTTGAAGACTTTTTCGAAAAGTTATGTAGCTCTGGGATGATATGTAAATCTTCTGTATGTCTCACCAAGGCGGCCCGGGTTCGATCCCAGGTGACCGCAAAGTGAGATTTGTGGTGGACAACACGGCGCTGGGGCGGGTTTTCTCCGGGACCTCCGGTTTCCCCCGCCGTCTCATTCCACCGGTGCTCCATCTTCATTTCATGTATCACCAGTGTCACCGCCTGCGGTGCCGTATGTAGTAAAAGCGGGCGTTAAACACTACACATTTCATTTCTTCTGTATGAAGTTTTATTTCTGCCTGGGAAAGGGTAGTTATTTGTCTGTATCTATGTTGTCTTTTGAATTTATCAATTTTCTTTTTGACCAATTCAGCCTGAATCCATTGTATTGTGCAATGTCAACTATGCGATTGTAAAATAAAACCTGTAACTTTCCTAGCGAGGAGTATATTCAAGAATTTCTCGGGCTTCAAGCCAGGAGAATAGACGATTAGACGATTAGACACGACGTTTGGGGAGCGTACTTTTCTCCCATAATCAATATATTAATGAATAAAGAACTGTTATTATACACTAAACTGAGATAACAAAAATTAACAGGGACAAAACACTGGCAATACTCGAATCCCTGGACAAAAGACTGTAGTAATTAAATACTAGGTCAGGAGATGGCGTGAGAGTAGATTAGATTGGATTGATTTGCGTTCAATAGGTTCACTTGTAGTCAGAAAAGGCTGTGAACATTGAACATATCCACAGGTGTAAACTTTAATAGCATATATATGTACTTGAAAAGTTAACATAAGACACATATTATAGTATACAGGCAACATGAACAACAATATAGAAAACAAAGCAGGGATAATTATATATGATACAAAATCAAACACTTTTTAAACCAGCTTTCACTTGGCTTATCCCAGTACGTCTCAACCGTTTTGCAATGGATACCAATCTTGTTATTTCTTAAATACATATACATTAAAAATAAACTTTCAACATGCATTAAAATTTGCATTGGTAATGATTTGTCATTGGAACAGTTAGATATTACTTACAGAGCTACCGAAGCATTATCAGGATAATTTGTCATTCAAATAATCTTGTACAGAATAAAAAGGTTTTGAGCAAAGGTACTCTCTAACAGCATTTTTAAAAGCACCGAAATTATCAATTTTTTCTTTTAGAACATTAAGAAGTGCGCTAAATATTTTGATAGTTTCATAATACACACCTTTCTGGAAGCAAGAAAGTTTAGCGCTGGGAAAACATAGGTTAGGTAATAGAAAACGTGATTACTTAATTTAACTGTATAAATGTGTGCATTTTGAGCCAATTGATTTGCAAGAGGAGCTGACCTGAAATCCAGCATCACGATCAAGCGTTCTCCTCTCCGCTACCAGGAATTGCCGCATTTTGCCAAGATGGTCGTCTCTCTTGTTTAACGAGACATTGACCAGCTTATAAGTTAAGCACATGCTTCTCTTATATCGATCTGATTATATGAAATTTTCTGTGTGTGTTTCTTTCCTATATGTGCCACGTTATAAATTTTATTTGGGTCGGGGTTACATGGACTACTACTTCGACTCAAAATGATATTAATTTTGTTTTGCGTTGTACTACAGTCGTTACTTATTAAGAATATTAGTAAATCCTTGTTATTCCAAAGAGTGTATCGTAAGAACTATTGTAAAATATCTCATTTCTAGAGTCTTTTTATTCATTAAATAAGTTTTGAAGATTTCTCTAAACACTACGGCCACTACGGATATTCTGTGAAAGCTATTCAAAAATGTCCTGCAGAAAATCTTTGGCTTTGCAGATATGTGCGTCATAAGTAATGCTTTATTGGATTTAGATAATGAAAACCTTGTTGCTGAGATACTTACCGGCACAAGAGGCGAGGATGCCCCGCAGTTCTGGCTGACAGATCTCGCCGAAGTAGCTGTTCATAGGCGCTTCTGTTAGTCCTATAGTGATACCGATGAGGACATTAGCACAGAACAACATGGGCACCGAGTTGGCAGTGGCTATCAGGATACAGCTGAGTAGATAGGGCAAGTTGATAAGGATCAGCGAGCGTTTCCTGCCGAGGACGTCCACGATCACACCCGACGCGACACTGCCCAGTGGCTGACAAATGAACAGTAAACTACCTGCAAGAAGAGACCAGTAACAAAGCCCGCCCTTACATCTACAAGAAGTAACAGTCGATGTGGAACTGAACAAATCCAAATCTACTGACGAAACACTCTGTTTGTATTCCCTGTACATGCTAATGGCACTTTTCACTGAATCACTGTAAACTCCGCAAATTGCGGTTTTCTGTTTGTGTATGAACAGTTGACACGCGCCTTCCTCTGTCATTTGAACTCAGACATATAATCACAACAATTAAACTGAGTTCACATTACGTGTCCTAGGGTATCACGTGTGTTAGCAAGATATCCCCAGGTAAAAATGGCAAAACGTGCAAAAAGGCCCTGGAAGCACCGCCTCCCATAGAATTTCAAGACAAAAAGAACAAAAACAAGAAAATTCATGCCAAACAATATTTTATTTGCTCTGCCAACATCCGCGCTGCAGCCGCTTAGATCCCGCTAGCTCATTCATAACTGTATTTACGCATTGCTAACCTTCAATACCATACTTCCTAGCTTTCCGGAAGCAATCGTGACTGTTCGATAGTTTGTTTTTTGTTTAAATACAACTGTAAGTGTATTTGAATAGCATTAGCAACAATATTTTACCTAGACTAATATTTAGTGGTGACAAATAGGACTTTTTTTTTTTTTTTTTGTAATTTACGTCCTCCAACATTAGTCATATCGGACGATGAATGAAATGGCTGAAATGATGCTCAAATGAGCCTAGGGTCCATAGAGCTTAGAGTTAGCGGATATTCAGGATAAGGGAAAACCCCGGAAGAACCTTATCCAGATAACTCACCCTTACCGAGATTCGAACTCGGGACCTCTTGAACGTGAGGCAGACATGCTACCACCACGCTACCGAGGCGGGTTAAATAGGAAATTCTTGAGAGGATTTACGTTTATTAGCTAAAGTGTGTGAATTGCATACTTTCTCTATTTTATACTAATAGGTCACGCGGTGTGGGCCAGGGAACATCTGAGTGGAGAGGAAGAGCTTCTAGTGTGAGCAGAGTCCATTTGTAGCCTTAGTTCTTTGAGTCATTATTCTCTCTTAATTTAACGACAATTGACATTTAGAGTTGCACGCCTACCACTGTTGTGGGCCCGCGGGAACTTACCGAACCAGGAAGCTTGCGTGTCGTCCAGGGACAGTTCATCCTCGGCGTGGTGCAGAGCGGCGATCACGATGGTACTGAACGACAGTGTCAACGTCAGGTTCAGCATCACCATGTTGGAGGCGCAAGTTGCCAGAACCTGTCACAAACAAACACGCATCGTCATCTGTACTCTGCACTCTGAGCAAAAAGCTTTCTGTGTAGGGCAGGCCCAAACTTGGTCTCAAGGAGCCACGACAGTGCAGAGAGTTGACCCAGGTCATTATAACCGACATCCCATCCACAGTGGTCGTGGATCCAGGCCGGTTCGGAGACTGCAGACGGTCTTACCGAAGAAGGAAGTGTTTACCATGTGGCGCCGAGACAGGCGCTGACACTTCTACTCTGTAACAGACCACCAGATGCGTGACAGATAATTCGGGACCCCGAAAACCCCCGGAAAACCTGTCGGTCACGTTGGTCGCCCACGGGAATCGAACCCGGAGTCATTCCGCGCGGTGCCACTAGTTGCACTAACCCCTTTGTTGTGCGCGGATTGTTAGATTTTGTTGGAGCTAGGACACTGGATTTCGACAATTTTCCATTCCTTCGAATCGAGAAGTTTCGGTTTTTGAGCATATATGTTCCACGACCGGGGCTGGAGACTTGAAACTCTAAATATAACTTAGAAACTAGATAATGATGTAATACTAACCAACTCCCTCTCTCTTCAGTTCATTTCAACATTTTCCAGATAAAGTGCAGTTTAAAATGTTGGAATTTTCTTGAAAGTGAATTAATATTACAGTGTCATCTATGTTATCCAGCTCATCGCGAAGTTAGTTTAAATACGAGGTACCTACGTCCAGAAAGTAAGTTCTGTTTGGTAACAAAATTAAATTGTGTACAGATACAGAAAAATCATTTATTGCACAAATTCTACAACTCTTAAACTACTTTTCCACATAACTGCCGAAATCTTGCAGGCATTTGTCATAGCGAGACACAAGTTTTTGTATACCTTCTTCATAGAAGTTTACCGCCTGTGTCTTCAACCAGTTGGAAACATTTTCTTTCAGCTCTTTGTCATTGTGAAGTGTTGACCGCCAAGGAAAGATTTGAGATGCAAAAACAGATGAAAGTCGCTAGGAGCGAGGTCAGGGCTTTACAGGGAGGGGGGGGGGGGTCACACACGTCCCAGCCAAATCCCTGTAGGATATTTTTCGTAGCATTTGAGTGTGTGGTCATGCGTTGTCGTGAAGAAACACATCGCAAATTTGTCGATAAATTTGAATTGGTTTCACTTTCCTAGCATTCAGAAAACAAATCACAGATCTGATTTCACAATTGGTGGGATTTTCAATCAACACCGACATTGTAAACAAGCACAACAAAGCGTACGTGGCTGACAGCGACGCACATGTTTCTTCTCCTTGATACAGAGCGTCTACCGCGCATGTGCGGAACTGCGATCGCAGCGCTGTAGCGGAGATAAATTGAAACAGAACTTACTTTCTGGACGCCCCTTGTATTTTCCATATAAAGATTAGGTTAGAGTGGAGGTATTTTCTTGTTACATGTCAGGGAACTAGCACTAAGCGCACACCTGTACGTGCTTTAAGAGTTTAATGGCATCATCTTTGCTCTATGTGAGGGCCTGTGTGTGGAGTATAGATGACATGGCATAGGAGCGCCGTTCCCCACACCTCAACACTGGCTAGCATCCGCATGCGACACTTTCCAGACTTCAGTTTTCAGCGTAACAGTTCTATTCCGTAATACAGCAAATGTTGAGGTACGTGGCGGTGTCAGTACAGTAATACTTCCTTTATAAGATATGTTTAAAGTTTCAAGTCTCTAACTAATCGTAAAATTTGCTTAAAATGGATTGCAAAATACCTATTTATTAACTAAAGAGCATAGCCATGTTTTCTGTGTTACAAAACATTCTGAATATATCGATGACTTACAGCTGGTATTTGTCAGTGTTGTTCATACGAGGTATGTTCAAAAAGTATCGCGAATTTTGTGTTTGTTTTTTGGGCGCGTTTAGCACTTTTTGTAGGTAGTGAATTAAACCGAGCCGTCACGCTGGAACATGTGACGCTCATTCGGTTGAAGTCGGTTTGAGTCGGCTCAATACATTCGTTATTTCAGTCTTATGTTGTCCATACCGCTATACATCGTAGATTTTCTGTCGCACTCAACAGCGTATCAACAACACGCATCCAGGTATGTTTTAACATATTTCAAATACTGTGAAAAATTCAGAAATCTTACAAGAGTTTCATTAAAAAACTAATTGTCTTAGGGCCGTTCTTACAAACGTCTGTCAATCCGGTCAGATAACCTTCTGTCATTTAACAAGTGGACAACATGTCGAATTCCACTTTAAATAATAATAATAATAATAATAATAATAATAATAATAATAATAATAATAATAATAATAATAATAATAATAATAATAATAATAATAATAATAATAATAATAATAATAATAATAATAATAATAATAATAATAATAATAATAATAATAATAATAATAATAATAATAATAATAATAATAATAATAATAATAATAATAATAATAATAATAATAATAATAATAATAATAATAATAATAATAATAATAATAATAATAATAATAATAATAATAATAATAATAATAATAATAATAATAATAATAATAATAATAATAATAATAATAATAATAATAATAATAATAATAATAATAATAATAATAATAATAATAATAATAATAATAATAATAATAATAATAATAATAATAATAATAATAATAATAATAATAATAATAATAATAATAATAATAATAATAATAATAATAATAATAATAATAATAATAATAATAATAATAATAATAATAATAATAATAATAATAATAATAATAATAATAATAATAATAATAATAATAATAATAATAATAATAATAATAATAATAATAATAATAATAGTCAAAAGGAACAGATAATATCACCCAAGTTCGGTATTTGAATAATTAAAAGCATAATAACGAAAAATTAAACGAATGTGATAGAAACAAAAGTGTTTGGAATTCGTGAAAGAGATGTTTCATTTAAGAACTGGTTATTTTTATTGACAGTTTCTCTTTATTGTAAGTATTAAAACGTAAAACACTAATAAATTAAATGTAATAACACGTAAATAATAAAATTATCACGTATTAAAATGAGGTTTTGCGTTCATTTTCATTTACAACTTATAGGTTATGTTTTTCCGCAATCTGAAAGACCGACCGAGGGTCAAAAGTTTGATATATAAATTTGATTTTTATAGAAAGAAAGATTTAAATATACATTATTTAGTTTGGAAAATAAAAATTTAAAGACAGAACATCGGACAAAAACATCGATGTTATAAAAATATGGACCTCAATACATTGATGTGAAAAACATTCGATGTTTCGTAAATGTCAATGTCGGAGCCCTAACACTGCCGACGTTTGTAAAGAACGGCCCTTATACTAATTAACGTCTTATTATATACGAATTTATAAATATTTTGTTATAGAAAATGGATGAAGAAGATCAAGTCAATGACAAATTGCAACGAAAAACGGAACTGACCAATGCGCTAGTCATTCAGTTGTTTCAGAGTACACTTAGCGTAAGGCAATACATTATGCCAACGTTTTTTTCCAATCCTCGAAGCACTTGTGATCTTGTTCAGCTCCTCTTTGGATGCCATCTTTATCTCCTCACTCGTGGCGTAGCGTCGTCCTTTCATGGGCCTCTTCAGTCACAGGGGGTCAAGTCTGAGGAGTACGGTGGCTGTGGCATCATAAGTGTGAGCAGGGGAGTTATGTTTCAAAAGCCAATTTTTGTTCTTCCACAAATCCTTGCGTTGCGTAAATTGCGCATAACTTACAGATAGTACTCCTTGTTGACCGTTCTACCCTTTGGCAAGAACTCATGATGCACCACGCCCCTGTATTCGAAGAAAACTGTAAGCGAAACCTTCATATTGGACCGAACTTGGCGCACTTTTTTCGGTCTTAGCTCGTGTGCGATGATTGAGCTTTATGTTTCCACGCCGTAACCATAAACCATAATTCGTCCCCAGTTATGACCCTCATCGCGGACAGAGTTCAACAGTTCCTTAGCAACGTCAATGCCATGCTGTTTTTGGTCGAAATTCAGCAACTTTGGTACGGATTTTGCGGCGACCAGTCTTATGCCCAAATTATTGGTCAAAATCGAATGGCACGAGCCAATCGATATGTTTAGGTCTTCAGCAACTTCTCTAACGGTAGTTCGACGATTGGCCAATACTATTCACTACATTTCTTCAATGTTTTTGTCTGTTGTAGACGAGCTCGGACGTTCACATCTTCTCGATCCTCTGAGAACCTTTTGTATCACCGATGAACGTCCCTTCGGTCCAAAGTAGCTTCACCACATACCACAGTCAACATTCGGAATGCATTCGCGCACTTAATTTGGTTTTTCACACAAAATTTGATACAGATTCTTTGTTCCATTTTTTGGAATAGGCAAAAATCGAAGACAAGCCAAAATACGTCCAAGTTAAATAGCTCTCAACAATTAATTAAACATTCATAACGGCAGAGCTTGTCAACATAAGTGAGGGACATATTACCAACATAACGCCACAAAAAAATCGAAAATCGAGCCCGCGAAAATTGAAAAATTGCGACACATTTTGAACAGACTTCGTATCAGTGAGAGACCTACAGAGCAGAGGTGGCGACCCCTATACGCTACCGCCTAAACTATCAAGTTTGTCGTATTACACAATGGATTTCTTATCGGTCTGAAAGTCTGTTGCACATCCTTGTTGTGAGATGCGATCTCTTATAACAAAATATTGTTATTTACCAAAAGTAAGTAAAATGAAAGACTCACTTGGGGCAGAATCTCCCTGAATCTGCTGACGGTCCTCTCTTGTCGGGCCACGGAGTAGCCATTCCTCATCACCAGGCTGCCGACACTGCCCCTGTAACACAACAAACAAATGCCGAGCACAAAGTTGCTTTCTTACCTTACACTACTCTTATTGCGGTGGGAACAATTTCAACCAATCAGTGAGAAGGGATAACGGGTAACGTTACAGATTTTTTCTTTTACTCTAAAATGTGTTAAAATATTCTTTCCCTGATGTACTTGAGTATTTGTAGGCAATTCCCTGATTTCTTAATTAACAATGAGTTATTTCGCGAAGATGTTGAATAAACTCGCCGGAATTCCTAATTGCCTTATTCTTAGATGCACTATGGTCTAATTTAAGTTACTTTAATATTCCGACAGTTACTTTGAAGGCGTTCCCCCTTCACCCCCTTGTCTAACTTGTGCTAAAAATGTCACTGTGTTGTCACATTGCACGTTTGGTTCTCTACACCATAACAGTGATTTTGCTGTTTTACGTTTTGATATCTTATTATAGTAAATTTAATATCCTGATTCCAAAACTAATGTTCATTTAGTCATATCACATACCATTTACTTGCAAAATTAAGATCTTAATTTGCTATTTATTTTGCTATTTTTGTGATCATTACGCCATTGAAACAATGCCATCTCTTGGAAGAAATATAATTAAATGAACTAGTTGAGTGTTTTGAAGATAGATGGCAACACATCCTAAGCTGCTTACACCATTGTGTGTTGTGAATTTATCTATACAGTCCATAATAGTTCTTCTATAAAGCAAGAAATTAACATTTAAGTAATACCAGTTTCTTCTTTGTATAATACGTAATTTCTTACAGTATAATGGAAAGGGGGATGTTGTATAAGTAATCCAAATTCATTTTGTTATATTTGTGGTAGTTTTGTTGTGAAGAAGTAGAGAGGAAACATAACCTCCTTTGTACCAGGGTGCTGGGCATTGCATCCCGAAGCTACAATAATTGTAACCTCACAAAATCCATCAACCTCAAAACCTACACCATATCCATCCTACAAAATCCCGTTTCGAATACCTTACCTGCAGAAAAACCCTTAACGGGTGGACAAAGATCAACCAAAGCCGGGGCTCCTCATACTGTGTGCAGTGTTTGTGTTGAAGACTTGCGAAATTGGACAAAGGGGATATACTTGATTATAATCTAAGCATGACTAATTGTTTGGCTATAGTTCAGCTTTTATAAAACCTGCTTTCGTTAGTTATTTAACCGTTACATTAGCGTATTAATATTCCGTATCTTATCATTGTTTTAGTGTTATTATCAGTGTAAGAATACAATGTCCCCAACTACCAGCACCTCTCAAAAACGAGTTAGACCAAGAATCCGCTCCCCCAAGAAAAGATTTTACTTCGTTCTTGTTCCGTGTTTTCCTAGAGAGAAAACATAACCTCACTTCCAGCGGCATTCATACTTAGCAGTGACAAATGAACAACGTCACTGGATATTTTTCACACAACTTGCAAAACAAGTTCAATTCAATTTGCTTTTCACACTTTTTAAAGTTCTCCCTTTCAGATGCTTTACGTATTGTACGGAAGCCGTCATGTTTAAACCGATTGCCTTCCAACTTCCTTTTAAACTGCGCAAGCGCAGTGTGCAATCTTATTAATGTATACAAATTACGCCTACCAAACACAATATTAATTAATTATTCTTTGATTGTTGTATTTGTAATAATGAGATGCTGTTTATATATGTTGCATTAGATTTAAAGTCCTTAAGATTGATCTGCCAACAGAGAGTTACAACACTAAACAGCCAATGATGGCACACACGTACACTTGCTTCTATTTACGAGGGTTCTTCAATAAAGAATGATCATAATTTTTTACGGACATAATTTTTCGCACTAAAATTCAATCTTATTATATTCTGTTAGCTCATGGTACATAGAGCTTAGAGTTACCAGACATTCATCTTTCAGGATAAGAGAAAACCTCCAACGTTAAGTCATATCGGACGATGAATGAAATGATGTTCAAATGAGTACAGGTTACATAGAGCTTAGTGTTACCAGACATTCATCTTTCATGATAAGAGAAAACCTCCATCGTTAAGTCAAATCGGACGATGAATGAAATGATGTTCAAATGAGTACAGGTTACATAGAGCTTAGTGTTACCAGACATTCATCTTTCATGATAAGAGAAAACCTCCTACGTTAAGTCAAATCGGACGATGAATGAAATGATGTTCAAATGAGTACAGGGTACATAGAGCTTAGTGTTACCAGACATTCATCTTTCATGATAAGAGAAAACCTCCAACGTTAAGTCATATCGGACGATGAATGAAATGATGTTCAAATGAGTACAGGTTACATAGAGCTTAGTGTTACCAGACATTCATCTTTCATGATAAGGGAAAACCTCCAACGTTAAGTCAAATCGGACAATGAATGAAATGATGTTCAAATGAGTACAGGTTACATAGAGCTTAGAGTTACCAGACATTCATCTTTCAGGATAAGAGAAAACCTCCAACGTTAAGTCATATCAGACGATGAATGAAATGATGTTCAAATGAGTACAGGTTACATAGAGCTTAGAGTTACCAGACATTCATCTTTCAGGATAAGAGAAAACCTCCAACGTTAAGTCATATCGGACGATGAATGAAATGATGTTCAAATGAGTACAGGTTACATAGAGCTTAGAGTTACCAGACATTCATCTTTCAGGATAAGAGAAAACCTCCAACGTTAAGTCATATCGGACGATGAATGAAATGATGTTCAAATGAGTACAGGTTACATAGAGCTTAGTGTTACCAGACATTCATCTTTCAGGATAAGAGAAAACCTCCAACGTTAAGTCAAATCGGACAATGAATGAAATGATGTTCAAATGAGTACAGGTTACATAGAGCTTAGAGTTACCAGACGTTCATCTTTCAGGATAAGAGAAAACCTCGAACGTTAAGTCATATCGGACGATGAATGAAATGATGTACAAATGAGTACAGGGTACTTAGAGCTTAGAGTTACCAGACATTCATCTTTCAGGATAAGAGAAAACCTCCAACGTTAAGTCATATCGGACGATGAATGAAATGATGTTCAAATGAGTACAGGTTACATAGAGCTTAGAGTTACCAGACATTCATCTTTCAGGATAAGAGAAAACCTCCAACGTTAAGTCATATCAGACGATGAATGAAATGATGTTCAAATGAGTACAGGTTACATAGAGCTTAGTGTTACCAGACATTCATCTTTCAGGATAAGAGAAAACCTCCAACGTTAAGTCAAATCGGACAATGAATGAAATGATGTTCAAATGAGTACAGGTTACATAGAGCTTAGAGTTACCAGACGTTCATCTTTCAGGATAAGAGAAAACCTCCAACGTTAAGTCAAATCGGACAATGAATGAAATGATGTTCAAATGAGTACAGGGTACATAGAGCTTAGAGTTATCAGACGTTCATCTTTCAGGATAAGAGAAAACCTCCAACGTTAAGTCATATCGGACAATGAATGAAATGATGTTCAAATGAGTACAGGGTACATAGAGCTTAGTGTTACCACACATTCATCTTTCAGGATAAGAGAAAACCTCCAACGTTAAGTCATATCGGACAATGAATGAAATGATGTTCAAATAAGTACAGGGTACATAGAGCTTAGAGTTACCACACATTCATCTTTCAGGATAAGAGAAAACCTCCAACGTTAAGTCATATCGGACAATGAATGAAATGATGTTCAAATGAGTACAGGGTACATAGAGCTTAGAGTTACCAGACATTCATCTTTCAGGATAAGAGAAAACCTCCAACGTTAAGTCATATCGGACGATGAATGAAATGATGTTCAAATGAGTACAGGGTACATAGAGCTTAGAGTTACCACACATTCATCTTTCAGGATAAGAGAAAACCTCCAACGTTAAGTCATATCGGACGATGAATGAAATGATGTTCCAATGAGTACAGGGTACATTGAGCTTATAGTTACCATTCATCTTTCGGGATAAGAGAACACCTCATTCAGATAACTCACACTGACCAAGATTCGAACTTGTGATCCCTTGAATGTGAGGCAGACTTGCTATTTCACAGGATTTATTAAATAGTTTCTTTTGTCGGAGTCGACCCTTTCGAGAAAGTCGCTGTTAATAATTTCAATTTTATAACAGTTGAACCTTTTAATCAGTGAAAGTCGTTATTCGTCTTTTATATCTTCGACTTGTAAAGAGAACGTAATTACAAATATATCGCATAGCGACCAGCTATTTAAAACATTCGACTGTCATTGAAACTCTACTGTATTCCTACAATAAGGTAAAGCCTATCACAAAGGAGATAGAGCAATAAACATTTCTAACAATGGTTTATGAAGTGTGTAGAGAAGCTCATACGAGTATGTACATCAAATTTTTAAACGTTATTAAATATGTAAGAAATGTGAATTGTGGAGACTTACGACATGGCTGCTGCCGTCGAG
Organism: Mantis religiosa; assembly: GCA_030765055.1. Taxonomy (NCBI): domain Eukaryota; kingdom Metazoa; phylum Arthropoda; class Insecta; order Mantodea; family Mantidae; genus Mantis; species Mantis religiosa. Next base: position 232,739,633 of record CM060951.1, on the reverse strand, counting down.
GAACTCTGAGCAGGTTAGTTTTGTTTCCCTTGAAATACCCCAATAAATGCTGATACGTTAATAACTAGACAGATTACCGCATTATCCCCGTGCAAATCCACAATGCTATTAATACATGCACGTGCAATCTCACACTTGTTTGTCACACAAACTGTCTACGTCAAAACGTCGCTTTTGCGTTTCATTTCTACCTTCTCTACTCCGTACACATTTACAGGAGTGTTGTATTCCAATATACTACACTTCATACAATGAACCACCAACAGTTCGTTTTCTAAAATTTTCTAGATATAGGCTCTATCCTATTTTCTGTGAATGTACTCTTAGGTTCTCTTTATTCCGAATGGCTTTTGTACAACTGATTAACTGTAAGAGATAGACCAAATATTACTACACAACAAATGTATATCTTGAATTTTCTGTGAATGTACTCAGAAGTTCTCTTTATTCTGAATGACTTTTGTATAACTGATAAACTGTAAGAGATAGACAAAATATTACTACACAACAAATGCATATCTTGAATTTTCTGTGAATGTACTCAGAAGTTCTCTTTATTCCGAATGGCTTTTGTATAACTGATAAACTGTAAGAGATAGACAAAATATTACTACACAACAAATGCATATCTTGAATTTTCTGTGAATGTACTCAGAAGTTCTCTTTATTCTGAATGACTTTTGTATAACTGATAAACTGTAAGAGATAGACAAAATATTACTACACAACAAATGTATATCTTGAATTTTCTGTGAATGTACTCAGAAGTTCTCTTTATTCTGAATGACTTTTGTATAACTGATAAACTGTAAGAGATAGACAAAATATTACTACACAACTAATGTATATCTTGAATTTTCTGTGAATGTACTCAGAAGTTCTCTTTATTCTGAATGACTTTTGTATAACTGATAAACTGTAAGAGATAGACAAAATATTACTACACAACTAATGTATATCTTGAATTTTCTCTGAATGTACTCAGAAGTTCTCTTTATTCTGAATGACTTTTGTATAACTGATAAACTGTAAGAGATAGACAAAATATTACTACACAAAAAATGTATATCTTGAATTTTCTGTGAATATACTCAGAAGTTCTCTTTATTCTGAATGACTTTTGTATAACTGATAAACTGTAAGAGATAGACAAAATATTACTACACAACTAATGTATATCTTGAATTTTCTGTGAATGTACTCAGAAGTTCTCTTTATTCTGAATGACTTTTGTATAACTGATAAACTGTAAGAGATAGACAAAATATTACTACACAACAAATGTATATCTTGAATTTTCTGTGAATGTACTCAGAAGTTCTCTTTATTCTGAATGACTTTTGTATAACTGATAAACTGTAAGAGATAGACAAAATATTACTACACAACTAATGTATATCTTGAATTTTCTGTGAATGTACTCAGAAGTTCTCTTTATTCTGAATGACTTTTGTATAACGGATAAACTGTAAGAGATAGACAAAATATTACTACACAACTAATTTATATCTTGAATTTTCTGAGAATGTACTCAGAAGTTCTCTTTATTCTGAATGACTTTTGTATAACCGATAAACTGTAAGAGATAGACAAAATATTACTACACAACAAATGTATATCTTGATTTTTCTGTGAATGTACTCAGAAGTTCTCTTTATGCTGAATGACTTTTGTATAACTGATAAACTGTAAGAGATAGACAAAATATTACTACACAAAAAATGTATATCTTGAATTTTCAGTGAATGTACTCAGAAGTTCTCTTTATTCTGAATGACTTTTGTATAACTGATAAACTGTAAGAGATAGACAAAATATTACTACACAACAAATGTATATTTTGAATTTTCTGTGAATGTCCTGAGAAGTACTTATTATTCTGAATGACTTCTGTGTAACTGAAAAACTGTAAGAGATAGACAAAATATTACTACATAACAAATGTATATCTTGAATTTTCTGTGAATGTACTCAGAAGTTCTCTTTATTCTGAATGACTTTTGTATAACTGATAAACTGTAAGAGATAGACAAAATATTACTACACAACAAATGTATATCTTGAATTTTCTGTGAATGTACTCAGAAGTTCTCTTTATTCTGAATGACTTTTGTATAACTGATAAACTGTAAGAGATAGACAAAATATTACTACATAACAAATGTATATCTTGAATTTTCTGTGAATATACTCAGAAGTTCTCTTTATTCTGAAGGACTTTTGTATAACTGATAAACTGTAAGAGATAGACAAAATATTACTACACAACAAATGTATATTTGAATTTTCTGTGAATGTACTCAGAAGTTCTCTTTATTCCGAATGGCTTTTGTATAACTGATAAACTGTAAGAGATAGACCAAATATTACTACATAACAAATGTATATTTTGAATTTTCTGTGAATGTCCTTAGAAGTTCTCTTTATTCTGAATGACTTTTGTATAACTGATAAACTGTAAGAGATAGACAAAATATTACTACACAACAAATGTATATCTTGAATTTTCTGTGAATGTACTCAGAAGTTCTCTTTATTCTGAATGACTTTTGTATAACTGATAAACTGTAAGAGATAGACAAAATATTACTACACAACAAATGTATATTTTGAATTTTCTGTGAATGTCCTGAGAAGTTCTTATTATTCTGAATGACTTTTGTGTAACTGAAAAACTGTAAGAGATAGACAAAATATTACTACATAACAAATGTATATCTTGAATTTTCTGTGAATGTACTCAGAAGTTCTCTTTATTCTGAATGACTTTTGTATAACTGATAAACTGAAAGAGATAGACAAAATATTACTACACAACAAATGTATATCTTGAATTTTCTGTGAATGTACTCAGAAGTTCTCTTTATTCTGAATGACTTTTGTATAACTGATAAACTGTAAGAGATAGACAAAATATTACTACACAACAAATGTATATCTTGAATTTTCTGTGAATGTACTCAGAAGTTCTCTTTATTCTGAATGACTTTTGTATAACTGATAAACTGTAACAGATAGACAAAATATTACTACACAACAAATGTATATCTTGAATTTTCTGTGAATGTACTCAGAAGTTCTCTTTATTCTGAATGACTTTTGTATAACTGATAAACTGTAACAGATAGACAAAATATTACTACACAACAAATGTATATCTGGAATTTTCTGTGAATGTACTCAGAAGTTCTCTTTATTCTGAATGACTTTTGTATAACTGATAAACTGTAAGAGATAGACAAAATATTACTACACAACAAATGTATATCTTGAATTTTCTGTGAATGTACTCAGAAGTTCTCTTTATTCTGAATGACTTTTGTATAACTGATAAACTGTAAGAGATAGACAAAATATTACTACACAACAAATGTATATCTTGAATTTTCTGTGAATGTACTCAGAAGTTCTCTTTATTCTGAATGACTTTTGTATAACTGATAAACTGTAAGAGATAGACAAAATATTACTACACAACAAATGTATATCTTGAATTTTCTGTGAATGTACTCAGAAGTTCTCTTTATTCTGAATGACTTTTGTATAACTGATAAACTGTAACAGATAGACAAAATATTACTACACAACAAATGTATATCTTGAATTTTCTGTGAATGTACTCAGAAGTTCTCTTTATTCTGAATGACTTTTGTATAACTGATAAACTGTAAGAGATAGACAAAATATTACTACACAACAAATGTATATCTTGAATTTTCTGTGAATGTACTCAGAAGTTCTCTTTATTCCGAATGGCTTTTGTATAACTGATAAACTGTAAGAGATAGACCAAATATTACTACATAACAAATGTATATTTTGAATTTTCTGTGAATGTCCTGAGAAGTTCTCTTTATTCTGAATGACTTTTGTATAACTGATAAACTGTAACAGATAGACAAAATATTACTACACAACAAATGTATATCTTGAATTTTCTGTGAATGTACTCAGAAGTTCTCTTTATTCTGAATGACTTTTGTATAACTGATAAACTGTAACAGATAGACAAAATATTACTACACAACAAATGTATATCTTGAATTTTCTGTGAATGTACTCAGAAGTTCTCTTTATTCTGAATGACTTTTGTATAACTGATAAACTGTAAGAGATAGACAAAATATTACTACACAACAAATGTATATCTTGAATTTTCTGTGAATGTACTCAGAAGTTCTCTTTATTCTGAATGACTTTTGTATAACTGATAAACTGTAAGAGATAGACAAAATATTACTACACAACAAATGTATATCTTGAATTTTCTGTGAATGTACTCAGAAGTTCTCTTTATTCCGAATGGCTTTTGTATAACTGATAAACTGTAAGAGATAGACCAAATATTACTACATAACAAATGTATATTTTGAATTTTCTGTGAATGTCCTGAGAAGTTCTCTTTATTCTGAATGACTTTTGTATAACTGATAAACTGTAAGAGATAGACAAAATATTACTACACAACAAATGTATATCTTGAATTTTCTGTGAATGTACTCAGAAGTTCTCTTTATTCTGAATGACTTTTGTATAACTGATAAACTGTAAGTGATAGACAAAATATTACTACACAACAAATGTATATCTTGAATTTTCTGTGTATGTACTCAGAAGTTCTCTTTATTCTGAATGACTTTTGTATAACTGATAAACTGTTAGAGACAGACAAAATATTACTACATAACAAATGTATATCTTGAATTTCCTGTGAATGTACTCAAAAGTTCTCTTTATTCTGAATGACTTTTGTATAACTGATAAACTGTTAGAGACAGACAAAATATTACTAATAACAAATGTATATCTTGAATTTTCTGTGAATGTACTCAAAAGTTCTCTTTATTCTGAATGACTTTTGTATAACTGATAAACTGTTAGAGACAGACAAAATATTACTAATAACAAATGTATATCTTGAATTTTCTGTGAATGTACTCAGAAGTTCTCTTTATTCTGAATGACTTTTGTATAACTGATAAACTGTTAGAGACAGACAAAATATTACTACACAACAAATGTATATCTTGAATTTTCTGTGAATGTACTCAGAAGTTCTCTTTATTCTGAATGACTTTTGTATAACTGATAAACTGTAAGAGATAGACAAAATATTACTACACAAAAAATGTATATCTTGAATTTTCAGTGAATGTACTCAGAAGTTCTCTTTATTCTGAATGACTTTTGTATAACTGATAAACTGTAAGAGATAGACAAAATATTACTACACAACAAATGTATATTTTGAATTTTCTGTGAATGTCCTGAGAAGTACTTATTATTCTGAATGACTTTTGTGTAACTGAAAAACTGTAAGAGATAGACAAAATATTACTACATAACAAATGTATATCTTGAATTTTCTGTGAATGTACTCAGAAGTTCTCTTTATTCTGAATGACTTTTGTATAACTGATAAACTGTAAGAGATAGACAAAATATTACTACACAACAAATGTATATCTTGAATTTTCTGTGAATGTACTCAGAAGTTCTCTTTATTCTGAATGACTTTTGTATAACTGATAAACTGTAAGAGATAGACAAAATATTACTACACAACAAATGTATATCTTGAATTTTCTGTGAATGTACTCAGAAGTTCTCTTTATTCCGAATGGCTTTTGTATAACTGATAAACTGTAAGAGATAGACCAAATATTACTACATAACAAATGTATATTTTGAATTTTCTGTGAATGTCCTGAGAAGTTCTCTTTATTCTGAATGACTTTTGTATAACTGATAAACTGTAAGAGATAGACAAAATATTACTACACAACAAATGTATATCTTGAATTTTCTGTGAATGTACTCAGAAGTTCTCTTTATTCTGAATGACTTTTGTATAACTGATAAACTGTAAGAGATAGACAAAATATTACTACACAACAAATGTATATTTTGAATTTTCTGTGAATGTCCTGAGAAGTTCTTATTATTCTGAATGACTTTTGTGTAACTGAAAAACTGTAAGAGATAGACAAAATATTACTACATAACAAATGTATATCTTGAATTTTCTGTGAATGTACTCAGAAGTTCTCTTTATTCTGAATGACTTTTGTATAACTGATAAACTGAAAGAGATAGACAAAATATTACTACACAACAAATGTATATCTTGAATTTTCTGTGAATGTACTCAGAAGTTCTCTTTATTCTGAATGACTTTTGTATAACTGATAAACTGTAAGAGATAGACAAAATATTACTACACAACAAATGTATATCTTGAATTTTCTGTGAATGTACTCAGAAGTTCTCTTTATTCTGAATGACTTTTGTATAACTGATAAACTGTAAGAGATAGACAAAATATTACCACACAACAAATGTATATCTTGAATTTTCTGTGAATGTACTCAGAAGTTCTCTTTATTCTGAATGACTTTTGTATAACTGATAATCTGTAACAGATAGACAAAATATTACTACACAACAAATGTATATCTTGAATTTTCTGTGAATGTACTCAGAAGTTCTCTTTATTCTGAATGACTTTTGTATAACTGATAAACTGTAAGAGATAGACAAAATATTACTACACAACAAATGTATATCTTGAATTTTCTGTGAATGTACTCAGAAGTTCTCTTTATTCTGAATGACTTTTGTATAACTGATAAACTGTAAGAGATAGACAAAATATTACTACACAACAAATGTATATCTTGAATTTTCTGTGAATGTACTCAGAAGTTCTCTTTATTCTGAATGACTTTTGTATAACTGATAAACTGTAAGAGATAGACAAAATATTACTACATAACAAATGTATATTTTGAATTTTCTGTGAATGTCCTGAGAAGTTCTCTTTATTCTGAATGACTTTTGTATAACTGATAAACTGTAAGAGATAGACAAAATATTACTACATAACAAATGTATATTTTGAATTTTCTGTGAATGTCCTGAGAAGTTCTCTTTATTCTGAATGACTTTTGTATAACTGATAAACTGTAAGAGATAGACAAAATATTACTACATAACAAATGTATATTTTGAATTTTCTGTGAATGTCCTGAGAAGTTCTCTTTATTCTGAATGACTTTTGTATAACTGATAAACTGTAAGAGATAGACAAAATATTACTACATAACAAATGTATATCTTGAATTTGCTGTGAATGTACTCAGAAGTTCTCTTTATTCCGAATGGCTTTTGTATAACTGATAAACTGTAAGAGATAGACCAAATATTACTACATAACAAATGTATATTTTGAATTTTCTGTGAATGTCCTGAGAAGTTCTCTTTATTCTGAATGACTTTTGTATAACTGATAAACTGTAAGAGATAGACAAAATATTACTACACAACAAATGTATATCTTGAATTTTCTGTGTATGTACTCAGAAGTTCTCTTTATTCTGAATGACTTTTGTATAACTGATAAACTGTTAGAGACAGACCAAATATTACTACATAACAAATGCATATCTTGAATTTTCTGTGAATGTACTCAAAAGTTCTCTTTATTCTGAATGACTTTTGTATAACTAATAAACTGTTAGAGACAGACAAAATATTACTAATAACAAATGTATATCTTGAATTTTCTGTGAATGTACTCAAAAGTTCTCTTTATTCTGAATGACTTTTGTATAACTGATAAACTGTTAGAGACAGACAAAATATTACTAATAACAAATGTATATCTTGAATTTTCTGTGAATGTACTCAGAAGTTCTCTTTATTCTGAATGACTTTTTATAACTGATAAACTGTAAGAGACAGACAAAATATTACTACACAACAAATGTATATCTTGAATTTTGCAATAATAACTCTGTGGCGTATTACTGTTCGGACATTATTGACGACAGTATCAGTGGAAGCTGTTGCACAGAAACTCGTTTTCTTCTCGGGGTCAATGGTTCCATTTTGTGTCAGTTTTACGATTGTTGGTGTTTTATTACCTCGTTTTCTGGTCTGTTAGGTAAACATTTTGAAACATACCTCAGACAGACAAATGCTAGGCTGTATATAGTGTATAAATAAGTTTGCAACATTTTTTCGAATGTGGAGCTCGAATTACGTGCGGCAGCAGCAGCCTAGGTGGAAATGAGTGCAGGGATTTCTAAGTTCTATGCTCACTAAAGAAAGTGATTCTCAATGAAAAATGTGCTGAATTTTAAAGTGTTTAGTAGCATATGATTTGCTCTTGTACTCCTGTTTGCTTTCCCTCTGTAATCCTCCATCATTACGACCTTGATGTCTGTTGTCCATGACGGAGAAGTCCAGAAGGAACCCTTCCCCTTACTCATCTCTAACATCATCCTGATTTTCCGGGGTCAAAAATGTTAATATGAATGGAGGTAATGTATTTTCAAAGATATACGAGGTGCACTGGGAGTAGGTATGAACTGGATTTAAAAAACAATATACGTAGACTCTTTGTGAATGCGTGACAGAGGTGGCAGCACTGTACAGTGGCAGCGACGAGAGTTAGGACAGTTTTTGATACTTAAAGGCAAGAACAGCGTGTGATCATTCGTTTTCTCCATGTTCGTGGTGTGACACCTATTGAAATTCATCGTCAGTTGAGTGAGGCATGTGGCGATGGTACCATAGATGTATCTGTATTCCTGGGTGCGACAGTTCAATGAAGGCGGAACACTTATCGCCTTTTCAGATCTTCAAGTAGAATTGTGCGTGCAGATCCCACGGAAATGCCAATTTTGGAGGTGATGTCTGCAACACTCAATCGGCGATTCTCCAAAACAGTGATGCCTACTCGGTGGATCATGTCGTCATACCGGCTGGTGCGAGGCTGTGACTATCTTGGTTTGTTGTCACACGATGTTTTGGTTTCGCTACCCAAACCCTGCCATTTAGAGATAATGTTCCCCCGGCAGAGCATAATGTGTTTTTCGGGCCTAAAAATCCTTCGAAAGGGAAGTAAAGTCAGTGGTCCTATGTCATAGAGCAAGTAAAATAGCTCAACTCTGATGAAGGGACCGCTGAACCAAGGACAGTAACAGCAGTTAAACAGCGTCCATAGACAACAAACAATCTCCCAACCGAACGAGGACTTTTAGGACGTTTTCTTCTGTAGCAAAGTAATAACGAAATGAAACTGGATTGGAAAAGGTCCAAACTTGGTCCATTGTGCCCATGCCTCCAAGTGGGACATCCGCGGGAGGAAGGATAAGGTGAGAGGAGACAGAGGGTGACTGTTCCAAGGAGTCACGCCAGTGCAGAGCGCATGTTTCCTATACTTCACCAGTTGCAAACTCCCCGACAGGCCAGTACATCCGTTATCCCATCCATCGGCGTCCTGAAACGATCCCACTAGACTGGCCCGGAGATCGGAAACCGTCCTACCGGAGGAAAAAGTGTTTACCAAGAGCATATTATCCTGCCATGCACCGCCGAGACTCCCACCAACACTTCTACCTTGAAAGAGACCACCAGATGAGAGATGATGTGAAATGGAGGGGCAGAAAATTTGGGGGATGTAACCTCCCCAGCATTCTCCTGACTACCCAGAAACCCGCCCCCCCAGAAAAAACTCCATTGGTCAGGTAGGCCGGCCACGGGAATCAATTGCCAACCCCCCGAATGGAAGTCACAGACAAAGCCGCCTGGGCTATTCCGCTGGGTAGCAAATGACAAGTGGACTAACTCTGTCAAGTACCTGGGAGTCCAACTTTCTTCCAGCACAACATGGACCTCTCGGCAGAGGTACAGGGGGCGATTGCTTCCCTGTATCCAATGCTGGGGTCGGGTTCGATGTCGGTTGGCCTAAAGTTACACCTCTTCCGAGCGCTGGTAATCTCCGTGATGCTCTATGCCTGCGAGGTCTGGGGCATGGCCGCCGACAGTTGGTGGCGAGGCTTCAACGCGCTCAGAAAAGAGGACAAGGACCTCTCGGCAGAGGTACAGGGGGCAATTGCTTCCCTGTATCCAATGCTGGGGTCGGGTTCGATGTCGGTTGGCCTAAAGTTACACCTCTTCCGAGCGCTGGTAATCTCCGTGATGCTCTATGCCTGCGAGGTCTGGGGCATGGCCGCCGACAGTTGGTGGCGAGGCTTCAACGCGCTCAGAAAAGAGGACAAGGACCTCTTGGCAGAGGTACAGGGGGCAATTACTTCCCTGTATCCAATGCTGGGGTGGGGTTCGATGTCGGTTGGCCTAAAGTTACACCTCTTCCGAGCGCTGGTAATCTCGGTGATGCTCTATGCCTGCGAGGTCTGGGGCATGGCCGCCGACAGTTGACTGGCGAGGCTTCAGCGCGCTCAGAAAAGAGGACAAGGACCTCTCGGCAGAGGTACAGGGGGCAATTGCTTCCCTGTATCCAATGCTGGGGTCGGGTTCGATGTCGGTTGGCCTAAAGTTACACCTCTTCCGAGCGCTGGTAATCTCCGTGATGCTCTATGCCTGCGAGGTCTGGGGCATGGCCGCCGACAGTTGGTGGCGAGGCTTCAACGCGCTCAGAAAAGAGGACAAGGACCTCTCGGCAGAGGTACAGGGGGCAATTGCTTCCCTGTATCCAATGCTGGGGTCGGGTTCGATGTCGGTTGGCCTAAAGTTACACCTCTTCCGAGCGCTGGTAATCTCCGTGATGCTCTATGCCTGCGAGGTCTGGGGCATGGCCGCAACAGTTGGCTGGCGAGACTTCAACGCGCTCAGAAAAGAGGACAAGGACCTCTCGGCAGAGGTACAGGGGGCAATTGCTTCCCTGTATCCAATGCTGGGGTCGGGTTCGATGTCGGTTGGCCTGAAGTTACACCTCTTCCGAGCGCTGGTAATCTCCGTGATTCTCTATGCCTGCGAGGTCTGGGGCATGGCCGCCGACAGTTGGTGGCGAGGCTTCAACGCGCTCAGAAAAGAGGACAAGGACCTCTCGACAGAGGTACAGGGGGCAATTGCTTCCCTGTATCCAATGCTGGGGTGGGGTTCGATGTCGGTTGGCCTAAAGTTACACCTCTTCCGAGCGCTGGTAATCTCCGTGATGCTCTATGCCTGCGAGGTCTGGGGCATGGCCGCCGACAGTTGACTGGCGAGGCTTCAGCGCGCTCAGAAAAGAGGACAACAAGGACCTCTCAGCACAGGTATAGGGGGCAATTGCTTCCCTGTATCCAATGCTGGGGTCGGGTTCGATGTCGGTTGGCCTAAAGTGACACCTCTTTTGAGCGCTGGTAATCTCCGTGATGCTCTATGCCTGCAAGGTCTGGGGCATGGCCGCCGACAGTTGGTGGCGAGGCTTCAACGCGCTCAGAAAAGAGGACAAGGACCTCTCGGCAGAGGTACAGGGGGCAATTGCTTCCCTGTATCCAATGCTGGGGTCGGGTTCGATGTCGGTTAGCCTGAAGTTACACCTCTCCCGAGCGCTGGTAATCCCCGTGATGCTCTATGCCTGCGAGGTCTGGGGCATGGCCGCCGACAGTTGACTGGCGAGGCTTCAGCGCGCTCAGAAAAGAGGACAACAAGGACCTCTCGGCAGAGGTACAGGGGGCAATTGCTTCCCTGTATCCAATGCTGGGGTCGGGTTCGATGTCGGTTGGCCTAAAGTTACACCTCTTTTGAGCGCTGGTAATCTCCGTGATGCTCTATGCCTGCAAGGTCTGGGGCATGGCCGCCGACAGTTGACTGGCGAGGCTCCAACGCGCTCAGAACAGAGGACTTAGGTCCATCTAATCTGTGGGTCGCTCATTTCCTACCAGGTTGCTTCACAAATTCTCGGGTCTTCCTTACGTGGAGGATGAAATTAGGTGTCGGGGATCAAAATGTTACGAAAATTTACCTAGAAGCGCCCTTGTTGGGAGATTATGAACCCACTGGACGCCGTTTCAGGCATGGCTTGCGGGCACCCGAGATAACCCAGGAGCTAATCCTTACAGCAACTAAAGCTGAGCTCCACTTAATTCATCTATGTAGTTTGGCATCACAATTTTCAACTTAATTCAAATTTAAAAATAGAGCACCAGGGCGCATAAGGTTTTGCATCCATTCCCACAACCCGAGGTACATAAAATTTATGTCATCTCTCAACAAATTCTACCTAAAAGCCCACAACCCAACCGACAATATCCTGAGAAAACGTTCTGGCTTTACACAGGACCTCGGTCGGTCGTTCAGTCGGTCAAGCAAATTCCTCTGGATTAGTAATGTATTCATTGGCTAGTTGTCTTCCACATAGGGCCAGTACCATATCAAGCGATATTGTCTGTGGCCCGTATCCAGGAAGTCCGAGTTCGATTCCCGTGGTCGACTTGTCTGACCCATGGGAATTTTCGGGATTTTCTCGAGTCGCCAGGTAAGTTTTTGGTAGTATCCCCCGAATTTTCTGTCACTCCATTTTATCATCACTCATCTGGTAGTCTGTGTCAGGGTAAAAGTGTCGATGGACGTCTTGACGCTGCATGGCAAGATGATATACCTTTGGTAAACACTTCCTCCTTATGTAGGAATGTTTCCGGTCTCCGAGCCGGCCTAGAGGTCCATTTCCGGACCGCAGTAGAGTGGGATACCGGTTGTATTGGCCTGCCGGGGAGTTTCCAAATGGTAAAGCGTAGGGACCCCGCCCTCTGCACTATCGTGGTTCCTTTCATCGGCCGCCCTTTGTCTACTGTGGCCTCATCCTTCCTCCTAGTGATGCCCCACCTGGGACATAGGTACAATAGATCAAGACTGGTTGCAGTGCCAAATGCATATTACAACCCAATCCGTTCCTCTTCATTCTCGGTGACTTCATATAACTGGTAAACTGCTGTTAAAATAAAATTTATATGTGATAGTATTTTTGTGTAAGTGTGTTTGTGGCTTTTTTAAATTTATTTCCGTCATATCGGACGATGAATGTTGCTTTTCTTGTTCGAATCCAGCAGCAAATTATGAAAAGAAGGGATAGAAGTTACCAAAAAGTTTATATTTGATTTGATTAGTTATATTTCATTACTTGTGTTTACATTATTTCCTTGCCGTGGCGATTGGTCGTACTTCAGTTTTTTGTAGTGTTTTATGTTGGCAAACCTTTTCTTTCGTCTGAATCGATTGTCTTTTATCTATGACCTGAACATGGATTTTCTAGTGCTGGCTAATGTAAGTTGTATACACTTAAATTAGTGTAATGCTTATCATAGAATATGCAATATTACTTTTCGTGCAGCTCAGTAGAAAATCAACAAATATTTCTTATACAATAAACGGTTAGATTAGAACAATCATTTGTAACGCCCGTAGCAGATGTTCCTGCATAGATTTGTCTAGATCATTGAAGATGTTAACCCTTCCTTGCACGTACATATTCTCAATCCTAAAATTCTTTGTATATAATCGATCCTCATTATAACAAATAATATAATAAACACTACAAAAGGTAAATACTCTTGTTCACAGAAAGGTGTGTATTGTGAAACCATCAAAATATTTAATACCCTTCCTAATCATCTTAAAGAGTAAACTGTCTGCGCTTAAAATCATTTTATTCTCTACAAGATTATCTGAATGAAGCTCTGCAAGTGGAGTCTGACTGTTCTAATGACAAGACATTGCCAATTTATATTTGATGTCTGTTTAATGTTTCTGTATTGGAGAATTGACAACAAATGGTATCCCTTACAAATCTAATATAAAATGTTGAGTCATACTGACAAGAGACAAGTGAAACTAGCAAATTGTATTTGTATATAGACATTTGCTAGTGTGAAGGGAAGTGTTTGATATTGTATCCTTGTCGTGTGTATTTATTGTCTTTTGTGTACAAGTATATAACTGTAAGCCTTAGTTCTGACAGTCCTTCGTGGTTACTAGTGAACTCACTCAATGGAAGACATTGTCAGTTTGGAAGCTGACGAAAGGTTAGGGTAATCTTTACATTCTGTCATGTTGAACTATTTATCTTAGAGCTATAATCAATATTTGTATGTTGTAGAGCATCCTCTCCTTTTGTAACGTTTTACATGTAACAAAATGATAGCGAAATGAAAACAAACATGGCCATCTTGTTACTACTGCTCATGCGCAATGTGGACTGAGCGTTGATTAGTAATGTTATATTCTGTGCTTACTTTATGTGGCGATGTAAACAAAGCGGGGACGACTGTGATTGGCCGAACATGTGCGCTGTCAAGTTTCGCTTTGCCGTTTTCGATGTCTGAATAGCTTTATGTGGTAACACTTTTACGTTAACATTAAATTTAACTGTCTAATATATTTCTCCTTTTGTACGTTATAAGGTGACTGAACAGATAATTACTGCCAACATAATATATCTTCACGATCAACAATTACAGTTTTTCTGTTTCTGTTGACTAATTCAAAGCCTATATCGTGAAGAATGGTGTGGAAGCTCCTTTTTCTAAATCTCGGCAAATCGGGATCATTGTTTACTGCTTGGAGCACTTTTGTAATTGTTGGTGGCTCGTTTGTTTCAAAGAAGCGACGAATAGCACACATTCACCTTCCACAACTGGCTTCCTTCTTTTTTGATGTTTCCCTGGAGTGGAAAGTAACTTCACTTCTAGCTGCAGTGATACTTGGCGCTGAAACATTGGTTTTCACGTAACTTGCTAAACATATTCAATATAATTTGTGTTTCACCATTTTTAACGTTTTCCCTCTGTGATGTTTACATATTGCACGGAAGCAGTCATGTTGTTCAACTTCCTTCTGCACAAGCACAACCTGCACTCTGATTAATACTGTCACCCAATTAGCGGAAAGCGCAACCAATGACAGCTGAGTAAGGGGCCCAGAGGCAGGCAACCACACCCTCCCATTAGTCTGTGTCACTAACTGAGGGGGATGATTAGGGAAATGTCACTTGTCGCTGGCCGCCTCTTTCCCCCCTTCCCCTGTCCATCTGGAGCTTTCGTGGTAATTCACTGAAACCAGAGACTTCTAGAAGACGGTGATATTCCTATAAAAAGGGCTGCAGTGAGTGAATTGAGTCAGTCAGTCAGTGCTTGACGTGCTAGCGAACGGACGAGAAGACTGTGTACGTGCATCGGAACGGTAACGGACGAACTGGTGAATCTTAATTGTGTGCATTACGTAATTCTGTGTCATTGGCAAGTGTTTAACTGTAAGTCGGTGGAAATAAAGAACATTTTTGAGTGGTGCAAGTGGACTTTTCATTTCACGAACCCACAAAGTCACAGTACATACAAATTATTCTTACATTTATCAAATAAAATGCTGATTAATTACTGTTTAACTGTTGCACTTGTAATATCGTGATGTAGTTGGTATATTTTGCATTAGATGTAAAGTGTTTATGAATGATATGCGGACTATATTTTGCATCCGCAGAGAGTTACAAGGCTAAACAGCTACTGGTGTGGTACACCTCCACGTGCTTTTGTTTATATTGCACCGTTTTAGGTTGGTAGTGCACTACTGTCACTTATCTTGATAGGCTTTCCAATGCTCAAAGAATTACCAAAACTATTTTTAAAGTGCTTCTATTTTAGACTGTTCTACAATGATATACATACATTATGATACAGCTGTACAAATCATTTGTTCAAAAAGTAAATATTACTCTGTTATGGTTCACATTCGGCCTTGCCTCAAGACCAAAACAAAATCAAACATTTTGTCGACTCATTTAACAACACAAAACAACACTCACACTTTACAGAACACGTTTTAGAAACTAGTCCACCTAGCGGTGGTTCTACGAACTATATCAGATCCTGTTCTTGTTCTCTTGTGCACAGTTCTTAGTTATCTGGTGGATTTTGGTTGCAGGTTTTTGTCCAAAATGCTCATGTTTGGGCACAGTTAAGTTTCATATTTTCTGACTTTATGTGTGAGTTCCGTTTATACACGGGGGAAATTGGATGTTGCATTCTCTTAAATACTTTTGAAGTTCTTGAACCTCTTGATGATAAGTGACAATTGTAAAAGACTTCTTGTTTGCTGTGATAATATCGTCATTTTTTCAAACAGTTCTTTTTTATTACACATATATAATTATTTGTAACAGAAAATTCACTTATCTTAAAAATCAATTAATAAGAAGATTTACATAATTTCTTTAAAGATAAGTGAAGTTTCTGTTACAAATAATTATATTTGTGTAGTATTTGTTGCTTCACTGTAGCTAACTTCATTTTTTAGATAATTATAACTTCTTTTTCCTTTTTTTGGTTATGACAATTACAATAGAAGATATATCTTCCAAAAATTTGCGTATCACGTACAAACGTTCAACAAAGAAATTTGAAAAAAGAACCAACGAGCACTTTAGAAGTCCAAAACACAAGCGTGTACACAAATCAACATTTGGTATCTATTTTTGGATGTAAAATCCTGATATAAATCCGAAACTAAAACATGCAACACAAAATCAAAAATTCTGAACATAGGAACTGACTGTCATTTGCAAAAATAAGATCGCCTTGTAGTTCTGAGAACTACCACCAGAGCAGCTTCATCAGTGGACAATGGACGAAACTTGGAATGTGCTGCTAATTGACTCAAGTCAAAGAGAATGAAACAGCTATAAGGGTGCTATGCCCCACTGTCCCTGTGCGTTATGTGCGACTTCCTGGCACTCTGCCCCTTGGTAAAGTGTAGTTCTATCTCCTCCAGCGTCTTGCCCTCCGTCTCCAGCAGGAAGAAGTACAAGAAGAAGAAGCTCACGATGCTGATGAAGCCAAAGAACCAGAAGGTACCGTGAAGCAGGAACTTGTGTTCGATGTCCAGGTACGTCTTGGAGGCTAGGAACAGGAAGACGTAGCAGGCTGCAGCCGTGATGCCACTGGACAGTCCTCTGGTCCTACACACAAATACACAACGTTAATAACAAGGGGTCCTTGACTCTTCTTGTGTTTAGCAAGAGGAAAGGATGTGGTGAAGGGAATGTAGGAGGCCAGACAGAGATCCTATTCCAAACAGGGTCCTGTTCAGATTACACTTCCCTCTGGCGGAACGAGGGAGATCTTGACAAACCTGAGGTACCTTAGAGAAAGCAATCTACGCCAGCCGAGACATTATATATTCCTGTCTACCTGGAAAGTGTAACGATAAGAAATGAGGGAAATGACCCCAACGTTCTCCTTGTTAATCAGAAAAAAGGCAGAAAAATTTCATGGACCGGAATCGAACCTAGGACATCTCGAATGCAGGAGAATCGTTATCTCGCAGGATCTAGAACGATATGAAGTATATGAGTGAACATTAAATCCTTTAAAACTTAACTATTTCCCCGGCACCAAGAGAAGTGGCATTATTCGGGTTGGGTAATACAAAAAGGAGGGGAATAATAATAGAAAGAATATTGAAATTCTGGTATAAGTGTATTAAAGGGCAGAAAGGGGAATTATTGAATCTGTGTATGAAGAACACAAATAGTTGGTGGTCGGAATTGGAAAGAACTGTATCGAAGATAAGCATGGGAGATCTATGGAGAACAGAGGAGACAAATCATAGCGGATCTTTGGAAGGAAGTGAGAAACAGAATACAAGACATAGATAGGCAGGAGATACGGGAAAGTATAGAAGAACAGAAATCCTTGAAATTTTATAAGCAATTAAAGACAGAATGGGATAGGGAAAAACATAACTGGAAGAGAAGGCATAGCATGGATGAGAGTAGGAATAATATATCTAAAAGGGTTGAGAAGTAATGAGGTAGGGATATGTGAATTGTGTGGAGATGAAGAGAGCACTATTCTGTAAGGAGCTAACAAATTACAGGAGAAAAATATGGGATAAGAAATGGGACGGTGTGAGCAAAGACGTAGTGGCGTTACAAATGTTAACGGAGATGGGTGACGAGAAAAATAGATGTAGAGGAGATTTCTTATATAAGTAGTAGTAGTAGTAGTGGGGCTTAGGGGCGCACAACAGCTGAGGTCATTAGCGCCCGAGCTCAGACTAGGAAAAGCCCACCTGAAATTTAAACGCTAAAAACAATAAAAGCACTAAAAAGCCACTAAGAGGTCCAAAAACACTAAAAACATAAAAGATGCTCAAACTGTTAAAATAGCTAAAATAGGAGTGCCGAGATGAACCTAAAATGAGGCACGGCAAGGGATGTTGAAATCATATGAACGAAGCATTCCGCTGCGCTGTAAAAAGTCGAAGAAGCCCTCCACAGCAGCAATATCATCCCTCAGCATTTTGCTGAGGTTGGGGGCCAAACACAAGGACGAGCGCAACGTTGAGTAAAATCGGCACTCCACTAAAAGGTGCTGCACCGTCAAAGGCTCACCGCAGTGAGAACAATGAGGTGCTGAGTCCTGGCGTAACAAGTGCTGATGGCTAAAACTGCAGTGCCCGATGCGAAGTCTAGCTAAAATAATCTCTTCCCTGCGAGAAGAACGTGAGGATGTGGCCCAGGGAATCGGAAGAGCTTGAAACTGGCCGCATCAGACAAAACTACCGACAGGAGACATAATAATATATAAAATAGATACACATTGATTTTAGTAATCATAAACAATAAACAAATAATAAAATACAATAATAGTAAATGGGAGACAAACAGAGTGTAGGACATTTGTTACTTCGAAACTCTACGTAGACGAGGCATTCACCTTCTGGTAGGCTCGGGAACCCAACCCTGTATTCTTTTGTTCAATATTGCCCGAGGCTAGGAATGGCGACGTTTTGGCGGGGTCCACTTCCGCTCAAAATCTTTAGAAACGAAAACAGACGTGACCTTCACAATGAAGATACAGATATAAACAGACTCTTATCGTACGTGCCTTAGCATAAGTAATGAGTACGATGAATCAACCCACGTGAATTTTGTATAACCTATCAGAGAGAAGTTATTAGTCACATGACCATCGCAAAGTTCCAAAATCAGGGTAAGTGAGGGAAAATACTAACATGGCTGAAGTGGGCCGTTTTCGTGAAGAATCACTCGTCGTCAGACCGGCACGCGTCATACACGTATAACACTAATCGTGGTCAGAACGGCACGCGACACACACGTATAACTCTCGCGGTCAGAACGGCACGCGTCATACGCGTGTGATGGACATACAACGCTTACGAACTTAAAGGTATAGGGATATAAGTGACGCGCATGTAAGGACAAATGCAATACAAGACAACGAGACGCGAAACGACGTAGCCAGCTGCATACTACAGATGACGCAGACTGTGGCGAGCACGCAACACACAAAGGACAATAAATGTGCATCTATAGACAATATGTTTCTGTTCACTCCAACCATAGTCAGGACTTACGTTACCCACTCCTGAAATCACCGATAAGAGACTCATGCTGAGCTATATTGAATGAAACACCTTTTCCTACAAGTACCTTCAGCCCTTTTTTCCCAAACGGCCATCCAGCTGCTTATGAGGTGTTGAGTGAACGAGGGACCACTCAATCAGGTTCAACCGGGCAGAACCGCCTCAAGCTTTAACCTCACGGAGTTTGTTCCCAACGAGCGCGGACCAGTCATCATGCCAGCGAGTGTTGATGGCTCGGCGAAGGGAAGCACTAAGATCTTCGAAAGGAACAGAATTGCTAAAAACAGTGGGGGATAAAATAGCAGACTTCGCGGCGGCATCAGCAGCCTCGTCGCCCGGAATGCCCACGTGTCCGGGAACCCAAACGAACGACACGTGGAACCCTGAATTAGCGAGCGAATGCAGCCGATCCTGTATTCGCTGTACTAGGGGATGGCTGGGGTACAGTGAACGAATGCTCTATAGAGCACTCAGAGAATCGCTACATATGGCAAACTGGTTAGAGTGCTGCTGGCTGATAAAAAGTAGGGCTTGATAGATACTAAAAAGTTCGGCGGTAAAAATCGAGCACTTTCTGGAAAGACGAAACGTAAAACTCTCCGCAGCAGCTACGAAAGCACATCCAACACCACAGTCGGTTTTAGAGCCGTCCGTAAAAATAAAACTGTAGTTATTAAAATTCTGCTGAAGTTCTAAAAATGCGGATTGGATGGCAAAGGGCGAAACCGCAGATTTGGGCATGGACGTCAACCCAAGATGGAAGAGGATGGCACTCCGCGACCAAGGAGGGAAAGTAGATTCTCCCCGAGGTAATACCGGCGTTAGTGTAATGGCCAGAGTCCGAAGGAGCAGACGAAAACGAACACCGGGTGGAAGTAACGCAAGGGGACTGACTGCGTACTGGCGATCAAGAGATGAATCAAAAAAGGGCTTGAACGTTGGGTGTGTGGGCAGAGAGAAGAGACGGCATGCGTAAGAGCATAACAGAATATCACGCCTATAGCACAGGGGAGGTTCAGTTGCTTCAGCGTACAGACTGAAAATGGGACTGGTTGGAAAAGCACCAGTAGCTAGACGTATCTCCCGATTGTGCACAGGATCCAAACGACTCAAAACGGAAGGTCGTGCCGACGAATATACCACACTCCCACAGTCAAGCTTTGATCGCACCAGGGACCGATAGAGCTGTAAGAGCACGGTCCAATCAGCTCCTCAGGATGTACCTGATAGGACACGTAAGATATTGAGGGACAGGGCACAGCGACCTTTCAGGGAAGCGATATGAGAAGCCCAACTAAGCTTCATATCGAACACCAATCCTAAAAATTCAGCTTCCTCTGCAAAAGGAAGCGGATGGGGACCGAGGTGGAGTGAGGGTGAATCAAACGCCTTACGGCACACGGTCTTCTCGGTGGAAAAATGGAAGCCGTTGTGGAGGCTCCAAGTGTAGAGGCGATCTAAACAGAGCTGGAGCCGACGCTCCAAGATACTCGTCCGCCGAGAGCTACAATATACGGCGAAGTCATCCACAAATAAAGAAGAGGATATGCCAGCGGGAATACACTCAATGATAGGATTGGTGGCGATGGCAAAGAGGGTATCGCTAAGGACCGAACCCTGGGGTACCCCGTTTTCCTGATGGAAAACGCGGGATAAATTACACCCCACCCGAACACGAAAGGACCGCTCCATCATGAATTCCCGGAGGAAAATGGGAAGTCGACCACGAAGACCTCACTGACGTATGGTGCGTAGTATGCCAGTCCGCCAACAGGTTCCATAAGCTTTCCTAAGGTCAAAAAAGACGGCCACAGTTTGGCAGCGGCGCAGGTAGGCGTTCATGATATGAGTCGAGAGGGAAATCAGGTGATCAGTGCTGGAACGGTAACGGCGAAATCCGCATTGGATGTTGCACAGAAGGTACTCCGACTCAAGCCACCATCGTAAGCGCCCAGTAATCATGCGCTCCATCACCTTACATACTGTACTGGTGAGGGAGATGGGGCGGTAACTGGTGGGCAAACGGCGGTCCTTACCCGGTTTTGGGACCGGAATGATAGTTGCCTCGCGCCAAGCTGTAGGGAAAACTCCGTCATGCCAGATGCGGTTGTACATGCGTAGCAGAAAGTCTTTACTAGCAAAGGAGAGGTGTTGAAGCATAGCCACGTGAACACCATCAGGCCCAGGAGCGGATAAGGGAGAGGAGAATAACACCGAGTCCAGCTCCCGTAAACTAAATTCTGCGTTGTAGCACTCCCGATTAGCTGAGCGGAAAGATAATTCCTGGGCCTCAATCTGAGACTTGAGGACCCGAAACGTCGAAACGTAGTTGGCAGAGCTGGAGGCGGCAGCAAAAGTGCTACCCAGGCAGTTAGCAGCATCAACCGCATCTACAACAGTGAGAGGTCCATCCTGAAGTCCAGGAATGAATGAGGGTGGCCGTTTACCGGCAACACGACGAAGTTTCTCC
The DNA here is from genome assembly GCA_030765055.1 of Mantis religiosa. Classification (NCBI taxonomy): domain Eukaryota; kingdom Metazoa; phylum Arthropoda; class Insecta; order Mantodea; family Mantidae; genus Mantis; species Mantis religiosa. The sequence continues at coordinate 232,717,993 of CM060951.1, read as the reverse complement.
CAAACCACAGAAGAAGGGGTGGTGTGCGAGAAAGAGGTAACTAAAGAAGTCCAGGACGCTGTTTTGCTAGCCCTAAAACACGTCGGGCTCTTGCGCGCAGCTGTTTATAAGCTACCAAGTTCTCGACGGTGGGTGATGTTGAAATACCCTAAGAGCTTTCCGGCTTGCGCGAAGGGTATCGCGGCACTCAAGAGTCCACCACGGGACAGGCAAACGCCGAGGCTCCGTGGAGGATTTCGGAATAGATTGCTCGGCAGCGGAGACAACAACTGAAGTGAAATGGTCGACCAGAAGGTCAATAGTAGTAAACTCTGAATCCTTGAATGTGGCAGCTTCGGAAAAGAGCGCCCAGTTAGCCTTGGAGAGTTACCAAGAAGCTGCACGCGAGCGGGGAACGCAGTGGGAGAGCAACGTTAGCACACATGGGCAGTGATCACTGGAATGAGTGTCAGATACTACATGCCATTGGAAACAATGAGCAAGCTGTGTGGAGCAGAGAGAAAAATCGAGGTGGGAGGGAGTACCGGTGGAATCGGAAAAAAGGTGGGTTCACCAGTGTTTAAAACAAAGAGAGGAAACTGGTCGAAGAAGTCAGCAAGTAGGGTTCCCCTTGCACACGCCCTAGGAGAGCCCCAACACGGATGATGGGCATTAAAATCCCCCAAAAGAAGAAAGGGTGTGGGGAGCTGCGAAGCGAGTTGGGAGAGGTCGGCAGGAAGGACGGAGTCTGAAGGGGGAAGGTAGACTGTGCATAAGGTAAAGGATAAACCGGGAAGTCTGAGCCGAAGAGCAACAGCTTGCAAAGTAGTGTTAAGGAGTAGAGGTTGACCAGAAACATCAGCGCGTGTGAGGATCGTGACACCACCATGAGCAGGAGAGCCACTTCCGGCACAAGGTCGAAGCGTACCGGAATATAATGACGCAAATCAAAAGTATCCTGAGGGCGAAGTTTGGTCTCTTGTAAACAAACCGCTATGGGGTTGTAGGACCGCAACAAGAGCTGGAGATCTGCCCTATGTGAGTACACACCACGAATGTTCCACGTTAAAAGAGCCATGAAAAAGGACTAGGGGGGAGCGGCTGTGTTAGGAAGAAAATCCAAGATCATAAGGGCGTGAGGAATGTGGGTTCAGGTAGTCGGACGTCGTTTCTCTTTTTTTCGCACTTTGGCGGACTTGGGACCGACAAACGGTCGCTCCATGGGCGACTCCTCAGATGTGCGGGAGTCAGAAGAGTCCCTTCAAAAAGGGGATCGGGAAACTGACTGAACAGAAGCCCTGCCGGTTCCTCGAATGCGACTACGGGAGCGGCAACCCGTAGAAGTACCGGGAGTAGTGCATACCGACACGGAACGTGAAACTGCAGCTGGGGCAGTAGAGGAGCTAGACGAGGCTGCTGGTGCCAACGCCTTAAAAGGAATGGCAGTCTCCAGCAAGTCGCATTGGGTTGAGGCATCCGAAACATTGAGGGTCCGTGTGGTGACAGACTGCGTCGCCTGCACAGGAGAGCGGCAAACTGCTGATGCGTAACCCAAACTGGCAGCGGGTTTCAGTTGCTCAAACCGTCTTTTTGCCTCTAGAAAGGACAGACGTTCTTTGACGCGCAGTTCCTGAATGGCCTTCTCATCAAGAAACTGCGGACATTGCCGGGAGCTGGAGGGATGCGTAACACCGCAATTGACGCAGACCGGGTCACGAGTACATATAGCGTCGCCATGGGGAGGTAAACCGCAACGGTCGCATACAGCATCAAAAGTACAGCAGGCCTGAGCATGCCCAAACCGCTGACACCGAAAACAGCGCATGGGGTTTGGGACATACGGTCGCACTGCAGCACGTTCGTACCCACAATAGATAGCGTCCGGCAATGTGGTACCTTTGAAAGTGAGGAAGACTGTCCGCAACGAAACAGACTGTCCATCACGTTTACCAAGGAGACGGTACGCGTCGCACACATTCTGGTCAGTCAAATTAACTACTATCTCCTCGTTAGAGAGGCCGTCCAAACTGGAGGTTGTCACGACCCCTCTACAGATATTCAACGTCTTATGTGGGGCTACCCGGATGGGGTAGGAACCCAACAAGCAAGCCTTCAGGAGCTTACTGGACTGATCCTCGTTTTTTGTTTCCACCAAAAGGGTACCGTCTCTTAACCGAGTTGCAGATTTTAAAATGCCACATATCCGATCAAGCTCGCGTTGGATATAAAAAGGACTAATGTCTCTCATTGTCTTGTTTTCACAAGTCAGGGTCACGACCAAAAAGAAATCAAATGGGGAAGGTTTGCGCGGATGAGCCATGGTTAGAGGACCCCCTTCCGGAACCGTCGGCGTCAGCCTGCCATTCGGGGGTGAAAGAAAAGGACACCAAAACTTCACGGTCTGCGCCGTTATGGAAGACCCCTCCCACGACCGATCTCAGTTGTACTTCAGAAGAGCTACCGTTCAACTACTGTTGCCCAAATGTGAGAACCGTTCACCACGTGACACCCCGGTTTTAGGCTCCTACCACAGGAATAACCGCCTGTGGCCCCCCACTTTAGGCCGTGCAGCAGTCAACAGACGCATGCACGGATTCAGGGGGCTTGTGGTTGATTACACCGGGGCTCCCGTCAGCGGTAACACGTCCGGCTGGTAATACTGGCCCAATGACTCATGGCCTTCGGGCCATTAAAACCAGCCGGACCTCTTGGAGACTACGTGAGTGTACATGACGATGTGGACGGGCTCCGCACCTAAGGTCACACACAGGGTCAGTAGGGAGTCCACTACAACCTTCACGCCTGAGACCTCCGGAGAGCACGCAAGTCGCAAGCCGCGCTGGAACCGTGGGACAGGAACCACGGAGACAGAAGAAAGATCCCTGGTGGTGTGGCAGGAGTTTATAAACCTAAACAGCTAAAGCTAAAATGGAACAATAAACCTAGAAGAGGAAAAAGCTTAAAACTAAGGGTAACCAACGTAGCATAACCAAAATGGGGTGAGAGGGTGACGATGGAGATGATTGGCTCGGGACCCCGGGATCGCCAATGCCCGTACCTACCGTAGTAGGCCCCTGGGGGGTTTCTTATATAAGTTAAGAGAAAAATGGATTAGGGTAAAAGAAGCGAAACACCAAGCTGCTGCGGAAAACCAAAGTCTGTTGGCCAGGAGACCTGAGTCAGCAATTTCATGTATTTGTACATGTACGATGTTGAAGTCATTTCAGTGAAACTTTACAAATAAATATACAAAATACTATTTGCTAGAGTTAGGTCACATGGTCGTGTTTGAGGACAGAGATCCTCAGATATCTACAGCTGAACAGTTACACCTCCCGTGTAACCAAGATTCCCCTAGAGTCGAGAATTTCGGTGGCAGCACTGGAACACACTGGCAGCCGGTACTGGTTCGGAAAACAAGGGATGCCAACCATTGCTCGTACCCAGTGCCTAGGGAGTTATTGATGACGCGTTACTTCGGTATCGTTCATCTGGACAGTCCCCTTTACAGATTCTCTGTATATTGTATCGCCATGTTAAGTGATGCGGACGTGACAACGCTAGTCCTGGGTTTAGACCGGTGGCTTGTAAACACTCTAATGACAACCCTTGCTTACAACTACCTCGTTGTCACATTGGCAAACGGGAAGAAGAAATCGCCTCGCCTTGTTATTTATTGGCTGGCGGAACGGTAAAGGCACGCATTCATGGGCTGCGGTGGCTCACGTCATAAGGCACATATATATATTTAAATTGTTGGGTGCACGCGAAACCAAATCATGTAGCCATTTCCAGTTCCTAATGGCGATACTGTAAGATGGTAATGAGGACTCACCTGTATGGGAAGACTTCACACAACAACATCCACGGCACTTGACTGACCATACTCTGGCTGAAGAACAAGATCACGACCAGCACTAGGGGTGTCCAGGTGGCTGCTGGTATTGCTTGTTGAGGTGGCACTAGATAGGCATACACACCCAGGGCCAGGGCAGCAAGGGATCCCATAGCAGTGCACACCAGGGACAGGCGTCGCTTGCCAGTCACGTGTACCAGGAAGAGTAGGCAGATGGAGCCGAGTATACCAGTACCAGCCGACAACACCTAAACATACAGTCCAGAAAACATGTGATAGTACTACAATAATAATAGTAATAGTCCCATTTTGTTATCTGCCAACTTTCATGCGCAGAAAGAAAAGGCAATGTATGTTAAAATACGTATTATTTATATTTTCTGTACTTATTTGTAAAATGATTTGTATATTCATTTTGTAATTTAATTTCTTCTTTTATATAACCTATTTTGATTTGTACCAAAACCTGATGCATTTCTGTATCTTTGACTTCGAAACCCTTTCCAGAACATAAACTAATTTAACACAAAGTTAGTTTATCAGTTTTTTGTTTCCATTTTTCGTCGTTATAACAGCCGTATCAAACTGGATTAAATAAAAGATAGCATGTGTCCTTAAAAATCCTTAATTGTGACACAGTAAAGAATGTCAAGTTGTTCTGGAGGGGAAGGGTCCAGTAAGGATATCATCTCGTTGCTCATTGGCTAACAGGAGGAGAGTGGCACATCGTGAGCTGACCTCATGAGGCCGGGGTGGAACTGTGCTGCTACTATGCCAAAGATCTTTCTAGATGGTGTTTCCAGAAAGTTCCAATTCTAGAAATATCTACGACGCGCAGCAAGTATATAAAAGCCATGTAAGACCGAGAGAATGGTGTGTAAAATAGTACAGTGACTAGAGTAGCTACAAAATAAGAATAAACATGGGTTGAGTCAATACGGTTATCGTGCTGTCTTGGTGTTGCCAGTTCCACGGCAGCGGGCGACAGAGATGGAAGATCTATCTGTCTTTGTCTCACCAAATCCATCTAGCAAGTATCATACAGATGCTGACAGAGAAGTTCGCTTAATACTTCAGCATGTGTGTGACAACATATACAATGATTATCGCATAATCTGAACCTTAAAACCATCAACTGGAGAACAGCTCGCTTACATATGCACACAAAACAAAATGATTCAAATTAGATGCGTTCTACGAAAGAAGGCGTTTGCTACAATGAAACAAAACAGTGACATTTCAACGATTTGTGAATAAAGTTTCTATCTTAATGATGCCATATTTGTATACTGTCTGCAATGGACTTTAAACCAATGTTTGTTTCATTAAAATACTTAATAAGTACGGAAGATATGAATGTGCATTTATGAAGCATTTTTACACTATGAATCACCTGTACCAATGTTATACATTGTGCGCAGATATTTTAGTCTTGCAGCAACAATATCGCTTCTTTCAACCAGAAAGTTGCAACCATCATTGGTTCTCCTATATTTGAACCCAAGAGATTTCACAATGTCATGCATATATTTTCTCCCTCAATAATTGGTCAGCCTTTTGGCAGTTGGATATTGTCCCTTGTCATATAAAGTATAAATTGTTCTACGTAAAACACACTTTTGAAAGTTGTCTAAGTTGGTAGCACCTTTCTAGCTGCTCGATGTTTCCCTGGAGATCTAAATATGCAAACTTCTCCTAATTTGGTAAACTGTTTGTCTTCTTTAACAATGTTCGTGACAGAATGAGCACTCGCGTGACAAGATTGTAACATTAATTCTCAACTATGAGCGAAATTTGTTCTTTCTAAAATGTCTTTAATTGACAACTGTTTGAAAAATAAATACACATTAACAAGAATATTTCTAGCCTGTTTATGTTCGCAGTTACTAGTAGGCTTGCTAAGTGGTATATTTACTAACTTTGACAAGCACGTGTGCGCTCTTAAAAGATCACCACTTTACTGAAGCATAGCACGTGTGCACTTATAAAAGATCACCACTTTACTGAAGCATAGCACGTGTGCACTTATAAAAAAATCACCACTTTACTGAAGCATAGCACGTGTGTGCTTTTCTTCACTAACAGTTAATAATTCTTTTCCTTCTAGTCAGGCACCTTATCTTTGCTTATCTCCGAAACTAGATGTGCTACAAGCATGGGGTTTGGACGAACATCCTCAGAAAAAATAGCTCTGTAACATGGGGAAAACAAATTAATTCTGTAATTAATATCTTTAGAGCACGCAAAAAATTATCCGTATGGTTCGGTAAAGCGAGCCAGTATGCGTGATTAATTGTACAACGTTGTAGGCACCGCATTGGCTGTAGCGATAGAACAGCCACACCTAGCCCTGCCTTATGTCCATTCCTATTTTGCAGCTTAGTAGTGAGAGCAGTGTGTGGTCATTCCCAAGCTCCATGATAAGGAGTCGGCGGGCCGCAGAAGTTCAGGGTTCCGGGTGAGAGATCGAGCTGTCGAAGCAGTTTACGTGTAAATATCTGGATTGTGTAGTGTAGCTCCGTGTTAGAGGTGGACCTGTGTGCTACATGAACATTGTAGAGACAACATTTATGTATAAGATCTGCTGATTATACGTTAGCATTGATCTAACAACTTAGTGACAAATAAAGCACTTTTGATTTATACTTCTTGCGTCTTTTGTCTCGTCTTTAGTCGTTTAAAAACGTTGGATCTGTCATAACTGCTGTTTGTGACGTAAGTAACTTAGAACACATATTAAATCTATGAAAAGAGGGTAGACATGGTGTACTTACCGTGGTCCACTTGGGGTCAAGAGGCATGTGGAAATCCATGAACACCTGGATCATGTACGGACGTATCGACGTTACACCATTCCAATGTACAAAGAAGAAGAAAGGGATGACCAGCATCAACGGACGGAGTGTTGGAGGCTTGAGCAGGTCCCTGGCCCTAGTCACGAAAATTATGTGGTGATTCTGTCCTTCATTGTTGACGGCCCCGTTAGTTTCTCCGTTCTTTAATGGCACGTTATCCCCACCCACCTTCCTGCAAAGTAACATCAGATTAGAGTTAGCATCTTGCAAAAATGTGACTAAAATATTTTCAAAAACATTCCCCCGCACCCCAAACTAAAAACATTTTCGAAAAATACGACTATCTTAACAAAATGGCTTTAACGATATTCATTAAAATACAAAGCGTTTAAAATACTCTCACGAAAATAAAATATTTATATTAAATTTTACCGAAAGCTCGCTCTATGGTCGTTATCATTATCCTGAGAAGTCTGGACTGACAGAGCATAAAGCCAACTTACGGGAGACGACACAACAGTTACTGAGAGTGGAGAGCAACTTACGGGAGACGACACAACAGTTACTGAGAGTGGAGAGCAACTTACGGGAGACGACACAACAGTTACAGAGAGTGGAGAGCAACTTACGGGAGACGGCACAACAGTTACTGAGAACTGAGAGCAACTTACGGGAGACGACACAACAGTTACTGGGAACGGAGAGCAACTTACGGGAGACGACACAACAGTTACTGAGAGCGGAGAGTAAGATGGCTCTATGGTCGATATCCTTATCCTGAGAAGTCTGGACTGGCAGGGCACAAAGCCAACTTACGGGAGACGACACAACAGTTACTGAGAGCGGAGAGTAAGATGGCTCTATGGTCGTTATCCTTATCCTGTGAAGTCTGGAATGGCAGGGCACAAAGCCAACTTACGGGAGACGACACAACAGTTACTGAGAGCGGAGAGTAAGATGGCTCTATGGTCGTTATCCTTATCCTGTGAAGTCTGGACTGGCAGGGCACAAAGCCAACTTACGGGAGACGACACAACAGTTACTGAGAGCGGAGAGTAAGATGGCTCTATGGTCGTTATCCTTATCCTGTGAAGTCTGGACTGGCAGGGCACAAAGCCAACTTACGGGAGACGACACAACAGTTACTCAGAGTGGAGAGTAAGATGGCTCTATGGTCGATATCCTTATCCTGAGAAGTCTGGACTGGCAGGGCACAAAGCCAACTTACGGGAGACGACACAACAGTTACTGAGAGCGGAGAGTAAGATGGCTCTATGGTCGTTATCCTTATGCTGTGAAGTCTGGACTGGCAGGGCACAAAGCCAACTTACGGGAGACGACACAACAGTTACTGAGAGCGGAGAGTAAGATGGCTCTATGGTCGTTATCCTTATCCTGTGAAGTCTGGACTGGCAGGGCACAAAGCCAACTTACGGGAGACGACACAACAGTTACTGAGAGCGGAGAGTAAGATGGCTCTATGGTCGATATCCTTATCCTGAGAAGTCTGGACTGGCAGGGCACAAAGCCAACTTACGGGAGACGACACAACAGTTACTCAGAGTGGAGAGTAAGATGGCTCTATGGTCGATATCCTTATCCTGAGAAGTCTGGACTGGCAGGGCACAAAGCCAACTTACGGGAGACGACACAACAGTTACTGAGAGCGGAGAGTAAGATGGCTCTATGGTCGTTATCCTTATCCTGTGAAGTCTGGACTGGCAGGGCACAAAGCCAACTTACGGGAGACGGCACAACAGTTACTGAGAGCGGAGAGTAAGATGGCTCTATGGTCGATATCCTTATCCTGTGAAGTCTGGACTGGCAGGGCACAAAGCCAACTTACGGGAGACGACACAACAGTTACTCAGAGCGGAGAGTAAGATGGCTCTATGGTCGATATCCTTATCCTGAGAAGTCTGGACTGGCAGACCAAAAAGCCAACTTACGGGAGACGACACAACAGTTACTGGGACCAGAGTTAATGAGGCTTTGGCCATTTCCTCCAAGAGGACAACGCTTAATGGTGACACTGGATTTCATTTCAGCTACACTTTGAAGCCGGTCTTAAATGGAAATCCGTCGACTTATGAAGCACCTATCTGTGCAACCTTATCATCAAATGAGGTAGTTACGTTTCTTTGACCTAATTAGTTTACTATACTCACACCATCTCCGGACCTGGCATTTAATTTACTGAAAACAGTCTTTTGTTCCTGAATGCGAGTACTGGTTGTGTTTTGTCTGTTGATGTTTTGTGGTATGTCAATTTAGTAGTAATAACATTACTTAAAATATCCTGATTATGTGAGCGTTGTGCGATATCTAATGGTCTTTCCACCTGGCTTGTGTCAGCTGTTAACACCTTTGACTATCGGTTAACTCTTGTTGTATTCCCTTTAAGGCAATAACTAACTTTGCAGATGTTTGTCACCTTTGTTTTAAGTATTGTACAGGTTGTATAAGAGTAAGCAGACATTGAGGCTACGTAACCTGGAACCTCACCAAGTGTTACGTACCCAAACTTGGCGTTCTCGTTGTAGCGAACAAGGGCTGCAAATTCCTCTCTGACGTCACTGGCATGTACCCAGCCTCTCAGCCAACACAGGGCTTTCTCTGCGTCCCTGACTCGACCCTTAGACAGCAGCCATATGGGAGCCTCAGGGACCTGCAACAATCTCACGTTACTAGAGCAATGTCAACGTTGTTACATTTGTTAATTTCCTTAAGGACGTCCAAGAATTGCTTAACAAATGAACATATTGTCACTGTTCGAGCAATGTTAAACGGACATTCTACTGAGTAAGATCCAAAACATTTAAAATTAACCGTTAAACATGGTAAAACTCTGCTGTTGACGATTCCACATAAGCTGCATCTTGATCAAAAATAAAGCAGGGCTGCAAAAACTCCAAAGCGTCTAATCAACTTTTATTTAAAATATCATTACCGCTGATGACACTTCGATTTGATGTTATTATCCCCCAAACAAAAGTAAATAGACTCAGGTAATCTCTTAAACAAAGCATAGTTTTACAAAAGTCTGACAAATTCACAGTGTTGGTAAGAAGATGGTTGTTCCAAAACGGGTCATATTGCTACTATAACATTAGAAGATAGACGTAGCGTTACTGTCGATTGGTACAGATCTTTCAAACAGAACCTAAGTCTACAAAAGTCTGACAAATTCACAGTGTTGGTAAGAAGATGGTTGTTCTAAAACGGGTCATATTGCTACTATAACATTAGAAGACAGGCGTACCGTTACTGTCGATTGGTACAGGTCTTTCAAACAGAACCTAAGTCTACAAAAGTCTGACAAATTCATAGTGTTGGTAAGAAGATGGTTGTTCCAAAACGGGTCATATTGCTACTATAACATTAGAAGACAGACGTACCGTTACTGTCGATTGGTACAGATCTTTCGAACAGAACCTAAGTCTACAAAAGTCTGACAAATTCACAGTGTTGGTAAGAAGATGGTTGTTCCAAAACGGGTAATACTGCTACTATAACATTAGAACATAGACCGTTACTGTCGATTGGTACAGATCTTTCAAACAGAACCTAAGTCTACAAAAGTCTGACAAATTCACAGTGTTGGTAAGAAGATGGTTGTTCTAAAACGGGTCATATTGCTACTATAACATTAGAAGACAGACGTACCGTTACTGTCGATTGGTACAGGTCTTTCAAACAGAACCTAAGTCTACAAAAGTCTGACAAATTCATAGTGTTGGTAAGAAGATGGTTGTTCCAAAACGGGTCATATTGCTACTATAACATTAGAAGATAGACGTACCGTTACTGTCGATTGGTACAGATCTTTCAAACAGAACCTAAGTCTACAAAAGTCTGACAAATTCATAGTGTTGGTAAGAAGATGATTGTTCCAAAACGGGTCATATTGCTACTATAACATTAGAAGATAGACGTACCGTTACTGTCGATTGGTACAGGTCTTTCAAACAGAACCTAAGTCTACAAAAGTCCGACAAATTCACAGTGTTGGTAAGAAGATGGTTCTAAAACGGGTCATATTGCTACTATCACATTAGAAGACAGGCGTACTGTTACTGTCGATTGGTACAGGTCTTTCTTTCAAACAGAACCTAAGTCTACAAAAGTCTGACAAATTCACAATGTTGGTAAGAAGATGGTTGTTCTAAAACGGGTCATATTGCTACTATAACATTAGAAGACAGACGTACCGTTACTGTCGATTGGTACAGGTCTTTCTTTCAAACAGAACCTAAGTCTACAAAAGTCTGACAAATTCACAGTGTTGGTAAGAAGATGGTTGTTCTAAAACGGGTCATATTGCCACTATAACATTAGAAGATAGACGTACCGTTACTGTCGATTGGTACAGGTCTTTCAAACAGAACCTAAGTCTACAAAAGTCTGACAAATTCACAGTGTTGGTAAGAAGATGGTTGTTCTAAAACGGGTCATATTGCTACTATAACATTAGAAGATAGACGTACCGTTTCTATCGATTGGGACAGATCTTTCAAACAGAACCTAAGTCTACAAAAGTCTGACAAATTCACAATGTTGGTAAGAAGATGGTTGTTCTAAAACGGGTCATATTGCTACTATAACATTAGAAGATAGACGTACCGTTACTGTCGATTGGTACAGGTCTTTCAAACAGAACCTAAGTCTACAAAAGTCCGACAAATTCACAGTGTTGGTAAGAAGATGGTTCTAAAACGGGTCATATTGCTACTATAACATTAGAAGACAGACGTACCGTTACTGTCGATTGGTACAGGTCTTTCAAACAGAACCTAAGTCTACAAAAGTCTGACAAATTCACAGTGTTTGTAAGAAGATGGTTGTTCTAAAACGGGTCATATTGCTTCTATAACATTAGAAGATAGGCGTACCGTTACTGTCGATTGGTACAGACCTTTCAAACAGAACCTAAGTCTACAAAAGTCTGACAAATTCACAGTGTTGGTAAGAAGATGGTTGTTCTAAAACGGGTCATATTGCTACTATAACATTAGAAGATAGACGTACCGTTACTGTCCATTGGTACAGATCTTTCAAACAGAACCTAAGTCTACAAAAGTCTGACAAATTCACAGTGTAAGAAGAGGGTTGTTCTAAAACGGGTCATATTGCTACTATAACATTAGAAGATAGACGTAACGTTACTGTCGATTGGTACAGATCTTTCTTTCAAACAGAACCTAAGTCTACAAAAGTCTGACAAATTCACAGTGTAAGAAGAGGGTTGTTCTAAAACGGGTCATATTGCTACTATAACATTAGAAGATAGACGTAACGTTACTGTCGATTGGTACAGGTCTTTCAAACATAACCTAAGTCTACAAATGTCTGACAAATTCACAGTGTTGGTAAGAAGATGGTTGTTCTAAAACGGGTCATACTGCTACTGTAGCATTATATGTTACTCACCAGACAGAAGTAGATAGCTGTGAAGACCGGGAATGCAGCATTGATGGTAGCCACCGTACGCCAGTCCAGCACCGTTCCAAGAAGATACTCAAGGAAGAACCCGGTCTGGTACGAGGTACCTGCAAGTTGTAACAAGCAAGCGCTATTATCAATTGAGCGACCAATAGCTGCAACACGCGCATGCTGGTATCTGGTATGCAGGGATGATATTAGCACAGAGACAAAGGGTATCGGTGATGACTTAAGAAGCAGTCCTGAAGTGTTACAGGAGAGAGCATCCCTCTACTTTAAGCTGTCGAGATGGTTTGTTCGACATAAGAGATTTTGTTTGTACCCACATGTCTACAATGAACTTGCTCAGGATATCGGTCTGGTATACCAAGACAAGTTGAAACTGTTCTTGTGTCCCCAGGTCAACAAAAGAAAGCCCTCGGAATTCCCTTGTACATGGCGGCAGACTAACTTGGTGGCTCTACTGGACTACTTCCTCCGAGGCTATGTAAAACTTAGCTCTTATATAAGTAATGGCGGAGTCATAGCTGCAAACTAATGTATTCAATACCATTGTCATATGATAATGTGACATTGTTGACAGCAATTACTGTTAAAATACTCATGACCTACCTGCTGTGCCCGAGAGGATGCCCCTCAGTTCTGGTTGCGATATCTCGCCGTAGTACGTATTCAGTGGAGCCTCACACAGCCCTATAGTCACGCCCAGGATGACCTGAGCTGCGGCGAGCTGAGGAAAACCCTGAGCAGTGAACATGGTGACCCAGCCGGCCAGGAAGGGTATATTCACCAGCACCAGCGAGCGTTTCCGTCCCAGATGTTCCACCAGGAGTCCAGAGAGCAGACTTCCGGCAGGCTGGCAGATGTACGGGATACTTGCTACGTCACAAAAGGGGTGTGTTAGTGTCAGCAGTGTCACACTGTGTCATCATCAGACTTCAGCACAACTTACCTATCCACGAAACGTGGACATCGTCAAGGGAAAGCCCTTTGGCTGCGTGGTGAAGGTGTGCAATGGCCACTGTAGAAAACGCCAGGGTGATGATCACGTTGATAGCCACACAGTTGCACGCCATTGTGGCCAATACCTGCGACATACAAACGGGAATCAATAATAGACGTAGGGGCATTCTTTGCTTCTATATATGGACTCAATGGTAGGACAGGCGACAGGAGCAAGCATTGGACGGGGCCCTTCAGCACAATATTGGATGTTTCTGCGACGCCACCCCGCTCGGTCAGAGAGGAAAACTCCCAAGCAACTTAATAATTTAAAGAACCGATAAACAATATAAAAGAAGGAAACGAGTAAGTACGACATAAAACGGGATAACAAATGTATTGACATCTTCGTTTGAAACTTGACCAATTAGGGAACCGACAGTTCTACTCTCTAACAGTCCTTAGAATTGTATCTTATCCAATCTTCCAATATGGCCATTCCTTCAATCCGCACTTCCTCAATACAAAGATATTTGTGAACAGCACAACTTATAAGAAAAAGCCGGCTATAGCATTTTTTAAGCTGGCAAAAGGAATACTTTTAAGTACATTCCCCCCATTCCAATCTACCCTTTATATGGAATATTTATCCAAAATTTTAATTAATTCAAAAAAGAAACTAACAAGTCTGATTAAAATACCATAGATTTAAGCAATTTACATCAAAACTGAAATGTATATCTTGAAAATTCTTTGTGACTGTCTTCAGAACTTCTCTACATTCTGAATGACATTCGTATAACTGATAAACTGTAAGAAATAATAACAAATGTACCTAGATATTGTTAAAAATTTGAATTGGATTGAGTTTCCATACCGAGGGGATTCAGCAGGGCGGTCCAAACCTGATGTTTTGTAGCTATGTTCCCAAGTGGGACATCCCGGGGAGGGAGGATGAGGCGAGAGGAGACAGAGGGTGGCTGATCCAAGGAGTCATTGGCAGGTTCCCTTGTACTGACCAATTGGTAATTCCTCGGCAGGTATCCCACCCACTGTAGTCCTGAAACGGCTCACCAGGCTGGCCTGCCGACTGTCCTATCGGAGGAGGAGGCGTTTACCAGGGGCGTATCATCCTGCCATGCAGCGCCGAGACACCCATCGATACGTCTACCCTGAGAGAGATCACGTGAAATTATAATGGAGATGAAATGGAGGGACAGGAAAGTCGGGCGATGTAACCTAATAAGTATTCGCCTTGTGACCCGGGGAAAGCCTCATGGATTAATTAGTTCGGCCACGGGAATCGAGCCCGGTGTCTCAGTAAAAGATATCGTTGTTAATTGTTGAGGATTGTCTGGCACAAAACCAGAAACACGCCACTTTCACTTTAACTCGCGCCAATGCTTGCAATATCAAGGTCAGCTTATGGTGAGTGTTGTGACATTTTACCTTGAAAACGCCTACCACTCAGTCACGATCTGCTTTACCCCTAAACCTGCATGTCGCAATATCACAACAGCTCGTGTCCGTGTCTGTCCGTGTGTGTCTGTATGTGTGTCCGTGTGTGTGTGTGCGTGTGTGTGTGTGTGTGTGTCCGTGTGTGTCCGTGTCTGTGTGTGTGTCCGTGTGTGTCCGTGTCTGTGTGTGTGTCTGTATGTGTGTCCGTGTGTGTGTGTGTGTGTGTGTGTGTGTGTCCGTGTCTGTGTGTGTCTGTGTGTGTCCGTGTGTGTGTGTGTGTGTGTGTGTGTGTGTGTGTGTGTGTGTGTGTGTGTGTGTGTGTGTGTGTGTGTATGTGTGTGTTGGTGTCAGCTAAAAGTTCAACATCCTCCAAGAATGCGACGAAATCTTGCTACATAAAAAGGTATATCTTGTTCAAACATAGAATTTATTTTATATACATTTTTTGTTGGGTGAATCATTTTTGTATATTCCTTGTTTGTTTAAATTCTCTAATAATTTTATTTTTTTAACTAGCAAGTGGTTATACATTTTTTACCTCTTGGTCACACAAAGACAATGGGATGTCAAGTACATTACACACACAGCCCGGCTGTGTGGAGTGGTGGTAGCGTGTCTGCCTCACGTTCAAGAGGTCCCGAGTTGGAATGTGGGTCAGGGTAAGTTATCTCGATAAGCTTCTTCCAGGGTTTTCGCTTTCCCTGTAAGATTAATGTCGAGTACGTCTAAACTCTGGACTCATTTCATTCATCGTTCGATATGAGCTAACGCTGAGGACTCACATATGGACCAGCTGCAATTGACTATCACTTAAAGTCTTCTCTATTCCCTTGTACCTATAATAAGATAATGTTTATCGTAATTAACAAGTGTAGGAATAGAGGTGATCAGGAAAAGTTAGAGTGAACAAGTGTGGAAAACGGGGGATTAGAAAAGGCAGGTGGCACACCAACAAGGCAAAATTATGGGTTTATAGGTAAAATAGGAGCAAAGAGAGGTAGAGGAAAAGGATATGAGCAAATGTGATGAAACAATAGGGGAGGGGGAAAGAGGAAGCGAGAACAACAAACAAAAATGAGGTTAAGTAGCTCCAAGCTGAAACAACTGGAAAATAATGATTTTCCATATGAAATAATGAAATAATGAACGTTAAAAATTTTGCAAATAGGAAAAATGAATATACAGCTGTACAGACAGAAATGGAAGAAAGACTAGAGTACAATTGTGAGAAGTAGAGGATAAGATTTGAGAGAATGTGACGAAGTAATAGGAAGGATTGGAGGAGTGGCTACTATCAGAGAAGAAAAGGGAAGATGTGCAAGCGAGAAATATGAAAAGTGTGGCTAAGTAAATACAGAACTAGTGAAACAATGCTAGACAAAAATTCTACAAAATGAATAATGGAATAGAAAAATTATAAGGGACGAGCACGTATCAAGAATGTAACTGTAATGAAAGGCTGCCCTCTAAGTAAACGAGTAGGTCGAGATGCACTTGTTTTATTGCTTAATAAACCAAATCAGTAAATGACAATGTTAATTAACATAACATATTCTTATTAATCTGTACGAAGTGCATATTTTATGTTCTTTTTATGCGTCATGTCCTCAAACCGTTAGGTTATGTCAGACGAAGGTTTGATAGCTGCAGGTGGTAGTGGGTGGCCTGAAGGAACTTGCTACAAATACAATGAGTCATGTTTGAGATATCGGGGTCACGCTGCACCCATTGATATGTAACGTAACAGTTACTCATATGGTTCGTGTCTAGTCACAAAGAAACTATACTCCTCCACAGGAGGGAAAGTCTCCGAGTGGCGAGACGCAGGGGAGTTGGCGAAGGTTCCCACACCCTCCCTGGACAGGTTTATGACACCCCATGTCAGAAAAGTTACAGACCATTCAAAAACATTCTGACGGCTTCTACTTTTGTGAATGAATCTTCTCGGTTTTAATGTACAGAGTGAATAGGGCGCATGTTTTTTTAACGGTCTGCTCCTTGTATAGCAAGCGTTCTCTGCCACACATATTCGCTGTCCTTGTCCCACAGCACATTCCTTACAGGGATTTTCTTTGCGTTGATTTACTATACTTATGTTGTACACCAGTCGCATTCAATAACATTACCAATAATTTCTAGGATGACATTTTTTAGACAAAAGAAGCACGTGATCAGTTTTCAACGCAGGCTCCAGTTCTTTGTATACATCTGTAAATACAGTAGAGCTACATTGCAGTCGCACTGTTTTCTGGATTTCCTCCACCGTCCCACAGCATTGTCCTCAGAACTACTCCTTAACAAACAGATGGTTGTTGGAGGGTTGCAGAAAGGATGTGGAAGATTTCGTACTCTCCAAAGTCACACGAGGAGGACATGCCCAAGTGTTTATCGTACAACACTTAACGGAGTCTGGATATAGATGGCAGCATTGTCCAGCTTCCAGAAGATACTACTTCTAGCAAATTGTACTGTTAAGTGCAGAGGTTCTACACCCATTAGTCCTGGACCCGTAGGACCAAGGACCCGGGCCTCCTTCTACCCGGGAGCAATGGAAACTCTGGGGCTCTTTCCATAGGGCAATATCTGGAGTCTAAAAAGCCCCCCCCCCTCTGAGCGCAACGTCAAGACGGGATGGAAGTGAATACGCCACTTACGCGCGTCAAGCCCGCAGGGAAGACTACCGATAACCTCGGTGGGGCCACCTGGTGATCTAGCACACCCTCTACTAGCTCTGCAGGCTAGCACCCGGGACTATTCAGGCAACCCTCTACCCCCTCCGGGCGGCCGTAGCCTGCGTGTCGGGAACACACTGCCCCCTTGAGTCCAACCCAATCCGAACAACTCCCATTCGGGAGGGGCTCGGCTGTTCGGCCCGAGGTTCCTCTAGTAACATCAGAGGTACCACGAGTGCTAAGGGTCCGCAGCTGAAGGGGACGGATCCCCTCCCCTCGGGATAGCAAATTGTACTGTCTTCCCTTTCTTCTTCAATAGCGAATACAAATTGTATCATTCCGAAGACTTGTTTCAGACTCGATCAACTTTGACAACCATGGCCTTCTCAAGGATCACTATACTAAGGCCTACTAGGACTTGTGTTCTGTGGCGACCGCTGTACACATCTCTATAACAATTTTGAGGTGAATACTTACAGCAGCAGATTAACAAGAAGTTCTACAAAACACTGTCTGTGGTCACGTGATATATACCAATGGCATCACAATACAGTTGTAACAAAAGTATATGTCAAAAATTTTAGAAACATTTCTGGTAAATAGAGAATAAAAAGCTGCTATTTGAACACAGATCAAAATCTTTATTTTCTACAGGTGAGCTCCATACAATAGTCGATACAGAACAGTGGGAAACAGGAAATCACAGCGCATGTTCAAATTGGTCTCAATTAGCACCAATGTATACGCCAACCTGCTGTCACATGGACTCCCTAATGCCTGGCAGCCTTCCACAATACAAGCACAAAGAGTATCTACACCTGCAACTGCAGTTGCAGAAACAAGAGATTTCAAATGCTACTACACATAAAAATGTAGTGGGTTTGAGTCATGTGAGCGCATTGGTCCACTTTTTCCTATCTTTCTACCAGGAAACCTGCTGTTCAGAAATTGATGGACAAAGAGCTTGAAATGAGGAGGTACTCCATCTTGCAGGATCTGAGTATGGTGACATGCATAACCTTCACCCTATTTAACCAGTTGTAAAAGCTAATGTTTACTACTATCCAATTAAACCACTGAACTGTTGTGGGGTTATGGCCACAGGATAGCTACGTATTGTTGCGAGGCGTCTGTTATTTGGCGAGAGAGAGAGAGAGAGAGAGAGAGAGAGAGAGAGAGAGAGAGAGAAGCTGGAAGAGAATGAGACATATAGGGCCCAAGCCACGCCCGCGCGCACTAGCGCTGAACAATTGCCGTGAAAAGAAACAGAGATATTCTGGAACTTCTCGCTGCATTGTGAAAGACCGTGAAGCTTCGGTAACTTTCGAGAAACGATGGTTTGGTTATAAATAAGTAGAAAGACAGCAAGTCGAGAGCTGAGCTGAGCTGGAGCCTGCTAGTCAGTGAGTTGCAGTTGTGCAGTGAGGAGAGGCTAGCGAGTGCTGAAGCAACGAGAGACTGCGCTGGTGTATGTTACGTCATTCTGCTGATATCAGAGCTGTATAAGTGTATTTTTACTTGAAATAAAGAGCGTTTTGAATTTCTGCAAACTTGACTTTTAATTTCCGAACCCACAAAGTCACAGTATTACACATCTTACCGTGTAAGAAGAGTAGTAGAAAATGAGGTCTGCCTTGTAAATAAACAATTTCCAGACCTATGTTTATATAGCATTTTTATCCTGCATTTGTAAGAAATACTTTCCGAAATTTAGACATACTTTTTATTACACTTTGTACATGATGTAAAATCTGTTACATTGCTGCAATCTTAATGTTATAACTATTTAAATAACGGTTTTAGGACAACAGGGCTAAGAGTAGAGCTTCCATAACGTGTACACTCACTTGACTTTCTCTAGTCAGGCCTAAACATGCTTGTTGTTGTATCCACTTCATGTTAGCCAATACAAAGTTCTGTAAAAATGTGACCCGACAAACTTCGTACCGCCAATACATGTTGTTTGAGCTTACCTATATGAATAAAACAATTTTGGAGTTACAATTAAGTTAGTCGATTTAAAGCTTTGTAATGAACATTTCCTTTTTGTGTTTTTATGGTGCGTTAATATATAAAGATGATGGTTTTCCCACGCGCCAACACGCGACGTATAATTGTCTGTGAGAGAAACAGGGAAACTCCAAGTTGAGACTACCCTTGCCATTTATTTATCGTCATCGCAAAGGACAAACGTACGGGAAGTTGTACACGTTTAAAATCAAAAGGTAAATCCGTTAGAATCATCGGAATACGCGGGATGAAGAGGTCCTCTCCTTTGTACTTCCCCTTGGTAGTTGTGGCCTCGATCACGTTATTCATTAGCTTTTTCACAGTTAGTCTTGTTCCTCTGCACAGTCGTGGCTGGTTAATGTTACGTAGCATGATCACAACTGATCCTACTTTTAACTTTAAATTGTGAGGTGAGAGCCCAGGCAATTCTAATGAATTTATAAACTCTGTAGGATAGTTGACTACGTCATCCTGGTCTATAACTGTGTCTGCTGATTTGTGTGAAAGTAACTCCGCCGGAACAAACAGACACTCTAGACCGTAATTCTGACATACGAACATGACTATTAGCTTTAGCTGCGTCTCGCTGCTCAGCACGTGACGTAGTTACTGACTTCTACGTTCTAAGTCAGCTCGGCTTCTCCTTGACATAGCAAAAATGTTTCCGCCAACTTCACAATGTCACAAAGGAATTCAATTAGTGAATTCAATTCACATTCACGAATTCACAAACACAAATTATAAAGAAGGTATCCAAGGATTCACCAATATCGTCTGTGCTCATATATTTGTAGCTTAGAGTGCGTTCAGAAATTAATTCCGTGTCTCCTCTTCGATAACAAATTTGATAACAAATGATAAACGTTATTTAATAAATTATGGTAAGTGAAATATCTTTGAAGACTTTAGCAAGGAGTGGAATATCTGTCTACTGTTAAATGCTTTTGTTTGTTTAAAATAAAAGAAGGTGTATGTGTTTACGTGTGTACTTTTATATTTAGTTAATAACCCGGTCCATTATCACTTCATCTTTTAAACTCTCCTTGAACTACAACAAATGTTAAAAAAACTAGGCAAATCGGTTCAGCCGTTCTAGAGTATTTGCGAGACTATCACAGACCTAAGTGATAGTCAAATGTTTTAAGGGCCAATATTTTGGAGGTTAAATCTTCGTAACGTATCTTTGGAACACAAATAACGTAGATATGTTTGCATTTCGTTTTTGACTTAGATGGGAACCTAAGAACGTGTAGATATTTTCATGAATCCTCCTCGGTCTGTATGCAATAACTTCTCTATCTACTATAAGCAAGGTAGAGAACGTTCTAAGTGTAACGTACACAACATTTGTGTGTTTCAAACAGAGCCATTGGTAAATTAACGAGAACAGTAAAAAGTAAAACATTTAACTTTTGTTTCTTTTGCTAATCTCAAGTAAAAGTCAGTTCGGGGTGTAGTAGTGTTGCAACCTTACAAACTTGATATCTCAGTGTGCTATTTTAGATACAGAACCCTCAAAACATGTATTTCCAGTAAAATATCGATATTGAGTATTTTGATTGGAATGCAGAACTCGACTCGTTACTACAGCAAGCAACAGAGGAATTACAACAGATATTTTTATGGATTTTCTTTCCTCTACCTCAAGTAACAAATGGCACAGAAGGCCGAGCTTGATGAGCAGTGGCGTCACAATAAGGCAATTAGGGAGATTAGAATACGTAACAAAACAAGCTAATAAAGGATTATAATATTAAACAGATGAAGATATCAAGTAGCGAGAACAAAGGAAGGTGTGCAATAACCACATTTTGTTATAATCAATCATCGACCAGCCCCAAGGTCGCTCCAGTTTCAGGGCCACCTGCTTCACTTTATTTAAATATCCAGCTTCCTGACCATTGGTATAGCAGGTTGTGAAACAAAACCATCTGATAAAACAATGCTGCCAACTCTCTCTCTCTCCACTGCGACAACGGGGTCAGTACGTGACAACAATTACCTCATAGCAATGTACGTTCTCCAACATTCCACCAAACTTACAACTTTACATCGACACTTTACAGGATATCAGTTTTCAGATCAAATTAATTATAATAAAAATACGGTGCTTCACTCACATGACTTTCTCTACTCTTGTACAACACTTATTGCTCTATCTACTTCAAGATAAACATTATCTTATTGTAGTTACAAGGGAATACAGTAGACTTTAAGTGATAGTCAAATATTTTGGTCGTTATGTGATGTATACATGACTTTCTTTACTGTTGTGCAACACTTATTGCTGTATCTACTTCAAGATAAACATTATCTTATTGTAGTTACAAGGGAATACAGTAGACTTTAAGTCATAGCCAAATGTTTTGGTCGTTATATGATGTATACATGACTTTCTTTACTCTTGTACAACACTTATTGTTCTATCTACTTCAAGATAAACATTATCTTATTGTAGTTACAAGGGAATACAGTAGACTTTAAGTGATAGTCAAATGTTTTGTTCGTTATGTGATGTATACATGACTTTCACTACTCTTGTACAAACACTTATTGGTCTATCTACTTCAAGATAAACATTATCTTATTGTAGTTACAAGGGAATACAGTAGACTTTAAGTGATAGTCAAATGTTTTGTTCGTTATATGATGTATACATGACTTTCTTTACTCTTGTACAACACTTATTGCTCTATCTACTTCAAGATAAACATTATCTTATTGTAGTTACAAGGGAATACAGTAGACTTTAAGTGATAGTCAAATATTTCGGTCGTTATGTGATGTATACATGACTTTCACTACTCTTGTACAAACATTTATTGCTCTATCTACTTCAAGTTAAACATTACCTTATTGTAGTTACTAGGGAATACAGCAGACTTTAAGTGATAGTCAAATGTTTTGTTCGTTATGTGACATAAACATGACTTTCTCTACTCTTGTACAAACACTTATTGCTGTATCTACTTAAGATAAACATTATCTTATTGAAGTTACAAGGGAATACAGTAGACTTTAAGTGATAGTCAAATGTTTTGGTCGTTATGTGATGTATAGATGACTTTCTCTACTCTTGTACAAACACTTATTGCTCTATCTACTTCAAGATAAACATTATCTTATTGTAGTTACAAGGGAATACAGTAGATTTTAAGTGATAGTCAAATGTTTTGGTCGTTATGTGATGCGTAAATAAATTGTATGTCAAAAGAGATAAAAAATGAACATCAACTTAACATTTCATAAGAATATAGCACTTAACTGTACCAAAGGATATAAATGGCATATTTAAACAAGATATACATTTGTTGTGTAGTAATATTTTGTCTATCCCTTACAGTTTATCAGTTATACAAAAGTCATTCAGAATAAACAGAACTTCTGAGTACATTCACAGAAAATTCAAAATATACATTTAATTTGTCATTAAATATCTCAAATAGGATTTTTTTTTTCGAAAATCAAACATTTGGAACACATTTGCATATAGAATGTAGTTTATGGTTGGAAATCTCGGCCTAGCATTGAGTACAACACTCTAAGTACGCCATTGCATATTTATTTAAGAAAGAGGCCTTGAGAATAAAACCCGGTGACCTTGAAGGCGATATTAAAATCCTCTAGGATATTGTTAAAGTATGCAACTTTATACCTACAAAATATGACTCTGATAGTTTCTTGAGTGTGGTTCTTGGAGAACACAGTTTTTGGCAAAATGAAGGACACAATTTCGAAAATTGGTTTTTTTCATTTCTATGTACACGGATCGATATGTCACCCTTTCAGATCATCATCTGTTTGACTACACGCTATTGTAATCTGGACTACTCTCGTGTTACATGTCTGGGGTAACTGTTAACTGATTAACTGTAAGAGATAGACAAAATATTACTACATAACAAATGTATATCTTGAATTTTCTGTGAATGTACTCAGAAGTTCTCTTTATTCTGAATGACTTTTGTATAACTGATAAACTGTAAGAGATAGACAAAATATTACTACATAACAAATGTATATCTTGAATTTTCTGTGAATGTACTCAGAAGTTCTCTTTATTCTGAATGACTTTTCTATAACTGATAAACTGTAAGAGATAGACAAAATATTACTACACAACAAATTTATATCTTGAATTTTCTGCATACATGTCACACATGTAGTAGTAGTAGTAGTGGTAGTAGTAGTAGTAGTAGTAGTAGTAGTAGTAGTAGTAGTAGTAGTAGTAGTAGTAGTAGTAGTAGTAGTAGTAGTAGTAGTAGTAGTAGTAGTAGTAGTATAGTCATTTGTAGTCATGTGTACATTACATAACGACCAAAACATTTGACTGTCTCTTAAAGTCTACTGTATTCCCTTGTAACTACAATAAGATAATGTTTATCTTGAAGTAGATAGAGCAATAAGTGTTTGTACAAGAGTAGAGAAAGTCGTGTATACATAACATAACGACCAAAACATTTGACTGTCACTTAAAGTCTACTGTATTCCCTTGTAACTACAATAAGATAATGTTTATCTTGAAGTAGATAGAGCAATAAGTGTTTGTACAAGAGTAGAGAAAGTCATGTGTACATCACATAACGACCAAAATACTTGACTATCACTTAAAGTCTACTGTATTCCCTTGTAACTACAATAAGATAATGTTTATCTTGAAGTAGATAGAGCAATAAGTGTTTGTACAAGAGTAGAGAAAGTCGTGTATACATAACATAACGACCAAAACATTTGACTATCACTTAAAGTCTACTGTATTCCCTTGTAACTACAATAAGATAATGTTTATCATGAAGTAGATAGAGCAATAAGTGTTTGTACAAGAGTAGAGAAAGTCATCTATACATCACATAACGACCAAAACACTTGACTATCACTTAAAGTCTACTGTATTCCCTTGTAACTACGATAAGATACTGTTTATCTTGAAGTAGATAGAGCAATAAGTGTTTGTACAAGAGTAGAGAAAGTCATGTATACATCACATAACGACCAAAACACTTGACTATCACTTAAAGTCTACTGTATTCCCTTGTAACTACAATAAGATAATGTTTATCTTGAAGTAGATAGAGCAATAAGTGTTTGTACAAGAGTAGAGAAAGTCATGTATACATCACATAACGACCAAAACACTTGACTATCACTTAAAGTCTACTGTATTCCCTTGTAACTACAATAAGATAATGTTTATCTTGAAGTAGATAGAGCAATAAGAATAGTTATAAAGGGACAACGAAACTAATCTGGATGTAACACATCAGTTGTGCTGTTTACAGATGCTTCATTCAGGGAAAAGCGTAAATCTGAGTTATATGTATTTCGAATGCCATAATTAAACGGAAGAGAGAGGATGTTTACTGCGGGGTGACGTCATAAACCACCCACCCTTTTATATAACTTCAAGGACAAAGACGATTTACGTTATACAAAACCACTGTTAATAAATGAAGTCAAAACTCGGATTCCAAATAATTTGAGATCTTAAGTACGTTGTTAGGTCTTGGACGAGGTTTTTCTTCAGAATCTGTGTAAAAGACAATGGTACCTCAAAAAGTAGATACACATGACATGACTTTCCCTACTCTTGTACAAAGGTCTGTTGCTCTTCAAGATGAACTTTTGGCCAAATGTATAGGTAGGTAGGTTGGTAGATTGGTAGTTAGGTAGATTAGTAGGTAGGTAGGTTGGTAGATTGGTAGTTAGGTAGATTAGTAGGTAGGTAGGTTGGTAGATTGGTAAGTAGGTAGGTAGATTAGTAGGTAGGTAGGTAGATTAGTAGGTAGGTTGGTAGATTGGTAGGCAGGTAGATTAGTAGGTAGTTAGGTAGATTAGTAGGTAGGTAGGTAGATTAGTAGGTAGGTAGATTAGTAGGTAGGTAGGTAGATTGGTAGTTAGGTAGATCAGTAGGTAGGTAGATTAGTAGGTAGATTGGTAGGTAGGTAGATTAGTAGGTAGGTAGATTAGTAGGTAGGTTGGTAGATTGGCAGGTAGGTAGATTAGTAGGTAGTTAGGTAGATTAGTAGGTAGGTAGATTAGTAGGTAGGTTGGTACATTGGTAGGTAGGTAGATTAGTAGGTAGGTTGGTAGATTGGTAGGTAGATTAGTAGGTAGTTAGGTAGATTAGTAGGTAGGTAGGTAGGTAGGTAGGTAGGTAGATTGGTAGGTAGGTAGGTAGATTAGTAGGTCGGTAGATTGGTAGGTAGGTCGGTAGGTAGGTAGATTGGTAGGTAGGTAGATTAGTAGGTCGGTAGATTGGTAGGTAGGTAGGTCGGTAGGTAGGTAGATTGGTAGGTAGGTAGGTAGATTAGTAGGTCGGTAGATTGGTAGGTAGGTAGGTCGGTAGATTGGTAGGTAGGTAGGTAGATTAGTAGGTCGGTAGATTGGTAGGTAGATTGGTAGGTAGGTAGGTAGATTGGTAGGTAGGTAGATTAGTAGGTAGGTAGGTAGATTGGTACGTAGGTAGGTCGGTAGGTAGGTAGGTAGGTCAGTAGATTGGTAGGTAGGTAGGTAGGTAGGTAGGTAGGTAGGTAGAATAGTAGGTCGGTAGATTGGTAGGTAGGTAGGTAGCTAGGTAGGTAGGTAGATTGGTAGGTAGGTAGGTAGGTAGGTAGGTAGATTGGTAAGTAGGTAGATTGGTAGGTAGGTAGATTAGTAGGTCGGTAGATTGGTAGGTAGGTAGGTCGGTAGATTGGTAGGTAGGTAGGTAGATTAGTAGGTCGGTAGATTGGTAGGTAGGTAGATTGGTAGGTAGGTAGATTGGTAGGTAGGTAGATTAGTAGGTAGGTAGATTGGTACGTAGGTAGGTCGGTAGGTAGGTAGAATAGTAGGTCGGTAGATTGGTAGGTAGATTGGTAGGTAGGTAGGTAGGTAGGTAGGTAGGTAGGTAGAATAGTAGGTCGGTAGATTGGTAGGTAGGTAGATTGGTAGGTAGGTAGATTAGTAGGTAGGTAGATTGGTAGGTAGGTAGAATAGTAGGTCGGTAGATTGGTAGGTAGGTAGAATAGTAGGTCGGTAGATTGGTAGGTAGGTAGATTGGTAGGTAGGTAGGTAGGTAGATTGGTAGGTAGGTAGATTAGTAGGTAGGTAGATTGGTACGTAGGTAGGTCGGTAGGTAGAATAGTAGGTCGGTAGATTGGTAGGTAGGTAGGTAGGTAGAATAGTAGGTCGGTAGATTGGTAGGTAGGTAGATTAGTAGGTAGGTATGGGGATAGGAGGGCGGGCAGATATCTATTATCCTGCTGCCCAAATGATTACCCTGGCTTTATCTCTTTTAATCGAAACCTCTCAGATAACGCACTGGTTACTCCACGTAGACTTAACATCTATCTGTCACTTGTGATTCCTTCGCATTCCATTGGCTGAAGTGATGCTTAAGAGTTGTTCGAGAAGCGCGCCAGTACCCCCTTCCTCTTTCGAGAATAATCAGTCCATTATTGAGATGTTTGTATTAACAAAGATTAAGCCAGGGTAACCTTCTGACCAGCACAATATTATGTAGTTGGTGTAATGGCGGACATGTAGGTGTGAGGATGGCTCGGCGGATAGGAGAGCGAGTTAGTTACCAGGTGACCTGTCGACTGCATCTCGAGCGTTTTAAGTAAAATTTCTGTCCCTTGCTTCATCTACTAGAATTTGTTCTCCGAATTTACCTCACCAGTTAACTATGAAATTTTTTTTTAATTTCAGCGATACAAAATAACTAGATACAGAACACTTTTGTGTGTGTGAGCAAGCTATCATATCGTAGGTTAAGACAATCCCTACAGACGGGCCTTCCGTGCATGTCCTCCCTGAGGAGACCATTTACCTGCCCGGTGTCGTCTAGCTCAACCGGCACAAACTCCATGGGCTTGAAGCAGGGGACGTGGCTCAACCCTGAGAGTATTAATGGGATGAAGCGAGAGCAAATTCCGGGGATATAACGAGCCACAAAGCTACCCCTGACTAAGCAAAGCAAACAATGTTCGATACTCACCTGGGGCAGAACCTGGCGGAAGCGACTGATGCTCTGCATTTCCTTAACATCGCGCGTTCTGTCCAACCCTGCTACGATCTGCACTCCACCCTCGGATAGCACCTTCAGCTCCTCGCCCTTGGCACTGCAAAGTAGGACAAATCACTGACCCTCATCCTTTATCAAGAGCAATGACCAAGTAACAGATAAACAGATGATGCAATCCGATACACGCGAGTCCTATTGATCAACGAATTCAGCAATGCCGTGTTCTTCATCATGTTCTACAATAACTAACACATATCTATAATTAAAAGTATTCCGCTTAAATGTCAGTGAAGTCAAACAACTAAAAGAGACAACCAAAACTTTTATCCAAAGAAGTGTTTATTAGGATGCCGTGCAGTCCACTCCGAGAGCGGGGAAATTCTTACATCACATCATAAAATATGAGAGGCAGGTGTCAGTGCATACCTGTAGAAAGGGATGTAGCGAAGTATATACCGGAGGTTACAGGTCACAGAAACACATGGAAGTATCTAACAGTTACTGACTACAAGACCTGTCCTACTACTGGAGCTGTACAGAGAGAGCTCGTGACTATCACATCCAATAGGAAGTGATGTAGTGAAGTATATACAGGACGTTACATGTCACAGAAACACATGGAAGTATCTAACAGTTACTGACTACAAGGCCTGTCCTAAGGGAGCTGTATAGAGAGAGACCTCGTGACTATCACCTCCGGTAGTAAGGGATGTAGTGAGGTATATACAGGAGGTTACAGACCACAGAGAAACATGGAAGTATCTAAAAGTTACTGACTACAAGACATGTCCTACTACTGGAGCTGCACAGAGAGAGAGAGAGAGAGAGAGAGAGAGAGAGAGAGAGAGAGAGAGAGAGAGAGAGAGAGAGAGAGAGAGAGAGAGAGAGAGAGAGAGAGAGAGAGAGACCTCGTCACTGTCACCTCCAGTAGGAAGGGATGTAGTGAAGTATATACAGGAGGTTACAGACCACAGAGAAACATGGAAGTATCTAAAAGTTACTGACTACAAGACCTGTCCTACTACTGGAGCTGTACAGAGAGAGCTCGTGACTATCACATCCAATAGGAAGTGATGTAGTGAAGTATATACAGGACGTTACATGTCACAGAAACACATGGAAGTATCTAACAGTTACTGACTACAAGGCCTGTCCTAAGGGAGCTGTATAGAGAGAGACCTCGTGACTATCACCTCCGGTAGTAAGGGATGTAGTGAGGTATATACAGGAGGTTACAGACCACAGAGAAACATGGAAGTATCTAAAAGTTACTGACTACAAGACATGTCCTACTACTGGAGCTGCACAGAGAGAGAGAGACCTCGTCACTGTCACCTCCAGTAGGAAGGGATGTAGTGAAGTATATACAGGAGGTTACAGACCACAGAGAAACATGGAAGTATCTAAAAGTTACTAACTACAAGACATGTCCTACTACTGGAGCTGCACAGAGAGAGAGAGAGACCTCGTCACTGTCACCTCCAGTAGGAAGGGATGTAGTGAGGTATATACAGGAGGTTACAGACCACAGAGAAACATGGAAGTATCTAAAAGTTACTAACTACAAGACATGTCCTACTACTGGAGCTGTACAGAGAGAGAGAGAGAGAGAGAGAGAGAGAGAGAGAGAGAGAGCTCGTGACTATCACATTCAGTAGGAAGGGATGCAGTGAAGTATATACAGGAGGTTACAGGTCACAG
This sequence comes from Mantis religiosa, assembly GCA_030765055.1. NCBI lineage: Eukaryota > Metazoa > Arthropoda > Insecta > Mantodea > Mantidae > Mantis > Mantis religiosa. The sequence continues at coordinate 232,689,133 of CM060951.1, read as the reverse complement.
AGACACATGGAAGTATCTAACAGTTACTAACTACAAGACATGTCCTACTACTGGAGCTGTACAGAGAGAGAGAGAGAGAGAGAGAGAGAGAGAGAGAGAGAGAGAGAGAGAGAGAGAGAGAGACCTCGTCACTCTCACCTCCAGTAGGAAGGGATGTAGTGAAGTATATACAGGAGGTTACAGACCACAGAGAAACATGGAAGTATCTAACAGTTACTAACTACAAGACATGTCCTACTACTGGAGCTGTACAGAGAGAGAGAGAGAGAGAGAGAGAGAGAGAGAGAGAGAGAGAGAGAGAGAGAGAGAGAGAGAGAGAGAGAGAGAGAGACCTCGTCACTCTCACCTCCAGTAGGAGGGGATGTATTGAAGTATATACAGGAGGTTACAGACCACAGAGACACAGGGAAGTATCTAACAGTTACTGACTACAAGACCTGTCATTCTACTGGAGCTGCACAGAGAGACAGAGAGAGAGAGAGAGAGAGAGAGAGAGAGAGAGAGAGAGAGAGAGAGAGAGAGAGAGAGAGAGAGAGAGAGAGAGAGAGAGAGAGAGAGAGAGACCTCGTGACTATCACCTCCAGTAGGAAGTGATGTAGTGAAGTGTATACAGCAGGTTACAGGTCACAGAAACACATGGAAGTATCTAACACCTACTAACTACAAGACCTGTCCTACTGCTGGAGCTGTACAGAGAGAACTCGTGACTATCAGCTCCAGTAGGAGTACATAGGTGTACTGGTTCAAGCCCATTCCTCTACTAGACTTGCTGAGATAAAGCTTTGAACTAAGCAGACCTCTAAAGGCCATTAGGAGTAATCTTTTCTAAAACAGGTAATTGTGGCATCCTTGCGATATTATCAACATTACAAATGTGAGAAAGGATCCTCAAACTCGAAAAGCAAAGAGAAATTAAATAGCCATGACTGATAACAAATCATTAGCACTCACGTATCAATCAACGAAACCTCGAAGAACCAACAAGATATGTTTGTGTTGTCTGACCTATAGATGGATGTGGTTTCTTGACCTCATCCGTTCCTCCAGCAAGTGCAGAATAAAAATTGGTTTCGACTCGACGTTTCTCTAGGCATCCCAGAGTTTCAGTCAGTCTCGACTTGAGGACATACAATACTGCAAAATGCTCTTCAGAACGATCTAGTTTGACAGATCAATATTGTTTACATTACCATCGTGGTGCGACCCTCAGTGGTAGGTAGCCAGTTCCTTTGTACCAATCAGACAGAGCAGCTCGATGAGATCGATCTGTTACAATTACATGAAAGTTTTTGGAACAAAGACTACGTTGCCGAATTTACAACAGTAGAGGCAAGCCACTTGTAAAGATCGTTTATAACCAAAATGTACAACAATTATATATTTTTATCAGCTTTAGCTTTTCAGTACCTTTAATTCCCTCTCTCGCTAACTGCAACCACAATACATGTAAGTAGTTACTTCATTATCGAAGTTTCATCGCTTTACGGTAACCTAAGCGTACAGGGAGTTCTAACAATATATGGATGATCTTTAAAAATATTGAGCATCGGCGAAACCTCCATGCCATCTATTAGCGTTACAGACAACTACTTGAGAATGATCCATTCCCTAAGTGGTGTTTGAAAAGTGCAACACATGTCGGGTAACTCTTAGCTCTATGGACCCTGAACTCCTTTGAGCATCATTTCACCCATTTCATTCATCGTCCAATATGATTTAATGTTGGAGGACTACATTAAAAAAAACACTAAATTTTTCACCACTGTCACTTCAATTGAAATGTACTCGTTTACATCGGATGACAAAGACGCCCTCTGGAACGTTACAAGAACCCATTGTCGAGCAAAACAAGCTTGATCTGTCTTTACGTCACACAAGAAAGACTTGCGTGTCACATCCAGTGTCAGGTACCACACCTAGTAATGAGTTATTTAAATTTTGTGTAAACCTAGATCAGTAATACTTAAATTAGTTCATGAACGGAATGTATCACTGCCGCTACAGATGTAGAATCAGCCAAAAACCTTACTTAACCTACTACGTACTACAACGTGGACACAAACCCGGTACAGTTACATCATAAATCCTGATAGCTATCTGACATACAAGGTACTATAAGCTAGACACAAACTCGGTACAGTTAACACATAACTCCTGATAGCTATCTGACGTACAAGACACTATAAGCTAGACACAAACCCGGTACAGTTACGACATAACTTCTGATTACTACCTGACATACAAGATACTATAAGCTAGACACAAACCCGGTACAGTTAACACATAACTCCTGAGAGCTATCTGACGTACAAGACACTATAAGCTAGACACAAACCCGGTACAGTTACGACATAACTTCTGATAACTACCAGACATACAAGGTACTATAACCTAGACACAAACCCGGTACAGTAACATCATAAATCCTGATAGCTATCTGACATACAAGATACTATAAGCTAGACACAAACCCGGTACAGTTACGACATAACTTCTGATTACTACCTGACGTACAAGGTACTATAACCTAGACACAAACCCGGTACAGTTAACACATAACTCCTGATAGCTATCTGACGTACACGGTACTATAACCAAGACACAAACCCGGTACAGTTACGACATAACTTATGATTACTACCAGACGTACACGGTACTATAACCTAGACACAAACCCGGTACAGTTACGACATAGCTCCAGATAACTAACAGACGTACAAGATACTATAACCTAGACACAAACCCGGTACAGTTACGACATAACTCCTGATTACTACCTGACGTACACGGTACTATAACCTAGACACAAACCCGGTACAGTTACCACATAACTCCTGATAACTACCAGACGTAGACGGTACTATAACCTAGATACAAACCCGGTACAGTTACCACATAACTCCTGATAACTACCAGACGTAGACGGTACTATAACCTAGACACAAACCCGGTACAGTTACCACATAATTCCTGATAGCTATCTGACGTACACGGTACTATAACCTAGACACAAACCCGGTACAGTTACGACATAGCTCCAGATAACTAACAGACGTACAAGGTACTATAACCTAGACACAAACCCGCTACAGTTACATCATAGCTCCTGATTACTACCTGATGTACACGGTACTATAACCTAGACACAAACCCGGTACAGTTACAACATAGCTCCTGATAACTACCTGATGTACACGGTACTATAACCTAGACACGAACCCGGTACAATTACAACATAGCTCCTGATAACTACCTGATGTACACGGTACTATAACCTAGACACAAACCCGGTAAAGTTACAACATAGCTCCTGATTACTAACTGACGTACACGGTACTATAACCTAGACACAAACCCGGTACAATTACAACATAGCTCCTGATAACTACCAGACGTAGACGGTACTATAACCTAGACACAAACCCGGTACAATTACAACATAGCTCCTGATAACTACCAGACGTACACGGTACTATAACCTAGACACAAACCCGGTACAATTACAACATAGCTCCTGATAACTACCAGACGTACACGGTACTATAACCTAGACACAAACCCGGTACAATTACAACATAGCTCCTGATAACTACCTGATGTACACGGTACTATAACCTAGACACAAACCCGGTACAATTACAACATAGCTCCTGATAACTACCAGACGTACACGGTACTATAACCTAGACACAAACCCGGTACAATTACAACATAGCTCCTGATAACTACCAGACGTACACGGTACTATAACCTAGACACAAACCCGGTACAATTACAACATAGCTCCTGATAACTACCAGACGTACACGGTACTATAACCTAGACACAAACCCGGTACAATTACAACATAGCTCCTGATAACTACCCGATGTACACGGTACTATAACCTAGACACAAACCCGGTACAATTACAACATAGCTCCTGATAACTACCAGACGTAGACGGTACTATAACCTAGACACAAACCCGGTAAAGTTACAACATAGCTCCTGATAACTACCAGACGTAGACGGTACTATAACCTAGACACAAACCCGGTACAATTACAACATAGCTCCTGATAACTACCAGACGTACACGGTACTATAACCTAGACACAAACCCGGTAAAGTTACAACATAGCTCCTGATAACTACCAGACGTAGACGGTACTATAACCTAGACACAAACCCGGTAAAGTTACAACATAGCTCCTGATAACTACCAGACGTACACGGTACTATAACCTAGACACAAACCCGGTACAGTTACTACATAGCTCCTGATAACTACCAGACGTACACGGTACTATAACCTAGACACAAACCCGGTAAAGTTACAACATAGCTCCTGATAACTACCAGACGTAGACGGTACTATAACCTAGACACAAACCCGGTACAATTACAACATAGCTCCTGATAACTACCAGACGTAGACGGTACTATATCCTAGACACAAACCCGGTACAATTACAACATAGCTCCTGATAACTACCTGATGTACACGGTACTATAACCTAGACACAAACCCGGTACAATTACAACATAGCTCCTGATAACTACCTGATGTACACGGTACTATAACCTAGACACAAACCCGGTACAATTACAACATAGCTCCTGATAACTACCTGATGTACACGGTACTATATCCTAGACACAAACCCGGTACAATTAGAACATAACTCCTGATAACTACCTGATGTACACGGTACTATAACCTAGACACAAACCCGGTACAGTTACAACATAACTCCTGATAACTACCTGATGTGCACGGTACTATAACCTAGACACAAACCCGGTACAATTACAACATAACTCCTGATAACTACCTGATGTGCACGGTACTATATCCTAGACACAAACCCGGTACAATTAGAACATAACTCCTGATAACTACCTGATGTACACGGTACTATAACCTAGACACAAACCCGGTACAGTTACTACATAGCTCCTGATAAGTACCTGATGTGCACGGTACTATATCCTAGACACAAACCCGGTACAATTAGAACATAACTCCTGATAACTACCTGATGTACACGGTACTATAACCTAGACACAAACCCGGTACAGCTAGAACATAACTCCTGATAACTACCTGATGTGCACGGTACTATATCCTAGACACAAACCCGGTACAATTAGAACATAACTCCTGATAACTACCTGATGTACACGGTACTATAACCTAGACACAAACCCGGTACAATTAGAACATAACTCCTGATAACTACCTGATGTGCACGGTACTATATCCTAGACACAAACCCGGTACAATTACAACATAACTCCTGATAACTACCTGATGTGCACGGTACTATATCCTAGACACAAACCCGGTACAATTAGAACAGAACTCCTGATAACTACCTGATGTACACGGTACTATAACCTAGACACAAACCCGGTACAGTTACTACATAGCTCCTGATAAGTACCTGACGTACAAGGTACTATAACCTAGACACAAACCCGGTAGTTCCGACATTAGTCGTTGTCAGTTTCCTGACGTGCGGTGGTGTAGGGTAACGTGGGACCTGTACTCACGACATGACTCCTGGACCGGCAGCCTGGTCAGCTTCCTGACGGAGAGTGAACGACTCCAACTTGTTGCGACTCCCCACCATGCCCCCGCGCCAAGGTCGCCTTTTCTTGACCCCCTCATGACGTCACTGCGTCCAGGTCTGGAGCTCGGCCCAAAGTCGCAACATTCCTCGCTGATGAAACAAGTGGACGGGAAATCCACCTGAGGACGGGTTTTACCTCCCCTCAAAACAAAATACACGCATGTTCCTAACAATCAGGTGCTCCATATCGGGCACAAACAGCTTCTCTTACTGTACATTTGCTCCATTTATACCGCGTCTTTATCTTCAATGGTCATATCAGCGGCCGTTCTCCTTTGGAACATTTCGATGGTATTAACTCGTATTCGTTGGGTTTTAATCATTAGATCACGTACAGATTCGCACTGTCGTTCATATTTCCAGACTCTGGGAGAGATGAGGAATTATCTTGGTCGGAGAAAAATCCTTACCCCCTCTCCCGCCGGGAATCGAACCCGGGAGACCTAGCACGGCAGTCAAGTGCTCTACTGACTGAGCTACGGAGCCGACATTTATAGAAATTGTTCCGTCTGAAATCTTCAGAAAGGCGCAAGTAATAGTCAATTGTTTTAAAGACTTGGTCGCCTTAGAAATTCCCTTCAGGTAGAATACCCAAGAGGTAAACATTGAAATATGCCCTCCACAAACGAAGGCAATGAGACACGAGTATCTCAGAATGCTTATCTCGATCAAATCAACTTTATTTTTTAAGAAATTGTATCCCTTAACAAAATGCACATTTTTATGAAGTATGATTTTGTATGCAATTTGCAATTTACTAGTTATAAAAATTGAGAGAAATGCGATAATTGCGGGGGACAGTACCAGAACATTTAAGTTGTACATTCATTTGTCATGAAAATATCATAAATATACAGCTATATTTATGAAACTAAAATTTTTCGAAAAATGTTGCCTGTATAACGTAAACTGAGGTAAGGGAATTTAATTGGAAATGTTTTATTTCTTGCTGAAATGAAATATCAACTTCGGTATTTAACCGAGTTCTGCAGTTCACATACAAGAAACACTCTCTTACTGACGTGACGTCACGCTGCGTCCATATGGTGCTATAGCTCTGGGCGGGTTTGAACCAGCGACCTTAGGAATAGTATACCAGCACGCATGTACGCATCTTTTGTTTCGATTTTTAATTAATTAATTTATTATTAATTATTATTATTATTATTATTATTATTATTATTATTATTATTATTATTATTATTATTATTATTATTATTATTATTATTATTATTATTATTATTATTATTATTATTATTATTATTATTATTATTATTATTATTATTATTATTATTATTATTATTATTATTATTATTATTATTATTATTATTATTATTATTATTATTATTATTATTATTATTATTATTATTATTATTATTATTATTATTATTATTATTATTATTATTATTATTATTATTATTATTATTATTATTATTATTATTATTATTATTATTATTATTATTATTATTATTATTATTATTATTATTATTATTATTATTATTATTATTATTATTATTATTATTATTATTATTATTATTATTATCGTCATCACTAGCACAAACATTTTCATCGTCATTATGAGTTGGAAGCTGTCGTGTTTTTCCTAGGAGAACAAGGTCACTGAGTTAATGAGACAACTCTGGTTTTTCTAAGTTTTTATTTAACCACAATATATACAATAACAATAAGAAGACTCTAGGTGTGGTATTTGTCGGTGACGGCCTCTACCAGGTCCTGCGGTGTTGGCTTGGGAGCCACTGCCCAGACAGGAAGCTCGGCCTTCCTCAACGCCTCCTCTGTAGCAGGGCCTATGGCCACCAACTGAAACAATAAAACAACTACTATTTCAACTCAAACTAAATTCGATTTTTATTTTATTTATTTATCTTTTGGAAGCGGATGAGAAATTATTTCTCAACTCATGTTCAGTCTCTTTGCAACACACAATTTGGTGTACGTTTTACTTTCTCAACTATGCAGAATTCATTCCCATTTTAGTTACAATAACAATGTTTACCATATTTTTATGCCAAATAAAACGTACATTTTCAATTTTCCGTGAATGTACTCAGAAGTTCTCTTTACTCTGAATGCCTTTTGTATAACTGATAAACTGTAAGAGATAGACAAAATATTACTACACAACAAATGTATATCTTGAATTTTCTGTGAATGTACTCAGAAGTTCTCTTTATTCCGAATGACTTTTGTATAACTGATAAACTGTAACAGATAGACAAAATATTACTACACAACAAATGTATATCTTGAATTTTCTGTGAATGTACTCAGAAGTGCTCTTTATTCTGAATGACTTTTTTATAAGTGATAAACTGTAAGAGATAGACAAAATATTACTACATAACAAATGTATATATTGAATTTTCTGTGAATGTACTCAGAAGTGCTCTTTATTCTGAATGACTTTTGTATAACTGATAAACTGTAAGAGATAGACCAAATATTACTACACAACAAATGTATATCTTGAATTTTCTGTGAATGTACTCAGAAGTTCTCTTTATTCTGAATGACTTTTGTATAACTGATAAACTGTAAGAGATAGACAAAATATTACTACACAACAAATGTATATCTTGAATTTTCTGTGAATGTACTCAGAAGTTCTCTTTATTCCGAATGACTTTTGTATAACTGATAAACTGTAACAGATAGACAAAATATTACTACACAACAAATGTATATCTTGAATTTTCTGTGAATGTACTCAGAAGTTCTCTTTATTCTGAATGACTTTCGTATAACTGATAAACTGTAAGAGATAGACAAAATATTACTACATAACAAATGTATATCTTGAATTTTCTGTGAATGTACTCAGAAGTTCTCTTTATTCCGAATGACTTTTGTATAACTGATAAACTGTAACAGATAGACAAAATATTACTACACAACAAATGTATATCTTGAATTTTCTGTGAATGTACTCAGAAGTTCTCTTTATTCTGAATGACTTTTGTATAACTGATAAACTGTAAGACATATGTTGTGTTTTGATCGAAATTGTTACGGCCGTTTTTGAAGAAGTCAACTGTTCGATAGATGTTTGATAGGTTCGTACCTTGAGGTCCTGCAGTGGAATGCCCAGTCTGTGCAGGATAGGCAGGGTGAAGTTGACCCCTGAAGGACTGAAGTACACGATCAGCTCGGGGAAGCTGTCTCTGTTGCTGATCTCAGTCAGTTGCTGCTCCAGATGGGGATGTACCAGAGTCTGGTAGACAATGACTGGTACTAACTGAACACCACCCTCGCGTAACCTCGTCTGGAGCACGTCACGTCTGATGCTGCCACACGGGAACAGTATGGGTGCCACAAACTTCTCTGAAACCAGGCAGTAACTTTACAGCATTATTTCTACCCTTTTTAGATTATTGTCGAGTTAGGAAGTAGTAGAATTTAGTGAAGGAAACGTGTGAAAGTCATGTAATACTTTAATATTTCTTTAAAATTGTTAAATGGCGAAGAACTTTATGCACAAAGAAGTTATGATAAATGTACTCATTCAGTGTTACCAAGATACGAAGTGTAATTGCTAATGTGATTGAACGCAAGTTGTCAGATACATTGAATACGTTAATTTGAAATGTATACTATAAAAAGACAAAAGGGTAATTTTCCTTAAGACGTACTTTATGCTTGCCTTTAGGTTACTTCGCAGTTTTCGTTGTAGTTGGGCTATTTGAGAGTTTTGGACAGACCTAGTGACGCTATGTTGTGTACAGCTCTCGTGGCTGAAGGCCAATCTATCATACAAAACGTCTTACAATAATGTATTCCTTTTTGAATATTCTTGATTTTTCCCGACAAGAGCTATCACCATGGTGTAGTGAGGGAAGTAAAGCTGGTGATCTCATACCACGCAAAGCTAATATGTGTAAGTATCAACCTCACTTTGAAGGATGAAGTCGGCCAAGTTGTTAGCGTTGCCCGTGTGACTTCCTTCCCCGATCAGATCCAGCTGTTCCTTCACGAGTCGAGCTGTGGCCTCGCCAATCACAAATGTGGAACGATCCTCCCATCCTTTGAGCACGGGACCAGCGTCTTTGAGACAACATGCTGCTGCTTGGACCGCCCTGGGGCTGGTGAACACTATACCTGCAACATATACCCGCGGAATGTGCTTTTTGTACAATTAACGTCAGACCATGAATGCAAGTTCAAGTTATAACACCTGGTTTTTACAGGATTGGGATCAGATAGAAACTTCTGGTTTGTTTTAAAATACACTTGCACTCTTTGTGAATGGTGACAGAGATGGCAGCACTGTACAGTGCATAGAACTCTAGTGGCAGCGACGAGAGTTAGGACTGTCTTTGATACTTAAAATGGTGACGTTTTCATTACAACAACGTGTAATCATTAGTTTTCTCCATTTTTGTGGTGTGGCACCTATTGAAATTCATTGCCAGTTGAGTGACGCATGTGGTGATGGTACCATGGATGTGTCTAATGTGCGTTCCTGGGTGCGGCAGTTCAATGAAAATAGAACATCGTGTGACAACAAACCAAGACAGTCACGGCCTCGCACCAGCCGGTATGACGACATGATCCAGCGAGTGGAGAAGATTGTTTTGGGGGATCGCCGACTGAGCGTTGCAGACATCGCCTCAAAAATTGGCATTTTTGGTGGGAACTGTTCACACAATCCTGCATGAAGATCTGAAAATGCGAAATCTTCTGGGACAGCAATGGTGTAATCCTTACTCACTGCATTTCAAAGTGCACTACGGTGGCAGCTGCATCCTACCAAAATGTTTTGAAGAATAAACTGCTCCCAGCATTGCGTGAAAAACGGCGGAAAAGTTTGGACGTGTGCTCTTTCATCAAGACAACGCACCAGCACATCGGGCAAACGCGACGCAGGAATTTCTTTGTGACAACAACTTTGAAGTGATTGCTCATACTCCCTGCTCCTAGTGACTTTTGGCTGTTTTCCACGATGAAAGACACTCTCCGTCGGTGTAGATTCACTAGCCGTGCCGCTATTACCTCAGCGATTTTCCAGTGGTCAAAACACTCCTAAAGAAGCATTCGCAGCGACTATGGAATCATGGCGTCGACGTTGGGAAAATGTGTACGTCGAGAAGTGACACTAGTTTTACATTTTTATTGTGATTACTTTGTGAGGAAAAAAATGGTGTTATAACTTGAACGCACCTTGTACAGTTTATAGTTACCGACACTCGTAGTTCAGGATAAGGGAAAATCTTATGCAGACAACTCACATTGACTGGGATTTGACCTCGAGACCTCTTGAACGTGAGGCAGACACGCTACATTTGATTGTTTTGTGGTAGAAACATCAGATTGGGTGAGGAAGTTACACCGCCATGGGGGGTTCGGTACTGTTCCAGTATGTAATTCGAGGACGATATCCGGCAGGTGGCGGACTGTAATTAGTGTTTGCGTAAGTGTTTCGAACTTCAAGTGTCTGTCAGTCAGTCAGTTGCCTGCCTCGGGGGTTCAATACCCTTATCCTGAATTATGAATGTCGGTAACCAGAAATTCTAAGGAACTTGGAGTCACTTGAGCATTCTTTCTTACATTTCATTCATCGTCCGATATAACTTGAGGTTGGAGGATGTGAATAAAAAGAAACGTCAGTCAATAATTGAGTTGTGCGGGTCGATAGAGCGGTGCAGAGAAGCTCCGTGGTGAGGAGTCAGTGGAAACGTGCGCAAATATCGGAGTCGTGTTCATGCAGCTCCATATGAGAGGTAAACAGAGAGATAACTAGCAGCGCTGCGCGCTAAAGAGACGTACTGAACAGAACGTGATTGTACATAAGCGACAGTTAAGATGTTTTGTCACATGTCGCATATCAAAGCCCTATAAAAACAAAAACATAAGGAAACAAAACAAAGTGCGGGATCAACCAAACTATGTATATTGACTGAACGGCTATACTGTCGTCATTGATTAGTTACACTGTATTTGTCATTATTTGTGCTATGCGATAATCAGCTATTGTCCGTTTGCACTATTTCAGTAATTGTTGGATTATCAGTCCATCCTTATCAGAGGCCTCAAAACATGCATTTACGGTGAAAGCTCGGTTGACTTGAATGCGTTCGTTCCTCTCATTGGCTGTCCACTAACAGGAAGCAGGTAGAAAAACCCGTTTTCTGTGAACGTATAAACCCTTCAGTAATTCCCCAAGAACGTTGGCTGAGTGCAGTAGGCACTTGATCAACCAACGCCCGCATCCAGTTACAATTTGACAAAAAGCAAGGTCTTCTTGAAGGTCTACTACCTTATCCATATGGCGGAACAGAATATGCAAACTCTGTTCCTCATTGCAAAACAATCCCACAGATATATGACAATCTATATGTACAGCGAGTTAAACAAGTACTCGTGTGTGCAACATCGCTTACTTCTCTATCTACTTCATGTCAATGTTTGTTAAACTAGTTTAATGCATATTTCCTTATCATGTGAAAAGGAGAATACAGTAGACTTCACTGAGTAGCTCAGAGAGTAGAGTTTAAGTAGAAGCGCTCTTCACACTTAACGACTTTTGCATAACTGATAAACTGTAAGAGATAGACAAAATATTACTACATAACAAATGTATATCTTGAATTTTCTGTTAATGTACTCAGAAGTTCTCTTTACTCTGAATGACTTTTGCATAACTGATAAACTGTAAGAGATAGACAAAATATTACTACACAACAAATGTATATCTTGAATTTTCTGTGAATGTACTCAGAAGTTCTCTTTACTCTGAATGACTTTTGCATAACTGATAAACTGTAAGAGATAGACAAAATATTACTACATAACAAATGTATATCTTGAGTTTTCTGTGAATGTACTCAGAAGTTCTCTTTACTCTGAATAACTTTTGTATAACTGATAAACTGTAAGAGATAGACAAAATATTACTACATAACAAATGTATATCTTGAGTTTTCTGTGAATGTACTCAGAAGTTCTCTTTACTCTGAATGACTTTTGCATAACTGATAAACTGTAAGAGATAGACAAAATATTACTACATAACAAATGTATATCTTGAATTTTCTGTGAATGTACTCAGAAGTTCTCTTTACTCTGAATGACTTTAGTATAACTGATAAACTGTAAGAGATAGACAAAATATTACTACATAACAAATGTATATCTTGAGTTTTCTGTGAATGTCCTCAGAAGTTCTCTTTATTCTGAATGACTTTTGTATAACTGATAAACTGTAACAGATAGACAAAATATTACTACACAACAAATGTATATCTTGAATTTTCTGTGAATGTACTCAGAAGTTCTCTTTACTCTGAATGACTTTTGTATAACTGATAAACTGTAAGAGATAGACAAAATATTACTACATAACAAATGTATATCTTGAATTTTCTGTGAATGTACTCAGAAGTTCTCTTTATTCTGAATGACTTTTGTGTAACTGATAAACTGTAAGAGATAGACAAAATATTACTACATAACAAATGTATATCTTGAATTTTCTGTGAATGTACTCAGAAGTTCTCTTTACTCTGAATGACTTTTGTGTAACTGATAAACTGTAAGAGATAGACAAAATATTACTACATAACAAATGTATATCTTGAATTTTCTGTGAATGTACTCAGAAGTTCTCTTTATTCTGAATGACTTTTGTATAACTGATAAACTGTAAGAGATAGACAAAATATTACTACACAACAAATGTATATCTTGAATTTTCTGTGAATGTACTCAGAAGTTCTCTTTACTCTGAATGACTTTTGTATAACTGATAAACTGTAAGAGATAGACAAAATATTACTACACAACAAATGTATATCTTGAATTTTCTGTGAATGTCCTCAGAAGTTCTCTTTACTCTGAATGACTTTTGTATAACTGATAAACTGTAAGAGATAGACAAAATATTACTACACAACAAATGTATATCTTGAATTTTCTGTGAATGTACTCAGAAGTTCTCTTTACTCTGAATGACTTTTGTATAACTGATAAACTGTAAGAGATAGACAAAATATTACTACATAACAAATGTATATCTTGAATTTTCTGTGAATGTACTCAGAAGTTCTCTTTACTCTGAATGACTTTTGTGTAACTGATAAACTGTAAGAGATAGACAAAATATTACTACATAACAAATGTATATCTTGAATTTTCTGTGAATGTACTCAGAAGTTCTCTTTACTCTGAATGACTTTTGTGTAACTGATAAACTGTAAGAGATAGACAAAATATTACTACATAACAAATGTATATCTTGAATTTTCTGTGAATGTACTCAGAAGTTCTCTTTATTCTGAATGACTTTTGTATAACTGATAAACTGTAAGAGATAGACAAAATATTACTACATAACAAATGTATATCTTGAATTTTCTGTGAATGTACTCAGAAGTTCTCTTTATTCTGAATGACTTTTGTGTAACTGATAAACTGTAAGAGATAGACAAAATATTACTACATAACAAATGTATATCTTGAATTTTCTGTGAATGTACTCAGAAGTTCTCTTTATTCTGAATGACTTTTGTATAACTGATAAACTGTAAGAGATAGACAAAATATTACTACATAACAAATGTATATCTTGAATTTTCCGTGAATGTTCTCAGAAGTTCTCTTTACTCTGAATGACTTTTGTGTAACTGATAAACTGTAAGAGATAGACAAAATATTACCACATAACAAATGTATATCTTGAATTTTCTGTGAATGTACTCAGAAGTTCTCTTTATTCTGAATGACTTTTGTATAACTGATAAACTGTAAGAGATAGACAAAATATTACTACACAACAAATGTATATCTTGAATTTTCTGTGAATGTACTCAGAAGTTCTCTTTACTCTGAATGACTTTTGTATAACTGATAAACTGTAAGAGATAGACAAAATATTACTACATAACAAATGTATATCTTGAATTTTCTGTGAATGTACTCAGAAGTTCTCTTTACTCTGAATGACTTTTGTGTAACTGATAAACTGTAAGAGATAGACAAAATATTACTACATAACAAATGTATATCTTGAATTTTCTGTGAATGTACTCAAAAGTTCTCTTTATTCTGAATGACTTTTGTATAACTGATAAACTGTAAGAGATAGACAAAATATTACTACATAACAAATGTATATCTTGAATTTTCTGTGAATGTACTCAGAAGTTCTCTTTACTCTGAATGACTTTTGTATAACTGATAAACTGTAAGAGATAGACAAAATATTACTACATAACAAATGTATATCTTGAATTTTCTGTGAATGTACTCAGAAGTTCTCTTTATTCTGAATGACTTTTGTATAACTGATAAACTGTAAGAGATAGACAAAATATTACTACACAACAAATGTATATCTTGAATTTCCTGTGAATGTCCTCAGAAGTTCTCTTTATTCTGAATGACTTTTGTATAACTGATAAACTGTAAGAGATAGACAAAATATTACTACACAACAAATGTATATCTTGAATTTTCTGTGAATGTACTCAGAAGTTCTCTTTATTCTGAATGACTTTTGTATAACTGATAAACTGTAAGAGATAGACAAAATATTACTACATAACAAATGTATATCTTGAATTTTCTGTGAATGTATTCAGAAGTTCTCTTTATTCTGAATGACTTTTGTGTAACTGATAAACTGTAAGAGATAGACAAAATATTACTACATAACAAATGTATATCTTGAATTTTCTGTGAATGTACTCAGAAGTTCTCTTTACTCTGAATGACTTTTGTGTAACTGGTAAACTGTAAGAGATAGACAAAATATTACTACATAACAAATGTATATCTTGAATTTTCTGTGAATGTACTCAAAAGTTCTCTTTATTCTGAATGACTTTTGTATAACTGATAAACTGTAAGAGATAGACAAAATATTACTACATAACAAATGTATATCTTGAATTTTCTGTGAATGTACTCAGAAGTTCTCTTTACTCTGAATGACTTTTGTGTAACTGGTAAACTGTAAGAGATAGACAAAATATTACTACATAACAAATGTATATCTTGAATTTTCTGTGAATGTACTCAAAAGTTCTCTTTATTCTGAATGACTTTTGTATAACTGATAAACTGTAAGAGATAGACAAAATATTACTACATAACAAATGTATATCTTGAATTTTCTGTGAATGTACTCAGAAGTTCTCTTTACTCTGAATGACTTTTGTATAACTGATAAACTGTAAGAGATAGACAAAATATTACTACATAACAAATGTATATCTTGAATTTTCTGTGAATGTACTCAGAAGTTCTGTTTATTCTGAATGACTTTTGTATAACTGATAAACTGTAAGAGATAGACAAAATATTACTACATAACAAATGTATATCTTGAATTTTCTGTGAATGTACTCAGAAGTTCTCTTTATTCTGAATGACTTTTGTATAACTGATAAACTGTAAGAGATAGACAAAATATTACTACACAACAAATGTATATCTTGAATTTTCTGTGAATGTACTCAGAAGTTCCCTTTATTCTGAATGACTTTTGTATAACTGATAAACTGTAAGAGATAGACAAAATATTACTACACAACAAATGTATATCTTGAATTTTCTGTGAATGTACTCAGAAGTTCCCTTTACTCTGAATGACTTTTGTATAACTGATAAACTGTAAGAGATAGACAAAATATTACTACACAACAAATGTATATCTTGAATTTTCTGTGAATGTACTCAGAAGTTCTCTTTACTCTGAATGACTTTTGTATAACTGATAAACTGTAAGAGATAGACAAAATATTACTACACAACAAATGTATATCTTGAATTTTCTGTGAATGTACTCAGAAGTTCCCTTTACTCTGAATGACTTTTGTATAACTGATAAACTGTAAGAGATAGACAAAATATTACTACATAACAAATGTATATCTTGAATTTTCTGTGAATGTACTCAGAAGTTCTCTTTATTCTGAATGACTTTTGTATAACTGATAAACTGTAAGAGATACACAAAATATTACTACACAACAAATGTATATCTTGAATTTTCTGTGAATGTACTCAGAAGTTCTCTTTATTCTGAATGACTTTTGTATAACTGATAAACTGTAAGAGATACACAAAATATTACTACACAACAAATGTATATCTTGAATTTTCTGTGAATGTACTCAAAAGTTCTCTTTATTCTGAATGACTTCTGTGTAACTGATAAACTGTAAGAGATACACAAAATATTACTACATAACAAATGTATATCTTGAATTTTCTGTGAATGTCCTCAGAAGTCCTCTTTATTCTGAATGACTTTTGTATAACTGATAAACTGTAAGAGATACACAAAATATTACTACATAACAAATGTATATCTTGAATTTTCTGTGAATGTACTCAGAAGTTCTCTTTATTCTGAATGACTTTTGTGTAACTGATAAACTGTAAGAGATAGACAAAATATTACTACATAACAAATGTATATCTTGAATTTTCTGTGAATGTACTCAGAAGTTCTCTTTATTCTGAATGGCTTTTGTATAACTGGTAAACTGTAAGAGATAGACAAAATATTACTACACAACAAATGTATATCTTGAATTTTCTGTGAATGTGCTCAGAAGTTCTCTTTATTCTGAATGACTTTTGTATAACTGATAAACTGTAAGAGATAGACAAAATATTACTACACAACAAATGTATATCTTGAATTTTCTGTGAATGTGCTCAGAAGTTCTCTTTATTCTGAATGACTTTTGTATAACTGATAAACTGTAAGAGATAGACAAAATATTACTACATAACAAATGTATATCTTGAATTTTCTGTGAATGTACTCAGAAGTTCTCTTTATTCTGAATGACTTTTGTATAACTGATAAACTGTAAGAGATAGACAAAATATTACTACACAACAAATGTATATCTTGAATTTTCTTTGAATGTGCTCAGAAGTTCTCTTTATTCTGAATGACTTTTGTATAACTGATAAACTGTAAGAGATACACAAAATATTACTACACAACAAATGTATATCTTGAATTTTCTGTGAATGTACTCAGAAGTTCTCTTTATTCTGAATGACTTTTGTATAACTGATAAACTGTAAGAGATACACAAAATATTACTACACAACAAATGTATATCTTGAATTTTCTGTGAATGTACTCAGAAGTTCTCTTTATTCTGAATGACTTTTGTATAACTGATAAACTGTAAGAGATACACAAAATATTACTACACAACAAATGTATATCTTGAATTTTCTGTGAATGTACTCAGAAGTTCTCTTTATTCTGAATGACTTTTGTATAACTGATAAACTGTAAGAGATACACAAAATATTACTACACAACAAATGTATATCTTGAATTTTCTGTGAATGTACTCAGAAGTTCTCTTTATTCTGAATGACTTTTGTATAACTGATAAACTGTAAGAGATACACAAAATATTACTACACAACAAATGTATATCTTGAATTTTCTGTGAATGTCCTCAGAAGTTCTCTTTATTCTGAATGACTTTTGTATAACTGATAAACTGTAAGAGATACACAAAATATTACTACATAACAAATGTATATCTTGAATTTTCTGTGAATGTCCTCAGAAGTTCTCTTTATTCTGAATGACTTTTGTATAACTGATAAACTGTAAGAGATACACAAAATATTACTACATAACAAATGTATATCTTGAATTTTCTGTGAATGTCCTCAGAAGTTCTCTTTATTCTGAATGACTTTTGTGTAACTGAAAAACTGTAAGAGATAGACAAAATATTACTACACAACAAATGTATATCTTGAATTTTCTGTGAATGTACTCAGAAGTTCTCTTTATTCTGAATGACTTTTGTATAACTGATAAACTGTAAGAGATACACAAAATATTACTACATAACAAATGTATATCTTGAATTTTCTGTGAATGTACTCAGAAGTTCTCTTTATTCTGAATGACTTTTGTATAACTGATAAACTGTAAGAGATACACAAAATATTACTACATAACAAATGTATATCTTGAATTTTCTGTTAATGTACTCAGAAGTTCTCTTTATTCTGAATGACTTTTGTATAACTGATAAACTGTAAGAGATAGACAAAATATTACTACACAACAAATGTATATCTTGAATTTTCTGTGAATGTACTCAGACGTTGTCTTTATTCTGAATGACTTTTGTATAACTGATAAACTGTAAGAGATAGACAAAATATTACTACACAACAAATGTATATCTTGAATTTTCTGTGAATGTACTCAGAAGTTCTCTTTATTCTGAATGACTTTTGTATAACTGATAAACTGTAAGAGATAGACAAAATATTACTACACAACAAATGTATATCTTGAATTTTCTGTGAATGTTCTCAGAAGTTCTCTTTATTCTGAATGACTTTTGTATAACTGATAAACTGTAAGAGATAGACAAAATATTACTACACAACAAATGTATATCTTGAATTTTTTGTGAGTGTACTCAGAAGTTCTCTTTATTCTGAATGACATCTGTATAACTGATAAACTGTAAGAGATACACAAAATATTACTACATAACAAATGTATATCTTGTTAAACCATAACATTTATGTTTAAAAAGTTTTAGGTGGATCGTTTGCAAGATACTGTTTATTTGTTAGAATTTTTCAATTTTTATTATTTTCTCAAATAACAAATCCCTGTTCTCTCTTTTATAACCTGGGATACAAAGAGAATGGAATGTGAAAGGACCAGCTGGCAATTAACTAAACTTAAGAATTTCCCTTTTCTTCTTCAGAATCTCGTAAAATTGAGTTTTGCTTTCACGATCTTTGCACTCAACTTTGAGTTTCCCTCTCGTGTTAAGATCTAGTACAGGGTGATTATAGGAAATACACCACCGCCACCGCCACCGCCACCACCCTGACAAGTCATTAGGGCGGCAACTGGACATAAGAGACAATGAGCCGTGCTTATTGCAGTCTCTCAGTATTCGTACCTGGATACGTGACGTAACAGCAATATAATTACGTACTTAGAGCAGACAAAGCATATTTTCACCCAGTGCCTCAACATTTTCCGAACTCTACATCTCAAAACTGGAAATTTTGCATTAAAATCCGTACTTTGATTTTTCTTGTCCACGTAAGACCGTTTCCGTTTACTAAAGATAATATAGCATACTTTTAATCCCTAAATTCACAGGACCATGACATATTTGCGCCTAACTAGGGCTCCGTAGAAGCCAGTGCGACTGAGAAACGAACCACATTCCCAGCGCTGTGAACCGACCCTGGATATTACAAGCAAAGCCCATGTTACTGCTCACACAATAAAGTAAGCTGAATAATTTTCTGGACAGCTGAACACCTTTGTGCACTTCTTTTGTTATCAAAACTCGACATGGTAAATGGTTCGTTATGTTTTTGTTTTGTATATGGCGTATCGTCAATCAAGAGGTATTGTATACCAACGGCAATTACCCGTGTACCAAATAAAAGGACATTCGCACACAAAAAGAAAAGTGAAACATGAAATTTAAGGCTACTGCAGCGAAGGTCAAAACGTACACACGTAGCTTTGTTATATCAAACAATATATCACTCATATCACTTTCTCTACTCTTGTACAAACACTTATTGCTCTATCTACTTCAAGATAAACATTATCTTATTGCAGTTACAAGGGAATACAGTAGACTTTAAGTGATAGTCAAATGTTTTGGTCGTTATGTGATGTATACATGACTTTCTCTACTCTTGTACAAACACTTATTGCTCTATCTACTTCAAGATAAACATTATCTTATTGTAGTTACAAGGGAATACAGTAGACTTCAAGTGATAAATGTACTTTAAATATCTGAAGGAATCTTAAGCAATCCGACCAACGGTTATTACATCACCAACAGTAGCGAGACGTGACTTTCAAAACGACGGAAAATCCAAATAAAATTTTTCATTAAAATAAGAGAGAATAATGACTCAAAGAACTAAGGCTACTCTTCAGCACTCTTTCTATTGTACAGTCACACGTACGCAAGACTTCTCACACTACAAGTTTCTCCTCTCCACTCAGACGTTCCCAGGCCCACACCGTGTGAACTGTTATTGTAAAATGGAGAAAAGTATGCAATTCACACACTTTCGCTAATAACCTAAAACGTCACAATAATTTCCTATTTGTCACTGGTAAGTATCAATCTACGTAAAATGCTATTGCTAATGCTAGTGACATATACCTACAGTTTTATTTAAAAGCGCCACATAAATAAAATAAGAAAAAAGTTTTCTTCACACACTACAAAGACTTCACGTGACAAAATCTGTTAGTGCTTCCTAACTATCGAAGAGTCGCGATTGCTTACGGAAACCTACGAAGTGTGTTATTCAAGGTTACGAATGCGTAAATACAGTAAATACAGTATTGAATGAGTTCGCGGAACTGATCACTTGAATCTAAACAGCTGTCAGACTTTCCGCAACACCGGGGATGTTGACAAATAAATTTTTAAATATATCCAGAGCAAATAAAACAAGTTTGGCAGGAATTTTGTTGTTTTTCTGCCGAAGTTCTTTCGACGCTTCACTGCCGGCTTGTAGACTATGTGACATTTACAGAACTTGGAACTTTGTCAGGGAGAGGTTAAGTGTTTCGTAGGTCACCACGAACAGTGACCGTGCAGAATTGGCAGTATAAGGGCAGGATTCAGTACAATATCTCTACATCAATGTAAAATATATTTATAAAGAAGGGAGCAGAGGGTAACTAAAGTAAATTAAGGATCGTCCCACGCAATATCATTTAGTGGAGGGGGTAACCGGACCAAGCAATGACCAAGGACATGGCTAATTGCTACAACACGTGACCTTGATCATCGAACTGCCTCATTCCATCACTTTCTCAACATAAACTATGCATACCTATACTTATTGTTGATACCCTCATTGCGTTCAGACCAACAACCACGCATATCTCGGAAATACTTCTTTCTACACAACAAAATTTGACATAAAATGTATGCAGTTTAACAAGATCAGTATTGTTAGAAATAGCTGTGCCGGTAAAGGTGGCATTGTTGCTTCTGAATCAGGTAATATAACGACTTTTGTAAATGCTGGTGACTGGTATTTTAGTTATCTCCCCATCAAAAGCGTTATGTGTATCCCTGCACCAGTAGCCATTCCTCTTCTGGATAACCTGTACAGATGGTCATTTAGGTGTAAGGCTTTATCTATAGGTTTTTGGTCAAGTGGATTTTGTGGCGGTATTACTGGACTAGGTCTTGAGGATACATCTCTAGGATATTCATTCAAACCTTAGCCTACACACGGCTAATGTGGAAAAAATGATTATTTCCATCTCTAGGATATGTTGAGCTTTCTAGTAGGAAACCGTGGAGGACATTGTATGTTGTAGGGTAATGAACTCCTGATAGGAAACTGGTCACAAAACTTACTACACAAAGCAATAGATCCCTCTCATTGTTGCATTGTCCGCAATAAGATGACCAACACCCTTGCAAAAACGGAACTCTGCACTCTCTCTTCTAACATACAGCAAAACCCACAGAGACCACCTTCTAGGAAAGACCAAACTGGCCTGACCACAGCCGAGACTGTGTGCTCTGTAACCATGGCAACTCCACAGTTGCTTCTCTGACAACCATTACACTCGCTGGCAGATACTGGCTATAATCCCAGAGAGAAATATTCCTCTGTATATTTGATTTTTTTAATTTTTATATCTAAAACTTATTTTAATTTTCCATATATTGTTGACTATTGTGGCTAATGATAGATATCAAAAACTCTACATTAAAGAAATAAACGATCTTGTCTGTTATATTTACACAATAATCATTCAATAACCTACAACACATTCACTGAAAATTCAAAACGTATAGGTTTTCAAACATGTTTTTTTTCTTCTCCAAAATCGTTAGTGCCAATTTTACGGAAGTAAATAAAAACCTTTCAAAGTACCTATAGTTCGAGACACAGGAATTTTTTGAAAATCTTCCTTTAAAGAACGATGTTGTTCAAAAAAGTACAGAGTACATAGAGCTTAGAGTTACCAGACATTCATCTTTCAGGATAAGAGAAAACCTCCAACGTTAAGTCATATCGGACGATGAATGAAATGATGTTCAAATTAGTACAGGGTACATAGAGCTTAGAGTTATCAGACATTCATATTTCAGGATAAGAGAAAACCTCCAACGTTAAGTCATATCGGACGATGAATGAAATGATGTTCATATGAGTACAGGGTACATAGAGCTTAGAGTTATCAGACATTCATATTTCAGGATAAGAGAAAACCTCCAACGTTAAGTCATATCGGACGATGAATGAAATGATGTTCAAATAAGTACAGGGTATATAGAGTTTAGAGTTACCAGACATTCATCTTTCAGGATAAGAGAAAACCTCCAACGTTAAGTCATATCGGACGATGAATGAAATGATGTTCAAATAAGTACAGGGTATATAGAGCTTAGAGTTACCAGACATTCATCTTTCAGGATAAGAGAAAACCTCCAACGTTAAGTCATATCGGACGATGAATGAAATGATGTTCAAATAAGTACAGGGTACATAGAGCTTAGAGTTACCAGACATTCATCTTTCAGGATAAGAGAAAACCTCCAACGTTAAGTCATATCGGACGATGAATGAAATGATGTTCAAATAAGTACAGGGTATATAGAGCTTAGAGTTACCAGACATTCATCTTTCAGGATAAGAGAAAACCTCCAACGTTAAGTCATATCGGACGATGAATGAAATGATGTTCAAATAAGTACAGGGTACATAGAGCTTAGAGTTACCAGACATTCATCTTTCAGGATAAGAGAAAACCTCCAACGTTAAGTCATATTGGACGATGAATGAAATGATGTTCAAATAAGTACAGGGTACATAGAGCTTAGAGTTACCAGACATTCATCTTTCAGGATAAGAGAAAACCTCCAACGTTAAGTCATATCGGATGATGAATGAAATGATGTTCAAATGAGTACAGGGTACATAGAGCTTAGAGTTATCAGACATTCATATTTCAGGATAAGAGAAAACCTCCAACGTTAAGTCATATCGGACGATGAATGAAATGATGTTCAAATGAGTACAGGGTACATAGAGCTTAGAGTTATCAGACATTCATATTTCAGGATAAGAGAAAACCTCCAACGTTAAGTCATATCGGACGATGAATGAAATGATGTTCATATGAGTACAGAGTACATAGAGCTTATTTAGTTCAAATATTTTATTTTATTTTATTTACATATCTTACACATATGGTATTTTAATGAAAATTGCTAGAGGCATTTATAGAAAAAATAAAAATTTCGACAAATGTTTCATAAAAGTTGTAAGTTTAATATTTAAATATGTTTTTGTTTTGAGGTTATGTTGTGTGAGGACATCCACGTGTAGACCTGCCACATTTCTCTGCGACCGCACAAACCGGAAAGACTACTTCACCGTTTTCCTCTTGCAATTTCTCATTTACGTCTTCATACGGTCCAAGTGCAAGGCCACGCTACAGCAAATTGAGTGTGATTAGCGAGAGGAAGTTCGCACTTCACAAAGTCCAGTACGTGTGAGGGTAAAATACCAAACTTGCTACTCATGTTCAGCAGCTTCTTCCATTCCAAACTTTACTTATGAAATAAAGACATTTTTATTTTATAGCGAGTAAAGCAACATTTATGTTTTGTACTACACAGAACAAAATTGTAGAAGTACATATGAAGGAATGAGATTTTACTTTTGAAAATGTTCACTTTTTCTTCTAGGTTTTAGAAATTCCGCTAGTAAGAATTGATAGCACAGTTCGCACATGTACACTTAAATGTCCATTATATAGTTCAGGTCGATATTTAGATTAAGGTAGCTACAAAATAGGAATGAACATAAGGCAGGGCGAGGCGTGGCTGTTCTATCGCTACTAGCCAATGCGGTGCGTGCAACGGTGTACAGTTAATCACGCATACTGTCTCGCTTTGCCAAACCATACGGCTAATTTCTTTGCGCGATCCAAAGATATTAACTATACAATTATTTTGTTTTCCCCATGATACAGAACTATTTTTTCTGAGGATGACTGTCCAAGCCCCAAGTTTGTAGCACATCTAGTTCCGGAGATATGGAAAGATAAGATGCCTGACTAAAAAGAAAAGAATCATTAACTGTCAGTGAAGAGAAGCACACACGTGCTATGCTTCAGTAAAGTGGTGATCTTTTAAGAGCACACACGTGCTATGCTTCAGTAAAGTGGTGATCTTTTAAGAGCACACGTGCTATGCTTCAGTAAAGTGGTGATCTTTTAAGAGCACACGTGCTATGCTTCAGTAAAGTGGTGATCTTTTAAGAGCACACGTGCTATGCTTCAGTAAAGTGGTGATCTTTTAAGAGCACACGTGCTATGCTTCAGTAAAGTGGTGAGCTTTTAAGAGCACACACGTGCTATGCTTCAGTAAAGTGGTGATCTTTTAAGAGTGCACACGTGCTATGCTTCAGTAAAGTGGTGATCTTTTAAGAGCACACGTGCTATGCTTCAGTAAAGTGGTGATCTTTTAAGAGCACACGTGCTATGCTTCAGTAAAGTGGTGATCTTTTAAGAGCACACACGTGCTATGCTTCAGTAAAGTGGTGATCTTTTAAGAGTGCACACGTGCTATGCTTCAGTAAAGTGGTGATCTTTTAGGAGTGCACACGTGCTATGCTTCAGTAAAGTGGTGATCTTTTAGGAGTGCACACGTGCTATGCTTCAGTAAAGTGGCGATCTTTTAGGAGTGCACACGTGCTATGCTTCAGTAAAGTGGTGATCTTTTAAGAGTGCACACGTGCTATGCTTCAGTAAAGTGGTGATCTTTTAGGAGTGCACACGTGCTATGCTTCAGTAAAGTGGTGATCTTTTAAGATCACACACGTGCTATGCTTCAGTAAAGTGGTGATCTTTTAAGAGTGCACACGTGCTATGCTTCAGTAAAGTGGTGATCTTTTAAGAGTGCACACGTGCTTTTCAAAGTTAGTAAATATATCACTTAGGTGCGCTTAGTAATAACTGTAAACATAAGCAGGATAGAAAAATTCTTGTTAATGTGTATTCCTTTCTCAAACAGATGTCAATTAAAGACATTTCGCTCAGAGTCGAGAATTAATGTTACAATCTTGTCACGTGAGTGCTCATTCTGTGACGAATATTGTTAAAGAAGGCAAACAGTTTACCAAATTAGGAGACACTTCCATATTTAGATCTCCAGGGAAATATCGAGCAGCTAAAAAGGTGCTACCAACTTAGACAACTTTCAAAAGTGTGTTTTACGTAGAGCAATTTATGATTTATATCACAAGGATGAATACCCAACTGCCAAAAGGCTGACCAGTTGTTGCGGGAGAAAACAGAATATACGGATTCTGCATCTTCTATGCATAATATTATGAAATCTCTTGGGTTCAAATATAGAAGAACCAATGATGGTCGCAAATTTCTGGTTGAAAGAAGCGATATTGTTGCTGCAAGACTAAACATTCTGAACACAATGCACAACATTAGAAGTACTGAGATTCATGGTGTAAAACTGCATTTATATCTTCCGGTGTAGTGTCTAACGCCCGCTTTTACTACATGCGGCGTTGATGATACAGGAGCACCGGTGCGGGGGAAACCGCTCCAACGCCGTGTTGTTCACCACTCATTTCACTTTGTGTTCACCTGGTTTCGAACCCGGGCCGCCTTGGTGAGAGCCAAATGCGGTCTATTGACCTACAATGGCAACATGCCAGCCAACTGGCTCGTGTGATTCCCGCTAAACCACTTAGGGACTCTCATATACAATGAGATACGCATGTTTGTGGCCGCTAGTGGAAGACAACACGTGAGTTCGGTTCTTATTTGCATTTCCAAGATGACATCAGGCACTTCTATTTTCCTCGTACATCCTTCTTATAGCACGTCATAGAAAACTGGTTCTGTTCTTCCCAGATTCTTTACTCACGAAACCAATTAATACTCAGTGACACCGCACACTCCTTTATATTCCATTTATACCCCGCCTTTAGCTCCAATGGTCACATCGGCGGCCGTTCTCCTTTGGAACATATCGAAGGTGTTAACTCGTTTTCGTTGAGTTTTAATCATTAGATCACGTACACATTTATACCCCGCCTTTAGCTCCAATGACCATATCGGCGGCCGTTCTCCTTTGGAACATAATGAAGGTGTTAACTCGTATTCGTTGAGTTTTAATCATTAGATCACGTACACATTTATACCCCACCTTTAACTGCAATGGCCATATCGGCGGCCGTTCTCCTTTGGAACATAATGAAGGTGTTAACTCGTATTCGTTGAGTTTTAATCATTAGATCACGTACACATTTATACCCCGCCTTTAGCTCCAATGACCATATCGGCGGCCGTTCTCCTTTGGAACATACTGAAGGTGTTAACTCGTATTCGTTGAGTTTTAATCATTAGATCACGTACACATTTATACCCCGCCTTTAGCTCCAATGATCATATCGGCGGCCGTTCTCCTTTGGAACATACTGAAGGTGTTAACTCGTATTCGTTGAGTTTTAATCATTAGATCACGTACACATTTATACCTCGCCTTTAACTGCAATGATCATATCGGCGGCCGTTCTCTTTGGAACATATCGAAGGTGTTAACTCGTATTCGTTGGGTTTTAATCATTAGATCACGTACACATTTATACCTCGCCTTTAACTACAATGAACATATCGGCGGCCGTTCTCCTTTGGAACATATCGAAGGTGTTAACTCGTATTCGTTGGGTTTTAATCATTAGATCAGGTACACATTTATACCTCGCCTTTAACTACAATGACCATATCGGCGGTCGTTCTCCTTTGGAACATATCGAAGGTGTTAACTCGCATTCCTTGGGTTTTAATCATTAGATCACGTACACATTTACACCCCGCCTTCAACTACAATGGTCATATAGGCAGCCGTTCTCCTTTGGAACATATCGAAGGTGTTAACTCGTATTCGTTGGGTTTTAATCATTAGATCACGTACACATTTATACCCCGCCTTTAACTGCAATGGTCATATCGGCGGCCGTTCTCCTTTGGAACGTATCGAAGGTCTTAACTCGCATTCGTTGGGCTTTAATCATTAGATCACGTACACATTTATACCTCGCCTTTAACTGCAATGGTCATATCGGCGGCCGTTCTCTTTGGAACATATCGAAGGTGTTAACTCGTATTCGTTGTGTTTTAATCATTAGATCACGTACACATTTATACCTCGCCTTTAACTGCAATGGTCATATCGGCGGCCGTTCTCCTTTGGAACATATCGAAGGTGTTAACTCGTATTCGTTGGGTTTTAATCATTAGATCACGTACACATTTATACCTAGCCTTTAACTTCAATGATCATATCGGCGGCCGTTCTCCTTTGGAACATATCGAAGGTGTTAACTCGTATTCGTTGTGTTTTAATCATTGGATCACGTACACATTTATACCTCGCCTTTAACTGCAATGACCATATCGGCGGCCGTTCTCCTTTGGCACATATCGAAGGTGTTAACTCGTATTCGTTGTGTTTTAATCATTAGATCACGTACACATTTATACCCCGCCTTTAACTGCAATGACCATATCGGCGGCCGTTCTCCTTTGGAACATATCGAAGGTGTTAACTCGTATTCGTTGGGTTTTAATCATTAGATCACGTACACATTTATACCTCGCCTTTAACTGCAATGACCATATCGGCGGCCATTCTCCTTTGGAACATATCGAAGGTGTTAACTCGTATTCGTTGGGTTTTAATCATTAGATCACGTACACATTTATACCTCGCCTTTAACTGCAATGGTCATATCGGCGGCCGTTCTCCTTTGGCACATATCGAAGGTGTTAACTCGTATTCGTTGTGTTTTAATCATTAGATCACGTACACATTTATACCCCGCCTTTAACTGCAATGACCATGTCGGCGGCCGTTCTCCTTTGGAACATATCGAAGGTGTTAACTCGTATTCGTTGTGTTTTAATCATTAGATCACGTACACATTTATACCCCGCCTTAACTGCAATGGTCATATCGGCGGCCGTTCTCCTTTGGCACATATCGAAGGTGTTAACTCGTATTCGTTGGGTTTTAATCATTAGATCACGTACACATTTATACCCCGCCTTTAACTGCAATGGTCATATCGGCGGCCGTTCTCCTTTGGAACATATCGAAGGTGTTAACTCGTATTCGTTGGGTTTTAATCATTAGATCACATTTATACCTCGCCTTTAACTGCAATGGTCATATCGGCGGCCGTTCTCCTTTGGAACATATCGAAGGTGTTAACTCGTATTCGTTGGGTTTTAATCATTAGATCACGTACACATTTATACCTCGCCTTTAACTGCAATGGTCATATCGGCGGCCGTTCTCCTTTGGAACATATCGAAGGTGTTAACTCGTATTCGTTGGGTTTTAATCATTAGATCACGTACACGTTTGTACCCCGCCTTTAACTGCAATGGTCATATCGGCGGCCGTTCTCCTTTGCAACATATCGAAGGTGTTAATTCGTAATCGTTGGATTGCTGTTACATTAGATCACGCTCTCTAATTCATATTTCCAGACTCTGGGGATGATGGGGAATCATGTTGTTTGGGGAAAAATCCGCACCTCCAGCCGTTAATCGAACCCGGGAACCCTCGCACAGAAGGCAGGTGCTAGCCGCAACATTAAATATTTGTTTACATTTGGCAGCTACTTTCTTATGTTTTGTGAGTCGATTGTCTTAGTTTGATTTGTTCTAACAGTTTGTCATCACCTTAAGCTGTCACTAGGCTCTGAAGATCGACTTATAATGCATTTGTCCAAGAAGCTCCATCGAAGGACACGCCTTACAATTGCTACGGTCTTCTTCTAAGTGAAGCAGTCCAAAAACTGATATTACTGATGAAAATTCCTCGCACTTTCCTAATGTTAGATGGACATTTTATTCGGCAATTGTCCATTAACAGACGTAGCAAAACTTTGCTGTCGACGCATTCCACAAAAATTGATTCCCAATAAAACAATAAAAGTAAAAATATTACAATGTAGAACTTCAAATTTGGTTTGGAATATCGTTACTGTTATTATTCTCGCATTTAAGGTTATGGTCCTAAAAACAAGTTGATCAGTTCAATGGGTTTAACGAACATAACCTTAATCCCACAAATTAACAGTGTGCGTTCTTACTGTTTAAAATAAAATGCTTGGAGTCACTCTTTTGCCATCAAATACAGCAGTGAAACAAATGCTTGTTTCTGAAGAACCTCGGGAATAGTGGTTTAACTGTTTTCAAAATGTCTTTATGTTAAAGGGGGAACGATCAGAAAAACAAAACAAAATCACTTCAACATTTTAAAAATCGTTCTTGCTTGATTCTCTACAAGTTCTTAATATCACCCTTGCGCTAAAGGTTGGGATTTAGGGTATTTACGTGTTGTAAACTGTCATTAAGTATTAGGGTTTAGATTTACTTCATTCAACATTAAGTCACGGTGGACGATCAATGATATTTTGGTCTACACACGACGGTATCTATCAATAGAGCTAATAGAGGCTGGGATTTAGGGTATTTACGTGTTGTAAACTGTCATTAAGTATCAGGGTTTAGATTTACTTCATTCAACATTAAGTCACGGTGGACGATCAATGATAATTTGGTCTACACGCGGCGGTGTCTATCAATAGAGCTAATAGAGGTTGGGATTTAGGGTATTTACGTGTTGTAAACTGTCATTAAGTATCAGGGTTTAGATTTACTTCATTCAACATTAAGTCACGGTGGACGATCAATGATAATTTGGTCTGCACACGGGGGTGTCTATCAATAGAGCTAATAGAGGCTGGGATTTAGGGTATTTACGTGTTGTAAACTGTCATTAAGTATCAGGGTTTAGATTTACTTCATTCAACATTAAGTCACGGTAGACGATCAATGATAATTTGGTCTACACACGACGGTGTCTATCAATAGAGCTAATAGAGGCTGGGATTTAGGGTATTTACGTGTTGTAAACTGTCATTAAGTATTAGGGTTTAGATTTACTTCATTCAACATTAAGTCACGGTAGACGATCAATGATAATTTGGTCTACACACGGCGGTATCTATCAATAGAGCTAATAGAGGCTGGGATTTAGGGTATTTACGTGTTGTAAACTGTCATTAAGTATTAGGGTTTAGATTTACTTCATTCAACATTAAGTCACGGTAGACGATCAATGATAATTTGGTCTACACACGGCGGTGTCTATCAATAGAGCTAATAGAGGCTGGGATTTAGGGTATTTACGTGTTGTAAACTGTCATTAAGTATTAGGGTTTAGATTTACTTCATTCAACATTAAGTCATGGTTGACGATCAATGATAATTTGGTCTACACACGACGGTGTCTATCAATAGAGCTAATAGAGGTTGGGATTTAGGGTATTTACGTGTTGTAAACTGTCATTGAGTATTAGGGTTTAGATTTACTTCATTCAACATTAAGTCATGGTTGACGATCAATGATAATTTGGTCTACACACGACGGTGTCTATCAATAGAGCTAATAGAGGTTGGGATTTAGGGTATTTACGTGTTGTAAACTGTCATTGAGTATTAGGGTTTAGATTTACTTCATTCAACATTAAGTCATGGTTGACGATCAATGATAATTTGGTCTACACACGGCGGTGTCTATCAATAGAGCTAATAGAGGCTGGGATTTAGGGTATTTACGTGTTGTAAACTGTCATTGAGTATTAGGGTTTAGATTTACTTCATTCAACATTAAGTCATGGTTGACGATCAATGATAATTTGGTCTACACACGGCGGTGTCTATCAATAGAGCTAATAGAGGTTGGGATTTAGGGTATTTACGTGTTGTAAACTGTCATTAAGTATTAGGGTTTAGATTTACTTCATTCAACATTAAGTCATGGTTGACGATCAATGATAATTTGGTCTACACACGACGGTGTCTATCAATAGAGCTAATAGAGGTTGGGATTTAGGGTATTTACGTGTTGTAAACTGTCATTAAGTATTAGGGTTTAGATTTACTTCATTCAACATTAAGTCACGGTGGACGATCAATGATAATTTGGTCTACACACGGCGGTGTCTATCAATAGAGCTAATAGAGGTTGGGATTTAGGGTATTTACGTGTTGTAAACTGTCATTAAGTATTAGGGTTTAGATTTACTTCATTCAACATTAAGTCACGGTAGACGATCAATGATAATTTGGTCTACACACGGCGGTGTCTATCAATAGAGCTAATAGAGGCTGGGATTTAGGGTATTTACGTGTTGTAAACTGTCATTAAGTATTAGGTTTTAGATTTACTTCATTCAACATTAAGTCACGGTAGACGATCAATGATAATTTGGTCTACACACGGCGGTATCTATCAATATAGCTAATAGAGGTTGGGATTTAGGGTATTTACGTGTTGTAAACTGTCATTAAGTATTAGGGTTTAGATTTACTTCATTCAACATTAAGTCACGGTAGACGATCAATGATAATTTGGTCTACACACGACGGTGTCTATCAATAGAGCTAATAGAGGTTGGGATTTAGGGTATTTACGTGTTGTAAACTGTCATTAAGTATTAGGGTTTAGATTTACTTCATTCAACATTAAGTCATGGTTGACGATCAATGATAATTTGGTCTACACACGACGGTGTCTATCAATAGAGCTAATAGAGGTTGGGATTTAGGGTATTTACGTGTTGTAAACTGTCATTGAGTATTAGGGTTTAGATTTACTTCATTGAACATTAAGTCACGGTTGACGATCAATGATAATTTGGTCTACACACGACGGTGTCTATCAATAGAGCTAATAGAGACTGGGATTTAGGGTATTTACGTGTTGTAAACTGTCATTGAGTATTAGGGTTTAGATTTACTTCATTCAACATTAAGTCACGGTAGACGATCAATGATAATTTGGTCTACACATGACGGTGTCTATCAATAGAGCTAATAGAGGCTGGGATTTAGGGTATTTACGTGTTGTAAACTGTCATTGAGTATTAGGGTTTAGATTTACTTCATTCAACATTAAGTCACGGTTGACGATCAATGATAATTTGGTCTACACACGGCGGTGTCTATCAATAGAGCTAATAGAGGTTGGGATTTAGGGTATTTACGTGTTGTAAACTGTCATTAAGTATTAGGGTTTAGATTTACTTCATTCAACATTAAGTCACGGTAGACGATCAATGATAATTTGGTCTACACACGGCGGTGTCTATCAATAGAGCTAATAGAGGTTGGGATTTAGGGTATTTACGTGTTGTAAACTGTCATTAAGTATTAGGGTTTAGATTTACTTCATTCAACATTGTCATGTTAGACGATCAATGATAATTTGGTCTACACACGACGGTGTCTATCAATAGAGCTAATAGAGGTTGCGATTTAGGGTATTTACGTGTTGTAAACTGTCATTTAGTATCAGGGTTTAGATTTACTTCATTCAACATTAAGTCATGGTGGACGATCAATGATAATTTGGTCTACACACGACGGTGTCTATCAATAGAGCTAATAGAGGCTGGGATTTAGGGTATTTACGTGTTGTAAACTGTCATTAAGTATTAGGGTTTAGATTTACTTCATTCAACATTGTCATGTTAGACGATCAATGATAATTTGGTCTACACACGACGGTGTCTATCAATAGAGCTAATAGAGGTTGCGATTTAGGGTATTTACGTGTTGTAAACTGTCATTAAGTATCAGGGTTTAGATTTACTTCATTCAACATTAAGTCACGGTGGACGATCAATGATAATTTGGTCTACACACGACGGTGTCTATCAATAGAGCTAATAGAGGCTGGGATTTAGGGTATTTACGTGTTGTAAACTGTCATTAACTATTAGGGTTTAGATTTACTTCATTCAACATTAAGTCATGGTGGACGATCAATGATAATTTGGTCTACACACGGCGGTATCTATCAATAGAGCTAATAGAGGCTGGGATTTAGGGTATTTACGTGTTGTAAACTGTCATTAAGTATTAGGGTTTAGATTTACTTCATTCAACATTAAGTCACGGTGGACGATCAATGATAATTTGGTCTACACACGGCGGTGTCTATCAATAGAGCTAATAGAGGCTGGGATTTAGGGTATTTACGTGTTGTAAACTGTCATTAAGTATTAGGGTTTAGATTTACTTCATTCAACATTAAGTCACGGTGGACGATCAATGATAATTTGGTCTACACACGGCGGTATCTATCAATAGAGCTAATAGAGGTTGGGATTTAGGGTATTTACGTGTTGTAAACTGTCATTAAGTATTAGGGTTTAGATTTACTTCATTGAACATTAAGTCATGGTGGACGATCAATGATAATTTGGTCTACACACGACGGTGTCTATCAATAGAGCTAATAGAGGCTGGGATTTAGGGTATTTACGTGTTGTAAACTGTCATTAAGTATTAGGGTTTAGATTTACTCCATTCAACATTAAGTCACGGTGGACGATCAATGATAATTTGGTCTACACACGACGGTGTCTATCAATAGAGCTAATAGAGGTTGGGATTTAGGGTATTTACGTGTTGTAAACTGTCATTAAGTATTAGGGTTTAGATTTACTTCATTCAACATTAAGTCACGGTAGACGATCAATGATAATTTGGTCTACACACGGCGGTATCTATCAATAGAGCTAATAGAGGCTGGGATTTAGGGTATTTACGTGTTGTAAACTGTCATTAAGTATTAGGGTTTAGATTTACTTCATTCAACATTAAGTCACGGTAGACGATCAATGATAATTTGGTCTACACACGGCGGTGTCTATCAATAGAGCTAATAGAGGCTGGGATTTAGGGTATTTACGTGTTGTAAACTGTCAAGTATTAGGGTTTAGATTTACTTCATTCAACATTAAGTCATGGTTGACGATCAATGATAATTTGGTCTGCACACGACGGTGTCTATCAATAGAGCTAATAGAGGTTGGGATTTAGGGTATTTACGTGTTGTAAACTGTCATTAAGTATTAGGGTTTAGATTTACTTCATTCAACATTAAGTCACGGTAGACGATCAATGATAATTTGGTCTACACACGACGGTGTCTATCAATAGAGCTAATAGAGGCTGGGATTTAGGGTATTTACGTGTTGTAAACTGTCATTAAGTATTAGGGTTTAGATTTACTTCATTCAACATTAAGTCACGGTAGACGATCAATGATAATTTGGTCTACACACGGCGGTATCTATCAATAGAGCTAATAGAGGCTGGGATTTAGGGTATTTACGTGTTGTAAACTGTCATTAAGTATTAGGGTTTAGAGTTACTTCATTGAACATTAAGTCACGGTAGACGATCAATGATAATTTGGTCCACACGGCGGTGTCTATCAATATAGCTAATAGAGGCTGGGATTTAGGGTATTTACGTGTTGTAAACTGTCATTAAGTATTAGGGTTTAGATTTACTTCATTCAACATTAAGTCATGGTGGACGATCAATGATAATTTGGTCTACACACGGCGGTGTCTATCAATAGAGCTGATAGAGGCTGGGATTTAGGGTATTTACGTGTTGTAAACTGTCATTGAGTATTAGGGTTTAGATTTACTTCATTCAACATTAAGTCATGGTAGACGATCAATGATAATTTGGTCTACACACGACGGTATCTATCAATAGAGCTAATAGAGGCTGGGATTTAGGGTATTTACGTGTTGTAAACTGTCATTAAGTATTAGGGTTTAGATTTACTTCATTGAACATTAAGTCATGGTAGACGATCAATGATAATTTGGTCTACACACGACGGTGTCTATCAATAGAGCTAATAGAGGCTGGGATTTAGGGTATTTACGTGTTGTAAACTGTCATTAAGTATTAGGGTTTAGATTTACTTCATTCAACATTAAGTCACGGTAGACGATCAATGATAATTTGGTCTACACACGGCGGTATCTATCAATAGAGCTAATAGAGGCTGGGATTTAGGGTATTTACGTGTTGTAAACTGTCATTAAGTATTAGGGTTTAGATTTACTTCATTGAACATTAAGTCATGGTAGACGATCAATGATAATTTGGTCTACACACGACGGTGTCTATCAATAGAGCTAATAGAGGCTGGGATTTAGGGTATTTACGTGTTGTAAACTGTCATTAAGTATTAGGGTTTAGATTTACTTCATTGAACATTAAGTCATGGTAGACGATCAATGATAATTTGGTCTACACACGACGGTGTCTATCAATAGAGCTAATAGAGGTTGGGATTTAGGGTATTTACGTGTTGTAAACTGTCATTAAGTATTAGGGTTTAGATTTACTTCATTCAACATTAAGTCACGGTAGACGATCAATGATAATTTGGTCTACACACGACGGTGTCTATCAATAGAGCTAATAGAGGCTGGGATTTAGGGTATTTACGTGTTGTAAACTGTCATTAAGTATTAGGGTTTAGATTTACTTCATTCAACATTAAGTCACGGTAGACGATCAATGATAATTTGGTCTACACGCGGCGGTGTCTATCAATAGAGCTAATAGAGGTTGGGATTTAGGGTATTTACGTGTTGTAAACTGTCATTAAGTATTAGGGTTTAGATTTACTTCATTCAACATTAAGTCACGGTAGACGATCAATGATAATTTGGTCTACACACGACGGTGTCTATCAATAGAGCTAATAGAGGCTGGGATTTAGGGTATTTACGTGTTGTAAACTGTCATTAAGTATTAGGGTTTAGATTTACTTCATTCAACATTAAGTCACGGTAGACGATCAATGATAATTTGGTCTACACACGACGGTGTCTATCAATAGAGCTAATAGAGGTTGCGATTTAGGGTATTTACGTGTTGTAAACTGTCATTGAGTATTAGGGTTTAGATTTACTTCATTCAACATTAAGTCACGGTAGACGATCAATGATAATTTGGTCTACACACGACGGTGTCTATCAATAGAGCTAATAGAGGCTGGGATTTAGGGTATTTACGTGTTGTAAACTGTCATTAAGTATTAGGGTTTAGATTTACTTCATTCAACATTAAGTCACGGTAGACGATCAATGATAATTTGGTCTGCACACGACGGTGTCTATCAATAGAGCTAATAGAGGCTGGGATTTAGGGTATTTACGTGTTGTAAACTGTCATTAAGTATTAGGGTTTAGATTTACTTCATTCAACATTAAGTCACGGTAGACGATCAATGATAATTTGGTCTACACACGACGGTGTCTATCAATAGAGCTAATAGAGGCTGGGATTTAGGGTATTTACGTGTTGTAAACTGTCATTAAGT
This sequence comes from Mantis religiosa, assembly GCA_030765055.1. Lineage (NCBI taxonomy): Eukaryota > Metazoa > Arthropoda > Insecta > Mantodea > Mantidae > Mantis > Mantis religiosa. The sequence continues at coordinate 232,652,205 of CM060951.1, read as the reverse complement.
ATTAGGGTTTAGATTTACTTCATTCAACATTAAGTCACGGTGGACGATCAATGATAATTTGGTCTACACACGGCGGTATCTATCAATAGAGCTAATAGAGGTTGGGATTTAGGGTATTTACGTGTTGTAAACTGTCATTAAGTATCAGGGTTTAGATTTACTTCATTCAACATTAAGTCACGGTGGACGATCAATGATAATTTGGTCTACACACGGCGGTATCTATCAATAGAGCTAATAGAGGTTGGGATTTAGTGTATTTACGTGTTGTAAACTGTCATTAAGTATCAGGGTTTAGATTTACTTCATTCAACATTAAGTCACGGTGGACGATCAATGATAATTTGGTCTACACACGGCGGTATCTATCAATAGAGCTAATAGAGGCTGGGATTTAGGGTATTTACGTGTTGTAAACTGTCATTAAGTATCAGGGTTTAGATTTACTTCATTCAACATTAAGTCACGGTAGACGATCAATGATAATTTGGTCTACACACGGCGGTATCTATCAATAGAGCTAATAGAGGTTGGGATTTAGTGTATTTACGTGTTGTAAACTGTCATTAAGTATCAGGGTTTAGATTTACTTCATTCAACATTAAGTCACGGTGGACGATCAATGATAATTTGGTCTACACGCGGGGGTGTCTATCAATAGAGCTAATAGAGGCTGGGATTTAGGGTATTTACGTGTTGTAAACTGTCATTAAGTATTAGGGTTTAGATTTACTTCATTGAACATTAAGTCATGGTAGACGATCAATGATAATTTGGCCTACACACGGCGGTGTCTATCAATAGAGCTAATAGAGGCTGGGATTTAGGGTATTTACGTGTTGTAAACTGTCATTAAGTATTAGGGTTTAGATTTACTTCATTGAACATTAAGTCACGGTAGACGATCAATGATAATTTGGTCTACACACGGCGGTGTCTATCAATAGAGCTAATAGAGGCTGGGATTTAGGGTATTTACGTGTTGTAAACTGTCATTAAGTATTAGGGTTTAGATTTACTTCATTGAACATTAAGTCATGGTAGACGATCAATGATAATTTGGTCTACACACGGCGGTGTCTATCAATAGAGCTAATAGAGGCTGGGATTTAGGGTATTTACGTGTTGTAAACTGTCATTAAGTATTAGGGTTTAGATTTACTTCATTGAACATTAAGTCACGGTAGACGATCAATGATAATTTGGTCTACACACGGTGGTGTCTATCAATAGAGCTAATAGAGGTTGGGATTTAGGGTATTTACGTGTTGTAAACTGTCATTAAGTATTAGGGTTTAGATTTACTTCATTCAATATTGTCACGGTGGACGATCAATGATAATTTGGTCTACACACGGCGGTGTCTATCAATAGAGCTAATAGAGGTTGGGATTTAGGGTATTTACGTGTTGTAAACTGTCATTAAGTATTAGGGTTTAGATTTACTTCATTCAACATTAAGTCACGGTGGACGATCAATGATAATTTGGTCTACACACGGCGGTATCTATCAATAGAGCTAATAGAGGCTGGGATTTAGGGTATTTACGTGTTGTAAACTGTCATTAAGTATTAGGGTTTAGATTTACTTCATTCAACATTAAGTCACGGTGGACGATCAATGATAATTTGGTCTACACGGCGGTGTCTATCAATAGAGCTAATAGAGGTTGGGATTTAGGGTATTTACGTGTTGTAAACTGTCATTGAGTATTAGGGTTTAGATTTACTTTATTCAACATTAAGTCACGGTGGACGATCAATGATAATTTGGTCTACACACGGCGGTGTCTATCAATAGAGCTAATAGAGGCTGGGATTTAGGGTATTTACGTGTTGTAAACTGTCATTAAGTATTAGGGTTTAGATTTACTTCATTCAACATTAAGTCACGGTGGACGATCAATGATAATTTGGTCTACACACGGCGGTGTCTATCAATAGAGCTAATAGAGGCTGGGATTTAGGGTATTTACGTGTTGTAAACTGTCATTAAGTATTAGGGTTTAGATTTACTTCATTCAACATTAAGTCACGGTGGACGATCAATGATAATTTGGTCTACACACGGCGGTGTCTATCAATAGAGCTAATAGAGGCTGGGATTTAGGGTATTTACGTGTTGTAAACTGTCATTAAGTATTAGGGTTTAGATTTACTTCATTCAACATTAAGTCACGGTGGACGATCAATGATAATTTGGTCTACACACGACGATGTCTATCAATAGAGCTAATAGAGGCTGGGATTTAGGGTATTTACGTGTTGTAAACTGTCATTAAGTATTAGGGTTTAGATTTACTTCATTCAACATTAAGTCACGGTGGACGATCAATGATAATTTGGTCTACACACGACGGTGTCTATCAATAGAGCTAATAGAGGCTGGGATTTAGGGTATTTACGTGTTGTAAACTGTCATTAAGTATTAGGGTTTAGATTTACTTCATTGAACATTAAGTCACGGTAGACGATCAATGATAATTTGGTCCACACGGCGGTGTCTATCAATAGAGCTAATAGAGGCTGGGATTTAGGGTATTTACGTGTTGTAAACTGTCATTAACTATTAGGGTTTAGATTTACTTCATTCAACATTAAGTCACGGTAGACGATCAATGATAATTTGGTCTACACACGACGGTGTCTATCAATAGAGCTAATAGAGGCTGGGATTTAGGGTATTTACGTGTTGTAAACTGTCATTAAGTATTAGGGTTTAGATTTACTTCATTCAACATTAAGTCACGGTAGACGATCAATGATAATTTGGTCTACACACGACGGTGTCTATCAATAGAGCTAATAGAGGCTGGGATTTAGGGTATTTACGTGTTGTAAACTGTCATTAACTATTAGGGTTTAGATTTACTTCATTCAACATTAAGTCACGGTAGACGATCAATGATAATTTGGTCTACACACGGCGGTATCTATCAATAGAGCTAATAGAGGCTGGGATTTAGGGTATTTACGTGTTGTAAACTGTCATTAAGTATTAGGGTTTAGATTTACTTCATTCAACATTAAGTCACGGTAGACGATCAATGATAATTTGGTCTACACACGACGGTGTCTATCAATAGAGCTAATAGAGGCTGGGATTTAGGGTATTTACGTGTTGTAAACTGTCATTAAGTATTAGGGTTTAGATTTACTTCATTCAACATTAAGTCACGGTAGACGATCAATGATAATTTGGTCTACACACGACGGTGTCTATCAATAGAGCTAATAGAGGTTGGGATTTAGGGTATTTACGTGTTGTAAACTGTCATTAACTATTAGGGTTTAGATTTACTTCATTCAACATTAAGTCATGGTAGACGATCAATGATAATTTGGTCTACACACGACGGTGTCTATCAATAGAGCTAATAGAGGTTGCGATTTAGGGTATTTACGTGTTGTAAACTGTCATTAACTATTAGGGTTTAGATTTACTTCATTCAACATTAAGTCATGGTTGACGATCAATGATAATTTGGTCTACACACGGCGGTATCTATCAATAGAGCTAATAGAGGTTGCGATTTAGGGTATTTACGTGTTGTAAACTGTCATTAACTATTAGGGTTTAGATTTACTTCATTCAACATTAAGTCATGGTAGACGATCAATGATAATTTGGTCTACACACGACGGTGTCTATCAATAGAGCTAATAGAGGCTGGGATTTAGGGTATTTACGTGTTGTAAACTGTCATTAACTATTAGGGTTTAGATTTACTTCATTCAACATTAAGTCATGGTTGACGATCAATGATAATTTGGTCTACACACGGCGGTATCTATCAATAGAGCTAATAGAGGTTGCGATTTAGGGTATTTACGTGTTGTAAACTGTCATTAAGTATTAGGGTTTAGATTTACTTCATTCAACATTAAGTCACGGTAGACGATCAATGATAATTTGGTCTACACACGGCGGTATCTATCAATAGAGCTAATAGAGGCTGGGATTTAGGGTATTTACGTGTTGTAAACTGTCATTAAGTTTTAGGGTTTAGATTTACTTCATTCAACATTAAGTCATGGTTGACGATCAATGATAATTTGGTCTACACACGGCGGTATCTATCAATAGAGCTAATAGAGGCTGGGATTTAGGGTATTTACGTGTTGTAAACTGTCATTAAGTATTAGGGTTTAGATTTACTTCATTCAACATTAAGTCACAGTAGACGATCAATGATAATTTGGTCTACACGCGGTGGTGTCTATCAATAGAGCTAATAGAGGTTGCGATTTAGGGTATTTACGTGTTGTAAACTGTCATTAACTATTAGGGTTTAGATTTACTTCATTCAACATTAAGTCATGGTAGACGATCAATGATAATTTGGTCTACACACGACGGTGTCTATCAATAGAGCTAATAGAGGCTGGGATTTAGGGTATTTACGTGTTGTAAACTGTCATTAACTATTAGGGTTTAGATTTACTTCATTCAACATTAAGTCATGGTTGACGATCAATGATAATTTGGTCTACACACGGCGGTATCTATCAATAGAGCTAATAGAGGTTGCGATTTAGGGTATTTACGTGTTGTAAACTGTCATTAAGTATTAGGGTTTAGATTTACTTCATTCAACATTAAGTCACGGTAGACGATCAATGATAATTTGGTCTACACACGGCGGTATCTATCAATAGAGCTAATAGAGGCTGGGATTTAGGGTATTTACGTGTTGTAAACTGTCATTAAGTATTAGGGTTTAGATTTACTTCATTCAACATTAAGTCATGGTTGACGATCAATGATAATTTGGTCTACACACGGCGGTATATATCAATAGAGCTAATAGAGGCTGGGATTTAGGGTATTTACGTGTTGTAAACTGTCATTAAGTATTAGGGTTTAGATTTACTTCATTCAACATTAAGTCACAGTAGACGATCAATGATAATTTGGTCTACACGCGGTGGTGTCTATCAATAGAGCTAATAGAGGCTGGGATTTAGGGTATTTACGTGTTGTAAACTGTCATTAAGTATTAGGGTTTAGATTTACTTCATTCAACATTAAGTCACGGTAGACGATCAATGATAATTTGGTCTACACACGGCGGTATCTATCAATAGAGCAAATAGAGGCTGGGATTTAGGGTATTTACGTGTTGTAAACTGTCATTAAGTATTAGGGTTTAGATTTACTTCATTCAACATTAAGTCACGGTAGACGATCAATGATAATTTGGTCTACACACGACGGTGTCTATCAATAGAGCTAATAGAGGTTGCGATTTAGGGTATTTACGTGTTGTAAACTGTCATTAAGTATTAGGGTTTAGATTTACTTCATTCAACATTAAGTCACGGTGGACGATCAATGATAATTTGGTCTACACACGACGGTGTATATCAATAGAGCTAATAGAGGTTGGGATTTAGGGTATTTACGTGTTGTAAACTGTCATTAAGTATTAGGGTTTAGATTTACTTCATTCAACATTAAGTCACGGTGGACGATCAATGATAATTTGGTCTACACACGACGGTATCTATCAATAGAGCTAATAGAGGCTGGGATTTAGGGTATTTACGTGTTGTAAACTGTCATTAAGTATTAGGGTTTAGATTTACTTCATTCAACATTAAGTCACGGTAGGCGATCAATGATAATTTGGTCTACACACGGCGGTGTCTATCAATAGAGCTAATAGAGGCTGGGATTTAGGGTATTTACGTGTTGTAAACTGTCATTAAGTATTAGGGTTTAGATTTACTTCATTCAACATTAAGTCACGGTAGGCGATCAATGATAATTTGGTCTACACACGGCGGTATCTATCAATAGAGCTAATAGAGGCTGGGATTTAGGGTATTTACGTGTTGTAAACTGTCATTAAGTATCAGGGTTTAGATTTACTTCATTCAACATTAAGTCACGGTGGACGATCAATGATAATTTGGTCTACACGCGGGGGTGTCTATCAATAGAGCTAATAGAGGTTGCGATTTAGGGTATTTACGTGTTGTAAACTGTCATTAAGTATTAGGGTTTAGATTTACTTCATTCAACATTAAGTCACGGTGGACGATCAATGATAATTTGGTCTACACACGACGGTATCTATCAATAGAGCTAATAGAGGCTGGGATTTAGGGTATTTACGTGTTGTAAACTGTCATTAAGTATTAGGGTTTAGATTTACTTCATTCAACATTAAGTCATGGTTGACGATCAATGATAATTTGGTCTACACACGGCGGTATCTATCAATAGAGCTAATAGAGGCTGGGATTTAGGGTATTTACGTGTTGTAAACTGTCATTAAGTATTAGGGTTTAGATTTACTTCATTCAACATTAAGTCACAGTAGACGATCAATGATAATTTGGTCTACACGCGGTGGTGTCTATCAATAGAGCTAATAGAGGCTGGGATTTAGGGTATTTACGTGTTGTAAACTGTCATTAAGTATTAGGGTTTAGATTTACTTCATTCAACATTAAGTCACGGTAGACGATCAATGATAATTTGGTCTACACACGGCGGTATCTATCAATAGAGCAAATAGAGGCTGGGATTTAGGGTATTTACGTGTTGTAAACTGTCATTAAGTATTAGGGTTTAGATTTACTTCATTCAACATTAAGTCACGGTAGACGATCAATGATAATTTGGTCTACACACGACGGTGTCTATCAATAGAGCTAATAGAGGTTGCGATTTAGGGTATTTACGTGTTGTAAACTGTCATTAAGTATTAGGGTTTAGATTTACTTCATTCAACATTAAGTCACGGTGGACGATCAATGATAATTTGGTCTACACACGACGGTATCTATCAATAGAGCTAATAGAGGCTGGGATTTAGGGTATTTACGTGTTGTAAACTGTCATTAAGTATTAGGGTTTAGATTTACTTCATTCAACATTAAGTCACGGTAGGCGATCAATGATAATTTGGTCTACACACGGCGGTGTCTATCAATAGAGCTAATAGAGGCTGGGATTTAGGGTATTTACGTGTTGTAAACTGTCATTAAGTATTAGGGTTTAGATTTACTTCATTCAACATTAAGTCACGGTAGGCGATCAATGATAATTTGGTCTACACACGGCGGTATCTATCAATAGAGCTAATAGAGGCTGGGATTTAGGGTATTTACGTGTTGTAAACTGTCATTAAGTATCAGGGTTTAGATTTACTTCATTCAACATTAAGTCACGGTGGACGATCAATGATAATTTGGTCTACACGCGGGGGTGTCTATCAATAGAGCTAATAGAGGTTGCGATTTAGGTTATTTACGTGTTGTAAACTGTCATTAAGTATTAGGGTTTAGATTTACTTCATTCAACATTAAGTCATGGTAGACGATCAATGATAATTTGGTCTACACACGACGGTGTCTATCAATAGAGCTAATAGAGGCTGGGATTTAGGGTATTTACGTGTTGTAAACTGTCATTAAGTATTAGGGTTTAGATTTACTTCATTCAACATTAAGTCATGGTAGACGATCAATGATAATTTGGTCTACACACGACGGTGTCTATCAATAGAGCTAATAGAGGCTGGGATTTAGGGTATTTACGTGTTGTAAACTGTCATTAAGTATTAGGGTTTAGATTTACTTCATTCAACATTAAGTCACGGTAGACGAGCAATGATAATTTGGTCTACACACGGCGGTGTCTATCAATAGAGCTAATAGAGGTTGCGATTTAGGGTATTTACGTGTTGTAAACTGTCATTTAGGAATTGTCTGTCCGCCTCAGTAACGTAGATGGTAGCGTGTCTGCCTCACGTTTAAGAGGTCCCGAGTTCGAATCTCGGTCAGAGCGAGTTACCTGGATAAGGTTTTGTCCGGGGTTTTCCCTTGTCCTTCAAGACGAATGTCGAGTAACTCTAAGCTGCATGGACCCTGGACTCCTTTGAGCATCATTTCACTCAATTCATCACCGTCCGATGACTTAACTCCTTTGAGCATCATTTCACCCAATTCATCCACCGTCCGATGACTTAACTCCTTTGAGCATCATTTCACTCAATTCATCCACCGTCCGATGACTTAACTCCTTTGAGCATCATTTCACCCAATTCATCCACCGTCCGATGACTTAACTCCTTTGAGCATCATTTCACTCAATTCATCCACCGTCCGATGACTTAACTCCTTTGAGAATCATTTCACCCAATTCATCCACCGTCCGATGACTTAATCTTGGAGGACGTAAATTAAACACACACACACAGAGAGAGAGAGAGGGGGAGAGAGAGAGGGGGAGAGAGAGAGAGAGAAAGGAATTGTCTCATGTGTATGTGAAAGCCCCTAGTGGTTTATCAGCAAACATACAAGTCAATTGGAGAATTTAATGTCATGTTGGCACGTTGGTCATAGTAGCTCAATGTATAAGAGCAAACGGACGGATTTAGAGGTCCCAAGTTCGAATCTCGGTCAGGGTGAGTTCCCTGGATAAGGTTTTTTCCGGGGTTTTCCCTTATCCTGTAAGCTGAATGTCGGGTAACTCTAAGCTACATGGACCCCGGACTCATTTGAGCATCATTTCGTCCATTCCATTCATCGTCCGATAGGTCTTAACTTTGGAGGAGGTAAATTACAAAAACAAAAAAACAAAACAAAAAAAACGGACGGAGACCAGAAGATCCGTGGTTCAAATCCCGGCTATGACATTGAATTTTTTAGTCTGATTCTATTCTTTCATAGTGCGTGCGTGTGTTTTGTGTGTTTAATGCTCACAATTTCATAAAAGAATCATTCTTTTTCTTGTTCTTGGTTCCCAGTATTTGGAGAGTATATCTTGAGTTTTGAAATTTTACAAGGTTGGTCTGAAAAGTTTTCGACCTAATAAAGATACAAGACATTTTTTTTTTTTTTTTCAGAATTTGTTTCCCCAACATAGTCTCCTTGTAACTCTACACACTTCTCCCAGCGATGCTCCCATTTCTGTAACCCGTCCAAATAGTACTCGGCGTTTTTCAACATAGTCTCCTTGTAACTCTACACACTTCTCCCAGCGATGCTCCCATCTCTGCAACCCGTCCAAATAGTACTCGGCGTTTTTCAACATAGTCTCCTTGTAACTCTACACACTTCTCCCAGCGATGCTCCCATCTCTGTAACCCGTCCAAATAGTACTCGGCGTTTTTCAACATAGTCTCCTTGTAACTCTACACACTTCTCCCAGCGATGCTCCCATCTCTGCAACCCGTCCAAATAGTACTCGGCGTTTTTCAACATAGTCTCCTTGTAACTCTACACACTTCTCCCAGCGATGTTCCCATCTCTGTAACCCCTCCAAATAGTACTCGGCGTTTTTCAACATAGTCTCCTTGTAACTCTACACACTTCTCCCAGCGATGTTTCCATCTCTGCAACCCGTCCAAATAGTACTCGGCGTTTTTCAACATAGTCTCCTTGTAACTCTACACACTTCTCCCAGCGATGTTCCCATCTCTGTAACCCCTCCAAATAGTACTCGGCGTTTTTCAACATAGTCTCCTTGTAACTCTACACACTTCTCCCAGCGATGTTTCCATCTCTGCAACCCGTCCAAATAGTACTCGGCGTTTTTCAACATAGTCTCCTTGTAACTCTACACACTTCTCCCAGTGATGTTCCCATCTCTGCAACCCGTCCAAATAGTACTCGGCGTTTTTCAACATAGTCTCCTTGTAACTCTACGCACTTCTCCCAGCGATGCTTCCATCTCTGTAACTCGTCCAAATAGTACTCGGCGTTTTTCAACATAGTCTCCTTGTAACTCTACACACTTCTCCCAGCGATGTTCCCATCTCTGTATCCCGTCCAAATAGTACTCGGCGTTTTTCAACATAGTCTTCTTGTAACTCTACACACTTCTTCCAGCGATGTTTCCATCTCTGCAACCCGTCCAAATAGTACTCGGCGTTTTTCAACATAGTCTCCTTGTAACTCTACACACTTCTCCCAGCGATGTTCCCATCTCTGCAACCCGTCCAAATAGTACTCGGCGTTTTTCAACATAGTCTCCTTGTAACTCTACACACTTCTCCCAGCGATGCTCCCATCTCTGCAACCCGTCCAAATAGTACTCGGCGTTTTTCAACATAGTCTCCTTGTAACTCTACACACTTCTCCCAGCGATGCTCCCATCTCTGCAACCCGTCCAAATAGTACTCGGCGTTTTTCAACATAGTCTCCTTGTAACTCTACACACTTCTCCCAGCGATGCTCCCATCTCTGTAACACGTCCAAATAGTACTCGGCGTTTTTCAACATAGTTTCCTTGAAACTCTACACACTTCTCCCAGCGATGCTCCCATCTCTGTAACCCGTCCAAATAGTACTCGGCGTTTTTCAACATAGTCTCCTTGTAACTCTATACACTTCTCCCAGCGATGTTCCTATCTCTGTAACCCCTCCAAATAGTATTCGGCGTTTTTCAACATAGTCTCCTTGTAACTCTACACACTTCTCCCAGCGATGTTCCCATCTCTGTAACCCCTCCAAATAGTATTCGGCGATTTTCAACATAGTCTCCTTGTAACTACACACTTCTCCCAGCGATGTTTCCATCTCTGTAACCCGTCCAAATAGTACTCGGCGATTTTCAACATAGTCTCCTTGTAACTCTACACACTTCTCCCAGCGATGCTTCCATCTCTGTAACCCGTCCAAATAGTACTCGGCGTTTTTCTCTACAAAATAATTGTTCACAAAGGTGATTGCCTCTTCATTTGACGAAAATCTCTGTCCTCCGAGCGCAAAGAAGTCGCTTGGGGCTAGATCTGGTCAGTCAAGTAGTTCAAACAGTATTTCCTGGATTTTCGCCATTGCAACCGCTAAGGTGTGAGACGTTGCGTTGTCTTGGTGAAACAGGATTTTCTTTTGCTGCAAATGTGGCCGTTTTCCCGCAAGTTCCCCCTGTAGCTTGTCACGTAATGATGCGTGGTATGCTCCTGTAATGGTTTTTCCTCTTTGAAGATAATCGATTAAAATAACTTCATAACTACCCCCGCCCCCCCCCCCAAAAAAAAACCGTCACCATCACTTTCCGGCAGAAAAAGTTTTGTTTTTGGGGGGGAGGGAAGGAGCCGGTTCCCCCTTTGCAGTGCACTGTTTGGACTGTATTTTTGTCTCGGGCGTATAATGGTGTATCCAAGTTTCAACTACAGTAATTAATCGGTGCCAAAACTCGCATTTATTGCGCCTAAACTGCACCAATAAGGCGTGGAAATGTTCATTGGAACACGTTTTTGGTCTTACGTGAGCAAACGCGGCACCCAACGCGCAGAGAGCTTTCTTACGTCTAAATGTTGATTTAATATGTGCCAAACACGTTCTTTTGACATGTTCATAGCCTCTGCTATCTTTCTCACTTTAATTCGGCGATCCTCTACCACCATTTGGTGAACTTTGACAATAATTTCGTCAGTAGTTGCAGATTTTGGACGTTCCGAACGTTCATCGTCTCCCAAGCTCTTACGTCCACGTTTAAATTCAGCTGCTCAAAATTTCACTGTGGTAGATGATGGCGCAGAGTCCCCATGCACAGAATCCAACTCATCTTTGATTTGCGTAGGCGTACTGCCTTTCAAAAACAAATATTTAATGACAGCTCGATACTCCATTTTGTCAATTTCCATAAAAACACTCGCATCAACTCACTCAAACGACTGTTACATAACAAGCGAGCGTCCAAAATGGCTGAAACTTTGGTGAGTAAACTTCAACAGATTAATTAACGAAATGAACAAGCTTTTATTTACGAGTGCTGCCATCTTCATGTTGATGTCGGAAACTTTTCAGACCACCCTCGTATATAGAGTTAATTATGAATGTTCACTTTACGACGTACCAAGGACTGTGGGAAGTGGTTAATCCAATCTTGAACAGCTGTGCACTCAGACAGTCATGTCCTGTGATTAAACTCAGATTGCAACAGATGACCTTTTAGGTTAGAGCTGGCATTGTGTTGAGCTTAATTTGGAGATCCTTCTTATTAAGTTCTTTAGAGGAAGTAAGATATTTTCGTAACTACACAAAAGTGTAGATTTTTTGTTAATTTATAAATTACTGAAATTTGATAAACTTGAAATCCTGAAGACAAATGTTCAAATTTCCCTGCATTCACTAAACAATGGTGTTCTAAGAATTACAAAAGTAAACACGATGTAAAGTAACTATCAGCTCTTTTCCCTAGAAAAAGAAACAACTCAATACTACTTTAAGATACTATAATATCAGATTAACCACAACAGTCAATGCTAAATATCTTAGAATAGTGTTTGACAAAAAATTAACCTCAAAAAAAGATATTGAAAACTCCAAAGACAAAGCAACTATATTAAACAGACCAACAGGAAACAAATGGGATTGTTGAAGGTCTACATTAAGTAACACATATAAACGACCAGTTCTTAAATATGATAATATCATCACCTTCAACTTCCATCACACTTGAGCGCACACAAAATCAAGCTCTTGAGTTAATTAGTGGGACTATAATGACCTTACATGTAACAAACCTGTAATAAATGTAAACCCTTTTAACACATGAAAAGTTCTTTAGACTTCCATAGAATAAATTGAAGGGCAGGCCTTCAGTTTGAAAACTCAATTAATCTTCATATAGAATATCGAGATTTAACTGTATTGGAACACCACAATGAAGCGTAATAATTATTAATTTATAGATGAGTCGTATTTATTACACATCAAGCTTCACTTAGTGAAGCTGATGTGTAATAAATACGACTCATCTATAAATTAATAATTCATACAGAATGTTCAATAAGTAAGAAATAAAATTTACTAGCCATCCAAAACAGAACCTGTAAACCTCTTAACAATCCGCTCAACTACAATACAACCTTGATCTAACTGCAAATTTTAAAAGGAAACAAAAGCCTTTGAAACCATATTGTACTCACATCTAAACAGATGGCTCTCTTTACAACCCAAAAGATGGAGCAGGAGTTATCTGTAAATTCTTTTATCTGCCACCATAAGAAAGAACATATCATTGCATTTCCTTTCTTGGAAGTGTTGAAAACAGTGTTGTTATGATAAATTAACTTTAAAGAGAGTCGATTAAAGACACTAGACAACACTTACTTTTAAATTTTTCCGGAACATGTTTCAGAGGCTTTGCCTCTATCATCGGCCGGCTCTCGACTGGTTCTCGTTGGTGTAGCTGACAATATTTTGTCATAGGTCTCCTCTGGTGGTGGTTCAACGAACTTGCTGAACAAATCCTTCTGGGGGATGTCGAAATTGAATACTTTGTTCCTATTTTTTGAAATGAAGATTTGTTCCCATGTGGATAGTTCTTGTTTTCCTGATGTATGTTTTAGTAGTTTTGGTTCTGGATTTATGTTGTGGTGTTTTTTCCCAAAAATGTGTGGCAACTGCTGATTTTTCTACTTGCTTATATTTTATGTTTCTAAAGTGTTCCTTTGCTCTTGTTTCTAAATTTCTTTTTGTTTTTCCAATATAAATTTGACTACAGTCATTGCATTTAATTTGATATATACCAGATTTTTTGTTAGATGGAATGGCATCTTTGATGTTTGAGCAAATTAGGTTTTTTAAGGAGAAATGGTTGACTGGTGCTAGTTGAATATTTTGTTTTTTGAAGACTTTTTTGAATTTATCATAGGCCCATGGATGGTAAGTGAATTTTTTGAAAATCATATTAGTTTCTGTAGCTGAGAGAGTTGTGGTTTCCTTTAGTAGCTTCTTCTTTTCTGCTAAGTTCACTTTTTTGTCTACTAGTGATTTGGGAAAGTTATTTTTTTGTGCTATTTCAATTATTTTGTTGTATTCTGTTTTGTATTCTTCTGCTGTGAGAGGGATGTTTACCAGTCTGTGTGCTAAACTATTGAAGATTGCCTGTTTGTGGGATCTTGGGTTGTAGCCATTAGCTTTTATGTAGTTGTCTGTCTGTGTTGGTTTTCTGTAAATGCCAAAGTTTAGTCTGTTTTTATTCCTCATTATTTTTAGATCCAAAAATGGTAAATGCTCATCTTTTTCTATTTCTACAGTGAATTTGATGCTTTTTTCTTGGATATTTAAAAGTTTTAGTGCATCACTGATGTGTTTTTTTGGTACTATTGCAAAGATGTCATCTACATATCGTTGCCAGAGTTTGAACATCCAAGGGAAACCTTTGTTGATCCTTATTTCTAATGCACTCATGTACAGATCGGCCAGGAAGGGTGATAGGGGGTTGCCCATTGCTAACCCTGACCACATTAAGGATACTGAACTAAAAGAAGAGGACACACTAGTCTCATTTGATGTTAAATCACTGTTTCCCAGCATACCAGTTAATCAACTCCCACCGTTGATAGAAAAATGGCTCAAATCACTTGGAATGGCATCATCTGAAATTTCAGACTACATTGAACTAACCCAATTATGCATAGAACAAAATTTCTTCCAGTTTCAAACAAAATATTATCACCAAACTTCACGGTTAGCAATGGGCAACCCCCTATCACCCTTCCTGGCCGATCTGTACATGAGTGCATTAGAAATAAGGATCAACAAAGGTTTCCCTTGGATGTTCAAACTCTGGCAACGACATGTAGATGACATCTTTGCAATAGTACCAAAAAAACACATCAGTGATGCACTAAAACTTTTAAATATCCAAGAAAAAAGCATCAAATTCACTGTAGAAATAGAAAAAGATGAGCATTTACCATTTTTGGATCTAAAAATAATGAGGAATAAAAACAGACTAAACTTTGGCATTTACAGAAAACCAACACAGACAGACAACTACATAAAAGCTAATGGCTACAACCCAAGATCCCACAAACAGGCAATCTTCAATAGTTTAGCACACAGACTGGTAAACATCCCTCTCACAGCAGAAGAATACAAAGCAGGATACAACAAAATAATTGAAATAGCACAAAAAAATAACTTTCCCAAATAATTAGTGGACAAAAAAGTGAACTTAGCAAAAAAGAAGAAGCTACTAAAGGAAACCACAACTCTCTCAGCTACAGAAACTAATATGATTTTCAAAAAATTCACTTACCATCCATGGGCCTATGATAAATTCAAAAAAGTCTTCAAAAAAACAAAATATTCAACTAGCACCAGTCAACCATTTCTCCTTAAAAAACCTAATTTGCTCAAACATCAAAGATGCCATTCCATCTAACAAAAAATCTGGTATATATCAAATTGAATGCAATGACTGTAGTCAAATTTATATTGGAAAAACAAAAAGAAATTTAGAAACAAGAGCAAAGGAACACTTTAGAAACATAAAATATAAGCAAGTAGAAAAATCAGCAGTTGCCACACATTTTTGGGAAAAAAACCACAACATAAATCCAGAACCAAAACTACTAAAACATACATCAGGAAAACAAGAACTATCCACATGGGAACAAATCTTCATTTTAAAAAATAGGAACAAAGTATTCAATTTCGACATCCCCCAGAAAGATTTGTTCAGCAAGTTCGTTGAACCGCCACCAGAGGAGACCTGTGACAAAATATCGTCAGCTACACCAACAAGAACCAGTCGAGAGCCGGCCGATGATAGAGGCAAAGCCTCAGAAACATGTTCCGGAAAAATTTAAAAGTAAGTGTTGTCTAGTGTCTTTAATCGACTCTCTTTAAAGTTAAAACATCATTGCATGTTACTTATGGCCTTTTACTTTAAAACATGAATAATTTCTGCAAAGAATCTAATTATTTAAGTTATTTGATGGAAATTAATCGTTCCTTCACACTAGCCGTACATAAGCTAAGGTTTTGCATAGAGTCTAACTGAAAAATTCAATGGCACGGCTGGGATTTGAGCCATGGATCTCTTGGTTTCCATCTAGTTGCTCTCACCTGTTGATCTACCATGGCCAACGTGCTGTCATGACATAAATTCTCCAATTGACTCGTATATTTCCCCGGTAGACCACTAGGGGCTCTCGTATTCGAGATACACCGTTTGTGGCGACTTACTATTGTAAGTACTTGAGTCCCAGGCTTCATCATTTAACTGTTAATTGATGGAAATTAACACGGCATCGAATTTTTCAGTTTGACTCTGTCTAGTCAAATTATCTCTACCAGAGTCAATATACCAGATCAAGCAGAAGAATAAAGTAAAAATTCAGAAGACAAAAGGACATAATTCTTCAGGAAGCTCTACTCTAATGTAATGTCAAAGACATGCTATTATAATGTCTTTGACTATTGATTACCTCATAGATGCCTTAGTCTGATATGATGGCTTTTTGCAAAAAACTGGTCATTTATCAGTGTCCAATCACTTGTGGCTTCACAACACTCCACTTCTTGGCCGAACAAAATGCCACAGTCCTTCCCTATTCTCTAAATTTGTCTCTTACATTTTACCAAATGAAAGTTTGTGTTTAATGCTCAGAATTTGATAATAAAAGGAGTAGAAAGGATAGTGATGTGCCTATCCAAATCTGCAGATGGTGTACCCAGCTTTAACAGATGAAGCTCTGGGGACTGAGTTATTATAACCATTCTGTCAAAAATGGAGGAAATGCCACTTACACATTTATTGCTGACTTGTCATGACAGTAGGAATGTCCTTTATCTGACAAATGAAGGAAAAGGCCTAATGACTTGTCAAGCCTGACCTGTAGACCAAAGAAGGTATGTTTCCTCCACACTAAGAGGTCTAAGAAGGAACAATTTAAGTGACTACTTATAAAAAAAAGGTGTCCATAGTTGAAACCTGGTCAATGACAGGATCTCAAATGGAAACAAGTGATTTTGCTCTAAGATCTCGGAATTGGAATGTTGTGTCCTCTTCTTGGTGATGGTGACGATGTTCCAGGTCTCGTAGTTGTTTAATATGAGCTTTTGCTCAGTCCTGGCGTCTCATGACGAGCAATTCTTTTATAGATGTTATCTGTGCTGCTGCAGTGGAAGCATGAATACTACTTACCTTGGGTTTGGTCTCAGACCTGGCGTCTCATGACGAGCAATTCTTTTATAGATGTTATCTGTGCTGCTGCAGTGGAAGCATGAATACCACTTACCTTGGGTTTGGTCTCAGACCTGGCGTCTCATGACGAGCCAGTCCTTTAAATGTTATCCGTGCTGCTGCAGTGGAAGCATGAATACCACTTACCTTGGGTTTGGTCTCAGACCTGGCATCTCATGACGAGCAATTCCTTTAGATGTTATCCGTGCTACTGCAGTGGAAGCATGAATACTACTTACCTTGGGTTTGGTCTCAGACCTGGCGTCTCATGACGAGCAATTCCTTTAGATGTTATCCGTGCTACTGCAGTGGAAGCATGAATACCACTTACCTTGGGTTTGGTCTCAGACCTGGCGTCTCATGACGAGCAATTCCTTTATAGATGTTATCCGTGCTGCTGCAGTGGAAGCATGAATACCACTTACCTTGGGTTTGGTCTCAGACCTGGCATCTCATGACGAGCAATTCCTTTAGATGTTATCCGTGCTACTGCAATGGAAGCATGAATACCACTTACCTTGGGTTTGGTCACAGACCTGGCGTCTCATGACGAGCAATTCCTTTAGATGTTATCCGTGCTACTGCAGTGGAAGCATGAATACCACTTACCTTGGGTTTGGTCTCAGACCTGGCGTCTCATGACGAGCAATTCCTTTATAGATGTTATCCGTGCTGCTGCAGTGGAAGCATGAATACCACTTACCTTGGGTTTGGTCTCAGACCTGGCATCTCATGACGAGCAATTCCTTTAGATGTTATCCGTGCTACTGAAATGGAAGCATGAATACTACTTACCTTGGGCTTGGTCTCAGACCTGGCGTCTCATGACGAGCAATTCCTTTAGATGTTATCCGTGCTACTGCAGTGGAAGCATGAATACCACTTACCTTGGGTTTGGTCTCAGACCTGGCGTCTCATGACGAGCAATTCCTTTATAGATATTATCCGTGCTACTGCAGTGGAAGCATGAATACTACTTACCTTGGGCTTGGTCTCAGACCTGGCGTCTCATGACGAGCAATTCCTTTAGATGTTATCCACACTGCTGCAGTGGAAGCATGAATACCACTTACCTTGGGTTTGGTCTCAGACCTGGCGTCTCATGACGAGCAATTCCTTTAGATGTTATCCGTGCTGCTGCAGTGGAAGCATGAATACCACTTACCTTGGGTTTGGTCTCAGACCTGGTGTCACATGACGAGCAATACCTTTAGATGTTATCCGTGCTGCTGCAGTGGAAGCATGAATACCACTTACCTTGGGTTTGGTCTCAGACCTGGCGTCTCATGACGAGCAATACCTTTAGATGTTATCCGTGCTGCTGCAGTGGAAGCATGAATACCACTTACCTTGGGTTTGGTCACAGACCTGGCGTCTCATGACGAGCAATTCCTTTAGATGTTATCCGTGCTGCTGCAGTGGAAGCATGAATACCACTTACCTTGGGTTTGGTCACAGACCTGGCGTCTCATGACGAGCAATTCCTTTAGATGTTATCCGTGCTGCTGCAGTGGAAGCATGAATACCACTTACCTTGGGTTTGGTCTCAGACCTGGCGTCTCATGATGAGCCAGTCCTTTATAGATGTTATCCGTGCTACTGCAGTGGAAGCATGAATACCACTTACCTTGGGTTTGGTCTCAGACCTGGTGTCACATGACGAGCAATTCCTTTATAGATGTTATCCGTGCTGCTGCAGTGGAAGCATGAATACCACTTACCTTGGGTTTGGTCTCAGACCTGGCGTCTCATGATGAGCCAGTCCTTTAGATGTTATCCGTGCTGCTGCAGTGGAAGCATGAATACCACTTACCTTGGGTTTGGTCTCAGACCTGGCGTCTCATGACGAGCAATTCCTTTATAGATGTTATCCGTGCTACTGCAGTGGAAGCATGAATACCACTTACCTTGGGTTTGGTCTCAGACCTGGCGTCTCATGACGAGCAATTCCTTTATAGATGTTATCCGTGCTACTGCAGTGGAAGCATGAATACCACTTACCTTGGGTTTGGTCTCAGACCTGGCGTCTCATGACGAGCAATTCCTTTATAGATGTTATCTGTGCTGCTGCAGTGGAAGCATGAATACCACTTACCTTGGGTTTGGTCTCAGACCTGGCGTCTCATGACGAGCAATTCCTTTATAGATGTTATCCGTGCTACTGCAGTGGAAGCATGAATACCACTTACCTTGGGTTTGGTCTCAGACAGGAGTTGGAACTAATTTACTAAATGAAGTGAAATAAACGTTCAACTTCGTTTTAAATATTCTTATTTTTAATTCAATATTAAGTTAACAAAAACGCATTGTAACATAAATTAATAAATAACTTTAATAATGTTGGTTTAACTTGAAATTGAGCTCCCTCACACGGATAAGCTTAACTTGACGATGTCCATACACAGAATGACACTAACTCTGGCTAATCTGAAATTATTGAATATGTCGTTGCTATGGCAATTCAATAATTTCTCATTAGTTCACATCTTCATTAACTCATTAGGTAATTTAAATAATCTTTTGTTTAAATCATATTTAAACATTTTAGCATTCAAATAACACTTCTTTTTATATTTTAGACTACATTTACATTATTCATGTTGCTTTATTTCTACCTAATCAATTGTTTTTTTAAATAATTTTCAAGAATTCTTTTCTTAATAAATTTAACATAGCAAAATTGAACCATTAGCAATGTTTAGGGGTTTATAATAAAAAATAAGTCACAAGATTGTTTTTGTAATGTACAATTTTGTGGCCAAATTTGTGACTTAAGCTAATTTGGTACTTGTGCTGTGCTGCAACACCTAATCATTAAGCCTTATACAGCCTGTGACCTCACTCTTACTCCATATATCAACATTTATTTTATAACTAATCTTTCAACATTTGCACTTATAAGATTTGAAATAAAACTATTTCATTTTTCCTTTAAAACAGAGATGTAGCTGAGGAAAACTCCACCAACGTATCACTTAACATACCCAACAAACTCAATATGTAGATTCTGCACTCCCAGAACTGAAGTCAGCCTCACATCACAAAAAACTTATTAATTAAAGAAATACAGGTTCACTCACAAGAACTCTTCAATAAAAAAGATCATCATAATTTCTTGCACTAGAATTTAATCTTACAATATTCTGTTAGCTTATTGTGTAACATACACGCTGTAGTAGTTTCCTTGTACTCCTGGTTCCCGCCTGTGGGAGACAGGCAAACAGAGACATCAGAAAAACTATTTGTAGTCTGTTTATTGACACTTGGTCACTTACGTCTTTATATTATTGAGGGACTAACTTCAGAAGCCATTACCTCCATTTTCAACTTATATCCAACTTGTCTGTTGTCTACTCCCTCCCTCTCTCTCTCTCTCCCTCTGGTGGTGGAACTATGAACTTCTTTGTCTGGTGGGATTTCAAAGTTCATTACTCTGTCCTTACTTTTCCATATGAATATGTTCTCCTATGTTGTCAGTTTATTTCAAAATCAGATTTAAACAAGAAGATAAGTCTCAGCAGTAGCATTTCATTTTTGGAATGAAAACCATTACACTGACCCAAATCCAAAATTATTAAACGGAGTGATAAACCAAAATAAACTGACAACATGGGAGAACATATTCATATGGAAGAATAAGGATAGCAGTTAAGGACCACAGATTTAGTGGTAAGTTGAACTTAGCATGTACACTTACCATTATTAACAGTTATTCAGTAAAGTCACCAATCAGCAGATAAGATTCACAAACGAAACAGTCGACAAATAGATCTCCCTCAGCCAACTGGCAGCACTTTCATCGCACAACATACTGGAGATGCTATCAAGAAACACTTTATTTAATGCTAAAGCATTCCCTTTAATTTTAAAATTTAATATACATATGTGCATGACGTTTTCGCTATTATTCCTGATAAACACATAAATAATGCTTTAAAACTTATAAATTTACAAGATAAACTTGTAAAATTCACATTAGAAACTGAAATTAATGGATGTATTTCTTTTATACCTAGATCTAAACATAATAAGAAACAACAATAAACTAAAGCCTGCCTTGGTAGTGTAGATGGTAGCCTGTCTGCCTCACGTTCAAGAGGTCCTGAGTTCGAACCTCGTTAGAGTGAATTATCTGGATAAGGTTTTTTCCAGCGTTTTACCTTATCCTGAAAGGCAAATGTCAGGTAACTCTAAGCTCCATGGGCCCCGGGTTCATTTCAGTATCATTTCACCCATTTCATTCATTGTCCGATATAACTTAACGTTGGAGGACGTATATTATAAAATAAATAAATAAATAAGCTAAACTTTGGCTTTTATAGTTAATCAACTCATATTGCTAATTACAAAAAATTAAAAGTTCTAACCTTTTTCACATAAATTTGCTGTTTTTAGTAGTTTTATTTACACATTAATAAATATACCCCTAAATAAACAGGAATTTAATAGTGAATATAAACATATTAAGATTGCTTTAATTAATGGTTTTAATAAAGACTTTATACATTAAAAAATGAAAAATTTAAATATAAAAAATGTAAATTATGTTTCTATCCTTAAAAAAATAAAATATGATTATAATTTTAAAAAATTTACTTCCCATCCTTGGGCTCATAAACAGTTCCAAAATTTTTTAAAGAATTTGGTATAACTTTGGTACCTCAAAATAAATATAATATAAATATAATATAATATAATTGCTACATTTTTCTAAAAGAGATAAAATATCTCTGGCATTTATCAATTTTATTGTTTAGATTGCAACAAGGTTTCATTGGAAGGACCAAACATAATTAGAAATCAGAAAAAAGGAACATTTTCCAAATATTAGGTATAAACAGACTTATACATCAGCCATGGCAGATCACTTTTGGTAATTTAGCCATAAAATAAATCCAGAAGTTAAATTATTAAAGCAATTAAATCGCCCAACGTCCTAGTGTCAGTAATGACGACAGAAATACACAAAGTGAATGAAGATACAAATGATTTAATTGTGAAACTTTTCTCTTGAATTCTGTGGAAATTTCATCAATTTTGTTAAAACGATACATGAATAATTATATTTATTTGGCAATTTAGTTGTCATAAAAGTAGAACCTCAAATTGTGCAAATTTTGTTTATTCACATAAAGGGTTTCCTACATTGCTAAAAACAGATGAAGTGATACAAAACGAGCTACATTCTGTTGAATGATGTTAACATGGGAGAATAGTATGACTTATTTACAGTAGTTGTGACATAATAAAGGTTCAGTGAACATTATATTCACAGAATGTGTTAAGACACTTACTACACATCCCTTATTTTCATTTCTGAGAAATGACAACCCTAATATTTTGTACTTTTGAGATTCCGAGCTGTCACAAATTGTATAAGACCAAACACATGTTAAAAGTGATTAGGATCGCTATAGCCCACAAACATTCCTATTTACAAAATAAGACTACATTTTTTAACACTGTAATCATTATCACTTTATTGGCACCAAACCAAAACCTTATTAGTTATTTGTGTGACTTACCAGATATAAATACATCCTTGTTAGAAATAAATTTGTGGACCACTTTCAATAAGAACCATTAGTCCCCTGATTTTCATTTATTAAATAACACCAGAACCAAATTATGAAGTCATACAGATTCATCTCTCATAACCACAGACTGTGTAATATGTCTTAATTAAAGCAAAGCATATTAATACTTCTACGCCTTATCTACCTTCCTAAAACCAAATTGACATGTTGTCAATGTTATCGGACTCCAAGTAAATAAAGTACAATATGGTTATACACAACTCTCTGCACAGCCTTAGTGATGCAGCACATTCCTTCTGAAAACATTCAGTTAAAAAGGCACAGTTGGATTGTTACATATATATCAAACTGATAAACTTGCCAAAATCTACTATTATAGACACACACCTGAAAACTGCTTAGGATTCCGGAGATGCTGAAGCAATACATCCAAGTTCGTGTATTCAAAATGTAAAACGCCGACACTGATCGTAGAGAAACCGTGCTCCTCAAATTTCTTTTTGTATGGATCATCTTCATCGTCTACTCCATCAGAAGGGGCTTTAAAAATCAAAACTTCTTTTTTACCTAAATTCATAGGCATTAATTAACCACTAGTTTAAAAAAAGGAAGGTTAACCCTAAAAATCTGCTGGTCACCTTCCAACATATAAACACAGTACACGTGTTCAGATGTTATCTAAAGACTGCCAACATGGCAGTTTTTCCACCAAAGTGTCTTATACCAGATAGTATGAAAGTCCCCGCTGTAATGTACAGTAATTTATCTTTGTATAATTAATTACGTATATTGTGCAAAACAACATAGCGCTATCGTAAACTAGAAGTCAAAAACTGTGTGGTGATTTAGCTACAGCGTTTGATGGTTTTAGGTTTGATGGTTCTGCGGCTTCCTCAAAATTCTGGTTTTACCATTTGAATGCGAGTGGCAACATTGATAGTGTTCATCTGTCACCAGCAGTCACCAGTCAACAAGCATTGACGTTTGCGAAGTATGCTGACGTCTGCTTTCACGTGCCAAAATGACGTGTTGAAACAGAATTAGAAAAATTATATCAGATCCTTTAAATTTAGGATGTGATATGAAACTCAGATTAAAGTGGTTCAGTGAGATTTGAACTGTACAAAACGGAATATCCATAAAATGACTTGGTAAGTAATATTGTCATATGAATATAACCAATGAATTCATCAGATGACTGATACGAATAACACATACTTGTATTTGGAAACTTGATACAGCAGTCACCTTTTTTTTTTAACTATTAAAGTTAACTAAAAGTGTTAACATGTTGCATATTGTGATATCTCGGTGCACCTTATGGTTTACTGATTACCATCTGGTCAGCAGATGTGTTCTATATACCATTATTATTCATTTAACTTCATATGTTCCAGTTGCTTTCGTTTTATATTTAGTAATTACTCAGCGTTAGTGCATATCATTTTATTCTACAAAGCTTCATATAAAGGTTAATAAAATATTCATAAAAAGTTTATTTCTCATCATATTTATTATTATTATAATTATTATTATTATTATTATTATTATTATTATTATTATTATTATTATTATTATTATTATTATTATTATTATTATTATTATTATTATTATTATTATTATTATTATTATTATTATTATTATTATTATTATTATTATTATTATTATTATTATTATTACTATTATTACTATTATTACTATTATTTACCATTATTTACCATTATTTACCATTAATTACCATTAATTACCATTATTTACCATTATTTACCATTATTTACCATTATTTACCATTATTTACCATTATTTACCATTATTTACCATTAATTACCATTAATTACCATTAACTACCATTAACTACCATTAACTACCATTAACTACCATTAACTACCATTAACTACCATTAACTACCATTAACTACCATCAACTACCATCAATTACCATCAATTACCATCAATTACCATCAATTACCATCAATTACCATCAATTACCATCAATTACCATCAATTACCATCAATTACCATCAATTACCATCAATTACCATCAATTACCATCAATTACCATCAATTACCATCAATTACCATCAATTACCATCAATTACCATCAATTACCATCAATTACCATCAATTACCATCAATTACCATCAATTACCATCAATTACCATCAATTACCATCAATTACCATCAATTACCATCAATTACCATCAATTACTATCAATTACTATTAATTACTATTAATTACTATTAATTACTATTAATTACTATTAATTACTATTAATTACTATTAATTACTATTAATTACTATTGATTACTATTGATTACTATTGATTACTATTGATTACTATTGATTACTATTGATTACTATTGATTACTATTGATTACTATTATTTACTATTATTTACTATTATTTACTATTATTTACTAATTATTATTATTATTATTATTATTATTATTATTATTATTATTATTATTATTATTGTTATTATTGATTATTATTAATTATTATTAATTATTATGATCATCATTATCATTATTTATTAATTATTTATTATTTATTAATTATTATTAATTATCATCATTATCATTATTATTATTAATTATCATCATTATCATTATTATTATATTGTTGTTTAATTAGTGTCCTTAACCCCGTAAGGTCATTTCGGACAATTAATGAAATAGGTGAAATGACTTCAAATAAGTACAGGGTACTTAGAGCTTAGAGTTACCAGACATTCATCTTTCAGGATAAGAGAAAACCTCCAACGTTAAGTCATATCGGACGATGAATGAAATGATGTTCAAATGAGTACAGGGTACATAGAGCTTAGACATAACAGACATTCATCTCTCAGGATAAGAGAAAACCTCCAACGTTAAGTCTTATCGGACGATGAATGAAATGATGTTCAAATGAGTACAGGGTACATAGAGCTTAGACATACCAGACATTCATCTTTCAGAATAAGAGAAAACCTCCAACGCTAAGTCATATCGGACGATGAATGAAATTATGTTCAAATGAGTACAGGGTGCATAGAGCTTAGAGTTACCAGACATTAATCTTTCAGGATAAGAGAAAACCTCCAACGCTAAGTCATATCGGATGATGAATGAAATGATGTTCAAATGAGTACAGCGTACATAGAGCTTAGAGTTACCAGATATTAATCTTTCAGGATAAGAGAAAACCTCCAACGTTAAGTCTTATCAGACAATGAATGAAATTATGTTCAAATGAGTACAGGGTGCATAGAGCTTAGAGTTACCAGACATTAATCTTTCAGGATAAGAGAAAACCTCCAACGTTAAGTCTTATCGGACAATGAATGAAATTATGTTCAAATGAGTACAGGGTGCATAGAGCTTAGAGTTACCAGACATTAATCTTTCAGGATAAGAGAAAACCTCCAACGTTAAGTCATATCGGACGATGAATGAAATGATGTTCAAATAAGTACAGGGTACATAGAGCTTAGAGTTACCAGACATTAATCTTTCAGGATAAGAGAAAACCTCCAACGTTAAGTCTTATTGGACAATAAATGAAATGATGTTCAAATGAGTACAGGGTGCATAGAGCTTAGAGTTACCAGACATTAATCTTTCAGGATAAGAGAAAACCTCCAACGTTAAGTCTTATCGGACAATGAATGAAATTATGTTCAAATGAGTACAGGGTGCATAGAGCTTAGAGTTACCAGACATTAATCTTTCAGGATAAGAGAAAACCTCCAACGTTAAGTCATATCGGACGATGAATGAAATGATGTTCAAATGAGTACAGGGTACTTAGAGCTTAGACATACCAGACATTCATCTTTCAGGATAAGAGAAAACCTCCAACGTTAAGTCATATCGGACGATGAATGAAATGATGTTCAAATGAGTACAGGGTACATAGAGCTTAGACATAACAGACATTCATCTCTCAGGATAAGAGAAAACCTCCAACGTTAAGTCTTATCGGATGATGAATGAAATGATGTTCAAATGAGTACAGGGTACATAGAGCTTAGACATACCAGACATTCATCTTTCAGAATAAGAGAAAACCTCCAACGCTAAGTCATATCGGACGATGAATGAAATGATGTTCAAATGAGTACAGGGTGCATAGAGCTTAGAGTTACCAGACATTAATCTTTCAGGATAAGAGAAAACCTCCAACGCTAAGTCATATCGGACGATGAATGAAATGATGTTCAAATGAGTACAGCGTACATAGAGCTTAGAGTTACCAGACATTAATCTTTCAGGATAAGAGAAAACCTCCAACGTTAAGTCTTATCGGACAATGAATGAAATTATGTTCAAATGAGTACAGGGTGCATAGAGCTTAGAGTTACCAGACATTAATCTTTCAGGATAAGAGAAAACCTCCAACGTTAAGTCTTATCGGACAATGAATGAAATTATGTTCAAATGAGTACAGGGTGCATAGAGCTTAGAGTTACCAGACATTAATCTTTCAGGATAAGAGAAAACCTCCAACGTTAAGTCATATCGGACGATGAATGAAATGATGTTCAAATAAGTACAGGGTACATAGAGCTTAGAGTTACCAGACATTAATCTTTCAGGATAAGAGAAAACCTCCAACGTTAAGTCTTATTGGACAATAAATGAAATGATGTTCAAATGAGTACAGGGTGCATAGAGCTTAGAGTTACCAGACATTAATCTTTCAGGATAAGAGAAAACCTCCAACGTTAAGTCTTATCGGACAATGAATGAAATTATGTTCAAATGAGTACAGGGTGCATAGAGCTTAGAGTTACCAGACATTAATCTTTCAGGATAAGAGAAAACCTCCAACGTTAAGTCATATCGGACGATGAATGAAATGATGTTCAAATGAGTACAGGGTACTTAGAGCTTAGACATACCAGACATTCATCTTTCAGGATAAGAGAAAACCTCCAACGTTAAGTCATATCGGACGATGAATGAAATGATGTTCAAATGAGTACAGGGTACATAGAGCTTAGACATAACAGACATTCATCTCTCAGGATAAGAGAAAACCTCCAACGTTAAGTCTTATCGGATGATGAATGAAATGATGTTCAAATGAGTACAGGGTACATAGAGCTTAGACATACCAGACATTCATCTTTCAGAATAAGAGAAAACCTCCAACGCTAAGTCATATCGGACGATGAATGAAATGATGTTCAAATGAGTACAGGGTGCATAGAGCTTAGAGTTACCAGACATTAATCTTTCAGGATAAGAGAAAACCTCCAACGCTAAGTCATATCGGACGATGAATGAAATGATGTTCAAATGAGTACAGCGTACATAGAGCTTAGAGTTACCAGACATTAATCTTTCAGGATAAGAGAAAACCTCCAACGTTAAGTCTTATCGGACAATGAATGAAATTATGTTCAAATGAGTACAGGGTGCATAGAGCTTAGAGTTACCAGACATTAATCTTTCAGGATAAGAGAAAACCTCCAACGTTAAGTCTTATCGGACAATGAATGAAATTATGTTCAAATGAGTACAGGGTGCATAGAGCTTAGAGTTACCAGACATTAATCTTTCAGGATAAGAGAAAACCTCCAACGTTAAGTCATATCGGACGATGAATGAAATGATGTTCAAATAAGTACAGGGTACATAGAGCTTAGAGTTACCAGACATTAATCTTTCAGGATAAGAGAAAACCTCCAACGTTAAGTCTTATTGGACAATAAATGAAATGATGTTCAAATGAGTACAGGGTGCATAGAGCTTAGAGTTACCAGACATTAATCTTTCAGGATAAGAGAAAACCTCCAACGTTAAGTCTTATCGGACAATGAATGAAATTATGTTCAAATGAGTACAGGGTGCATAGAGCTTAGAGTTACCAGACATTAATCTTTCAGGATAAGAGAAAACCTCCAACGTTAAGTCATATCGGACAATGAATGAAATGATGTTCAAATAAGTACAGGGTACATAGAGCTTAGAGTTACCAGACATTCATCTTTCAGGATAAGAGAAAACCTCCAACGTTAAGTCTTATTGGACAATAAATGAAATGATGTTCAAATGAGTACAGGGTGCATAGAGCTTAGAGTTACCAGACATTAATCTTTCAGGATAAGAGAAAACCTCCAACGTTAAGTCTTATCGGACAATGAATGAAATTATGTTCAAATGAGTACAGGGTGCATAGAGCTTAGAGTTACCAGACATTAATCTTTCAGGATAAGAGAAAACCTCCCAACGTTAAGTCATATCGGACGATGAATGAAATGGTGTTCAAATAAGTACAGGGTACATAGAGCTTAGAGTTACCAGACATTCATCTTTCAGGATAAGAGAAAACCTGCAACGTTAAGTCTTATTGGACAATAAATGAAATGATGTTCAAATAAATACTCTTTAATAAATACTTTCTTTCTATTGTACAGTCATATGTAGTCCCTTCTTGCATTAAGTGACTGCTGACACTACACGCTTCCCCTCTCCATTCAGATGTTCGCTGGTCCTCTCTCTGTGAACTGTTAGCCTAAAATGGAGAAAGAATGTAATCCACACAGTTTGGGAAATAACTTAAAACTTAGCAAAATTTCCTATTAGTCACCACTAAATACCATCTACTTAAAATACTATTGCTATTTAAATGTGCCACATAAAACAAAGAAGTAAACTTTCCTTCACACACTACAGAGACTTGATGTGACAAAACCTGTCAGCGCTTCCTAACTATTGAAGAGTTGCGATTGCTTCCGGAAACCTACAACGCATAGATACGTAAGTACAGTATTGAATGTGCTCATGGAACTGGTCACTCGTATCTAAGCAGCTGTCCGCAACACCGCAGATATTTGAATAGATTTTGAAAAAGTATCCAGATTAAATAAAATATTGTTTACCTGAGTTTTCTTGTTTTTCTTCTTTTTCTCGCTAAATTCTTGGGGAAAGGCAACTTCATTGCATGCTTCGCTACTAGCAACAAATTAGATTTTTTTATTATTCTTAATGCTGTTTTCTGTAACCTAAACATTCTCACCATCTACGAATTCTGTTGTTTATGTATAATCCAAATTTAATTGCAGGAATCCACTACGAAAGACTTACCTAACAACTAAGCCAAGTCCAGCACCACAGATATTGTCGAAAACAGAT
This sequence comes from Mantis religiosa, assembly GCA_030765055.1. Taxonomy (NCBI): domain Eukaryota; kingdom Metazoa; phylum Arthropoda; class Insecta; order Mantodea; family Mantidae; genus Mantis; species Mantis religiosa. Next base: position 232,622,599 of record CM060951.1, on the reverse strand, counting down.
GAAAGGGCTCTGGAAATTGTATTTCAGAGGCTCCAGAAGTAAGTAAACATTGTTTTTTGTTGTTAGACTATTCTTCCTTCCTTGGCAAGAGATAATAAAGTGCTTGCTCAATGTCCGCTAAATTCTTATTTCTACAGTAGAACCTCATTTATGAGAATCAACTGGAACCAGGGCTGATCTAAGTTAACAAAAATCCTAGTTATACAGAGAATACCGGAAAAATGATAAAAGATATGTAGAGCATGTAATATTTGGAGTTTAGAAATTACTATCGGCACATTGTCAACTAAAACCATATACACTGTATGTACTGTAATAGTCTATGTATATGTACTGTACTACAAACTAGTCAGTAGTAAGAAAGTCAGTGAGCTTCTGCTGTCTCAGTTTAGTGTATCACTTATCTCACATCCGCTTTAACATTAGAAGTTCATTTGTCTTGACTCTCCAAATAAAACATCAATTTCTCTATGTTTGCTACTGCTTGTACACAATATAGCTACAAACTAGTCAGTAGTAAAAAAGTCAGTGAGCTTCTGTTGTCTCAGTTTAGTGTATCACTTATCTCACATCCGCTTTAACATTAGAAGTTCATTTGTCTTGACTCTCCAAATAAAACATCAATTTCTCTATGTTTGCTACTGCTTGTACACAATATAGCTACAAATTAGTCAGTAGTAAAAAAGTCAGTGAGCTTCTGCTGTCTCAGTTTAGTGTATCACTTATCTCACATCCGCTTTAACATTAGAAGTTCATTTGTCTTGACCCTCGAAATAAAACATCAATTTCTCTATGTTTGTTCCTGCTTGTACACAATTTAGCTACAAACTAGTCAGTAGTAAAAAAGTCAGTGAGCTTCTGCTGTCTCAGTTTAGTGTATCACTTATCTCACATCCGCTTTAACATTAGAAGTTCATTTGTCTTGACTCTCGAAATAAAACATCAATTTTTCTCTGTTTGTTACTGGTTCATCAACACTGTCTGAATGTGAATACTCTTCATTTTCATTTTCAGTAACACTGTGTGATGTAATAATGTCTTCCTTTGTTATTGGTTTATAACCTCCGTCATTGTCTTCTTTATCAACATTGGAACAGCCATCAATATTTTTAAAAATGTATATAAAATCTGCTCTTACACTTATTTTCTCTTGTTTTTCATATTTGTTTTCTGACAACTCACACACACCGTGCCGCAACTTTTTCAATGACTTTATCAGTTTCTCTTCCAACCTGGTCCCAAGCAGATGGGGCGAGTACAATGAATTCACCCGCTGGCAAGGGAATTCGAGAATGTACCTACTGAGAATAGCAATTTATCGTTGGTAAAATGCTCTTCATTTACTACTCTAAACAAGAAGTTCTTTTTAAGATCCAAACTGGTCCAAGTTATCTGGACATCTGGGTTAACAAGGTTTTACTGTACTATTTACTCACATTGATTACAGCGGCCAACATGAGACTGACAAACACTGCCATTCTTACACCAGTAATGAGTTATTTAGTATAGCCGACTGTAAGCCACAAAGCATTGGTCTCAACTGTGAAGCTATGGCAAACGATAGCATACCTAAACCACAATGTTCTTGAAAAATTCAATGCCATGGCTGGGATTTGAAGTGTGAAGGAACGTGTAATTTCCATCAATGAGCTTAATAAGAGTTTAATGATGAGTGAGTGTGTGGTGTTTTAGGGCATGTCGACAGCAAGGTCATTTGGGCCCATGAGTTTAATGATGAAGCCTGGGATTTAAGTATTTACCATAGTAAGTCGTCACAAACGGTGTATCTCGAATACGAGAGCCCCTAGTGGTCTACTGGGAGAATTAAATGAATTAAATGTCAGAACGGCACGTTGGCCATGGTAGCTCCGTGGGCTAAAGCGACTGGATGGATACCAGAAGATTTGTGGTTCAAACCCTGGCTGTGGCATTGAATTTTTCAGGTTGGCTCTATCTATCCAATACCATAGCCTATACATGGCTAGTGTGAAGAAATGATTAATTTCCGTCGATTAACCAGGAAAGGAATTTAATGGGATAGCAAAAGCTCCTTGAGATTTGTGGTGGACAACACGGCACTGGGGCAGGTTTTCTCTAGGATTTCCTGTTTCCACTAACTGCTCCATCATATTGTTTCATCTCACCCTAATTCTGTCACACACTTCCCTCACTCTCCTACCCTGGATTGGGCTGTTCACCCATCCTGGATTCTCTCTCTCTAATCCAGAGATTCCCTTCCTCAATCCACAAGGGTTAAGAGGAACAAAAGCGGTGTAAGAGGGCAGTTAAAGAAGAAAAAGTAAAACATCCTCACTCTTACAACAGACATCACCCATCCTGTTCCTTAACAGGCATCACTTATGTTTCCTCAGAGTAATAGAAGAAGGTAGGGACTTAGAAACTCCTGAAATTAAAATCAGATAGGACATTAGGAAATTGTTAGCTATTTAGGAAATGTAAAACAAAAATAGATGAAAAATTTATATAGGGAAGATATATAAATAAGCTTGCAATAGGTAATGGTCTAGTATGTGTAACACTTCCTCAGAGATGCCTGGCTGCTAATAATTAGATTAATCTTTTAATGCATGGTATGGCCGAATGGCAACATTAGGCTGTATTCAACTTGAGAAATCTTTTACTGGCCTTTATCAGTTACACACAAAATTGTGAGCCTTTTGAATTGTATATATTATTTTTACAAATACATTATTGTTTTGTTTTTGGTATAAAAAGGCCAAATCCCAGTAACTGCAGTCAGCTTCCACGTGTGTCAACTCATTAATTATTTTACATTTGTCCTCCCATCGTTTACCACACACACATTTGACTGCAGTTACTAAAATTGGAACTCACAGCATTTGACTTTCAGTGGATGGCCAGTCCATTATGTATCGCTGTAATGACCATGGCTATTCAATTGATACATCACAGAAAGCTATGTAAAAACTGGTTTATGAATTGTTGCAAGAGTAGCATAAGTAGCATGATAATTGCATTGAAGAGTTAAACAGTAATGGAGAAGCAACTGAATGTATATATGTATCTTAAACGTTCTAGAAATAAGTTATAATGAATGCACATTTCTACTTTAATGAACTTAAAGTTGGGTTTTCTGTGTTTGCAGTGTGGAAGAAAGCAGCAAAAAGATGCAGAAAGAAATGAAGAAGTACTTAGAGAATGTACAGAACTCTTCTAAAGCAGAGCAGAAGATCACATCAGATCTGAGTTCAAGTGTACTCTGTCATCATAACTGCAATCTGCGAAAACTGGTCGAGGATTATCATTCTGTAAATACTCAGGTACACATATAGATGTAACATTTATGTAGGAGGGTGATAGTGAAAGTCATGAGCAACCAATTGTTAACATTTCAGTTCCAATAATGTAATAAGAAACGACTAGAGGATTGTAATCTCCAAACTATATCACATGTCGCCATAATGTGATGTCGTTACTGTTTCATTTCAAAACCTTGCTGTCTTTGAAGAATTTGCTTCAGACTTATTTATACATCTGCAGCTTAGGAGATGAGCAGTCACCCTCCATGGAACACAACAAGGAAACAAAAGACAGACATGTAGTACAAGAAAGAAGTGAAAGGTTAACGTTACCGAGTGGGATGGCTCAGGCAGTTTCATCTGTGGCCCACATTCAGGAGGCCTGGGTTCAATTCCTGTGGCTGACCTATCTGATTTTTTTTTTTTTTTTTTTGCCCCGCCTTGGTAGCATGGTGGTAGCATGTCTACCTGACGTTCAAGGGGTCCCTAGTTCGAACCTTGGTCAGGGTGAGTTGCCTGGATAAAGTTTTTCCCAAGGTTTTCCCTTATCCAGAAAGAGGAATGTCTGGTAGCTCTAAGCTCTATGGACCCTGAGCTCATTTGAGCATCATTTCAACCATTCTATTCATCATCTGATATGACTTAACATTGGAAAATAAAGAACATGGTTTTTTCAGGGGTTTTCTCGGGTCATCAGGTGAATGCTGGATGGGTTAATTACATCTTCCAAATTTGCTGTCCCTCCATTTCATCTCCATTATTATTTCACATCAACTCACATCTGGTGGTCTCTTTCAGGGTAGAAGTGTCAGCAAGTGTCTCGGCATTGACATGACTCTTTGGGTTGGCTGCCCTGTCTCCTCTCGCCTTATCCTTCCTCCCAGGGATGCCTCACTTGGGGCTTACGTACAATAAACTGCATGTTTCGGTGCAAAATCCCCTCTGTAGTAATCCTAATTCTAATTGTTATACCACGTTCGATCCCAAACTTTAGAGAAGAACCGTCACCTAAAGCATTTTTTCAGAGATTTTAAAATGAATGCAACAGTTTTCTGACGAATATTGTGATAGATAATAAATACTTTTGAACCTCTGTATAATCTATTTTCTGTAAGAATAAAGTAAATGTCAAAGAAGCATGTGACAATGGTTGGTGGGTTTTAATAATGCCATGTTGTGATTGTGTGGGTTACGTAGATTTGGAAATCTGGTTTGCAGAAATTTAGAACAACTTTTGCTGCAATAAAAAGACGTGAAATTGACAATCAGCTGTCTTCAAGGCTCACTCGGTGTTTTGCTACACAAAAACAAATGAAAGAAATCACAGCGGTACACTTCAATCATCAACTGTCACAGTAACCAACACACAACTGCTGCTTCTAACGCTTTGCCAGTATTTATAGCTCCCCAGCCATTGTTTCTAGAAAGGTGCAGACCTTCCGAATAATTTAGCAGCAGCAACAATGAGCAGAACGTTCTGGAGCCTCTCTGTCTCTTTCTCAACTGTAAAGTGCCCGGCTACGACCTGTGGCAGAGCTCAACAATGACATACAGTGACACTATTCTTCCACAGTTTATTAAACTTTCTTGCTTTAACTGCTTTCAATAAACCATTCAGGTTGTTATATATAAAATTAACATTTCAATGTGATTACTGCAATAACAATGTCTCAAATGTTCAGCAGTGACCGGTTGATATAACAACAAAGATAGCCGTTTAACTCAGATAATGGCATTGCTGTTTGTGTGTGCTTGTACATAAGTTTTGTCAACTAGTGGCATAATATTAGTAGAGACGGAGGAATACTTTATTCTAACAGAAAATAGATTATAGTGCATTGTGCAATAAACATTCTGAAACAAGGTAATGTATTACACTGCTTGTGTCCAGTCCACATCTTCTCTACAGTCCCAACTACTATCTCTGGCCAACTCTACAAGATATCTGGTGTCTGGAATAGTTTCATCAGAAGAGTATCTTCAAACTTGCACAGCAATGTGTAAAATAAGTGAGAACTGCTGAAAAATGACAGATAAGTCATGATGATGCTCTTGGTTTGTCTCAAAAATATATATTAAGGTCTTTAAAAATTAATCGTAAAAACTATTTGTAGTCTATCGAAATTTAACTGTATTGGAACACCACAGTGAAGTGAAACAATTATTAAATTATAGATGAGTCGTATTTATTACACATCAGCTTCACTTACGCACCTATATTGCAAAATATGTCCTCAATATAGGTACTTTAGTGAAGCTGATGTGTAATAAATACGACTCATCTATAATTTAATATTTGTAGTATGTTTATTGACACTCGTCACTTACCTTTTTTATATTATTGAGGGACTAGTTTCAGAGAGTTGGAGAGAGGTTGAAAATGGAGGCAATGGCCTTTGAAACTAGTTCCTCAATAATATAAAAAAAGTAAGTGATGAGTGTCAATAAACTGATTACAGATAGTTTTTACAATTAATTTTGACGTCACTGTTATTAAATTCCTCCAAACACATATAACATATATCTTTAAAAATTGTTGCTCATGGCTTCAGTATAACCTTCATACCTAGAAATGTTCTCTGTTAGTGAGTAAAGCAGCTACATATTGTTTGTGACAGTTGACAGATTCTGGCAAGGAACTCTCAGTGGTTTGTCAGCGAGCGTTCCAGGATCCCCTCAAGAAGTATGGCAGTCTATTCAACTCTATTGATGCAGCATTTCATCGTCGTGAGCAGCTTGTACAGGAGTGGAGAAACTTGATGGGGAGAGTGAAGAAGCTAGAGGAACGTGAGAGAACAGCCAGCAATGTTGTCAAGCTGGAACGAGAAAAACGTGCTCTTGAAGTTGCCTCCAGAGAGTTGGTTGCTTGTCATATGAATCTCTTGTCTGAGACGACAAAGTTCTATGAGAGGCGTGTGGATTACTTAAGACCAGCACTACAAGCATTGCTACGAGCGCAGCTGGAGTACCATGGGAACACTACAAGACTGTTCACACGTCTACTGCCAGTACCTGGATCCAATAGTTCACCTACGTCTGCCTGCATTTCAGACGCAGAGTACCAGGCAAGACTGCGAACCCAGTTCACCAGGATACGGACATTGTCTATCATTAAAACTGACAAAAGTAGCAGCACTGCAGCATAGCATCCTGCCAGGGTGCGAAACCAGTTCAACAGGAAGACTGACAAAAACAGCAGCACTGCTGCAAGGCTGTGAACCCAGTTCAAGAGCCTAATGAAAGAACACACAGAGTCCAACAAGTCCCTGTACTCATGCATTATAATTATGAGACACATCCCACTCGTCCTACAGCCAGCAGTGTGTTGCACAAAGCAACTGAATGTACGTGATAGAGCAACGAAATGGCATGGTGCCCAAGCAGTTGAAAATGGAGACTTGTATTCCATTGCCATCAAATGTAACACATGATCAATGGGTGCATAGAACATAGCACCAGCTGTACCAGGTGTCCTGTCTTAAATGTCATGAGCAAGCAGAATGTTGATGATGAGTAAAAGAAGAAGCCATGCATCATTACAGGTGTGGAAACACTATCACATGACTCAGTAGTCAGTCTGCACAGGCTCTGAATCCAGAACACAAACCAAAGTTCATAAGCTGGCTTTAACATTTCTGTAACTTACCAGGATAATGGTGATAAGTTTCTCATCTGGATTGGCTGTGCCAGATCACTTGTCTCTCACCAAGGCGGCTCAGGTTCGATTCCAGGTGACCGCAAAGTGAGATTTGTGGTGGACAGCATGGCACTGCGGTAAGTTTTCTCTGAGATCTCTGGTTTTCCCTGCCATTTCATCTTCATCTCATGTATCATCAGTGCCACTGCATGTAGTAGTAGCGGGTTTTAAACACTACACACTTTTTGGGCTGGATCATCTGTGATCTGTGTACACAGTATCCCCAGAAGCCAAGTAGTAGTCACAGACGATGCCCGAGTGTTTACACAACCAATATTAGGACAGTCTTCTAATAACATTGCATTTATTTTGAAAACATCAAGAATGTTATTTGCATCTTTGTAAATGAATGGGTTTAAAGTATTATTATTTATCTTCTGCAAGAAAAATATAATGCATTGATATTAAAGTAACAATAATAAAAAGAAACATGCACATCAAGGATTCAGATTCATGTTGATGCACTTATGAAATAGATGCACTTTACCGCTCGCTACCATTCTCATGGCAATTTCTCTATCTATTGCTTTGAAATGAAGTTGGAGTGATATCAAAGTGAATATTGTGAACACAGCATCATCGAATGCTTCCAAAGTTTTCCAAATTGAACTTTGTTTCTGGTAGCAGCTCGTTTTTGTCTAAGGCATATGGATCATGTCATTGTGGAGTTGTGTGGTTTCCTTTATCTCGTATTGACAACATGTCAGCATAAGCGGTACAGGGACTTGCTGGACAGACTGTACAAAAGTTAAACAACTCTCATATATTTGAATTGGATTTCTTTTTTAAGTAGAAATTGTAACTGAAGAACATGTTACATTCACATGACTTGTTCTATTATCTTATCTATAATGTTGTTGGATGTGTAGTTTGAGAGATTGCTGCACATGCTCGTACAATAAAACAACATATTTAACTTTTTACAGCTAAATTGTGTATGTGATGTGCAGCTAATTATGATGCTACAGTAGGCAAGCTTTCATAAATACAAAAAAGGACCATACTGTTTTTAATAGTTTGATTTATGGGTTAGTAAATATACCTCTGAATAAAGAGGAATATGAACATATTATTAATATTGCTTTAATTATTGGTTTTAATAAAGACTTTATACATAAAAAGATTGAAACATTTATCTATAAAAAAACTGTTACTGTTAGATATTTCTAACCTTAAAAATGAAAGACAATTATAATTTTAAAAAATTTACTTTCCTTCTTTGGTTAATAAACATTTTCAGAAAAATTTTAAAGAGTTTGGTATAACTTTAGTTCCTGAAAATAAATACAGTATTAAAAATTTACTACATTTCTCTAAAAAAGATAAAATTACTGATAGTAAAAAATCTGGCATTTATCAATTTGTTTAGATTGTGATCAGCTTTATATTGGAAAGACGAAACATAATTTAGAAATCAAAACTAAAGAGCATTCTCGTAACATTAAGTATAAAAAAACTGATAAATTGGCCGCAGCAGATCATTTTTGGTAATTTAACCATGAAATAAATCCTGAAGTTAAATTATTTAAGCAATTAATTGGTCTGACAGATTTATTGGTTTGGGAAAATATATTTATTTAAAAAAATAAAAATCATGTAATGAATTTTGAAATACTAACAATTCTGTCTTTAGGTTTGTTTCATTTTCAGATTTTGGTAGTACTGGCAGAAATGTAGTGACCTCTAGTGATTGTAACATTGACAATGCAATTGTATGAGACTGAGGATGTAAACGAGTGTTTACAAAATTGCAATCTCAATAAGAAAATTTACATCATTTTCCTTAAAGATAAGAGAAGTTTCTTTTACGAATAATTATATTTGTGTAGTAAGAGCTTATGATACAATTGAATGAATTGCAAAACCAGTCCCGTAAACTGTGAAGAATTTATGATTTTTTAAAAAATATAGATGAAGTTTGTAGCAAATTATTATATTTCATAATAATAAGTATTGTTTTATTGTAAGACTGGAACATGTAACCAGTCTCTCTCACATCTAACCACCCTGTACTTAATTTTAATCAAGATAAATCCTTACAGAAATAATGATATTACACATTTCTAAAATTATTAATCCATGTAAAATCAAGTAATTTATATTCTGCAAAGCTATTTTTATTTTAGTTTGCTAAGGCCTAAATACAAAATGTATGTTTTAATTGTATTAATCTTTGTAACAATAAGACAAATCAATCACATTATGTTATACCACTGTTCTCAGATTCCAAATGCAGGATGTCTAGATGGTATATTTAACATTACAAACAGGAAAAGTTTACTTGTGTCAGAACAAGATTTAAAAGAAGAATGATTATTGATACATTTATGATAGTCACATTATGTTAGCTGTTTTCAGACTGCTTCAAATCTGTACACTAGGACATCTCCTGTCCTTTGTAAATGAGATGAAAACTGTTTGACTTTTGTCTAGATGTAGTCACTATGTCCTTACATAGTGAATCTTCCACAGAATACGTGTACAAAATTTAAATTAACAATATTTACACAAAATAACAATAATAATACTAATAATACAAAGCGCATCCAGAAAGTTCTGTTTCAATTTTTCTCCGCTGCAGTGCTGCAATCGCAGTTCCACTCATGTGTGGTAGATGCTCTGTATCAAGGAGAAGAAATGTGTACCATTGTGAGATCACTGTCAGCCACGTACGCTTTGTTGTGCTTGTTTACAATGATGGTGTTGATTGAAAATCCCACCGCTTGTGAAAGCAGATCTGTGATTTGTTTTCTGAATGCTAGGAAAGTGAAACCAATTGAAATTTATCGGCAAATTTACGATGTCAAAAGGTGTTGTGTTTCTTCACGACAACGCACGACCACACACTGCAAATGCGACGAAAAACATCTTAGAGGGATTTGGCTGGGACGTGTTTGACCCCCCGTACAGCCCTGACCTCGCTCGTAGCGACTTTCATCTGTTTTTGCATCTCAAATCTTTGCTTGACGGTCAACACTTCAACAATGATGAAGAGCTGAAAGAAAATATTTCCAACTGGTTGAAGACACAGTCGGCAAACTTCTATGTGCCTCGCTATGACAAATGCCTGCAAAATTTTGGCAGTTATGTGGAAAAATAGTTTAAAAGTTGCAGAATTTTTTGCAATAAATAATTTTTCTGTATCTGTACACAATTTAATTTTATTACCAAACAGAACTTACCTTCTGGATGTACCTCGTATAAATCCATAATTTTACTTATGTGATATAGCATATACAAGTATTGTTATAATTATGACAATGCCCTTGGAATAATACTGTCAGTTTTTATTAGAATTTAAATAATTACAGAATGACAAAAATGTTATTATAATTCAATTTCATCATCCATATATTCGGTAATCGAGCAATACGCTTTGTCCATTAGTAGGTTTTTTATTATATAGAATAAAAAGAAGGTTTTTTATTGCTTTATTAAAGCATTTTAAGTGTTCCATTTCACGGATTCTTATAGGTAGAGTTTGTAGTTTATCCTGAATTTTAACTCTTTATTTGGTGGAGTTGCCCTGTGGCAACATTACGCTTTATTCAACTTCAAAATTTTTTTAGTGCAGTTTTTTTGTTGTATAGTATTGCGCTGGCCTTTGTCAGTTATACTAACACAATTTTGAGTCTTTTGAATTCTAAATATTATATTATTTTTACAATCTCATTGTAATGTTTTTTTTTTAGTATAAAAAGGCAAAATCCAAGCAACTGCAATCAACATCCAAGCGTGTCACCACATCGATTATTTTACTTGGGCCCTCCCTGTTCTTTACCACAGGCACATTTGACTGCAGTTGCTGAGATTCAAACCCACGACATTTAGCTTTGAATGGGTGGCCAGCCCATTGTACATTGCTTTAACGACCATGGCCATTCGAGTCAATTGTGATCAGGCATCGTAGAAAGTGGTATGAGAACCAGTTTAACAAGTACAGCAAGAACGGCATAACAAAATAGCTTGCCAATTAAAGAGTTAATATCATATAACTTTTTGCAAATGCACTTTAATTTCTGCCAAACCTGTAGAACTATTCCATCTATGCTTGGCGCAGCCAATACACACACCTTCAACCAATAGCACGAGTTGACGATCGTTGTGCGCAACTAACTTCACAAATTTTTGGCTAAATTTGCAGGTCCTGGTAATCATATATCAATTGTTTTGTATCTACATCTGATAGAAATAACATTATGAAAGTTTTTCATAGTTAAAACTTGTGCATGTACCTACAATTTACTTAATTACTGATTAGTTTTGACACATACAGCAAAAGAAAGTAACACAGCATTCTACAATTTACATTACAGCTCTCCAGAAAAGAGTTACTTCATTAAGTTGTAAATTAAAAACATTAGCTACAATTTGAAAGTAATGAGTCGGTAATTCAAACACAAACATCACTTAATTTATTAGCTTATTATAATTTATTATAATTAGCTACAATGACTGAAGATAGGTCAGCAGTGATTTGGGGAGAACCAACACACCTTAAACAGAAATCCAGTAATACTAAAACACATTACGAAACTCACAGTTCAAGAGAAAACACTTACATTTGGAACAACAAAAACTGTTTTTTCCATTTTGAAATCCTGTCAAGCGATATACTCACACAGAGGGTCATCCAGCCACAACAATGCGTAATGAAAGTTGTCACTTGGAACTGAAAAGGAAAACCCATGACCTCAAACGCTCAGAACCACACAAAAACATGTTTAGAATAACAAATGATAATAAGACAAAACTGTGGTCTCTGTGATTTCTATGTAGCATGTGGTGTTTTATCTCCAGTGACATTTAATAGAAACAAAGTGACAGATCAGTACCAACGGAGGGAAATGATATACAATTCAGTAATACATTTTCAATTAACAGGCTGAAACCTCTGCTAAAGTACTTGTAATAAGTGCTCAAAGTGCAGATGCAGGATTTCAATGAAGTTGTTAAAACAAAGTGGAGCTATGTAATAACTTAGGCTTTCATGACCAGCGTCAATCCAGTAAGATGTAGATGTTTCCGGGCTTACTGGCCGTGGTCTAGTAGGAAACACTGAAGTTCGTGATGTTTCACTTGTACATGCATTGAGCATCCTCAGAGGACTCATGGCAAACTAGAGTAGCTCCGACATAGCACACCACTCCCCTCCTATTGGCTGCACATCTGCTAGTCACAAGACGCCTGCTAGGCTTATGTCTCAATTAGTCCGACTTCTGTGAATGGTTTCTTTTCTGAAACCTCTGTTTTCCCTACTAGATCACGGCCAGTAAGTCCGGAAACCTCTACATCTTACTGGAAAAGTGGAGCTATGTTCACACTTCACTAGTCACGTTATCACTTTTGCATTCATGCAGTACAATATGAGAAGCCCCACTAATTGCATTTGCAAATGATATGTGTATGTCAGTATCATAACCTGCATTTCGCCAAGCATATTGCATCATGTGCTTATACTTTGATGCAGTAAATTGATTGTAAGTTACAAACTGAAATAACAATCATGTATCTTCACTTGTGGTTCAGCACAAAATTAGCAACTCTTCTGATATAGAACTTATAATGGTACCAGTAGACAAGTGCGGAGTATTGCACGAAAATGATGCAGACCACTGTTGTTTTAATGCTCGTTTGTTATACTAACAAGGGAACTCTCACTATGATCATACCTTTATTTGATGGCATCATCTCTGCTCTATATGGAGCCTGTGCACCAAAAATCTGCTGCAGAGTAGAAACACAACACTCAAAACTGAAGCCTGAAAGGTGCTGCATGCCACCACTTTGCTGGACATCCCTTGTGAACTCTGTTCTGGCACTCCCTACATATGCCACTGCCCACAGGGTAAACAATCCCTCCTGTATAATGCTCTATTATTTTGCTGATATGTTTCTATGTATTCTGCACTCACTTTTGGGTATTTCCAGCTGTACTCCACACTTCAAATGTACAAATGTTTTGTTTACAAATAAATATATATTACTTATTTTTCTGAGCAGGTTGAGATATCTTTTATACCTCCTCCTATACCATTGCTGGGATATTTTCAGTGCACTGATGGGCTCTATAAAATAGAATTGTAACTTTTTCTCTGCCTTATAAATCTGCGAGTACAACTTTTCTTCATAAGAATTATTTTTATATGAGAGTTAAGTTATTCACAATGTTTTCTGTACTAATAAGTTGTTAAAGAAATATTAGTTCAGTTTTGACATAGTGAAGCACAAATGAATCATAACTACTCGCTACTGATTTTGACAAATTTTCTAATAAATTCATTTATTGTTAATATAATTTTGAGTTCAACTAATACTCAATGCTCCACTTATTGCTAGTATTTACCTAGAATGCATTTCGTTAGGATCTTCCTAACATCATCAGCTGTTGTCAACTAATGGACGTTGGTTTGGTGAACTCATTGGAGGTGATAATCACGTTTCTGTCGGTATCTTGATGAACTTAAAATTTGGGTTTTCTTCAAAGGTATGTCGAAATTAAACAATTTTCTTTCATATTTCTTTATGAAGATTTTTTCCCACATGGTTAATGAAGCTGGACCACCTTGGACACTTTTTAATAAGTGGATTTTTCATTCTATATCATGATTCTCCTTCCAAAAATGGTACACTACTGCCGATTTATCTATTTCTTTGTTCCTGATGTTCCTAAAATGCTCTTTAAGCATAACTAAAAGGAAGTTGAACACTCTAGATAGTATTAGTTTGGCTCACAATTATATTAATTTTGTGCTTCATTGTATCACAGTCCTTACACAATTTTCTTCACAAGTAATATCAAAGTTAAAATAAAACCTGAAGCTTTCCTGGAGACGAATATATTCAAGATACTCTCAGGAAACAAGTCAGTAGTCTGGCACATGGATCAGACACTTTGCCTAGCTTTCTTGCACATCTCAGCAGCCTTCGACCACAAATACAGTTTACCATGGAAGTGGAGAAGGATGGAACTCTTCCATCCCTGGACAGTCTTGTTTCAAAAAACAGCAACGGTACACTGGGGCATGCTGTATACCGCAAGCCTACACACATTGATCTCTATCTGAACGCTCATAGTTTTCATCATAAGTCTCAACGACCGGGAGTTCTCAATACACTGACCCACAGAGCTTTGTCTATCTCTGATCTCAGCCACTTAAAACAGGAATTACAGCACCTGAGACTCCCTTTCCATCAAAACGGCTACTCCGAATATGACGAAGCCTCGATCACCAAAGCTAAGAAAGGGAAACCTGTAATGCAGCAAGCATCAGATAAGCCTACCGCTACAGCCTGCATCCCGTTTACCGGCAATCTATCCAGCAGAATCAGCAGAATTCTTGCCAAATACAACATCAGGACCATCCACAAGCCATCTCCAAAGATTAAAAATCTGTTGAGACCAGTGAAAGACAAACTGGACTTCACCAAGTTCTGGGAGTGTACCGCATTCCCTGTGAAAGTGGGACACCGTATATAGGACAGACCAGAGGGATCAACGCTACCAGAATAAACAAACATGAACAGAGCATTCATTTAATGCAACCTGAGAAGTCTGGACTGGGAGAGCATTGTTTTGATAACGACCACAGAGCCAACTTTCGGGAGACGACCATCTTAGCAAAATGCAGCAGTTACTGGGAGCGGAGAGTTAAGGAGACTACCAATTTCCTCCGAAAGGACGCTTAATCGTGATGCTGGATTTCAGTTCAACTCTTGGAAACCGGCCTTAAAAATGGAAATCTGTTGACTTAAGAAGCACAGATATATGATCATCAAGTTAAGTAGTTACGTTTTTCTGACCTAATTAGTTTTTTACACTCACGCCATCTCCTAACCTGGCATTTAATTTACTGTGGTCTTTAGTTCAGGGATGCAAGTATTGGTAGTGTTTTGTCTTTGTTGATTGTCTTATACCTATTTATGGTTTATAAGATTATAAATATCCTGATGATGAGAGCATTGTATGCTCCTGGAACATTAATTTCTAATTGTCTTTTCACCTGGTTTGTTTCCTTGAATATATCAAAATTAATGATCCACTCAAATTACAAATTATTAAACTTCTTATACTAAACTCCAACACTGTCAATACCTACCATGCTTTTGTTTTGAGCCTGTCAGAGAAATACAATAATGGGTTATTCAAGTCTGGACTGCATCATGCTGCAGAGGGGATTCATCATGGAAGTCCAAACTTGATCTACTGTATCAAGTGGAGCAACTCAAGGAGTAAGGATGAGGTGAGAGGAGACAGAGGGCAGGAGCCTTACACTTAACAAGATGGAAACTCTGGGCAGGCCAGAACAACTGCATCCCACACTACTACAGTGTGGAAACGGCCCCACCAGACTGGGTTTGGAAACCGTCATACCGTCCGGGTTCGATCCCAGGCGACCGCAAAGTGAGATTTGTGGTGGACAACATGGCGCTGGGGCGGGTTTTCTCCGGGATCTCCGGTTTCCCCCGCCATCTCATTCCACCTGTGCTCCATCTTCATATCATGTATCATCAGTGCCATCGCCTGCGGTGCCGTATGTAGTAAAAGCGGGCGTTAAACACTACACATTTCATTTTGGCCCTCCCAAATGCGTGTTACAGACAAAACCGCCTGACCCATCCTGCTTAGCTTTGTTTTGCTTCTGTTGGCAGTAAATATTGTGACTGTGTGGGTGACGTAGATTCAGAAATCTGGTTTGCAGAAACTTAAAAGAACTTTTGCTGCAGTAAAAAGACATGAGCCCACCTCAGTAGCGTAAATGGTAGCATGTCTGCCTCACGTTCAAGAGGTCCCGAGTTCAAATCTCGGTCAGGGTTCTAGTTAACGTTTTTCCTTATCCTAAAAGACGAATGTTGGGTAAGTCTAATCTCCATGGACCCTGGGCCCATTTGAGCATCATGTCAGCCATCCCATTCATCATCCGATATGACTTTAAAAAAGTCTAAGGATTTAAATTAAAAAAAAAAAAAAAAGAGACATGAAATTGACAATCAGCATCTTCAAAGTCAACTCGATGCTCTGCAGCACATAAACAAATGAAAGAAATCACTGCAGTACACTTCAAACGTCCACTGTCACAATAACCAACACACAACTGTCGCTCCTAACACCTTGCAGGTTTTTATACCCCCAGGCATTGTTTCTAGAAAGCTGCAGACCTTCCGAGAACATTTGCAGCAGCAAGAGAAAGAAAGACAGAAAATTCTGCAGCCTCTCTCTGTTATTCTCTTGGCAAGCATCCAGCTCTCCTGCCCACGCATCTGGCTCCTGCTTGTCGCAGCACACAACAAAGCCATTAGTGACAATATGAAACAATTTGTTATAATTTGCATTGCCTCAGTGTCAATAGGATGTCTTGTAAGGACTTGAATAAGGACATGGGAATGTACTGTAATAAACATAGTTAAGATTAAGACAGTTTTATTTCCAACACTATAGTTTCATTTCAAAATAGTCATTTAACAGAAACAAATTTGTGCTAGAACAATAAAAGCAATCAAAATATTGCAATAATTTTACCCCAAGATGGGGAGAGAGTTGCAGCAAAACAGATTCACAGTTCTTTTTGTGTTCCCTCTATGGGCAAATAACTGTACAATGCACCATCTAAAGGAAGATATTTAACAATCACAGGTCATACTCATCACGCAGAAAAAGAAAATATAATATTTGTATAGACCATTATATATGAATCACATTCTTTAAGGCCGAAGGAATGTACTAAAATATAAAATAACTTCTTAAACAAAAAGATTTCACCAAAACATAAATATTACAAAGTTCCCTCATATTACATCTCTTTTTGGCATTACATTTATGAAATATATACAAAGTTACATAAAGTAAAATTGTCATTAGACTCGAACACCTTTATCATTGGTTAAATGAACATGTACAGGACAAAGTATGTAAACTGATTTACAAAAATACAAAATAAATTACTTGTACGTGGAAATACAAAAAACAAACCTTCTGAAAAATTACACAAAAAATAAAACTGAAGTTACAAGAGTGTGCATTAAGGGCACAATCCTCTCAATGTACAGTGCTGTGCTACACAGAAATACAAGTGCTATACCTTTTTGGTTTGATCATCACATACAGTCAGCCCACAAAGTATAGCACCTAAATGAAGAAACAATTTGTGTTGTTGCTACATAATTATTTATGTAACTTAGTAAACTTGTACAGTTATATGGTTCGTATATTTATTTACTTATTCCTACCGTAATTTTGTGGAAAGTTTTCTAGAATCAGTAATTTTCTATGGTAATATTGGATGATAATGTAAATTTGGCACAAAAACTATTTGTACACCAAAGGTATCTAGAATGAATATTGTGGTTATAAGCTAGCTCTCCTTTCTGGATAGTTTGTATTCAGCTGTTTCACAGCACGTGATCTGCACGCACCAGTCTGACATCGAACACAGTAGATTGCGGAAGTAACGTAAAATGGGCCAAAGAAGGAAAGAAACTACACCAGAGGAGAGAAAAATACTAATTAAACTACATAATGAATTCAAAACACTTTCGAGATATCTCAGATAGTAGATTCAATCCATTATTGACAGAGGAGGAACCAGGAAGACTGTTCTAAATACACCCAGGAGTGGTCGACCTAAAGTCCTCAGCTGAAGATGAAAGCAACACGAACACTTTTTAAGCACACAAACCGAGTTCTTTTTTGACTGCTTTGTATGTCACACCATAAAAAATATCACATCGTTGGGCCACTTTGCTTACTGAGCTCTGTAAACTTTTAAGCATTCTATCAGACACATATGACAGTTTTTCTTGTGTTAGAACTCCTAGCAGCATTGTGCATGGAACCTGTACTTAATGTTACAAAAATGTTCTTTTGTTCTGGTTTCTAAATTACATTTAGACTGATTAATCGGCCGTAGCAGATCATTTTTGGTCATTTAACCATGAAATAAATCCAGAAGTTAATTTATTGAGACAATTAAATGGTCCGATAGATTTCATGGTTTGGGAAAAGATATTTATTTAAAAAAACAAACATCACGTAATGAATTATTTGAAGCAAAAGGTTAGAAACAGTGATGTATTTAACATTTGAAAGTAATGAGTCGGTAATTCAAACATAAACATCACTTAAATTATCCTTACTTGGACATGTTTCGGAGAACGGTTTGTCCCATCATCAGCGGATGTTGGAGGAGTAATACTGAATTACAAATCAGCTGGCGAGATAATTATGGATCACAATGGTGTCATGAGTCGGATAACTGCTGACAATGGGGACAAACCGTTCTCCGAAACATGTCCAAGTAAGGATAATTTAAGTGATGTTTGTGTTTGAATTACCGACTCATTACTTTCAAATCACATAATGAATTTTGAAATACCGACAGTCGATTCTGCTTTTAAATTTGTTTTATTTTCAGATGTTGGTAATACCAACAAGAACATATTAGCATCTAGTGTTCGTAACAATGACGACTGTTTTGTTGTTTCCGGCAGCGGATGTGGAAGAATTTCCATGAAATTGCAATCCTGAATGATTTAGAAAAGTGTCATCATTTCTGATAAGATAAGTGAAGTTTTATGTTACATATTGTTATATTTGTATATATTTGTTTGCTTCACTGTTAATAGCTTCATATTTTACATATTTTAGGTTGCACAAGACTGGGAAAACTGCACAAGACATGCAGATAAACTACAAGAACACTATTTTTGGAAAGAAATAGCACATGACGAGATTTTGGAGCCTATCATCATAAACTTGCAACAGTCAGACGATGAAGACAGTGACAATGACGAATTGTCTCTTAACGAAGTGACAAAGCTATATGAATGCACACCCCTGGAGGTGCAGATTTTAAGCCCCGGGTATAGGACCAGTGTCCACTCAGCATCGTGAGGAAATTGAGAAGCTTACGATAGGTAAGCGGCCCTGGTCAAGAAAGCCAACTCCTTGTATCGGTTGGATGGTCGCCCATCTCTACCTTGCATATGTGAGCGTGAAGCCAGCAGTCGAGTTGGCAGGCCTTGACCTTATATGGGTTGTCACGCCATGGGTTGTTATTAACTATTTTCTACTTCATGACATTAACTAAAAGTTAAGTATGTTCTTTATAACTGCAATATGTTCATAACTTTTTTTTGTATGTTGCAATCTTATTACAAGGAAGTCATGTCAGTGGCATGAATGTCAAGGGATTTTTCATCCATTATTAGGAATAGCCAGACCTGTATGAAACTGCAAGTGTAAGAGCTGAAGGGAAAGAATTCACCATAAAAATCCTCTGGATTATTACACAATGACTTCAAGAACAAATTATAAATAACACATAAGGTACCTGCAACATTGGATAAGCCAGCTACACCTGCTGCTTGAGAGGATCATGCCATATAACTTTTTGGTACAAAATCATGGACGGTGATCAAGACACACACACAAACTAGAAGAAAAAATGAGACCACATTAATGGAAGAGTATCAGACTCAATGTTGAAGGAGTAATACTGAATTACAAATCAGCTGGCGAGAGAGTTATGGATCACAATGGTGTCATCTGGCGTACGTATTCTGCAGTCCCTTTCTTGCCTTTCCGTTTGCCCTTAAAGCCGACTTCTACATCAAAGTCATCTTGTTCCTCTGATGCAGCTGCAAGTAGACTGCCCTCTACCTCAGGCTTTTCTCTGGTAAACAATCTCACTATTGCACTGCTTGATGAACGGTGAAACACTGGTCGCTCCCTGTCGTTAAGTCCGCAATGAACAGACACGTTGTCTAGTTGCTGTTGGGAGTTGAAGTATTCAGAGTCCTCAAGAGAAGCCCTCGTTGGCTTGCGGTATCTCTTGAGCCACAACGAGGAGCTCACAACTGACACAGAGCTCACAGCCATAGCTAGTGCTGCCATCCATGGCTGTAATGTGAACCCTATCCAAGTGAATGCCCCTGCTGCTATTGGTACACCTAACAGGTTATAAACACTGGCCAACACAAAGTTAACGGTTATTCTAAACATTGTCTTGCGCGACAGGTCCATGAGGGCAATGACGTCTAATAAATCATTCCGCATTAATATAACGTCAGCAGATTCTGCTGCAATGTCCGTACCAGAAGCGATCGCAATACCAACATCTGCTTGCGCCAGAGCTGGCGAGTCATTGATACCATCGCCAACCATGGCAACTCTCTGTCCTTGTTCTTGCAGAGATTTTATCTTTGCTACTTTGTGAGAAGGAAGCAGTTCCGCAAACACTTGGTCAATGCCCACTTGTCTTGCTATTGCTGCTGCCGTCCTGCGGTTATCGCCTGTGTATAGAAACACATTCACCCCTCTCTTCTTCAGCACATGTACAGCCAGCTGCGCCTCTGGCTTCACTCTGTCTGCGACACTGACCATAGCCACTAAGACACCATTGATACTGCAGATCACTGCGGTTCTTGCCAATCTCTCTTCCTCCTCCATCACCTTGTCTATGTCCGGGGAAACTATGATGCCATTACGCAACATCCATTCTCTGTTGCCAATCAGAACCTGATATTCATCTGTTTCTGAAATCATAGTGTTCTCCTCCACGCCAAGAATCTGCTGCAAATGTTCTTCTGTATTTGTAGTAACGTCAAGCACCACTCCATTTACTAATGTCATCCGTTGCGCATCTGCCCTGCCTTTAACTCTGTTGAAGTAATTTGAGAGATTCTCGCTTTTGGTGGCAGCTTCCATCATTGAGTTGATATTTGATACGGTACACTTGAGCCCACAGCCTGGTGTACTCTGGAAGTTTGTGCATTTTCCTGTCAGATTTTCCACACTAAGTGCTTCCTTTACAAATTGAACAATTGCAGATGCAATGGGGTGCTCACTGTTTGCCTCTGCCGTTCCAATGATCACTAGAAACTTTGACAGAGAGCACACCTTCTCTTGCACAAACAGACTTACGTGCGACACCAATGGCACTCCCTGAGTTATTGTTCCCGTTTTGTCAAAAACAATGCTCTTCACTTTATGTATGTTTTCTAGGGCTTCTGCCCCCTTAATAACTATACCATTTGTTGCTCCTACTCCTGTAGCCACCATAACAGCTGTTGGAGTGGCAAGTCCTAGAGCACAGGGGCATGCTATAGCAAGAACACTTAGAGCACATCGAAATGCATACTGAAAAATAATCTCTGTATCGTTGAAACCAACCCTGTCCTTTTCACTGATAGGAATCATTGTAATGTCTATAAAGCCAATAATAACCCAGGCAATCAGCGTTAGCCCCGACACAAATATTACAAAAGGAACAAAGTAACCCGCAATACGATCTGCCACCTGCTGGATTGGAGCTTTAGAAGTCTGTGCATCCTCTACAAGTCGAACAATCTGCGCCAGTGTCGTCGCATCTCCTGTATGAGTGGCGCACATCAGTAACAAGCCATTTTTGTTAACAGATCCACCAATCAGAGCCGAGCCTTTCTTCTTTGCTACAGGCATGGACTCGCCAGTTATGAGTGACTCATCACATGTGGAAATGCCAAATATAACTTTCCCGTCAACTGGTACCTTAGCCCCAGGAACCACCTTGAGTGTATCACCCCGCTGTACAAGATCAACACTTATCACCTTCTCGGAGACAATTTCAAAGTCTTCCCCTAGAATAATCAGAGTTGCTTCCGTAGGTTTCAACGACAACAACTTAGACAGTGCTTCTGAGGTTTTTCCCTTGGCAATATATTCCAGCCACCGTCCCAGTGCTACCACCATGAGCAACATAGGTGGTGTATCAAAAAACGTCTGTGGATTAGTCTTCAGTTTCAACGATATTGCTGCAATTAGCACAGCTACCGAGTACAAGTACGCAATAACGGTGGTCATCATTATGAGCACATCCATGTTTGTTGTGTGGTGCCGCAGGGCTCGTATAGCTCGTTTCATAAAGTGCGGACCTGTTATAAAGAGAACCAGTGACGACAGCACCAACTGCAGGAAGTTTTCCAATGATAAGCCTAACAATATTTGATACAGACCTTCTGGAGTATAACCTTCATGCATGAGCCACATGGACACAGCCATCACAATCATGCATGGCACTCCTAGAAACAACGAAGTAAGAAATATATTGCGCCACATCTTTATTTCCTTCCTGTGATCCAGGTACCTGTGTGACTGCTTGTCCATATTGTTGACTAATGATGCAGTGAAGCCTAAGTTGTTTATGACATCAATAATGTCACGTGGACCAGTTTGTTCCACATTATACTCGAACTTTCCTCTCTGCGTCGTCAGGGCCACACTGGCTGACTGTACACCTTGTATCTTCTTAACAGCACTCTCAATCTTGTTCACACAAGAGGCGCATGTCATGCCCTCTATGAGAAGCTCAACTTCACCCGTGTCTGTATCCTCAATTATCGTCGAAGGAAAGCCCAAGTTCGTTATAGAGGCAGCTATGTCCTGTGGCTTAATTTGTTGCGGATTGTATTTTACTTCTGCTTTTGCAGCCAACAATGCAACCAAAATAGAGTCTACACCATAAAGTTTGCGACACTGCTTTTCTATGGCATTAACACACGATGCACAGGTCATGCCAGTTATATGTAAATAACACTTTTCCAACTTGACAACTTCGTTATCAGGAACCAACACAGCGACATCGCTAGTCGTACCATTTGCTGGCTCCCTCTTCTTGGGACTGCTCTCGTTTGTTACAGGAAACACAGACTGGAATCCGACATCATCTACAGCATCGCAGAGATCCTTCACAGTCAATATCTTAGGATTGTAACAGAAATACCCAACCTTGTCATCCAATATGACTCGCACACTCTTTACACCTTCCCTTGAGCCAACCTCATTCTGTATTGCTTCTACACAAGAGTTGCAAGTCATCCCGATAATGCCAATCTTTGCACATGCCTCATCGGATAGCAATGAGGCCGAAAATCCCATGTCGTCAATCATCTCTTGCACCTCATGGGGTGAAATTAGGTTCGTCTTGTACTTAACAGTTGCCATTTTCTCCTTCAAACTTACAGTTGCTTCTACAACCCCATCTTTTGGTCGCAAGTTGTCTTGAATAGAATTTACACATGACTGGCATGTCATGCCCTCTACTTGAATTTCCACAGTGTCTTCTTCAGCCATCCTGCGTTCTGGAAAAGAAAACATCACATCATATAATTCCAATTATCAAAAACTAAAGGTAAAAGTGCTATTGAGGTGGTAGATGTACAGTAGAGGGTCACATTGTGTTCACAGGGAATACTAAGCCTATTCTGTGTAATTATAAGACAAACATAAATATTTTGTTTGTTAACAAAGCTTTGAATTGCAGAACTTCATGCTGCAGCGAATCTACTGACATAAGACTGCCATTTTAAGTACATTTATAAATCATTGGTCCATGCAGGGTTTGAATTCATGACTTTGGGATTACTAGACCAGCATCTAATGAACTTACAAGGAAACTATCACTATAATCACACCTGTACGCACTTTAGAGTTTAATTGCATCATCTCTGCTCTATGTGGAGAATGTGGAAGGAGTATAGCTGGAAGTAAATGAGTCCACAATACGTAGGAACATATAACACAGCATAAAATAAGACCTGAAGCTTTCCTGGCGACGAATGCGCTCACTTTCTTCTCGGGCAACAAGCCAGGTGAAAAGACGATTAGATATCAACATTTCGGGAGTGTGCATCGCTCCCATCATCAGGATATTTATAAAATGTTATAACCACAAATGTATCACTGGATATAACACCAACATAAACACAAAACACTATCAAAATTTGTATTACTGAACAAAAGACTGTTTTCAGCTAGACACTTTGCCTAGCTTTCTTGCACATCTCAACAGCCTTCGACCTCAAATACGGTTTACCATGGAAGTGGAGAAGGATGGAACTCTTCCATTCCTGGACATTCTTGTTTCATAAAACAGCAACGGTACACTGGGACATGCTGTGTACCGCAAGCCTACACTCACTGATCTCTATCTGAACGCTCATAGTTTCCATCATAAGTCTCAACGACTGACAGTTCTCAATACACTGGTCCACAGAGCTTTGTCTATCTCTGATCCCAGCCACTTGAAACAGGAATTACAGTACCTGAGACTCACTTTCTGTCAAAACGGCTACTCCGAACATAACGTTGAAACCTGGATCACCAAAGTTTGGAAAGGGAAATTTGTAATACAGCAAGCGTCAGATAAGCCTACCGCTACAGCCTGCATCCCGTTTACTGGCAATCTATCCGGCAGAATCAGCAGAATTCTCGCCAAATACAACATCAGGACCATCCAGAAGCCACCTCCTAAGATTAAACAGCTGTTGAGACCAGTGAAAGACAAACTGGACTTCCAAGTTCCGGGAGTGCATTGCATTCCCTGTGAATGTGGAACACCGTATATAGGACAAACTTGAAGGACCATCGCTACCAGAATAAACGAACATGAACGGAGCATTCGTTTAATACAACCTGAGAAGTCTGGACTGACAGAGCCAACTTTCGGGAGTGTATCGCATTCCCTGTGATTGTGAGACACTGTATATATAGGACAAACCGGAAGGACTATCACTACCAGAATAAATGAACATGAACGGAGCATTCGTTTAATACAACCTGAGAAGTCTGGACTGACAGAGCCAACTTTCGGGAGTGTATCGCATTCCCTGTGATTGTGAGACACTGTATATAGGACAAACTGGAAGGACTATCGCTACCAGAATAAATGAACATGAACGGAGCATTCGTTTAATACAACCTGAGAAATCTGGACTGACAGAGGCAACTTTCGGGAGAGTATTGCATTCCCTGTGAATGTGAGACACCGTACATAGGACAAATCGGAAGGACCATCGCTACCAGAATAAATGAACATGAACATAGCATTCGTTTAATACAACCTGAGAAGTCTGGACTGGTAGACCATAGCGCCAACTTTCGGGAGTGTACCGCATTCCCTGTGAATGTGAGACACCATATATAGGACAAACCGGAAGGACTATCGCTACCAGAATACATGAACGGAGAATTCGTTTAATACAACCTGAGAAGTCTGGACTGGTAGACCATAGCGCCAACTTTCGGGAGTGTACCGCATTCCCTGTGATTGTGAGACATCGTATATAGGACAAACCGGAAGGGCTATCGCTACCAGAATAAATGAACATGAACAGAGCATTCGTTTAATACAACCTGAGAAGTCTGGACTGGTAGACCATAGAGCCAACTTTCAGGAGACAACACAACAGTTACTGGGAGTGGAGAGTTAAGGAGGCTTTGGCCATTTCTTCCGAGAGGAGCATACTTAGTCGTGATAATGGATTTCAGTTCAGCTCCTCTTGTAAACCGGCCGTAAAAATGGAAATCCGTTGACATAAGAAGCACAGATTTATACAGATTGATAATCAAGTTACGTAGTTATGTTTTTAGACCTAATTAATTTTCTATACTCACGCCATCTCCTGACCTGGCATTTAATTTACTGAAAACAGTCTTTTGTTCAGAGATGCGAGTACTGATAGTGTTTTGTCTTTGTTTATATTTGTGTTATATCCATTTATACATTTGTGGTTATAACATTTATTAAAATATCCTGATGATGGGACAGATGTACGCTCCCAAAATGTCAATTTCTAATCTTCTTTTCACCTGGCTTGTTTCCCAAGAACAACTTGAACATGCATCATTTTTAAAATTAATTGTTGTCTCACACTAGCCGTGTGTAGGACGCACTATGAAAGGTTAGAGTCAGACTGAAAAATTTAATGCTGTAGCCAGGATTTGAACCACGGATCTTCTGGTCTCTATCTAGCTGCTATAACCATTGAGCTACTATGGCCAACATGACATTAAATTCTCCAACTGACTCGTGTTTTTCCCGGTAAACCACTAGGAGTTCTCATAAACACATGAAAGATCTACCTAAATGGCGACTTACTATGCTCTAAGACTTTACGGCCGAGGCTTTATAGTTCAGAGCATTATTAGGTACAATGGAGAAACTTTCTTTTGTGTGACGCGAGAGTATTTTCTAAGTCCAACGGTGCACATATACGCATGCGCAAGCAGACAACCAGCAGATTCTTGCGTTGCAGCCAACATGAGACAGATATGTAACACTTGTAGCCAACCTCTGCAAAAATGCCCCAGACATCTGTCCTACACCAGTGCAAAAGGACACGTAGGTGCAATTAGCGCAGATCAGTTTTGGAAAATACTGACCAAATTTTCTCTCAGGTTTTATTGCTTTATAAAAGTAGGCTTGCTGTCCAGCAAAAGTGCCAATTGTACTGTTAGAAGTGAAGGCTGTTTGTTTTGGGCATTCTTCAAATATTTAAGATTTGTTCAGTACGTTGTTGAAAATCGAAAAATGACTCAACAAATCAGTAAAATTTATGAGCTCGCGCACTGGCTCAGCTACTGCCGCGAATTGTGCCGGATTTTACCAACATGTTAAAATCGACGTTACCAAATTTAACGTAAAAATTGTCACAGCACTAACACTAATGTTAAATTTATTTAGGTACTGCTTTGTGTTAGTCTGCTAGATAGTGTAATTTAGGAACAAGTAAGAAATTGTCACAGCGCTAACACTAATGTTAAATTTATTTAGGTACTGCTTTGTGTTAGTCTGCTAGATAGTGTAATTTAGGAACAAGTAAGAAATTGTCACAGCGCTAACACTAATGTTAAATTTATTTAGGTAATGCTTTGTGTTAGTCTGCTAGATAGTGTAATTTAGGAACAAGTAAGAAATTGTCACAGCGCTAACACTAACGTTAAATTTATTTAGGTAATGCTTTGTGTTAGTCTGCTAGATAGTGTAATTTAGGAACAAGTAAGAAATTGTCACAGCGCTAACACTAATGTTAAATTTATTTAGGTAATGCTTTGTGTTAGTCTGCTAGATAGTGTAATTTAGGAACAAGTAAGAAATTGTCACAGCGCTAACACTAATGTTAAATTTATTTAGGTAATGCTTTGTGTTAGTCTGCTAGATAGTGTAATTTAGGAACAAGTAAGAAATTGTCACAGCGCTAACACTAATGTTAAATTTATTTAGGTAATGCTTTGTGTTAGTCTGCTAGATAGTGTAATTTAGGAACAAGTAAGAAATTGTCACAGCGCTAACACTAATGTTAAATTTATTTAGGTAATGCTTTGTGTTAGTCTGCTAGATAGTGTAATTTAGGAACAAGTAAGAAATTGTCACAGCGCTAACACTAATGTTAAATTTATTTAGGTAATGCTTTGTGTTAGTCTGCTAGATAGTGTAATTTAGGAACAAGTAAGAAATTGTCACAGCGCTAACACTAATGTTAAATTTATTTAGGTAATGCTTTGTGTTAGTCTGCTAGATAGTGTAATTTAGGGACAAGTAAGACTGTTGGCAGCATTGCGTTGAGTGGAGAAACAGGGATAGTTTGGCTACACCGATTTCTTCAATATGGCTACATTATGCAGTAAGGAAATAAACAAACAATAATGTTAAAAGAATACCCTAAGGCATGAAATTGTACTAAAAGGTAAAAAAATTATATTAAAAATCATGGTTGCATGTAAGAAGATCAAAAAGTGTGACGGACTTAGAAAACAATTGCTGTGTCACATATTAGAAAGAAGAGCCAGTACAATTAATGGAAATTAATTGTTCTTTCACATTAGCCATGTGTAGGACGCACTATGAAATGATAGTCAGACTGAAAAAGTCAATGCCATAGCTGGGATTTGAACCACGGATCTTCTGGTCCAGCCGCTCTTAACCATTGAGCTACTAAGGCCAACGTGCAAGTATGACATTAAGTTCTCCATCTGACTGTACTGAATAGTGGTCTGAACTACAAACCATTTCAAGGAAATTTGTCACCTTCTAATTAACATTTTTCTCAGATCAGCTACACATTCTTTAAAATGTTGTACTTGCGCCAATCATATCTACTGATTTTAAAATAATTACAAAATCACCACCGAAGTATCAAAAAGATATCCAGCAAATTATTTGAAGTAGATATAATGCAAGTATCAAGGACCATCCCTAATTATAATACATTCTCATTCTCAGTTATTGTGAATCAGTCCTTAGAAAATAATCAGAATACCTTGTTTCGTTTAGATGACAAAAGACTGGCCACTGATGAACCAATGTAGAAAGACTGAGGCTCCAGACATCAAACAGTCAATATCTGTATTGAGATTTCGGTTGGATCTGGAAACAAAGTATAATATTTAATTCATATGATAATTACAAGTAGCACCACAAAGGTTACAAGTAAGGAAAAGATTTTTAGTTAAATACATACTTTTTAAGTAATTAAATATTTTGCACAATTTAGTTATTGGTACATAGTTTACAACATGACTCTGTTTATAAGAAAAAGCTTCTGCTTCTGCTATAACCTTAGATTAGATTACACATTGTCAACAGTACACCACACACAAAACTTGCAGGAAAAAGAGTTTCATGTCAGAATATTGCACAATGTACTTGAACTGTACACGACGCGTTAGTTCTGACAATGACCTTCAGCAGAAATCCAATGAGCTTGCCTACCCTTAATAAACAGGTTAGCAAATTGTTTATGTTACAATAACAAACAGGTATTGTTTCCTCTATACCTGTTTTGAGTTCCTTCAGTTCAGAAGTGCCGGGTAATGCTTAACATACATGTTGAGTGTATGTACCAAAATGCTAAAGGTAAACGGCAGTGATTCTTCGATTGCAGCAGTACATTAGAGGAATTTTAAAACACATTCAAAGCAGATGGAAAAATATATTGTCAGCCTTGGGGAAAGTCTATAACAGCCAATCAACACTCTCACGTAACGCAGCATTTATGAGGCAATAAACATATCTTGGTGATTATTAAATTATAGACGATTCGTATTTGTTGCACATCAGCTTCACTTACGTATCTATATTGAGGACATGTTTCGCAAACCTTTGTTTGCATCATCGGCTCTAATGCGACCTAAGCTTGATCCAGTGGTGTGGGTAGTTCTGGAGTTGCTGCTGCCATCTGTTGATTTTGTGATAAATTTAAATGTGAGGTTGTCTTTTGGTGGAATTTCAAAGTTCATTAGTTGGTTTTTATGCAACACTGGTGCAGAAAGACATGTGGGTGCAATTAGCACAGGTCCATTTTAGAAATGTCTCAGGTTTTACTGCTTTACAAAAGTAGGTTTGCTGTCCAGCAGAAGTACCTATTGTACTGTTAGAAGTAAAGGCTGTTTGTTCTGTGCGTTCTTTGAATATCTAAGATGTTTTCAGTAGGGACGTTGTAGAAAATTGGGAAATGGCTCAACAAATCAGTAAAATGACCTTGTCCTTTTATTTTAATAATGAGGAGGCCAGCCTTCAATTATTATTCGGCAAGGGTCTGCTGAGGATACGGATGTTGTATTCTGAATGGAATGCCACCCTTAGTGTAATAAGATAGTCAGTGTAAATTAGCTAGCTAGGTAGTGCAATTTAGGTACTTAGCAGTTATGAGAGAACGTAAGCTTTCACAGCCAGAGTCCATATTACAATTAATTATTTCCGGGCTGTTTTGCCGTGGTCTGTTGGCATAAGAACGTTTTGCAGCGAAACTCTCTCCAAGGAAACTTCGACCACGCCACTGAAGATTTCTACCACAGTTGTGGACGAAATGTTTGGATGTTCCTACGCCAACAGACCACGGAAAAACAGCCCAGAATTAATTAATTGTAACTTTGTAGTTAGTTTGTTAGATAGTGTAACATAGGGACAAATAAGACTGTTGGCAACAATGCGTTCACTGGAGAACCAAGGATAGTTTGGCTGCACTGAATTCTTCAATATAGCTACATATGAAGTAAGTTAAGCTATGACTTCAATAACATTAAAAGAATGCCCTCCAGCATGAAACTGCACTAAAAAGTAAGGAATCATATTAAACATCAT
Organism: Mantis religiosa; assembly: GCA_030765055.1. Classification (NCBI taxonomy): domain Eukaryota; kingdom Metazoa; phylum Arthropoda; class Insecta; order Mantodea; family Mantidae; genus Mantis; species Mantis religiosa. The sequence goes on along the minus strand of CM060951.1, from coordinate 232,592,723 downwards.
AGTTGTATAAAAAGTGTAAAGGACTTCAAAACAAATTGCTGTGTCACATATTAGAAAGAAGAGCCGAGATTTCTAATGAACAATGTAGAGAAGGCAAGTTTTGTGCACTGTAACTCCAAACAATTAACATGTGACATCAATAACTAGTGAGTTATCAAAACAGTTCTTTTTCATTCCAACTTTTTCTATTATATAAAATAAAAGTATATATATATATTGCTTTGGTAAATATTTTGAACTTTTTAACAAATATTTTCTTGATTTGAATGCATAAAAAATATATAAATTTAACTTTTTAGCCCTACAAATCTGTTCCCTAATTATCCGTCAGCATCACTTCACACACACAACCTGAAATTATTTCTCAAAAATGTTTTAAAACTTAAAATGTTATTTATTAAGTACTAAAACAAATACATCTCGGGCTACCACTGAGTTCCTAATAGGGCAGCCTTTCAGTACAATTACATTCTTGACCCTTATAATAATAATTGCTTTCCATTTACTATTCTATCATGTACTAGAATTTTGCTATTTGCCAAATTATTGTATTGTAGTTACAAGGGAATACAGTAGACTTTAAGTGCTAGTTAAAAGTTTTGGTCGTTATGTGATGTATACATGACTTTCTCTACTCTTGTATAAACACTTATTGCTCTGTCTACTTCAAGATAAACATTATCTTATTGTAGTTACAAGGGAATACAGTAGACTTTAAGTGCTAGTTAAAAGTTTTGGTCGTTATGTGATGTATACATGACTTTCTCTACTCTTGTATAAACACTTATTGCTCTGTCTACTTCAAGATAAACATTATCTTATTGTAGTTACAAGGCAATACAGTAGACTTTAAGTGATAGTCAAATGTTTTGGTCGTTATGTGATGTATACATGACTTTCTCTACTCATGTACAAACACTTATTGCTCTATCTACTTCAAGATAAACATTATCTTATTGTAGTTACAAGGAAATACAGTAGACTTTAAGTGATAGTCAAATGTTTTGGTCGTTATGTGATGTATACATGACTTTCTCTACTCTTGTACAAACACTTATTGCTCTGTCTACTTCAAGATAAACATTATCTTATTGTAGTTACAAGGCAATACAGTAGACTTTAAGTGATAGTCAAATGTTTTGGTCGTTATGTGATGTATACATGACTTTCTCTACTCATGTACAAACACTTATTGCTCTATCTACTTCAAGATAAACATTATCTTATTGTAGTTACAAGGGAATACAGTAGACTTTAAGTGATAGTCAAATGTTTTGGTCGTTATGTGATGTATACATGACTGTCTCTACTCTTGTACAAACACTTATTGCTCTGTCCACTTCAGGATAAACATTATCTTATTGTAGTTACAAGCGAATACAGTAGACTTTAAGTGCTAGTTAAAAGTTTCGGTCGTTATGTGATGTATACATGACTTTCTCTACTCTTGTACAAACACTTATTGCTCTGTCTACTTCAAGATAAACATTATCTTATTGTAGTTACAAGGCAATACAGTAGACTTTAAGTGATAGTCAAATGTTTTGGTCGTTATGTGATGTATACATGACTTTCTCTACTCATGTACAAACACTTATTGCTCTATCTACTTCAAGATAAACATTATCTTATTGTAGTTACAAGGGAATACAGTAGACTTTAACTGATAGTCAAATGTTTTGGTCGTTATGTGATGTATACATGACTTTCTCTACTCTTGTACAAACACTTATTGCTCTGTCTACTTCAAGATACACATTATCTTATTGTAGTTACAAGGGAATACAGTAGACTTTAAGTGATAGTCAAATGTTTTGGTCGTTATGTGATGTATACATGACTTTCTCTACTCTTGTATAAACACTTATTGCTCTATCTACTTCAAGATAAACATCTTATTGTAGTTACAAGGCAATACAGTAGACTAAGTGATAGTCAAATGTTTTGGTCGTTATGTGATGTATACATGACTTTCTCTACTCATGTACAAACACTTATTGCTCTGTCTACTTCAAGATAAACATTATCTTATTGTAGTTACAAGGGAATACAGTAGACTTTAAGTGATAGTCAAATGTTTTGGTCGTTATGTGATGTATACATGACTTTCTCTACTCTTGTACAAACACTTATTGCTCTGTCTACTTCAAGATAAACATTATCTTATTGTAGTTACAAGGGAATACAGTAGACTTTAAGTGATAGTCAAATGTTTTGGTCGTTATGTGATGTATACATGACTTTCTCTACTCTTGTATAAACACTTATTGCTCTATCTACTTCAAGATAAACATCTTATTGTAGTTACAAGGCAATACAGTAGACTAAGTGATAGTCAAATGTTTTGGTCGTTATGCGATGTATACATGACTTTCTATACTCTTGTACAAACACTAATTGGTCTGTCTACTTCAAGATAAACATTAACTTATTGTAGTTATAAGCGAATACAGTAGACTTTAAATGATAGTCAAATGTTTTGGTCGTTATGTGATGTATACATGACTTTCTCTACTCTTGTACAAACACTTATTGCTCTGTCTACTTCAAGATAAACATTAACTTATTGTAGTTATAAGCGAATACAGTAGACTTTAAGTGAGTCAAATGTTTTGGTTGTTATGTGATGTATACATTACTCTCTACTCTTGTATAAACACTTATTGCTCTATCTACTTCAAGATAAACATTATCTTATTGTAGTTACAAGGGAATACTGTAGACTTTAAGTGATAGTCAAATGTTTTAGTCGTTATGTGATGTATACATGACTTTCTCTACTCTTGTACAAACACTTATTGCTCTGTCCACTTCAAGATAAACATTATCTTATTGTAGTTACAAGTGAATACAGTAGACTTTAAGTGATAGTCAAATGTTTTGGTCGTTATGTGATGTATACATGACTTTCTCTACTCTTGTATAAACACTTATTGCTCTATCTACTTCAAGATAAACATTATCTTATTGTAGTTACAAGGGAATACAGTAGACTTTAAGTGATAGTCAAATGTTTTGGTCGTTATGTGATGTATACATGACTTTCTATACTCTTGTACAAACACTTATTGGTCTATCACTTCAATACAGGGAATACAGTAGACTTTTCTCTTTTTTGGTTATGTTGCTCGCCAACAGACCAGCACAAAATCCTTTTTCAAAAAATGGTTGTCTTTAGATTCACGGGATTACAAAATGTTTATTTCTCGATATAGAATTTCTGGGTGGAACACATAAAGATTGTAAAAATGTATGTCATCTGTTGAGGTAACATGACACTTCGAATGTCACTCGCAAGTTTTAGGTCCAAGCCCTTCATTATTCACATGGAAGTCATAAAATACAAGTATTTAACTTTAATGAGAGTGAGGGGGTATTTAAATATCTATGTATTAGATTAAAATAGTGTTAAATTATATAAAAAGTACCTACATATTGTAGATTGTTACACAGCTGGGTTTTCCCAAAAAGTAATGAATACTTAACATAGCCTACCTTCGACATCGAAGACCTTTCACTGTCACGGTTATCTGCTTTCAAACTACACGACAAACTGTGAAATGAACCATGCTGACGATAAAAATGATTAACTGTTATAGCACCAGCGTGACACATTTCCTTTAAGTGCTATTTCATTGACTGACATTCACCGATATAGTTTGTTTCCTATAAAGAAACAGATGCTGGACACTTAACCCACGATGGGGATCGCCATATTGCCTGTTACGGTCATTAATATCGAGGTCAGAAACTTGTTACACATACCTACCAACTTTCACTACAGTAATTATATCAAGGTTCTGCCACGTCGGTTGATTCACACGAGATAACTGCGTGATATCGCATAACAATGCCGGAATTGATAACAGCTGCAGCGGATCCTGTCGTACGTCATCTCTTATTAACAAAATGCTTCCATCATCCTCATCAGCAACTTGCACAGCTGCTTTTCTTATTGCTT